>CAUJRU010000076.1:0-702914 GCA_963277665.1 Viscum album
AAAAATGGGAATAAAAATTAAAGGTGAAGGTGATATACCAAAAATACTCCTAATAAATGAATTATTTGTGAATGTATTAAGAGAAAATAGTGGTAATAAATTTAATGAATTTATTTCTCATATTATAATAAGGTATTTTATTTCAGTTTTGTTGTTCTTATAAACTAACCTCATCCTGAAGGTATAATGACTTGATATAAAAAATCTATTTTAATATGGTAAAATTTATGTAATGATATAAATATAATAAAATAAATATTTCATTGTTAAAATTAATGTAAATAAGTCCTATAAAATTTAAAAATTACATGTTATGAAATAGGTACAATAGAAATGGTATAATAAGTTCAACTCATTCATGGACAAAATGTGTGTTTGGGAGTGTTCAATGATAAACATGATTTTATAAAAAGATTTTATGGTGAATATTTGATTATTATGTTGATTTATTTGGAATAAAAAGAGTTTATAATATAATATATCAGTAATATAAATATGTTAAATAATGTGTTGAATTTTTATTTTGATATTTTCATTGTTGTGACTCGAGTCTTTTTATTTTCTCACACATAGTACCATAAATACGGTCAGGACCCCATTAATATATCCATTCATGTTGAGAATAAATTATTCAATAATAATGGTAAAATATTTCAATTATAATTTTTAGATATTACTAGGTATATATGTCTTTTTTTCCAACAAGTATATCCTTGAAAACTATATCTCGAAGTTAATTTTTGATGCTCCCTCTGCCTGTGGTTTTTCTTTATTTGGGTTTTCCATGTAAAACCCTAGTGTTATCTCTATCTGGTTTTGCAATTCTTCATTGTTTTTAATATGAAATATTATACAAAAATGTAATCATAGAACCAATTTTCATCAACCTATATCAAATCAGTTATTCATGATATGAAGAACATTGAAAGATTTGATATAATTTTATGATCTTATTTCTATTCATTATGATGGGAAAACAACATGTTTACCATTCTAATTTTTCGATTGGAACACTAGATTTTCATTATGAAAGGCTTATATATGAGCTGTTATAACACAGATAGATCTTGATGATGAATTATTGGGATTCTAAAAGATGGATAAATGAGTTACCGAAAACCAAAAACAATTCAAGGATTGTAATACTCCCTCTAAAATCCAAAAACATATATGAAATGAAATTTTATATTATTTTTTTAGAGGAAAAAATATTGATGTGTTACAATTGAAATTGGAGATTAATTGTATAACTCTGAAGAAGTGTCCTACTAATACGTTTCATCTAAAAAAAGTTTTACTTCCATCATAAGTCAGAAGGTACATATATTGAAAATAATTTAGGTGTTTTAAAATAAATTGTTTTTGATCTAGAATAAATGAATTTCACATGTAAATAATAATATGTTGGTTTAATATTTCTAGTAATTTTCCTCCTTTGTATGTGAAATTCAGAGATACAATCCTATATAGTCAGGATACACATTCTCTCGACGAGGTTTGTGACACTTTATTCTCAAATGAAAATTTAAAATAGATTTCAGCTAGTTCTGTATCCTAGGAAACAATTGTCTATGTTATAGCAAAATCATGAGAAAAGAATTTTTTTGAAACTTTAAAGGGAAGGTCAACATTTTTTAATGATAATAAGAACTATGATTACATTAAAAAGAACCAGAATATTCTGTTTAAATGTTTAAATATGGAAATTAAGAAAAACAATAATACACCTTTTAATTGGGATGGAAAGTAAACATAAAATTATATTGAGGTCAATGTAGAAATGTATAGTCATAGTGATGGAGAAATATTTGTTCTTTAGGATATTGAATCTATAGTTTATAATGATTGTATTCTTGATTAATTTTATACTATTCATATGCGTCTCAATATAAACATGTTTTCATCAATTAAAATTATTAAATATATGATTTATTGAAATAAATTAAATAATCTTGTATGATTTCATGATTTTAAAACATCAAAAATAAAATGTTTATGTTGTGAGAACTCTTACATATGGGAAACATGTCCCTGATCTGAAAAGAAATTAAATTTCGTTGAGTACACTTCATACAAATGGGTTTAAGAACACTGATAAAGGTAGAGTTTTGGGGACTAGTAAAGAAGCACATCTTGTATTGAATGGGAAAAAATGGTAGGTTTTATATTCCTTAAGGATCAACTGACATTGGTTATGGAGATTTTATACTCCTTTATTTTATAATTATATTTCAAAATTATAGTTTTTTAAAATTTTTATATGATAAAAAATTGAATTATTAAATTGGGTTGGAGAGGTCTTTCTAATGGAATGTGTATTAGAAAGCAAAAATTTAATGAAAAATATATTTGGAAAGTAGAAAAGGGAAAAATTTAGAATAGAAACTCACAATTTGATGGGGAGATTGGAATATATTAATTCTAATGTTTTCAGTGTAGCTAGAGTGTCTTCTAATGGATGATCAAGCTATATGTTAAGCATAATTGAACAATTGTCTTAGATTTTGTTGGTTTTATTCTTGAAGTTGAAATATCTAGTCTTTCAAAATTTTATGCATTGTCAGATTACTAATGAAAAGAAAAATCGTATAAAAGTAAAGAATATTTACACCGATAATGGCCTTGAATTATAATCTGATGAATTTAATTCATTTTCAAAGAAGAAATAACGTTGAGCCATTCATTTATTCTCAGTACTCCACAACCAAATATCATGGTAGAATGCATGAACAATTCATTGATAGAGTTGTTATGATGTATTATCTCTAAATATTATTCAACCAATTCATTTTTTGTTGAAGATACTACAATTGAATCTCCATAGATTAATCAACCTCCTTTAAATACTATTTTAATAAATAATTCTGATGTATTATGGTTCTGTTCTCTTGAATCACACACTAATTTGAAAATAATTAGATGTAATACATATGATAAAGTTGATGATTGAAAATTAGAACCCAAATCCAAAAATTTATATTCCATGGTCTTAAATGTGGGCTTAAAGGATACAAGTTGTGGTTTTTGGAAGACAACATAGTAATTTTTAGCAGGATTGTAATATTTGAAGAAAATTATATCTTAGGTCCCTCACCTTCTGATGAGTTAAGGAAATATAATTCCAAAAATCATGTTATTGTGGAGAATCAATCATATTTTCATTAAATTCATCATATCATAATGAATTTCATATGTCTGGTGATTTTATCCTCTTACTTCACCATCACAAAATTATATTAAAAATAATAGGATTAAAAGAAATATTAACCACCAAATTGGTATGAGGAGGAAGACTTATTTAAATATTCACTAAATCTAATTGATGATATTTATTCGAATAATGAAACTATGAATTATTTAGATATAATTAGTTGTAATGTTACTTGTAGATGGATTCTAGTTACTCAAGAAGGTATTAAGTTGATTTAAAATATTATACATGGGATTTAGTGAAAATAACTTTGGTTTACCATGATGTGAGATGAAAATGTGTGTTCAATAAGAAATATGTAATTATACAAGTTGATGGAGTATGATATAAAGAATAGTTATTTTCAATAGGATATAGTTAGGTTCCCAGTGATAAAAAATAGATGTATTGTCTATAGTTGTAAAACATAGCTATATTCGAGTTTCGTTTGGTGCTGTGGCTTTATAGAGTCATGAGTTTGAGCTGTTAGATATGAAGAAAAGTTTTCTTCATAGAGAGCATGAGGAAGATATCTATATGTAGTGTCGAGATGATTTTATTGTTTTAGGTGAGTAATACTATGTATTTTCATTGTAGAAATATATTTATGGATTAAAATAATCACCAAGATAGTGGTATACATGGTTATACTATTTTATGACCTCATACGGTATTTAAATGTATAGTAACGATCATCTCATTTACTATAATTATTTTGATCAAGATTTTTTTAATTATTTACCTATGTTGATGTCATTTTTATAATAGATATGGATATGAAATATATTTTAATGGTTAAAGTTATTTTTAATTTTTGGTTTTAAATTAAATAATTGATTGGTGAAAAAAATTCTTGGCGTGAAGATATATAATGACAAAAATTTGGGCCAATTGTTTCTTATTCATAAATGATACATTGAAAAAGTTATTGAAAGGATTATTATGAATAGTTACATGATTTTATGTATTCAATTACATAGTTTTTCTAGATTTTCATCATTATTATTACCCAGCAAGATGTTGGAGTTGAGTATATGCCCCAAGTGCCATATTCTAGTGTGGTGGATTTATTGAGGTATTAACTAGTTATCACATGTCTATATTTAACCCATGTAGATAGTGAGGTTAGTAGATATATAGATAATTATGGAAAAGAACATTGGAAGACATTATATTGGATAATTAGATATCTGCTTTGGAATAATGTGGTTTTCCTTCATTTTGGAGATCACATGATGGTCTGATTGGTGATGAGGACTTTGATTTTTTAGGAGATCTTGACCAATGATGATATTTGATGGGATATATATTTAACATTCTAGGGTGTGATGTTAGTTGGAAAACCACATTACAGAATAATATTTCTTTATCTACACCTGATGCTATATAAATGGCCATCAAAAACACTATTATGGAATCTATTTGGTGTAGAGGAATGACTTTTGAACTCAGAACAAATCTATATATTTCTTCACTTTTTCATGAAATTAAAAGTGTTATATTTCTCAAAAATGATCTGATGTTTCTTGATAGAACATGCATATTATTGTGAGAAACCATTTCTTGAGAGATTTTATTTAACCTAGTGATATTTGTTTTAGAAATGTTATTACTCATGATAATACAATATATTTTATGTTAATGGATCTTCATATTTTCATGTTCAATCATTTTTCAAGAATGGTTGGTCTCTCATATTTTTTCTCCAATGGGTATTTAATTGAGGAGGCATATTTTTTTATTCTCAAGATTGGAGGTTTGATATGTCATGATGTTGATTCAGATCAAGGTGGAGATTGTTAGTGTCGAAACCCAAATCATTTTATAAAATTAAACAAATACTACCACATATACAGTTGACACCCCATTTTTATTTCCATTAACGTTGAGAATAAATTCTCTATTAATTTAGGTGAAAGATATTCACTAATATCTTGAAAATTTTTTATATATATATATGTCTCTTTGTATCCCTGTAAGGAATTATATAAAAAAACCATCTCAAAGTGGACTTTTTGTGCCCCCTCTACCTATGGTCTTTCACAATTTGGGTTTCCCATATAAAATTATGGTGTTCCCTTATTAATTTAATTATTTTTGATGGTTATTGATTAAAAAATATCCATAGTTGATATAATGAACATTAGAGAAGTTAAAAATAACACTGACATAACAATTAAAAATTATATAAAGAAACATATAATTTGAATATACCATGAATTATGTATTGATAATGTTATTAAAAGATTAAACATGATAAAATTGTAACCGATTTGATCTCCATATTTTATTCATTTGTGACAAAAAATTCAGATCATATTAACTAAGGTGTACCAATCATATAAGTGAATTTGTACGTATCCACCAAGGGTTATAAATATCATTTATGATATGGTGTACTCTAGAACATATATTTAACCCACTATTAGTGTTTTTTTTTCAAATCTTATCAATTTTTGTAATGTAACACTAAAGAAGAACCAGATGGATATTAAGGTATCAAGAAGGTACTTTCAGTCTTCTGTTTTTGGTTGGAAAGTGATAATATGTTTTATGGATATGATAAAGATATTCCCTAAATTCCTTATAAATATAATGCATTATGGCTATATAATAGTTGATAATTAGGTGTATCATATTGAATTAAATGAATTATTAATGCCACAACCTTATCAAATCATAGTGTATGATTGGTTGATATCATATGTGAATTTTAAGAATACTAATAATACTATACAATAAACAATAAAATTCTAAGATCTTGATAGATAAATGATAATAATTATCATTTGAGAATCATCCATTATTAGCTATCATTAAATGGAGACATCTCATGAGATGATTTTTTCGGAGAGTTGACATAGATGGGTGGTCACAAAAAATGTATAAATTAACTCAAAACATATGAGTTAATGTAGGTTTACTAGTGGAGCATCTTGAAGGGACGTATAAAGGGGATTTAACCCTATGATGTTTATTATGAAATCTTACCCAAGACTTATCCAAATATTCCCATCTCATATCTCTCTTCTTTACCCTTTTTTACACTATGAAGGATTACCATCCCATGAATGGTGGATTAATATAGTTGTATGATGACTAATTCGATAAAAACCATTGAAATATATGAAAAAAGGATATCATTAAGCTTCATATCCTATGATCTTTATAAATAACACCATATAATGAAAAATATAGTGTCTATATTTAGTGAATGTCACATAGTTTTATTATTTTATTATATACATGATTATCAGTTTCATGTATGGTCGATAATGAATTTAGGATTCTTAAATTATTTTGATCTATTTAAAGTGTTTATTAAGAACCTTTGAAACCCATAACTTGTATTATATCCTTATCATGATTAATTCATGAAACCATGCTGAAAATATTGTTTTTGAATTCATAATGGTTTTTAATATTCCTTACCATTAAATATGGTTGAATATAAAATTACCATATAGGATATTATAGCCAAAAACTAAATAAAAATCCCTATTTATTTTATTAGTGAAGGTATATGACATCCTGATATCATATTTAATGATTGAACTATGTCATATATTAAAAAACATGTCTTATCACCTTAGAAATATCAATTACAATCCTAATTTTTTAAGACATTAGGTTTTTACCTAAATATTAAAGGTTGTTTCCTTAATAAGTATGAATGTTTCCTTTAACATGTAGCTTATAAACCTTATATATACTACTAATAATATGTGGTGATTGCAAAATCAGTCATAAAATAAACCCGATATCACTAAACTGATTTAACCATCACAAGAATATCATTCTTATTATAGAATTCCCCCAAGACTGTTAAATACTAAATGGGAGAATAAATTAGCTTTCCTAAAATTGAATTACAAAATGACGTATAAAATTTATAAATTGATTATAAGATATAATAAAATTTCTTTTTGGATATTTTTTAATTTATATCATTTTTTTATATTAATTATTTTTATAGTGTTTATAATTAATTAAATAAATTTTTATCGAATATTTATCAATAAATATTCAATAATATTATGTGTTAATATGAAAATACATTTTAAATTATATATAAAGTGTTATAATTTAGATAATACATTTTTATATAGAAATTATAAGGATAATTATAATGTGTTTATAAATTAAAAAATAATCCATGATATAATGTGTTTACAATTAGATAATGAATTTTTCATAATTATTAATGTCAATTGTTGGAAATAAATTTTATTATACCAAATTATTTAAACCACAACAAAAGTATTTTTTAGGATTGAATTAATCAAGGTTTAAATAATATTAAAATAAATGATATTTAGATTATGTAAAAATAATATGTATCACCCCTTAAGAGGAGTTTTTCATCATTGTGGGAAAAATTAAGAGATGTGTTGATAAAATCACAAACACAATGTTCATACAAAGAAACCAACATTTAAAAATTTTGCAGAACATTCAACCCATCATAAATTCCACCTAATCAACCTAAAATTTATTGAATTATAGCTTCAAGTGCCTCCTTCCAAGGAACTGAATTGAAAATCATAGAAAGGATTCATAATACTAACATTCTGAAAATATTTATAAAATGTATTGTGCGTTGTTAAATGAATTTTCATGAAAATAATTCCATGCGTTTATGGGTGGTCAATGGTTGGGTGTGAACGAGCTCCAGTATGGATGGAAAAGTGTTTTTTATAAAGGTTCATCATTTTCCAAGGACAATGTAATTCATCTCACACTGTAGGGAAAAGATCATTTAGAAGTTGTTTTAAAAAAATCTATTAAATGCCCCATTATTTTTATTTAGTGATGGTTATAAGAAATATCTCTTATTCAAAATAGTTTTTAAAAAACCCCATATATTTAGAAATTCTTATTTAGTGATGGTTAAAGCATCACTAAATATGAATGTAGTTTTTAATTTTTCGTAATTTCAGTGATGGGTTTTTAAGACCCAAAAATAGTAACCATTAGTAATTAAAAATTAATTACAAAAATAATAATTATATTCAATTATAATTACTTGTTATTATGAATTTTTAATTATTCAATATTATATCTTTATTGTTTATATATTTTTTATTTTTTATTTAACATTTTTATTAATTATTAAACATTAATTATTATTTATTTATAAATATTATTAATAAATTATTTAAAAACTAAATTAATTATCAATAGAAATTTAGTAATTATAAATTATAAATTATCATTAACTATTACGTATTAATTATCAATTAGTTATTACTAACTGTTATATTTTTGGGATCAAATTATGTGAATTTTTTTTATTAGATAAACATAATTATAACTCGATTGAGAGGGATCCATTATATAGATGGATTCTCAGATTATAGGGCACAAAAGACCAATTGCATAGAGGCCTTAAATTTTCATGGTCTGACTACTTAAAAGAATGCTCTCCCTAACACCACATCGATTTTTTATGCGTAGATCAACACCTAAATATGTGGTGGTATTTCCCTTACTCTGTATAAAGGTGGGGATTTCATAAAACCCATGTTCTATTTACCTTGTATAGCTCTATCTACACCCAGTTAGTTTCCGCAAGTGATTGTTACCACCTAAGATCCATTTTCATAAGGATTATCTAGTTTAGTTGAACCGCACTATTTTGATAGCCCATAGGCCCATTGGTATGGAGGCCCAAACCATTAACAAAAATCCCAATTTAGTTATATTATATTGCTTCTATAGAACCCCAATATATTATATACTATAGTATCCACACATTTATAATTATGCTATAATACCTTTTAAAATACGATGCCACCCATTTTTTATAAAATCAATCATGTAGGATTGCATGGTATCTTTTCCATTTGGGTCAGTATCAAACTCTTATTAATTAATAATGAATAATTATTTATAATTATAAATTATAAGTTACTTAATATTTTTAATAATTTATAATAGTAAATTATTATTTAATATTTATTATAAATAGAATTTTAGTTAATAATGATTTTTTAATAATTGTTTAATTAATTTCTAATTAGTAAATATTATTGATTAACAATTATGAATAATAATTATAAGGAAACTTTCTAATAATGCTATTTTCACCATTAAATATAATTACTTGTGATTAAAAATTAATTATTAACAGTGTCTAACAAGGATGGGTAACATTTGATGTTAGAAATCAGCTGTCTTTTGTATGGATGAATATATGGATGGAAAATCATTAAAACTTGTTTATAATTTGGAATATGTATATTGTAACAATATTATTATGTTTTCATGTTGGAAGTCCATAAAAATTTATGCAATGATTTTCGGTTTTTATAACACACTTGTCTTATTATTGTGGATAATTATTTAAGTTTTTTATTATTTTGAGGATTGATGTGACTTTTTATTTTTTTGGGGTGTTTTGGGTAATTCTAGAGCTATACACATGGTTTTAGATATTTTCACCATGACCATGGGAGGCTATGATCTATCAACTCTCTGTATATATTAATTTTCAATTTTATTGTGCTGTTTTGGGTAATTCTAGAGCTATACACATGGTTTCAGAAAGTTTCACTATGACCATGGGAGGCTATGTTATATACACTCTATGTATATAATGATTTTCACTTTGAGTGGTTACCTCACTATAATTTTTATGGCTACACTGTGTTGTTTTCTGGCACAGGGTAACCATGATTTAGTACTTGGGTTGTATTATGGATGGGTCCTAACTGGCATAATTGTCACGACCCGACCCTACCCGAGCTTGAGCCGCAACTACCCCAAGCTCGCCTCCATAGGCTAGGGGCTGGCGACCAGCGCTGAAGGAAAAACAACTCAGGGAGGCCTTTTCCAAGGTACCTATATACACACACGAAGTACAATCAATGAAAAAGTGCAGAGAAAAAAAGGAAAGTAAGGTACCAACTTCTATAAACAACCACAAAAGTGCATCGACCTCTAAACAGTACAAATCATGTGCTAAAGGTAAACTGGAATGAAAAGGGGAAAAAAATGCTCCCAACCGGAAAAGTGACACAACCAAGCAACAGGTAAAGAAAAGTAAAACAGCTAAGAGCATCCCACACCTGGAACCCAACTACGACCACTGCATGCGGTCCAAGCTCCAAAACTCTTAAGCTCCTCTAATGTCACGACCAACCTATCTGTCATCTGCAAGGTCACACCAAGTGTGAACAAATCCCAAGTAGGGGTGAGTATAAAAATACTCAGTAGGATACCCCTAAGGGTTGTGGGATCAAAAAAAAGAGGTATCGATGGGTGAACAGTAGATCGAACAGGGAAAAGTAAAGGAGTACAACTGAGAGTGCAGTATAGATTACAACAAGGAGTGCAGTAGAGTAATAGTAGAGAGTCCAGCTCAACACAAAAAGAGAAAGGAGGAAGACTCATCCAGACATAAGGACCTGGAAACGGTGAGAAGATGAACTTCTCGTCGAGTCTTCGCTACCTATTGTAGGAGAGTAGACTCATCCAACCATGAGAATCTAGACACGGAAAGCACGTGGCATACCCAACACATCTTCACCTCTCCTGGAAGGAGAGTAACCAAATCCTGATGGGTGGGTTCTCGAACAAGGTATATACATATCCATATTCTCAATCAAGAAGCCCAGACAAGATCGTAAGGGGATCTCTATCCTATAACACAACCCAAGAAAGTGAGTAGCCAATATTCCTAGAAGTAAACACCATCGATGCCCAACATCCTGAACATCTGCCCCAAATTGAAAGTCAAGGGGCTAAAATCACCACACCTTGACACAATCCACTTTTGGCGGCACTGACTCGCCTGCACGGGTTTAGGTCGCATCTCAAGGACGCTTCTCAGTGGGGAAAGCGCCCCTCATACTTGACTGTTCTGGGGAACGTCAAACCACACCTCTTCACTACCCCATATTCGAGAGGTCACCTCAAAGTCGATAGGCGATCCCCTGCCCAGCCCAGCTGGAGGGTAATCCCTGGAAGTTGACGGGTACCCACTGGAGGGAGATCCAGAAAAAGTCGACGGGTGCCACATTGTTCATTCCTATAAAGGCTAATCCACTAGGGGGAGACCTGGATAAAGTCGTCGATGTGTCCCAATGCCCAATCTCATAAAAAGGTACTCCAATGGATGGATGCTATGAACCATCATCGAGGACCACTTCCTAGCCCATCAGAGGTAAACCCGGCATCGGGGACCACTTCCCATCCCCGCTGGAGGTAAACTCGGAACCGCTCTGGCCATCCCTTCTGGATAGTACTGCTCGGTGAACACCACTGTACTGGCCATCCCTGCTGGATGGTAACCCATTGGCCATCCCTGCTGGATGGTACCACACTAGCCAGCCCTACTGGAAACAACCACCTGGCTAGCCCTACTTGAAATAACCTCCTAGGTAGAGGATCAGTGCCCGCGTAATGTATTGGTCACACCGAGTCCACCAGAACAATACTATGGAACACGAAGGGATGGGAGAAACTCTCCAGCCTCTCGGGGCGATCGCGCTCCAATCCGCCGAGTCACTGTCGAAGCAGACCGAGAAAAATCATCCCAGAAAGTGGGAAAACACCCATGCTGTATGAGAACACATAGTCGTAAACGGTTCCGCAGTCCGATGAAACGACATGGTATTGAAACCCCTCAAAGATGAAGAAATAAGGGAACTGAACCATCTCTTCCGACCGAACCATCGAGAACAGAACCAGGGGAAAACCACTCAACCCTGCTGGTCAAACAAATGAGAAAAGAACTAGGGAGAAACTCAACCTGTCCGGTCCAACAAACGAGAGCAGAGGGACCCTCTATGTCGTGAGAGGTTAAGGTTATGCAAAGAAGAACACGACGCGCACATGGGGCCCACACAACATGTGGCCCCAACTCAACCCCAACCAAGTACACAAAAGTTCTCAGGTAAAAACATCCACATGTACCTCCCAGCATTCTTGCATACTCCCAGAGTATTACAAGTCTCCAGCCCAAAGGCTAACGTGCTCACAGCCCCCAACGTCAATGTGAAGGCATAAACGTAACAACTCCAATTTTCCTCCACAATGGCTCAGGCACGACCAACCGCATCTCTTAAATCATTAATTCACTGACACGAGAGTGAATGCGATCACACTCCAAGGGTCCGCTACAAGCACAGTAGGATGAACCACCACCAGAGCACCTTACCTTCTTCTTCTTTTAATAAGATCTCTAATGAGGCACCACACCTCTAAATAGATTGTACCACTATAATCCTCATGAAAAAGCATGCTAGATAGACTATTTACTCACCGAAAATGGATATCCAACGGAAAAGTCATCCAACACCGCTTTACGCACGAACAACGTCCCGTGATCCTGAGCCTCGGCCTTGAAAATAGTTGGGCGCATCACATCATTGCGATCCCCTCGGGAAAACACGTCAAAAGGAATGATCACTTGAGTGGAATGGATATACGGAGAAAAAGATGCATTCCACCGTACCGCACAAGAGCGGTGCTTCATGGGACCCACATCTCGGTCCCAAAGCGCAACGAAGGAATTGCACCGTTGCGATCCTCTCGAAAAAGTACACAAGATGGACTATTCACATGTCCGAAACAGACACCCGGTGATAAAGCTGGAAATCACTGACAACTCCCAAAACGGACCTCATGGGGCCCACACCAGTGTGCTGAACTAAAGCGGGCGGATTGCACCATTGCAATACCCTCAGAAAAACACCATGAATCGACTACTCCCACACCCTGAATGGATGTCCGATGAAAAAGTTGTAAAGCGTTGCACGCTTCTCGAAAGACGGACTGTGGGGCCCACACCTCAACTCCGGTTTCAAAGCCCAAAACCACACTGGAAAACTCCATCTCAACTACAGGGTCACAATGCCACTGACGATGCTCAAAACAGAATTCGTATGTGTCCGCGCTGCCCAAAACAAGAATCCACAGAAAAATGCCAAATCACTTAAAGGCGTGTCGTGCCTCCAAGACCCCTCGTTTCGAGAATTAAAAATTCCCGAATCCATCTAAAAACGTTCGTCTCGATGCCAGGAAGGAACTTCCGCAGACTACACGTAAAACATACACTTGTAGGCCAAATTACGGGTGTCTGAGTCGAGGGGGAAAAGCCCCTTGGGATGGACCGGCCTGGGCCGGCCGGTCAGCCCGACCTGGGATGGCCCACTGTTCGGCCTCCTGGGTTGACCGTGGACCCGCGGGCCAACCATGGATCCTTGGTCCATGGTTCCGCCGACCGGCCTCAAGGCAGGTCACTTCTTCCATGCAAAGACCCACCAGTGGCGGGACTCGGTCTCGCCGTGGGGTCGCACGGTGCAACCCCATTCTCTGCTCCGCACCGCGGAGCGTCCCCGCTCGCCATCCGCGACCCCCGGCCACCTGAAGCCCAACCGAAACCACTTTTCCCGGAAGACCGCCGCCACCCAGAGCTCGCGCCAACCGGCACTGCCTTGCTGTCGAACGCCCGCGCTGCCCTGCCTTAGCCTGCGCCGCTGCCGCCTTACACCGTTGGACCCTTTCCGGGAAAACACCAAATGACCTCCAAAACTCGCAATATTTGGCGGACGTTTGCGAGCGCCTCAGAACTCATATTTACAAACCGAAATAGGAGATGGAAATATCAGAAAAAGTACTTCACAACCGTGAGATTTTTTCGGAAATTAAAAAGCAATTAGACGCCAAAATTGAACTCGAAAGAAAGGTT
Source organism: Viscum album (assembly GCA_963277665.1). Classification (NCBI taxonomy): domain Eukaryota; kingdom Viridiplantae; phylum Streptophyta; class Magnoliopsida; order Santalales; family Viscaceae; genus Viscum; species Viscum album. Next base: position 13,887 of record CAUJRU010000076.1, read on the forward strand.
CATAATTTAAAATGCAAAACCAAAAACTCCTATCTCTTTGGGTATAGCCCGGAGCTTCGTGAGCATTCCGGCTTCACCGGATCTGCAATCACCTTGGAGGAAGAGAGGGGATATTGGGCTTGAGGTTGAGATCTCCTTGGTTGGGGGCTGCTTCATCTAGGAGGTGCAAACAAAGAAGAGGGGGGAAGGGTTATGTTTAAATAAGGAAAATTATTTAAAAAATTTAATTAATTAAAACTCCCTATTTAACCCACATGTGAAACCTTCGACGGAGTCGATTATAGGACTCCCCTAGGCCAAAAACCTCCTCCCAAGCACAACAGAGGTCTCAGAATTTTAATCCGAGCCTCTGTTCGAATGTTATAAAACTGAACGCCCAAGGCCACCAAATTACAAAAATGCCCCCGGGGCCATTTTTCACTGATGGCCCCACCCGCGAAAATTATACCCCTCCTAGGGTAATCGGAAAATTACAGATTCAACGGGGCCGTCAGTTTCCCCATCTGAGAAACGTTTTAAGAGATACCTGCGTTTAACCATCAAACACTTAAATTAATTAATTTAATTATCCGTTTAACGTTCCCATAATGGGTGAGGGGTCCTAACGTCCCGTTTCGACATGCTTTATGTCATTCCTAGGGTAAAAACAGTATTTCAGACCCATCCTTACACTCATATTTCTGATTCGGATAACTTTTTAGCATTTATCCTACTTATTTGGCGTGCCCAGTTTGAACGCACTAAAAAATTAATTCCAGCCCCACCGGGGCTCGGAATCGCAAGCCGTCTGAAGGCGCTGCTCTTGAATAACTTCAAGAATATTCCAAAGTATTTTATAGAAAAAACCGGGCTATTACATCATTCCCTCCTTCAAGATTTTCGTCCGTGAAAAGAAAAACCAGGGAACAACTCAGGGTACTAAGACCACACTTGGCCCTCCCGTAACCAGAAGAACTCTTACACAGTCCCACGTCACCGCACACAGACCAAAGGATTTGATATATTCACATGAGGTCTTCCCCTGTTCATGACGTGCATAGGAGAATGCACACATCTCCTCAGGTAAGCCACGCGGGAGACATCGTGCACCCACTCTAGACATTGGGGGGGGGGGGTTAGGGAAAGGCGTTAGGGAACCTCGCCATCCCTTTGAACAGTCTTCAATAGCCCAAAGGTCCTCGGGGTATCCCACCTCCCTAATCAAACCTTTACGTCGCACTCTATGACTGGAATCCCCGATCGGACTTGGGACAAAGCCTAGTGATTCCCTCCTTCAGAATATACATATAGTGAAACACCTAAGGATATCTGGCCACGCAAGGTTTCATAGTCGATGTCCTACGACCCAGACTCTCTTTCACGCTCAGAGAGCGAAGGAGTCGACACCATCGACTAATGAAAAAGGTTTTACACCTTTTACCCTACCAACACAGGGTTACACTGATGCCCCGCGCCACCCTGTTAACAATTCAAGCAAGGAGCAGGGAGAAAATAATTTCACACACAGAGTCTAAAAATTCTACTTGCAAAGTGTAGAAGAGCTTTAGAGCGTACCTATTACCACCTCATGCCCTGCAGGATCATAGACATCTAAAGCTCACGACTGTCCGTGGTCCCAACATTCAACTCCCGGAGTCTGATGTGGACTGCCTAGCGGTGATGGGTAGACCTCATAAAGACGTCCCCCACTACCAGATCCTTCCACTCCTCTGCTACCACCACATCTTAGGGTGCTACTCTAATCACGGTGATGCCTCCGCCGCAGTGGTGCACCTGCTGCCAGCCCGATGTTCTCAGTGTGCCTGGTCGGGAAGTCTCATGCCAGGTGACCTCACCCATCGAAATCATACCACCGACTCTCTACGGGCTTTACTGGTGCCCTCTAGTGCCACTGTGGTGTGCGACTACGCCCCTGAGTCTGATTTTCCAAAATCCACTTGTGTTGAGGTTCTGATTGCCGACGCCCGCTAGCTGCGGCAGACGTCTCGGCTCCATCGCGCCTGCGGGCATCACCAACCGTAAAGCATGACAGAAATTTCTCTGTCACCAGTGCCTTCTCTTGTAGCCTAACATATGTGGGAATACCCCAGGGTACTATGATAGAACGAATCTCTCGAAAGAGACCCCGCTCAAACTCCTACGCTCAAAAGTTTCCATCGTGGACCAAGTCCGGGTAAAATCGTCCACAGTCTGTGAAACTAGCTTCGTACTAATCCACTATCATCCCTCCCTGTTGAAACTACATGATTTCCTGAATCCGAACAGAGCGTAAGCAAGAGGGGTAAAACTCCTTACGAAACAATAACTGAAAGTCACCCCACGAAAGCGAAGAATCATCAAGAAACTAAGTCACCAGACTCCACCAACGCCCAACTGCTCCGTGGAAAAGGCTGGCGGCCAAATCCACCATAAGATCAGTCGACGTCTGCACAAGGCTGAAGAGGCAAACCACTGTCTCTAGCTAAACCTCCACTGCCTGAGGGTCTGGCTCACCACTAAACCTCAGTGGTCTCTGTCGCTAGAACTCACGAAGCGTGCTCAACCTGCGCTCAAGCTCAGCCTGCTCTGCTGAAGCTGCCTGCTGCTCACCAGGTGGGGGTGCTGCTACCAGCCCACTCCGAGAAAAGGACTCGCATGATGGGTCTTGGACTGAGGCCTCATATCTCACATGGTCATCGTCACGAACCAAAGATGGTATCCTGGATGGTTGTCTTCGTGGAGACGTCCTGAATATTATCAAGGAGTTTCGCGATCAGATGATCATATATGTATATCACAAAAAAACAACAATGGGGAGCTGACCCAAGAAGGAAAATCAAAGACTCAATCCTATGTGATGCACAAAACCAATTTCCCTACAACGAGTGCCTCAACATGCCGAGTCGAAAAGCAGGTTATCAGGGTCCTGGTGAATGGATACGTCAGCCGCCACACCATCACTAGACTCCCTAGCCTGAGAGACACTCTCGAGACACATTGACACTGTTGCCTTAAATCCCAACCAATTCATTTTTAGGGACATCTGAACAATGTCCCAAGGAATGAACCAACTCTGATACCACTTTGTCATGACCCGGCCCAACCCGGGCTTGAGCCGTAACTACCCCAAGCCCACCTCCATAGGCCAGGGGCTGGCGATCAGCGCCGAAGGAACACCAACTCGGGGAGGCATTTTCCTAAGTACTTTCACACACACACACACACACACAGCACAATCAATGCAAAAGTTTAGAGAAAAAAAGGAAAGTAAGGTACCAACTGATATAAACAACCACAAAAGTGTATCGACCTCTAAACAGTACAAAGCAAGTATTGATGGAAAACTGGAAAGAAAAGAGGAAAAACATGCGCCCAACCAGAAAAGTGCCACAACTCGGCAACACGTAATCAAAAGTAAAACAATTGGGAGAATCCCACACCTAGAACCCAACTACGACCACCGCATGCGGTCTAAGATCCCAAACTCCTAAGCTCCTATGAAGTCATGACCAACCTGTCTGTCATCTACAAGGGCACACCAAGTGCGGGAAAATCCCAAGCAAGGGTGAGTATAAAAATACTCAGTAGGATACCCTGAAGGCTCGAGGGAGAAATAAAGGATGTACTGAAGGGTGAGCAGTAGATCAAACAGGGAAAATTAAAGGAGTACAACTGAGAGTGTAGTAAGGAGTATAAAAAGGAGTGTAGTAGAGTAATAGTAGAGAGTCCAGCTCAACCCAAAAAGATAAAGGAGGTAGACTCGTCTAGACACAAGGAGCAGGAAATGGTGAGAAGATGAACTTATCGTCGAGTCTTCACTACCTATAGCAGGAGAGTAGACTCTTCCAACTACGGGAAGCTAGACACGGAAAGCACGTGGCATAACCCATGCATCTTCACATCTAATGGAAGGAGAGTAACCAAAAACCAAGTGGTGGGTACTGGAACAAGGTATATACATATCCATATTCTCAATCAAGAAGCCAGAAAAAGATCGTAAGGGGATATCCATCCCATAACATAGCCCAAGAAACTGAGTAGCCAATAGTCCCAAAAGTAAACACCATCGATTCCCAGCATCCTGCACATCTGCCCCAAACTACAAGTCCAGGGGCTCAAATCACCACACATTGACACTATCCAATTTGGGCGGCACTGACTCACCCGCACGGTTTTAGGTCACGTTTCAAGGATGTGTCTCAGTGGGGAAACCACCCCTCTTACTTGAGAGTTCTGGGGAATGTCAAACCACACCTCGTCACTGACCCGCAATCGAGAGTTCTACTCAAAGTAGACAGGCGACCACCTGCCCAGCCCCGCTGGAGGGTAATCCATGGATGTCGACGAGTTCCCATTGGAGGGAGATCCGGAAATATTCAATGGGTTCCATACTTCCCAGTCCCGTAAAAGGGTAATCCATTGGAGGGGGTCCAGGATAAAGTCTTCGATGAGTCCCAATGCCAAGTCCTGTAAAAGGGTACTCCACTGGATGGAGGCTAAGAACCGTAATCGGGGACCACTTCCCAGCATAGCTGGAGGTAAACCTCGCATCGGGGACCACTTCCCAGCCCTGCTGGAGGTAAACTCGGAACCGCTGTGGCCATCCCTACTGGATGGTACTACTCGGTGAACAACACTGTATTGGCCATCCCTGCTGGATGGTAACCCACTGGCCATCCCTGTTGATGGTATCGCACTTGCCAGCCCTGCTAAAAAGAACTTCCCAGATAGCCCTGCTGGAAACAACCACCTGGCCAGCCCTGCTGGAAAAAACCTCCTGGCCAGCCCTGCTAGAAACAACCTCTTGGCCAGCCCTGCTGGAAACAACCTCATGTGTAGAGGATCGGTGCCCGTGTAATGTGTTGGTCACACTAAATCTACAAGAACTCTACCAGGGAACATGAAGGGATGGGACAAACTCCCCGACCTCTCATGGTGATCACGGTCCAATCCGCTGAGTCACTGTCGAAGCGGACCGAGACAACTCATCCTAGAAAGTAGGAAAACACCCATGTTGTATGATCACACATAGTCGTAAATGGTGTCGTAGTCCGGTGAAAGGGAACGATACTGAACCCCTCACAGCTGAAGAAAAAAAGGAACCAAACCATCTCTGCTGGCCAAACAATTGAGAATAGAACTAGAGGAAAACCACTCAACCCTACTGGTCAAACAAAAGAGTATAGAACCAGGGGAAAATTCAACTAAGCTGGTCCAACAAACGAGAATAGAGGGACCCTCTAGGTCATGATAGGTCAAGGGTATGTAAATCAGAACACGGTACGCACATGGGGCCCACACGACCTGTGGCCCCAAATCAACCTCAACCAAGCGCACAAACGTTCTCATGTACAAACATCCATATTTACCTCCCACCATTCTCGCATACTTCCAGAGTATGGAATATCTCCAGCCCAAAGGCTAACATGCACACAACCCCCAATGTCAATGCAAAGCCATAAACGTAACAACTCCAACTTGCCACCTCAACGGCTCAGGCACGACCAACCACATTTCTTCAAGCATTACTTCACTCACATAGGAGTGCATGCGATCACACTCCAAGGGTCCGCTAAAAACACAGTAGAAAGAACCACCACCGGAGCACCTTACCTGCTTCTATTTTTAATAAGATCTCAAATGAGGCTCCGCACCTCCAAATGAATCATAACGCTGTAATCCTCACAGAAAAACATGTGATAGAGACTATTTACTCGCCTCAAATGGATATCTGTTGGAAAAGTTGTCCAACACCGCTTTACACCTGAACGACGTCCCGTGATCCTGAGCCTCGGCCTCGAAAATAGTCGAGTGCATCGAACCATTGTGATCCTCTTGGGAAAACACGTCAAAAGGACTGCTCACTTGAGTGGAACATATATCTAGAGAAAAAGATGCATTCCACCATACCGCACATGAGCGGTGCTTTGTGGGACCCGCATCTCGGCCCCGAAGCACAACGAACGGATCACACCATTGCGATCCTCTCGAAAAAGTACACAAGATAGAATATTCACTTTTCCAAAATGGACACCCAACTATAAGGCTAGAAATCACCGACAACTCCCAAAACGGACCACGCGGGGCCTGCACCAGTGTGCTGAATTAAAGCGGGCAGATTGCACCATTGCAATGACTTCAGAAAAATACCTAGAATCGACTACTCACATGCCCAGAATGGACGTCCAATGAAAACGATTTAAAGTGCTGCATGTAGCTCGAAAGACGAACCATGGGGACCAAGCCTCAACTCTGGTTTCAACACCCGAAACCACATTGGAAAACTCCGGGTCAACTCCAGGGTCACAACATCAATGATGGGGCTCAAAACGGAATCCTTATGTGTCAGCGCCACCCAAAACAAGAATCCCCAGAAAAATGGAAAAGCACTTAAAGGCGTGTCGCGCCTCCGAGGCCCCTAGTTTCGGGAATTAAAAATTCCCATAATCATTTCAAAACGTTCGTATAGATTCAAGGAAGGCACTGACGTAGACAGTACGATAAACGGACACCCGTAGCGGAAATTACGGGCATCCGAGTCGAGGGGGAAAAGCCGCTTTGGCTGGACCAGCCTGGGCTGGTCCACAGTTCGGCCGCGTGGGCTGGACATGGACCCACTGTCCACGGTTCTGCTGACCGTATTCGAGGTCGACCGCTTCTTCCATGTGGAGACCCACCCAAGGTCGGTCTCATTCTGGCCGTGGGGTCGTATGGCATGACCCCGGTCTCCGCTCCGCACCACAGAGTGCCCCCGCTGGCGCCCGCTCACTGTCCGCGAGCCCCAGCTGCCTGAAGCCTGGCTGACACCACCTTGCCCTAAAGACCGCTGCCACCTGGAGCTCGCGCCGACCGCCGCTACCCTACTGCCAACCCCCACGCTGCCTAGCCTTAGCTCGTGACGCCGCTGCCTTAGGCAGCCAGACCCTCACCGGAAAACCACCAAACGACCTCCAAAACCCACAATCTTCTGCAGATGTTTGTGATCTCCTTGGAACTCGGATTTACAAACCAAAACATGAATTCGAAAGCTCAGAAAAATTACTATGCAACCGTGGGCTTTTCTCGGAAATTAAACAAAAATTAGATGCCAAAATGGAACTTGAAATAAATGTTCATAATTTAAAACGCAAAACTGAAAACTCCTACCTCTTTGGGCATAGCCCGGAGCTTCGTGAGCGTTCTTCCTTCGCCGGATTCACAATAGCCTTGGAGGAAGAGAGGGAATCTTGGGATTGAGGTTGATAGCTCCTTGGTTGGGAGCTCCATCCGCCAGGAGGTGCAAACAATGAGGGGGGGTATGTTTAAATAAGGAAAATTAATTAAAAAGTTTAATTAATTAAAACTCCCTATTTAACCCACATCCCAAACCTTCGACAGAGTCGAGGTTAAGCCTTCTCTAGGACAAAAATCTCCTCCTGAGCACAACAGAGGTCTTGGAATTTAAATTCGAGCCTCTGTTCGAATGTTATAAAACTGAACGCCTGAGTCCGTCAAATTACGAAAATGCCCCTGGGGCCATTTTTAACTGACGGCCCGCGCCCGCAAAAATTACACCCCTCCTAGGTTAAAAAGAACGTTCTGGATTCAAAGGTGCCCTTAGTTTCCCCATCCGATCAACCTTTTAAGTGATACCTGCGTTTAACCATCAAACAAATAAATTAATTAATCTAATTATCCGTTTAACGTTCCGCTGACAGGCGAGGGGTCCAAACGTCCCACGCCGACATGCTTTATGTCGTTAATAGGGCAAAAACTCCATTTTAAACCCATCCGTACACTCATATTTCTGATCCGGAACACTGTTTATGATTTTTTCTACTTTTTTGGCGTGCCTAGTGTGAACGCACTAAAAATTTAATTTTGGCCACACTGGGGCTCAGAATAACTCACCGTCTGAAGGTGCTACTTTAAAATAACATAAATAATATTCCAATGTATTTTATAGAAAAAACTGGGTTCTTACAATAAACTTAGTTCTAATAAGGGAAGTCACATTTCATTGTGGGGAGGAGGTTATTCCATAATGGTTGACCTCATGGTTATAGTTTCTTCCCAATCAAAGGAAACAATTTTGTAGCCCAAAGGGATACCTCATGGTGGATGAATAGAGAAGACCACCACATCACATTCCATAGAGGCTATATCATAGTGAGGTTTCTATGAATGATTATTTTCCGAAACCACCATTGTCATATTGTGTACGAGATTGGCCCCAGTTGTTTATAACAATGAAATTATTATCATATACCTACTCATTTTAAAACAATATCCACTAATTCATCCAAAATTCATCCTAAAGATTAGTTGTGCACATCTAAGGGATCTCTATTTCCCTCATTATTTGATTTTGAGAATTTGAACATCGAATTTATGGTTATTTCTCAAGGTAAATCCCTCAATTTCTTTGATTTATTTTTAATCTTCATCCCTCTTCCTTTCTGTTGGTTTTTTTCTTCCAAAAAATCAAATTACATGGAGGATAATATATGGTTTTTAATGGGGTTACATAGGGTATTTTGATTCATATGGGTCAAATATGGATCCTCCTTTCTCGATTTAACTCTCTCTATCAACAGGAAAAGTTTTATAACTCATAGAATGAGAATTATTCTTCACATTATATAGGTGTTTTTATTGACTTCCTTTATTTGAAATTTCATTTGATGGTTGTGGTTTTATAATAAATTGATTACTAAATTATATTAATATGTAATAGTTGTAATGGGTTTTAGAAATTTCATTAAGATATTCTTCTCTTGGGATAGAGGATGTTAATTTGTTTTCCAATTTCAGAGGTTTTTTTGAGTGTTAAGTGTTTGTGGAAATTATAAAGATGTATGTTTCAAAATGAATTCGATGATGAAAGGAATTTGACCCTATTTGGGTCATTAATTGAATAATTTTTTTTATATTGTATTTTTTAAGTGTAAGGGAATTTATTTATTACTCAATTGGATTTTTAGGAAAAGGGTTTTCATTTTATATCCTATCAATAGTGGACTGTAGAGGTTGGTTTTAAAATCCCCTTAAAGGTGATTTTAAATGATGTAAAATGGCTTGGAATCTTATGTATGATTTGGAAAAGGCCAATTTGAGTTATATTACAAATGGATTCCATGTAAAATTTAAAACCCTCAAATATTGCTCAGGTTTTTCCATTATGCTTTATGTTAGCGATATTGATTATTGAAAAATTCATGTTTCTAGTGAGGGTGTTTGAGGTGAGATGATATCTTTTTTTTATGTTGTATTATTTATCTCTGTAATGATTTTGTTATTAACTATTTCTAACAGCATATTGATTTCATTCATCGGAACCCTAGGAACTATGGGTGCGGTCTAGATTTATTTTACACCTGTTTAGGGAATACACTATTTTCTTCCCAATATCATGAATATATATATTCTAGGGGTGATCTCCCAAAGAATTTGGTATGAGTTTAATCATGTGTATTGCATTAATTTTAGGAAAAGTAGGCCTCTTGTCGATCCTTTGTGTTATTTAGTAATGCCTTTCACCCTATCACCATGAAATGTAATTGTTTTTCCATGATATTAAATGATTTATGTAGGGAAATATTGTTTCTTGTGTTCCCTTACTCAATATGAACTATGATAATGTGACATGTTGTTGAATATTGTTTACATGCATCCTATCATAAATGATATGTATTTTGAAAGGACTTCCATAAAATCATTAGTGGTTCCCTAAATGGATATGTTTTACCCACATCCTACATACACCACTAATTTTATGAATCTCTCATGTTTTAATTTTATGTCCCTTGGTAGTGATCATTTCCTTTATTGGTGTTCATGTTGGTATGAATGTTGATGGTAGGGGATGTGGAGTGGCTAAGGGAACACATTGGCATGGTCAATTTCTATAGGGGTCTGGTTATTGGTTTTTATTTTGGGATGAATATATATCAGCCTTAGCTGTTAGATTATTCCAATTTATTTTATTTACTAATTATATGTTTTTTATTAGTGGTGTTAAACCTAGCTTGATGGCCTTTGACATTTTTATTTATATTTTAGATGACCCCCCTTTTTAATAGTTTGTGGGGGAACCCTTATGTTAACAGATATCAAAGAGGCTCAAAGCTATGTATGTGATCTAAATACCCATATAATCGAGTACATTGGATATTACCCACCCCAACATATAAATCATTTATGGTTCTATGTATGCCACATACCAAGGCTAATCAACTATCATTGCCAAATGAATATATGCATGGTTCATGGTAGTGATAGTAGTTACTATACCCTCTTGTCTTTTAAAATCTGGTTAGATCTACTCTAGTGGATGATACTTGGTATGATTCCTCTTCATGGGCCTTCTCTAGTTTGGTATAACCTTGAAATCATCATATCTTTAAGGATATGTAGACACAAGGCCACAGGTGGCATGAAGGTCTTGTGACCTGAAGGCCTATGGTGGCCCAAAGGCCCTTTAACCTGAAGGCCAAAATTTGTGTCCCATAGGACCAAACCATTTTGTGGTTAATTGTTTCTATGTTTGAAATCGTTCTCAATTGGTTATATAATGATAACATGGACGTTTTCATGAGAATTAGGCGATCAATAATTAACCTTGTCCCTTTCCACTGACTAATTTGGGTTCCCAGGTTAGGGGTAACCCCGATTGTTTTGTGACAAAATGGTATCAGATCCCATGTTGATATTTGGGTACACATGGGTAGTAAAGGGATGAAAATTTGAATTAATATTGAAGATGTATATCATAAGTAGTTTTTGATAATTACCTTTTCTAAGGAAACTTGAGTTTCCTTGTGTAGTTGTGGTTTCAGTTTTGAGTTGGATTTTATTTTTGTAAGGTTTATGGTTCTCTAAAATTTATGGTATGGTTAATATTATTATTATATTTTTAGTGAAAATTAATGCATAAAAAAGTTACTCAGATATCTCAAATGGTCTATAAAATCAAGTGGATCCCATTCCATATGATTATATATTTTTATAGAAGCCAACACAAGATTTATACAAGGACTTATAAAACCCATGGATAAACCATGCACAAATCTACATCCCATTTGATTTAATTCTCTACCTTTTTTGTCTCAAATGGGGTGTCAAGGTTCCCATAATTATTTTGAGATAAATCCATGGTATTTTTATTGTTCATTGGTGAGATAATTCTGAGATATGTTTGATAGTTTTGTTAAGTTCTTAGTTTGTGTATTTCAAATTTTTTTATGGAATGGTAAAAATGTTTCATGAAATAATTTAATCTAAATGATAATTTTATGTGGTCTTTGGGTTTTTTTAGAAATTATATTTTTTGGGTTAATTTTAATAATAACATTTTTTTTGAATCTAATCAAAAGTTGAATGGTTTTATGTTAAAATTGGAAATACATTTAAATATTGGATTTCCATGAAAATTTATATCATGAATAATTATTTTCAAGGAGTTTATTTTTTTCAAAGTATGTACGTTTTTTAAATGAATTTTATGGTGTTTGTTCTTGGTTTCATTTTGTTTTTGAATTTTTATTGGTTTATAGTGGGATCAAATTATTTACTTTGTGAAACATGAACTAATTAAGACACTGTTTCATACTTTTTAGTGTATTCCTCCTTCAGAGTCCTTGAATAAAAGTGGGAAGTATATTCAGTATAATAAAATTTGAGGTGTTTCCACTCACATGTTATGAGTTTTTCCTCACCTATAGACTTTACATGGACATTAGATTAATTGGTGTAGGTTGAATCCTCCCATTATTCATACCCCTTCCATGTCCTTATATATAATTGATCACCTTATTCCCATGGTGCATGCTTTAATTTTAATGAAATGGAGTGGATCTAAAAAATTTATGGAATCCTTATAACTTTATATACTCCTAAATCATTTAGTGTTATTGCCATTTTCAGATTATTTGAATGTTCTAGTAATATATTGTGGGATACTATAGTTCCTTCATAGCAGCATGAGGACTAGTTTGTTTGGAATTTTTCAATGTGACTTTAACTCAACAGATTTATCTTGGGGAAATTTAATAGGTGAAACCCATTAACTTAATGATCCTTCTGTCAAGTCAGTAGTTTGTGAAGGATTATTCCAATAATTTCTTATTGTTCATAGCCGTCCCTCATGATCTAGTAAAAAATGAGCCATAAAGGCTCATTTAATTGAATGGGGATGTTATCCAGATCATTGAGTTTTTGTATCTATGTTTGGCTTGATATATTATGAGGATGTCATTGTGAGGGACCTCTCAATGGTAGAATATCACTAGGGTGATCATTGGAGAGTGGTGATTCAATTTCAATAGATTTAATTAAGGTTTTCCTGACTAGTTGGGTATAGAAGGTGGATCAACACACATCGGAATAAAAGTATTTTAAGGGACGATCTCTATAGAAGAAGAATTAGAGACCTATCATGTGATTCTTATTTGGTACCCCTAGGAGTTATTGTTTTTTTGTTGGAGATATGTTTTCTAGGAATATCAAATGAAAAAATTCTAGAAGGAAAATTCAAGATGGATAGAATTCGAAATAAACACTTGGGAACCTAGATGGGTATATTACACAAACATCATAGTATTTCTAGAATGAGGGTAGTGAATAAACCGTCATTGTAAGAAGATATATGAATGGATTTGAAAATATTCAGAAAGATTGAATAAGATTTTACTCAAAAGATCATTATATGTCAGGTTTAGTTGAAGTAGGCTGTTCAAAAGTATTCTAGTGGAAGGTCTATGTTGGAATCTAAGTACCAAAAGGGGTATATTCGGGATGATCTTGAACACAATTGGTTATGCCCGTGAGGAATGTAGTGATGTGTACGAAAGGGGTAGATTCTGAATACTGAATGAAACTACTAGAGGGTTTGAGTTAATGTTATTTGCATAAGATAGTCTGATAAGAGTACACAAAATACTAAGCACATGAAGTACACCATATAGGTTTGTGTAAGTAGATATTGTAGTGAATCACCAGTGAGATGTTTGAATGGTGACATAAACTATTCAATCAGTGTTTGTAGTTAAGGTGGTGATTGAAACATGAAATCAAAATTCTATCATGTTAATATTTGGAGAAAAATATGTTTTAGATGGTGGTGTTGACTTAGATTCTTGTAAGGTCCCTCTTTAAGAAGTCTATTCAACATCATGTGTTGAGTATGACCGAAAAATGAGGAAGGGGAATAATAATGTTTGAGGTGGATCTACTTCCATTGTATATGAAGTTGGTTTACACAAGTTCCAAATAATTGAGATCAAAAGGAAGAGGTTATGGATCAGAAAGGGTGATGATAATAAGGAGAGTATCAATATAAGAAACATATGAAACAATTAGATAGACATTATCTCGTAGTTTCAGTAGGGTAAGAAAAAGGAGTGATTTTACTTATTACAGAAACATATCCTTAAACAAATATATACCGAATCTTTTCTATAGTTGTTGGGAGAAAATTTCGGATGAATTTTAATATGTATTTTGAATTATTATTATGTTTTTTTATGAATGATTATATGGATATTGTGTGATTTTTTATTTCATAGATTTTGAGAAAGAGGTGGAATACAACCAAATGGTGACATGCCTTGGTATGGTGGATGGGGTTCTTGGAATTACAAATATCCAAAGAAAGAGTCATTAGAGAATACTCCGAAATTTTTCTTAGAAGTTGTGCTTCCTAGGATGTTGTTGATTATTTTAATGTTATGTTCAAAAGTAGACACCCCAATTTTCCAACTAGTGGTATCAGTGGGAATGGTTGTAGAGTATGGTTGAAAGGAAATGAAACAAATTTTTCTCTGAATTATTTCATCACTATCCTAATAGGAATCCACTGATAACCATTGGTAGTACAATATGGTTTCTAGATATTAGAAATATTATTTAGATGATGGAGTCTTGAGGTGTGTTTCTTTATTGATGTGATGTTTGAGATCTAATTATAGTATGATATTATTTTTAAAGAATTCTTTTTAAGAATATGATTAAAAAGTAAATTTTTAAATTTTTAAATTTTATTTTCTTGAATAAATATTTTTTAAAATATGATTATCAAAATAAATTCATGGTGAAATATTGTTATTTTTTTGAAATAATTAATTTTTTATGGAATAGTAAAAAAATACTTATTATTAAAATACCATTATTTATTTTCATTAAGAAATTTATTTTTAAAAGTCCCATTGTATTTTTTATTTGGTATTAATACTAAATATGATCAATTTTATTTACAATAATCTATTTTTGTTCAATAATTTTCTACATTTTGATATATGTTATTTTTTATGATTGAAAAAACAATTTTCTAACTAAATAGTTTTTTCTGAATTTTATATATTTATATTAACATCAACTTAATATAATTATAGAAATTTAATAATGGAAAGGAAAAAATTTATTATATAGGTCCATTTTATTTTTAGGCTTCATAAATTGTAACCCTACTAAATATTTTTCACCATGGCAATGGTAAATCAAGTAATTAAGGCTAAATTTATTGTTATAATGTATAAAACTCTACATAACACTTGTGTTTATATTATTGGGTAATTTTATCCTTTTCACTACAATTTAATATTAAAAAAATTGGTAATTTCTTGGGAAATTCCTTTGATTAGAACAATTACACTGTTTTGAGTAAGTATAATGTAAAAAACACACTCTTTTTTAATATATATAATATTTTTCGATAGAGACAAAAGACATATATTTGGTCATAATTTTTTATTTGAGAGATAAATTATTTTTAATCAATGATTTTTTTAATTTTTAGTTATAAATTATTTACCTTAAATGTTTATGAAACAATAAGAAAATATTTATTCAATTAATAGAAAAATAGAATAACTTATTTTAAAAATTATAATAGTAATAATTTTGGATGAGTTATAGTGATGCATGAATTTTATAGATAAGATGATATATTTAATATGTGATAATATTATATATTTTAATTACATATTTTTATTGATGTATTTAAAGTTAAACTAAATGAATTGTGCTATAATGAAATTATTAATATTTTATGAAAAATAATTTTTTATCAAATAATTTAATGATAATAAAAATATGAAAGTGAAAAATTATGATGAAAATTGGTCAAAAATTTCATTCATTTTCCATTTATGAGAAAATTATTACTTTATAATTAAAATTATAGGCTATTTAAAACTGAAAGAAGTAGTTACTATGGTTAAGGTTAAAATTTTTTAAAGAAGGGGTAAAACCAAAAGATATGGTTTACAATAAAATATAAACATTTTGATGTTTTACTCGTTAAAGGTAATTCAACCATATCCTATATTATCTTCAAAATCATGCCCACATTCTTCCAATTTCACATTAAAATGAATTTATTTTATTTAAATCATTTAATTTATTCCATGCTTACATTTTTATTCACTATAAAGTCCCCACTATTCATTTCTTCAATACACCACCTAGAGCCTCCTAGTTCAATGAAACCCTTAAAAAACCTCTTTTAAACATCCACATCAATGTTCTGAATGTTTTGGTATTCACAAAACACTAACCCTTTCATCCTTAACAAGTGATCCAATGGACGTTTCTCGAATAGAAGGTAACCGTCTTAATAAATCTCTTTCATTTTTTTTACTTCATATTTTACCACATTCAATAATGTCATAAACATTCTAAAACAAAAACATCAATATATAAATAATACATAGATATAATTATATTGATATAATAATATTTATCCCTCTCCTTCACCATCAAATGGAAAACAAAACAATCACTTGTGTCTATGGTGGATTGGAACCTCACGAACTGATGTAATTTGATTTACATAACCAACTCAGATGGATGGTCATAATGATGGATCCAATGAATATATATGATTCCAAGAAATAATAATTATTTTGTAAATTTAATATATCTACTTCTTAACTCTTCATAGCATTTAAAAAATATATCGTCGCCCATGCGTATGTATGGATTATTGTCTCCACAAAGTGATGAGATTAATTTTCCATGTAAAACATTCAATAATGATTCAAAAAATAAATATAATGAATAAATATGATAGTTTTGACATTAATATAGTACTATATATGATGAAACTATATTATATAGAAAATAAAAAGAACATCCGTGACAAGACATGCATGAAAAAAATAATTTGTTAACACAAAAAAAATGTTAATAATGAAAGAATATTGACAAAAATGTGATATGATAACATTAGAGGATCATATATGATATTATAAATATGAATATGTTTTTGGTATAAATTAATTACATGTGAAAAACCATTATGTAATATGTTAAATAAAATTACACATTGGGGAAGCGTGAGGCAAGGGATATCATATCAATTTCCTATACATTGAGACATATTTGGTATTTTGCACCTATTTTATTTTATGTGGTGTATATAATACAACCTTGAGGTATTTAACATGAATATTTATTTATTCATTATAAATGACTTTATTTATTTAATTCAAGATGTATTTTTAAATGAAAAGGCAAACTTATTTCCATTTTGATTAAGTATATTTTTCTTCCTTATCTGTATTTTTAAAAATTTTATTTTAAATGCCCCTTTTATTTAATCACAAGATTCATAAAATAAATTTTATGTTATGTTTGACTTTTTAAAATTATTTAAAGGATTATTCCTATTTTTTAATAAAAATTTCATTTAAAACTCTTACAAAAGTCAAAAGAAATGTTTTATAACATATATGACATTAATGTATTTTTCCACCATTATAATTTATTTATGATATTTAGAATCATCTAAAAGTATTATATTTTTATTAAAAGAAAATTATTTAATGAAATTTTGTTTTAATATTTTACATCAATTTTTCAGAAGACAGGATATTACTATGAAACTTGTATTTCTGAAGAACTGAAAGTTAACCTTCATTTATTTTAGGGTTTATAACATTATCTTGAAACATAAACTTTCTTATGTTCAGTTTTTATTGGACATTAAATTTATCTTAAATAACCATATTATTAGTTTCTTGGATATAATTATTTCTCGAAACAATGAACCGTTCCTACATAAAATATTTTAATTTGAAAGTTAATTGATTGATTGGGGAAATATTAATTTTTCAAATTATTAACACATTATAGATATTTAATGTTAAGTCATATCATTTATGAATAAAATTGGTCATTAAATATATGAGGAATTCATTGGAACTCTGGTGTTGGTTGGGGCCTACTTATAAATATCTCTTCTATGCATTGATATGTCTCTTCATGAAAATCAATTTTTCCAAATTAAATGGGTTTTGGTGTATACCTAATGATCAATTATATTGTCTTGGAACACAACCTTGTTGGTAAGGGTATCATTATTTATAAATTCATTAGATCCAATATTATTTATTTCATTCATTTTGAATTCAGTTATTATTATCAATGAGATTACTATATTATCATTATCCATGACTAAATTTTTTTATTAGGTTATTCATTATATGAAATGTGTTTTCCCTAATTAACTTTCATCATTGATTATATCTTATTTACTTAGGATAGCCTCATTTATACATACCCCTTAATGATCATTTAATATCTCCTTTATTTTTTCAACTTTCCCATCGATATGAAGAAGAATCACTGAATGAGTTTCAAGGATGAAAATCATTTTACTTTGTTATGATTAATGTTTTATTTACAATGTAAAATGGGAATCATATATATATATATATGGTTCTTCAAGCGGAAAAAACTGAATGGTCCTTCTAGATGAGATCCATTGTATCTTATAACAATGTAATAGTTTAGATAATGAAATTGGGTTACTATAGTTGGGTTTGTTACATTTTGTATGAGAGAATGTATATTATAAACATTGTGACCTAGATTTTGAAAAATATATACCAGGTATCATAACACAATGGAAAAATTAAAGATATGTATAATTATTGGATAACACCATAATTGTTTTTATATGGTATAAATTATTTGATTTTCCATAGAAATACATCTATATCTCGATACAATAAGTGGATGTGGTTTTGGCACATATTCATCTGGGAATAATGACACTCAATAGATTTGGTTGAGTATTTTCTAAGCATTATTTTGTTATACAGTGAATGGAAAATTTCTTTTCAATAGGCGTGAAACGATTGGGGGATATTTATGGGTTAATTAATATTTTCTTTAAAATCCATTATGAAATATTTGATAATATTTATTTTATTGAAGGGTAGTCCCAATGAAACCGAACTTATGATTCTGAGACTAACAATGCATAAATTTTCAATTTCTGTTATGTTTTATATGATATTCAGAATAAAATATTATTATTTAAAATAAATAATTTTATATGATAATGAAGTATATTCCACTATTTATAAATGGTTCCTTCTATAAAGAATAATATCAACACTCATAGACAATGTAAATATCCCATTTTTGAGAAAGCCAATATATATGGTATTTCAATCAAGATGATCATGGATATATTAGAGTAGTTGACAGAAGTTATGACTAATAAAAATTCATACATGGAGTAACATGTTGTTAAGTGAAATGATAAACCTACGTTGGAAAATTCCATATTAATGAAGACTCCTTTTAGTGTAACTATTAATTTAGTGGTAGCTAAGCAATGGATTAAGTCCCTTGAAAAAAATTTAATCACCATAAGATGTGATTGAAGGGATAATTTTATACTTTCAATATATTTTCATAAAATATATGTTGTTCAATAGTGTTCATTGATCCTTTATAAAAGTGTGTAAGAAGAAATATAACAAATGAAATGGATAGATTTTAAATTATCATATTACTATAAATATTTCACTAATGATTAATGAACTGAAATGAATAGAAAGTCCTTTATATAAAATAAATATGAAGAAGATAATGTTTTAGATTATGTGGTTTATGTTATATGACTATAAAATTATTCTATGGATTATATATATGATTCATAGAACAAGACTGATTATTTCATTGAAGGGCTTAATGAATGTCTCATAAGGTTAATTGTTTCTCAACATTTTTTAATACATGATGAAATAATATTATGTTCCATTAAAAAAGGGAATTAATTATATATATATTATTTATTAATGTGATATTATGAAAATTATATGATAGATAAACATTAGGAAAAAGGAATTAAAATAAATATGAAGAAGATAGTGAAGAAATTTTAATCTTATGGAAAATATGAAAAGAAAACTTCTGGAAAATTCATTATTGATATGGGAGTTTGTTACAAGTGTAGAGATAGGGGTCATCAAGGAAATAAATTAGAGGGGAATAAATAAACCAATGTTATATAGTTCTTCAATAATAAATAAAACGGGAATTATTTTAACTAATGTATCAAGAGTCTATGAATCTTATTGGAGAAGAGGCTAAGAGAAGTTGGCTAAGATTATGTGATCAAAGAAACTAAGGTTGAAGTTTCTAATGATGTAGTGGAAGGTTCATTAATAATATGAAACAATTTATCTATTTATTTATTTTATTCAATATATTTTGATTCCTTTATACCTTTAATGTATTCTAAGAAAATTATATATTTCCCTAGAACCCTAAGAAGTACATTTTCTATCAAGACTCCAGTTGAAATATCACCTCAACAAGGATTTGTTAGTTAGTTTCCATTATGAAACATAAATGTTCCCTATTTAAATACTTTTTTATTTTTCATATTGTTGTATTTTATATAATAATTTGTATGGACTAGATTTAATATTATAATTAAATAATTTATTATAAGAAGAAGGAAATTATTATCAATAAAGATGATGTGGAATTTCTTATCTATAAATGGGAGACATCATTATCTTGGTCATGTCAATATTCACATCGAGTAGATCTGCTAATTTATATTCATAGGGAAGAAGATAAAATACAATATGTAACTAAAATAGATAATTTTATAATTTAAGATATACATATTATATATGAATACCCTGATGTATTTCCAAAGGAAGTATATGGAGATACATAGGAACATAAAGTCCAGTTTTCCATTGATTTAATCCTTGAATAAAGACCTATATAAAAGGCTCCTTATGGAATATAGACATTAGAATTAGTGGAATTTAAGTAAATTCTTGAGGAGTTGTGTGAAAAATGATATTTACACCCAACTATTCAACCTTGGGGATGACCTTTTTTTTAATAAAAAAATGATGTATTTATTTGTTAATGCATTTATAATAGGGAGATAAATTATTTCCTGATAATAAAAAAATATCTTATACCTCACATTAATTATCGACTCAAATAACTCCACTTCAATCAATATTTTTTCTAAAAATGACAATTATTTTGGGTATCCTAAATTGGGAGTAAATAAAGAATATATTCTAAAGAAAACATTTAGTATGAGAAAAGTACATTATGAGTTTGTATTAATTACTCTCTGATTGACTAATGAACCATTTTATGTTATAGTTATAATGAATAGAGTATTTAATGAATATCTAAATCATTACTTTCTCATATTTATCAATGATATTTAGGTCTACTCAAGTTTTATGAGGACCTTGAGAGGTACTTGCAGATAATTCTTGAGACTATTTAAGGAAAACATTTATATGGGAAACATAGTAAGTGTGAATGTTTTTTTGAGAAAATTTATTTTATTGGACATATTATTTCTTGAGACGAAATCACAATTGATTTAGAAAAGGAAATGGTAGTGAATGAATGAACTACACTAATAAACATAACTAAGGTACGTAGTTTCATTAGTTTGGTAGGATATTATCAGTCATTTTTTCAAAAAATTTAGCAATTGGATAAGACTTTAACTAAGCTTAAATGTAAAGGGGTTACAAACTAGGGAAAAATGAATGTGATGAAGGCTTTGATGAATTGAAAAGGATATTGGTAAATTCTATTATTTTAACACTATCATCAGGAAAATATAGATTTTTGATATGTAGTGATGCATTCAAGAATGGACTTGGGTTCTTCCATATGAAAAATGATAGTTTTATATCCTATGAATCATGTTATTCAAATATTTATAAATAGAAATATCCAACCTGTGATCTTGAGTTCGTAGCGGAATATTTGTTTGAATATATAGATAAATTATCTATATGTAGATTGATGTGTGATATAAACATATCCAAAGATCCTAAAATACATATATTCGTAGAAATAACTCAACAAGGGGAAAATTAAATCACTTGAGATACTTAAGGGTTATATTTATCAACACACGACCACCCAGGAAGGGTAAGTAAGGTAACAAATTCATTCAGCAAGAACAATCATAGAGTTCAAAACAAAATGTGAATTAATAAAGACTCTATGTTCAGAGATTTTTTTAAGATATATATAATAATTATTAAGGAAGGGGATATAATACACATTTTTAAATGATTTCAAAGCAGTATTTATTATAAAATTTTAAATGTTCATAACCTAATAATGATATTTTACAAAATAAAATTAAAACCATGGATGATGGGAAATTCGAAGAATTCATATATGAAGATTGAGTTCTTAAATTTGAAAGTATGACATGTGTTATATCTATACGTGAGATGAAAATGGAATTATTAGAAGATTCTTATAGCTCTAATTTCTTAACACACACTAGTAGCACTAAGATGTATAGAAATTTTATACAACATTTTTGGTAGGATAATATTATGAAATAAACTGATGATTTTGTATCAGGATACTTTGATTTTCAATAGGTGAAGGTTGAGAGACAATATACTAGAGTATTAAAAAACCTCTATCAATTCCAATATGGAAATGGGATGATATTTCCATATATTGTTTCACTATATTACCACATACACTTAGAAATAATTATGTAATAGTGGTTATTTTTGACCCCTAACCAAATATACACATTTCCTTGCTATAAGAGATAATTTACCAATAGGGTACCTTACACAACTCTATATTAATTATATTGTAAGAATTTAATTTTCATCTCTTCCAATTGTTTTTTATCAAGATCCATATTTTTCATAAAAATTATTCAAAAGTCTTCAAAGGGCTCTTGATAAAACTCTTTCTTTGAGAACCACTTATCATACCTAAATTTATGTATAATCTAAAATTATTTTTCAATCATTATAAGACATATTGATATTATTATATCAATACATTCCTGTTTTGTGGGATCTTTATTTACCTTTTTAAGGGTTTTCGTGAAATAATAGTTTCCATTTTAAAATTAAAATGGAACCATATGAAGAATCATATAGTAAGAGATTTCACACTACACATTTTTGGGAGGATGATGGTAAAATGAACTTATAGGACTAAAACCTGTTAGAGAAATGTAGATAAACTTAAAGACTATTAAAAATCAGATTAAAGATTATCAAACCTAGAAAAAGAGTTACACTGATTACTAATGAAAATATTTGGAATTTCAAGTAGGAGATAACATTTTTATGATAGTATCACTATAGAATGGTTTTATTTGGCTTGATAAAAAATGATAAGTGAGTCATATGTAAATCAAATCCTTTGAAATTATAGAATAAATTAGATTCATGGAATAAAACATGTAATTTCCATGAACTCTTCTTAATGTACATGTTGTGTTATATATATAATTATTAAGGAATTATATGAAAAACCCAGTGCATTTGATCATCTTTGACGAAGTAGAATTAGTTTTTGATCTATCATATTGTAAAGATCCTATATAGATTCATGACACAAGAGAATATTTATTGTGAAACTAAACAAATTAAATGGTAAAGGTAATTTAGAGAAATCATAAAATAGAGGAAGATATATGGGTTCTTAAGGATTCTATAAAGAATAATCAACCCCATTTTCATAAAAATTATTATGCATGAAAACGTTGAGGATGAATTTGTTCAGGGATAGGAGAGTGTGACACCTGAGCTCTAATTATAGTAAGCTTATATTTTGAATGAAATAATAGCACAATACACATAGTTTTATTAATGAATCTGACCGAAACCTAAATTATCAAAATTTATGAATTTTATTTTTTAAAATAAGTTCATTTTTTCAATAAAGAATATTAAAATTATCTTTGGTTGAACTTTTTTGATTTTCAGAAATAATTTATTTTTTAGTGAATCATAAAAAACACTGATTATTAAAATACAGTCATTTATTTTCATTTTATCAATTAGTTTAAAATCCCCATTATATTTATGATTTGGTACTAATGTTTAATATGATACATTATATTTATAATAATATAATTTTCAATCCATAATTTTCACAATTTTGATAAATGTTAATTTTTATACATAAAAATTCATTTTTCTAAAAAACTATTTTTCCTCACTGTTTACATATTTATATAAAAATTAATTTTTTCTATATATTGTAATAGAATCAGTATAAATTGAAACCATAATCAGAATTGGAAAGTAAAAATCAGGTAAATTGATCCATTTTAATTTTAGGCACTGTGAATTGTAATAGTAGTAATTATTTGTCACCCTGGTAAGGGTAAATAGGGTAATTGAGGTTAAAAGATGTGATAAGGACTTAAAAAAAGGTGACCCTTTATTTTTATTCATATATATTAATTATTAATATATTAATATTCATTAAATTACAAAAATACACACACAAGGATTGTATTAGTGTAGTGTCTTCCAAACCATGGATACCTAAACAACCAGTTCATAAGTGAACTTCATCATCTCTAACCATTTTCTTCTAAACTATAACCCATATTGGATATATCATAAATAATGTAAAGAACCTTACCATAGTTTCCAAGATCCAGAAAATTATTTTATTACTTTGGAATATAATGAGGGAATTCGTCCCCCGAAGGAATGAATAGTCTAGTAGCGTTGGAAAACCAGATACATACTTTATAGTTTCATTGGAACTTGAAATGAAGTACTTCATAGTAAATATATTAGAAACACCAATAAAACTATTGATTATACTCCCAAGTCATTATTAATATAAATCTTTGAATCTTGGGAAAATATAAAACATATGAAATGGGTGAGCTCAGATTCTCTACAAGGTTATGTAATACTACGAGAGAAGAAATAAAAAGCAAGGTGAATAAGTAAAATTAACCATGCCATTGAATGTTAACTTGAGTATAAAATGGAAAGAATTAAAAATTGATAATTCTAGAATAAAACATAATCATGGATATTATAGTAGTCAAATAATCACATTTATAAATAATTACTTGCTTTATAATGATTAAATGCATAATGTTGAAGATCATAATCATACTGTTAAGGCCTTAGTCAAGATACTGTAAATAATGGGTAAAAACCTAGGCTAGTTCTTCTCACGAGACATACCAATACAGCGATGTGATATAGTGGGCCCCACCCATAACTTACTTGAAGTGTAATGCATTACTCATATGAAAGGGGAGAAACATAATCAACATACACATTCATATTTAATCTATCCTATGAAATGTAAATTACTTTCCCCAATCGGTAAACATAAACACTTACCATTCAGAGTAATATGGTGAATAGTAGCAAGATAGAACGTCCATAGTCAATGTAATTATAACTCATTAAATAAAATATGTTTGATTATATCATACAATATTAATCAGAATTTAGGATAATAATCAACAAGAGTGTTGACATAGATAGAAATACTCATATTAAATCATCGAGTAATACTTGAGAGAAATACTCTTTTACTTTACAAAGAAGAGTTCTTTTGGAAAAATATTTTCATAAAACTAGAAGTTACCTAATATAGTTTTTTCATAATAAAAATACCGTTTTTAGAAAAATACTTTAGTATTAAAACCTATTATCGAATGAACTTTAAAATAATTAAGAATTTCAGTAGTTCCCATGAATCAGGCTTGTTTATAAAGAATATTTTGAGAAAGATCCTTTAAAATATGTAAATAACCATAAAATAAAGATAAATTTTGATAGATAAATATATATAACATTAAAATAAAATTTATTATGAGTAAATAAGAACAATTACAATTTATATTGGTGAAAATTGAGAAAAAGAGTAACTCGAATGAAATTGGAGGTTCGGGTAGAAATCCCTTACCCTATATCCAAATGTCTTCTATACTTGACCTTAATATCCTAAATAGTCAATTTAAATACATTAATTAATTAATTAATTACCAAATATACATTTATTTGTTTTATAATAATTTTATTAAGTTCATTTATAGACTTTTTGATGAGTTTATATGATACAATTTTATTTCTTAGGAGCATTTGTTTCCTTGGTTTTCAGGATTTGAATAATTATATGTGAGTAATGAAGTTCATGTAAAATGGTTATCATTCTTCATAATTAGAATTATATGTTATTATGGAAAAAAATAATTGGAATTGGTATTAATTATTATTGTTTTTTCATATGTGAGGATGAATCATTAGATAACATGTTAATGATAACCATGTAGGATAATTTTAGTGGTTCTCGCTCATAATAAAATAGTTTTGTTCTATTATTTAATATTATGTATATAAAATGGTTACAAAACATTAAATAATATATAATACATATTTTATAATCAGGTTCAAAAATAAAAATGGTTTCATTACCAGGATTGTTAGAGAATTTAATGAATGAATGTTCGCCATCCACAATTGTTGTAAATCATCACCACCCGAATAATGATTTTGATTTTAAAATAAAATAGATGGTGAGTAAGTATATTGATAAATGATATTACATTAATATGATATAATTATAATATATTGATGTCATTGGAGTTATCATGATCGTTTTGTAGAGGATGTGAGGTGAGGATAAAGAAACTAAATAAATTGAATTGAAATTAAATGAAAATGGAAGATGATTTACCTCTGGAATTATCAACTTTGAGAACCTCTTTAAGGGAAGGGGTTTTGTTTCTCTGTAAATTACAAGAGATCCTAGGAGTTGGGAAATAATAGGGAAGGGGATTTGGGAAAAAGTTGGATAACCATCATGGCATAGAGGTGTGAGGAGAAGTGGATGTGAGGGGTGGTATTTATAGTGGAGGAGAGGGGTGATTTCTCATTATTTTTTAATTATTTTCTAATTTTTTTCAAGACAAGAAATATTTTTGATTCTTGTGACTAAATATATTAATAATTTCTTGTGAGTTAGAACCAAGGTTTCTTACACCAGCCATGACTCAAAGAATAGTGTTTTTATCATAATGTATAAATATTGTAAATTACTGTATTTTTATTATTCACTAAAAATTCATGTAATTCATAAAGATCCCAAAAAATAACCATACCCATTTTAAATGTGTACAAATAAAAAAAGAACTCCATTTTATGAAAATAATTTTCTAGATAAGATGAATTTGATTTTAAATTAAAATCAATATTTAGTTGAAAAATACAATTTTACATTTATAAATAATTTTATATCCCTTGAAAAAATAAATTAAGGTCTCATAAAATTATAATAATATTAGAGGACAAAAAAATATTTATTTATGAATAATTTTTATGAAAAATAAATTTCTTTAAAATCATTTTATAAATTATTAAATTTTAATTATAAATTTATGACATACAAAAATACCAATACTTATTTATTAATTTTTAAAATATTTAATTACTTACATTGTGATATAATTATATCATAATTTGAATTATAAGATGGAAAAAATTGTATTTATAATTTTATTGGTGAGGTTAGTATTCTTTTGGCCGGATTACTATTCATAAGTGTCATGTTATTTTTCCTATGATCAAGTAACTATTTCATCGGTATAGGTTTTTTAACTTCTATAAATACCTCTTATTTCTTTCATTATTCATTTATAAAGTTTTCATTATGTTCTATACGTGATTATATATGATCTATACTATATGAAATAAACATAAGAAGGGACAATAACTGAAATAGTTTTGGGTCATTACATTCTCCACTCCTATACAAATTTTATTCGTGAAATTTCTAAATTTTCACCCCACAAAAATATTTTGGCAGTTCTTCATCATAAGCTCCCCAGGATCCCTCATCGCCTTTTCAATTTTATGTTTTTTCCAAAGTACCTTTACCAACCATGTCATCTGATTCCTCAACCATTTCATGTACCAATTATATTCCATCATAATTTAGTACATGTGTTTGGTGTGACATGTACTTACATAACAAGGATATATGGAACACATTTTCTTCTTTAGAAAGGCTAGGCAGAATTTCCAAATGATAATCCACAGCTTTGATTCCCTCCAAAATTTCAAAAGGACCAATGTAACAGGTGATCAATTTCCATTGGTTCCCAAATCATATAATACCCTTCTATGGAGATACTTTCAAGAAAATGTGATCAACCTCCTAAAATTAAAAATCCTCTATTTAATTATCTTCATATCACTTTTTACTTCTTTGAGATGCTTTGATATGGGTTGAAATAGTATTTACCTTTTCTACTGTTTCCTCTACAAGATCTGTCCAATAAACTTCCTATCACCAACTTCATCCCAGCAAGTTTGTGTATGACATATCTTCCCATACAATCATTTATATAGTTCCATTTAAAAACATGAATGGAAACTATTATTGTAGTAAAACTTCACCAAAGGTAAATACTGATCCCAAATTCTTTTAATGTTAAGTGAACATGATCACAACATGTCTTCTAATGTTTGGATCATCCATTTCAATTGCATGCTATTTTGAGAATGATAAGTAGTAATCAAATGAAGATCAATATCCAAAGCCTTCTAGAGACTTTTCTAGATTTTTTGGTAAACAATGGATCGTGATTAGACACTATTGAAAGAGGTGTTTAATGAAGTCTTAAAACTTCATTAATATAGAGTCGTGCAAGGAACTACAATAGAAAATATCCCTTTATAGCAAAGAAATGTGAATATTTGGTAATTCAATCAATAATTACCCATATTGAATCACAATTTATTGTCTTTTTTGGTAATATAGTGAATAAATCCATAGTTATGTCATCCAATTTCCATGTATTAATAGGTAGGGTTGCAAGTCTTGTCTAGGATGGTGTCTTTCAGCCTTCACTGGTGGACATACTAAACATCTTGATATATAATTAGTAATGTACCGCTTCATATTACCCACTAGAAATGTTCCTTCAGATCACTATACATATTAGTTCTACCAGGGTGTCTAGAGAAATTATAACTACATGAGTCATCCTATAACTCCCTTTTTTAGCTTGGGTATAGAGGTAACACAAAGACTTCTAACAAATTTCAGAATTCTATCCTCACACCCGTAGTCTGAAAAGTTCTCATCATTTACACAATTAATTTGCTTTTGAATATTATCATCCTCAGACTAAGAACATTTAATATATTCCAATAAATATGGTTGGGGAACCTAATGAAAAAGTAATTATGTTTCAACTTCTCTGATAATTCCTATATCTATCTTTTCTAGATCTATATAAACAGAGCCCTTGGAAATCCTCATTTTTCTATAACTCCAGGATCCTTCCCACTCAATGCATCAACAACCATATTTTCCTTTCTTAGGTGATAGTATATTGAACAATCATAATCCTTGTATAGCTCGAGCCATTAAATATGCCTCATGTTGTCTTATTTTTGTGAGAAGATATATTTAAGGCTCTTGTGATCCGTATGTATCTCACATATTTCCCTATAGTGATAGTGTCACCATATCTTTAATGAAAATATTACAACTTCTAACATAATATAATGAGTTTGATAGTTCAGTTCATGAATTTTTATCTACCATGAAGCATACGCAATAAGTATATCATCCTACACAAGGACGCAAACATGTCCTTTCATTGATGCATCACTATAAATCACAAATAAACCCTTTCTCGATGGTAGAGACGGGATTAGAGAATTCAGAAATCTCATCTTCAATTCTACAATATATTCTTTACATTCTACTTTCCATACAAACTTAACCCCTATACGAGTAATCTTGGTTAACGGGTTGGCTAATCAAGTGAAGTTATGAAAGAAACATTGATACAAACATAATACAAAACTAAAACTATGTATGTCAGTTATGTTTGTCGGTGTAGGCAATTCCAGAAATTAATTTGAAATTACATTAACAACTAAAATTCCATCCTTAGAGACAATATAGTCTAGAAATGAAACTATTCGAATATAGAATTCAGAATAGCTAAAATTTATATATAAATCATTCCATCTAAATGTTTTTAGAACAATACGTATGTGAATCTCAATAACTTCTTATAATTCTAAGTATAACAATATATAATCAATAAATACCACAAAAAATGTCATCAAGATATTAGTTGAAAACCCTATTCATCCGATTCAGGATAACAGAGGGTGAATTAGTCAGTTCAAAAGGTATTACCGTGAACTCATAATATCTATACCTTGTTTAAAATGTTTTATTTGGAATATCTTATTTACTAACACATAACGGATGATATCCAAATCGTAGGTCAATATTTAAAAACTATTGATCTCCATGAGGTAGATCAAATTAATTATCAATGTGAGGTAGGGATACATGTAATTTATGTTAATAGCATTAAATTATCAATAATATATTCACAACCTCATGGGTACATATTTATTATTGAAAAAGAGAGCATGGACACCCTATGGAGAAACACTAGGGAAAAAAAATACTTTATTAATCAATTGATATTTTTGTTTCTTCAGTATTACTAATTTAACTGTGTCCATTATATAAAGAGTCTTCTTGTATAGGCATTGGACAAAGGATTAAATCAATATAGAACTCAACTTTCAGCTTTGGAGGATGTCTATGTAAATCCTCTATAAATACATTGCAATATTTTTTCACAAATGGTACATCCTCAATTTGAGGATTTATTTACTCACCCATAGATATTGCATTCTCATCATCCACAAAAATTTCATTTAGTAGAGAAACTAGGTGTGGGTTTATTCAAGAATTAGATGTCCAGGTTTTTCATCAAAAGATAAGTGATTTTACATCATTTTCAAAAGTGTAACTTCCTCTTCTTTCAATATATTTTCACATCATAATGTGAAATCCAATCCATAGAGAGTATTATATAAAAATAAATCCTGGGTATGATGATAAAGGGGGTAAATAAATCTTATTTTTTGTGTTATAAATGGGACAATTTGACACATATTTTTTGCAATGATACTTCCCTTAGGAGTTTTGACTGACAACTCCTTTATTAAATCAAAATAGAAATGTCTATTTGTATTTCAAAAATGGGAATATACAAAAGTATACAATGATCTAGAATCAAATAATTAATTGGATAAGTTTGTGGAATCAATTAATGTACATTCCACCAAATCATTAGGAAATTCAACCTTAGTAGTTATGAAAACATAAGCTTGGCCTTGTTCATATAGCTATCATTTGGGAACGTTTCTTTGACGATTAGGAAACCAATTAGAATAATATCCCATAACTTTGTAATTATAGAACTGAACATTGGTAGATTATTTCATTCCCTTACAATCATGGTCTTGGAGGAATTCTAATCTACACATATAATAAAGACTCATACCCTTCAAGAAAGTGTAAGGGTGTGTTTTCCCACAATTATCACAAGATAGAAAATAAACTCTTCCCTTCTTCCGATTTTCTTTATGGCCTTTTCTAGAGTGTTCAACATCCTTCTTACTCTATTACTTTACATTAAATTCATATTAATCAGAAAACTCTTTCTCTTTATTGTTATCAGATGAGAAAATATCTTTATATTATGAGACACATTGGGAGACTAGTTCCTTTCGGAGGAATGGGTTTAAACTATAAAAAAATTAATCCATTTTGTTATTGGATTACATTTGTATTCCATTGAATTCCTTGATAACCTTGTAATTTTGGATTCATATTTTCCACATTTTTATCCTCTTTCTATATCAGACTGTATAATTTCCTCTCCATATCTGCTCATTATTAATGAGGAAAAACTTTTTCTTGGAAAATTTCCATTGTATCCCTCCATTATATATTATCAGTATCTTACTCATCATTTGTGTCTTGAATCAATGACCTCCACTGATCCTCACCTCCTGAGAGATGATAAAATTCCATGATAACCTTCTCCATTTTATTACATCCCATGGAGGGAAATATCATCTCCAAAGGACTTATCCACTAGTCTACTATAATTGGGTTTGTAGTCCCATTGAATGATGATGATTGTTTTCATAGAAAGAAGTCTAAAATTTCTCCTCCACATTGTAGATCAAGATTATCCATATGGGTAAGATTATTGTTCATAACCCGAGTTAGTATCCCCAATATAGTTATAAGTTTAGAAGAACCAATCGTAGCTCTAGTACCAATATCTTTATATTGTATAATAGAGAAATATACACATATGATATGTGCACTGATAGATTTTATATTCCTTCCACTAGGTTCCATATCCAAAAAATGTCATACACTAAATTAGGTTATGAATCATAACACATAATCTTGAACTATAAATACACTTAAAATTAATTGATATATTTTTCAAATCTAATCTAGTAATCATAAACATTGTTTCTTTGAGGAAACATTTACTTTAAAATACTTCATTGTATTTTGTAGAGAAAATTTGAATTATCCTAAGAACATCCCCTTGGAGTGTAAAACCAAATGTCTGGTTAGGCCCATTTTATTGTCCATGTTACCCCGAGTTAGGCCCCGAACACCTTGTTAGAGTTGTTACTACTTGGTATATATGTAATATAACTACATACACATATAGTATTCAAATAATAATTTATTTATTGGAATCTCCAAATAATATCTAATTTACCAAATTTTATGATTTAATTTTATTTTTATTCGTAAATACTATATTAAGGATGTGTTCCTTAATCTATATTTTCTAAGTCTATTTTACAGGGTTTGTCTTAAACTTCATCTGATACCAACTGTAATGCCCTTGAACCCAGTTTCCTTAATCTATTGCCTTATTTTATTACATCATAATATAAAAAATGATGTCTTATCCCTATGTATAGAATATTTTAGTAGCATTGGAAAAATAGATACATACAAAATATATTCATTACAACTGGAAAGAAAGTACAACATAGTAACTATATTTGAAACACTAATAAACTTCTTGATTATCTTGTAAAGAAAGTCTTAATAAAAATTTTAGTATCATAGGGAAAAATAAAACCAAATAAATGGGTGAGATTAGATGCCCAATAAGGGTATTTGATATAAAATATACAAAAATATAAATCATGGTGAATAAGTATAAGAACACATTCCATTAAAAGTAAACTTGTGCATAAAATTGAAAGAATTAATAAATGATACTTCCATAATAATTCAGAAACATGGATATTATAAAAGTAAAATAATCACATGGACAAAAAATACTAGATTAATTGTGAGGTAACTCATAATAGATGACATTATAATCATACCATCAAAAGCCTCGACCAAGACACCATATGTAATGTGCAAAAAACCAGTCTAGTTTGTCTCACGAGACCTAAAGATTCATAAAGGGGCTATAGAAAGCCCCATCCATTACTTACTAAGTCCAACGATTTCCCCATATGAAAGGAGAGAATCATAATCACCATATTCAATCACATTGAAACAAATATATTAAATGTAAATAACTTTCCCCAACTAGTAAACATAAACACTAACCATTCCTAGTAACATGCTAAATGGTATCCAGTTAGAACATCCACAATAAAATTATTCACAAACCATTCAATAAAATATTTTAGATGATACCATAAAATATTAGACCAAATTATATATAATAATAAACAAGAGTTTTTAAATAGATGAAAATACTCTTATTAAATCATCGAGTAATACTTGAGAGAAATTATCTTTTACATTGCAAAGAAGAGTTCTTTTAGAAAAATATTTGTATAAAACCAAAAGTGAAATAATAATTTTTTTAATAATAAAATGATTTATTTTTTAATAATATATGTGGATTAAAACATATTATTTAATACACCAAAATATAGGTAAGAATATGAGAACTTCCCATGAACCAGGTTTCTTTATTGGGAAGAATTTGAGAAAGATCCTTTAAAAAATGTAAATACCCATAAAATAAAGAAGGATTTTGATTAGTAACTATATAAATAATATTGAAATATAATTTAATAGGAGTAAATGATAATAATTAAGAATTTAATTGGGGTAAATAGAGAAAATATTAAACCAAATGAAATTGGAGGTTCGGGTAGAAAACCCTTACCTAATGTCTGAATGTGTTCTACACTTGAACATAACATCGTAGATAATATAATTAAATACATTAATTGATTATGTAAGAACATCATATACATTTAATTTTTTAATTACAATTTAATTAAGTTTATTTATGTAAATTTTTAGGAGTTTATAAGATACAATTTTATTTCTTAGGAGCGTTCGTTTCGTTGGTTTTCACAATATGTATACCTATATTTGAGTAACGAAGTTCATGTAAAATTTGTATAATTCCCAAGAATTGGAATTAGATGTTAATAATGAACAAAAAGAGTTTAATTTTTCTTTTTTTTTTATTTTTTATCCATATATGTGGATGAATCATTAGATAACATGTTAATGATAATCGTTTAGCTTAATTTTAGTGATTTTTCTGTCACAATGAACTAGTTTTGTTATATTATTTAATATTAAGTATATAAAATGGTTCCAAAACCTTAAAGAATATATAAAACATATTTTGTAGTCTGGTTAAACTATAAAAATTGTTTAATGACCATCCATTAAGGCGAAATTAATGAACGAAAGATCGTCATCCACGAAGGTTGTAAATCCGCAACTCCCGAACGATTATTTAATTTTTAAAATAAAGTAGAGAGAGTAAATAGTTCGATAATGGATATTTCGTTAACATTATATCATTATAGTATAGAGATGATATTTAAGTCATCCTTTGAAAATAGTATGTGATCATAGGATAATAAAAAAAAATAAATTGAAATGAAATTAATTGAAAAAGGATGAGGATTTACCTCTTGAATTATCCTCCTTGAGAACCTCTTTAAGGGAAGGGGTTTCGGACTTTTCAAAAGAAAAAGTTCTCATGGAAGTAGAAAGATACCAGGGAAGAGGATTTGGACTAAATTTTGAGAAAAATAAATTCTTAGAGGTGTGAGGAGAAGTGGTGGTGAGGGGTGGTATTTATAGTGGAGGAGAGGGGTGATATCTCTTTATTTTAGTCATTATTTTATTATTTTTATAAGATAAGAAATAGTGTTGATTAATGTTAAAAAGTACAGTAATACATGAATGCGAGTTCCAAATAATGTTTATAACATCATCCATGACTCATGGAATAATGTATTTATCTTATAATATATTTATATAATAAATTATTGTATTTTACTATTCACTAGAAATTCAAATATTTGAGAAAAAATGAAAAAAATTAACCATAACAATTTTCAAAAATATAGAATTCAAAAATGAACTCTATTTTATGATAATAATTTTATAATTATGATAAATTTACAATTTAATTAAAATCATTATTTACTCAAAAAATAAGTTTTAAATTTATAACTGATTTTATAACCCTTTAAAAAAGTAACCATGGTCTCATAAATTTTTTATAAAATCATAAGATAAAAAAATATTAATTTGAGAATAATATTAATGAAATTTAATTTTCTTTTAAATCATTTTTAATTACAATATTTTAATTAAATATTTATGGTTTACAAATATACCAACATTTGAATATTAATTTTTGAAATATTCATTAATATTCACTATGATATAATTATATCAAAATTTAATTTATAAGATGGAAAAATTTATTTATACTTTAATTAGAGAAGTTACTATTCTTTTTTATAGTTCACTATTCATAAGTGTTATATTAGTATTATTAAGGTCATGTTTCTACTTCATTGGTAAAAGTTCCTTAACTTCTAGAAATACCACTAATTTCATTCATTATTCACTTATGATGTTTGTATTATCTTCTATAAGTGATTATATGTGATCTATACCATATGAAATTAATATAAGAATGTAAGATCATTGATATAATTCTAGGCCATTATAGATAATAACTTTATTCATAACCATGGGATAGGTAACTTAACAAAGGGTTAGCTTAGATGCTGAATAATGATAAATAATAGAGATGTGTAAACATGACATGAGCAAAAGGGTATTGGAACATGAGAGTAACATTTTAAAATCAAACCCTACATATGAAAGATCATAATCATGAGTCATTATATAATTTTTTTTAGTTCATCCGACATGAATAATAATGGAATTGAATAACATAATTTGTCACGAACCAAGCCGAGATTCCGTTTGACCCAACACATGACATGGTCCGCGACATGGCCAGAAGGGAGTTCCCGATCCCCATGGGCAAGAAACTAGTTCTAGAAATCATATATATAAATCAAGTGGGAATGATTTCATACCAATAACTAGGATCGAATAAACAAGCTAATAAAAATTTGAATGTTACAACAACCCACTACTGAACATAAGTAAATAAAAGCTAATCTAGATAAAATATGCAACTAAAAAGACTGAAGACTAAAACAAGAAAAATGAAATAGAGAACAAACTAAAATCGGACCAAGACACCGCTATCTCAATGTGACATCTTGTTCACCTCCAACCAAAAAACTAAACCTGCTCCAACCACGACCACTTGATCTAGGATACCTGATCAAATAATGAGCCTACAAAATAGCTCAGGTCTACCAACACAAAGTGGTATAGGTAGGGTGTGAGCTAACAACTCAGTATAAAAACACTTAATATTCCAAGTGTTTCTTTTCCAAAAATATTCCATTAACACTAGTTTGAAATAAATTTATAAAAAATGATTTTGCACATTTTATTAAAAACCCACAAATTTTCCATTTCAATGGCCAACAGACGCCACAATCCATTTTTCACAAAAACTATCATTTTATAACAAGAACCAAACCCAAAGAATTATAGTAAAAATTTTAAATGGAACAAATTTAAATTGAAAACAATTTCAAATAATTATTATTAAAATAAAAATCACTTACTTTTAAAATTACCATCCCAACTGACCGTATGCCGACAAGAGGTGAAATATAATCATTGAGCACTAGTCACTGGAACACCCTTAGGCACTAGCTAGATGTGGGCCCCAGGTACCTCATATCTTAGTGTAAGAGTAACCGTAACAATATTTTTTCTTTTGGTTGAGCCACTAGTAAGGAATATAGCCATAAACTAGTGGTCCCAAAAATAATCATCATTATCATAGTTTAGTTAGTGTTTTCATCATCAAACATGCTACATGAAACATGGGCCAAGCCCCATAGGATAACTAACATACTAGTACCAGTCCACCACCAAAGATACCAGGGAATCCCTTTTTGTGGTTAGTAAAATTTCACACGTCACATGTTACCACATACACCATATATCAACCAAACTGAGCATCTCAATTCATAATCTACCTCTTTCACATCAAAAACCCATTCTCAATAACTTATGCACACCAAAAAATTTACATATCACATATAAAACCATGAGGAACACCACTTAACATATAATTTTCTAAAAAAGCCTTTCCACATTTTTGGAAAACATGAAACTCTAATAACCTGCCAAATTGGGCCTTTATGCTTACAAAATCAAAAATATTTATCAAAATATTTAAAAACCATTTCTAAAACAATCTTAAAATTTGCAATTCCAAATGGCCCCTCAAGCTAAAAATTTTCCAATACACATACACCAAAATCCAAATGATCATACCCCCCATGGGATTCCATTTTAAACCATCATTAGTAAACCAATATTTCAAGGAACACCCAAAATATATTTCCACAAAAACCAAAATTTTCATTAAAATATCATCCAACCATCCACATTATTTAAAGAACATAAAACAATCCCATTGTAACCAAAAACACTTTTTACAACTTTCTAAAAAATTTGACAAGATAAATCATTACCAAAACATAAAGAACAAATCAAGACCACAATAACAGACAACCATACCACCATAATCAAGACTAAACATTTCATAAAACCCCCAATTTAACATTAAAGAACAATATCATTTTAAACAATAACCCTAGGTGGAATAAACCTAGGTATTTCACCCAAATAACTTGTAAAACCTATTTTTAGTAAATTATACCAACACAAAATCACCATTCACATCAATCCATAAATCTATTATAGCTGGTAAAGACATTTAAAAATTAATTAAAAACACCCAAGTTCTTGTGGAGTTTTCCCAAAAAGTAAAGGTTGAAAACACCTACCTCAACCATGTGCAGATGCGATGAAAATTCAAGGGGGGAGATATCTAAGCCCCACAAATAATTCACACAACCTATATCCAAATAAAAATGAACCAAACATAAACCTTAGACATTAGGGTTTGGACATGGAAGAAAAACCCCAAAGAGAACCCTAGAACAAAGAGGGAAAGAGAAGGAGAGAAGATTTGGTGAAGGAAACATGATGAATCCCCAAACATTCTTGTTATATCGCCCCAAAATCGCCCCAAATCGACGAAATAAAGAGGGGGAGGCTCCTCTGGTCGCTTCCCAATAGATAGGGATTCATTTTGGAGGTGGAATTATCCAAATCTAAGCTTCACGTCAAAAGTTATAAAGTCTGCAAGTGGCTGTTCGGTTTATCGAACCGTGTGCAAACCATGCGAGGGCTTCGGGAAAACTCCTGCAACTTTTCATGGTAAGTTTGCATAGTTTTTTGAGGACCTTCTCAAACTGTGAAACCCCAAAAATTGGCTGAAATCCACCAAATTACACCACAATCACTAGGGAAGTTAACCCAATGATTCCTGAATGTATTTAACACAAAGTAGTGACATTGTTGGTGTCACAAACTCCCCAACATAAAACTTTATCTTAATCCCAACAAGAATAACTAATAATAGGCATAAAAGGAAACTGAAAACCAAAAATACACAAGGATATTTGTTGGGAGCTGAACCCAAACATGAACCAAAAGAACCAACATCGAGGAAAAAATAAAATAATGAAGTATCTATCGTTGGGGTGTGACAATTCTCCCCACCATAGATACTTTCTACCCCTAGAAAGTCACCCAACCAAAAGTCAACCAAAGATCCTGTCCATACCTGACAAAAACCAAGGGGAAACCATGAACCATGAGATAACTATTCACTCTATAAGTCACACCCAACCGATCAAGAAGAAACCACAACACACGAATGAGGATGAGGGGAGAACAAGGGAGAGTTCTCCCCACTACAAGAACTCAACTAATACGAACAAAATTTAAACCCCCAAAAACACCCTCACTGTAACCAGGCACAAGGGATTTCTACATTTAAACTTTCTATAAATCTGACATGGTTTAGCTACATGGTTTACCAAATTGTGTTCTAACCATATGCGAACTATAGGAAGGAAGGGGAACCCCGTATGACTTGGCCGGAGGGATTGAAAACCGTGTGCCAACAGTTTAAAATTCTTTTCACAAAAAATAAAAAAAATCATATAGTTTTGGGACCTATTGTACAATCATTCATTGGATGTGTAGTTGGTTCTGTTTTCTTGGTTGGG
Organism: Viscum album; assembly: GCA_963277665.1. NCBI lineage: Eukaryota > Viridiplantae > Streptophyta > Magnoliopsida > Santalales > Viscaceae > Viscum > Viscum album. The sequence goes on from CAUJRU010000076.1 coordinate 52,289, forward strand.
GCTATACATTTTTGACTAGCCGTGCGGTAACTGTGCTTCAATTGACAAAAATATCTCGAATATACCTTAACCAAAAACCTCGACTGAGGTTAAACCTAAACTTCCATATAAAAGTTGAACACTACCACCACCAAAATAAAGAACCTACAAAACAAATCGAACCCACAATGAAAACATTCTACATAACTTAAGCATCTCAAAACGAGCAGTGCCGAATGATATAACCACGACCAGCGTACAAAATGGAAAGACACACTCAAAGGAGAATAAAAATTTTCAAAGGTCACATTCATATAGACTCAAGTGTTTTGGTTATAAAATATCTAGTTAATCTTATGATTACCAAAAAAGTTTATATTACCAAATCAAGGAAAAAAGAACAAGGATATGTTAAAAAATTTCATCCTAACATAGAAAACAAAACTAGGTTGGGTATCACACCCCCTGTCAGTACTGACTGTGTTCGAGCTTCACCCCAAGACCTGTGGTTGGGGATCTAATGGCTGAAGCATCTCCTGCCTTAGAGTCAGGAAACACATCCTCTGATCAAGACTTCTTTTTCAGATATCGCTTCATTCATAACTTCTCCAAATGACCCAAATGTCCTCAAAGACAGCAAATATTTGGATGAATATGACAATACGACATTGAGTGAACAACCCAACCACACTGAAAACATACAAGAAAACGGTCTGACAAACTGGAAGCCAGGGTCGACAAAAGATTTGTTTCATCAATTGGTTCCCCTCGAACACTCTACTTTCCATACGGGGAACCTTCATGAGAACCAACAACCACTAGATGCGCCCAAAAAGCCAACTCATCCATGAATGCCTCGTCAACCAACCTCTCAAAACAGGTTTCACTAGATGAGAGAACTTTCTCTGTAATTTCTGGATGAAGACCCCAAAAAAAGAGAAAGGGGCCTTCATATGATCATCTGAAGCTACTTTCAATGAGAATGAAACAATCCCTTTAAAATATTCAACATAAGACTTTATTAATCACTGGCCCTGCCAAAAATCCTATAGCTCTTCCACCTTCCTCTGATTCACCTCCTCTGGTATGAACCTTTTGTTGAAAGTTGTCTTAAATACCTCCTAAGACATCTCACCTTTCGTCAATGATGAGAGAACCAACCCCTACTAGTCCAAGGTTAGACCCTTAAACAACCTTTGAAATTCTTGAACTCTAACAGCATCTAGAGTTCCCAATTACATAAAGACACATTCAACATCCTCCAGCCACTCCACATACTCAAATGAACCTTTATCACCACAAGAAACAAGAAAAACTTGTGAAGGAAAAGTAACCGAGCATGTCTCATTAGGAACATTTGGGACCTTTCTGGGTGGATTTTTTTTTACAACATGAAAAGAGAAGACCAAATCCAACATCAAACTGAGGAACAAACAAAGAGAAACACCTCAAACAAAAACCAATTAGCTCAAAATCCTAGTAAAAACAAACACCACCATAATATCTTTTTTCCAAAACCATAATTTTCCTATTAAAACACAAAACTACTTTCTTCCAAGGCTAATTACCATTAACAAATAACACATTTTTCAAGAAAAAAATTCTCGAAAAAGTTTTCTCATTGAAACCCACTTTAATAAAACTATGGAAAACCATTAATTCAAAAACCCAACCCATGGTATCCCACGAACCATTAAATGTGCATCCGTCCATTTCCATCGTCACATGATAGCACACACTTCTCACACATACCCATACACATGTCAACATCTATAAGAAATAACAAGGGCCACATTCCATTATGATTCTCAAACCCCAAACACCCTCAATGTTTGAGAACCCACTTTACCAATTTAAAACCATTTCATTGAAAGCACTTTCATTTTTAAATGAATTTTCTTTTCAAAATACACTTTCATTTTTAACATACACATACACCAACTGAAACCAAAATTAAACCCAACCAACAATGGGACACTAGAATGAGGGACTAATGCCTATTCATATCCTGTCAACAGGGTGGAAATCCATGAACCAAGTAAGGCATAACACCAGGAGGGACTTGAACTGGGAACCTAGACCATACATGGGTCACTACCCCACGTAAGGCCACAACATAACCCGACACTTCTCCATTGTCATCTCTCAATTCCAAAACAACACTAGACACAAAAATCAATCTGAGACTACCACTAGTGACTTGAGGATCAGAATGAGAAAGTGTTCAAGATATCCTTCCCACACCTACCTAATGAGTCATGACAACCGTATTCTCCATCTACCAGACACCCCAAATATCAGTATCGTCATCTGAAACCATTTTCTCATGAACCAAGACGGGATGCCATCTGACCCGGCACACAACATGGTCTGTGACATGGCCCAAAGCGTGTTCCCAATCCCCATGGGCTGGAAACTAGCATCAAGAAACATATATATATATTATGTGGTAATGATTTCAACAAAATAACTAGGATCAAATAAAAAATCTAATCAAAATGATCAAGCAACAACAACCCACTGGTGAAAATAAATTAACAAACAGCTAATCCAGATACAATATGCACCTACATAGACTGAATACCAAAACAAGAAAAATGAAATTGAGAACAAACTAAAACAACAACAAGCCTTCTCCATACCCTTGTAACATCTTGGACACCTCAAACCCCAAGTAAAAACTCAATACAACCATAATTACCTGAACAAGTATACCTGAACAAATGGTGAACATGAAAAACATCTCGGGTCTACCGACAACGAGTGGTATAGGTAGGGTGTAAGATAACAGATCAGTAGGCAATCACCACAGATTCCAAGTGTTTACTTTCCCAAAATTGTCCATTAGAAATACTTTGAAATACAATTATAAAAATAGATTTTCCACATTTTATTAAACAACTACCACTTTTCCATTTTAAAGGCCAACACACGCCACAATCCATTTTTCAAGAAAACTATCATTTTATCACAAAAACCCAAACCAAATAATACTATTTACAATTTTCAATGGAATAACATTAAATAGATAACAATTTCAAAGAATTACACTTCAAATTAAAAGCAATTACTTTTAAAATTACCAACCCAGCCTACCATATGATGACGAGAGGTGAAATATAATCATTGAGCACTTGCCATGGGAACAACCTTAGTCACTAGTTAGCTATGGGCCCTAGGTACCTTGTATATTGGTGTAAGAGTAACCCTAACAATATCCATTCTCATGCATGACCCAATAGTAGGGAACATACCCATAACATTGTGGTCCCCAAAATCACCAGCATCATCATAGTTTTGTTTCGGTTGTCATCGTCAAACTTGCTACATGAAACAGGGGCTAAAACCCACAAGATCACTTGAAAACCTGTACAAGTCATCCCACAGAGATAAACGAGCTTACATTGTTGTGGTCAATCAAATTTCACATAACACATGTTACCACATACACCTTATATCAACCAAACCATGAATCTCATTTCACAAGCCACCACTTGGACATCACAAACCAATTCTTGAGAACTTATACACACAAAAACAATTACAATTCACTTCTAAAACCATGAGGAACACCACCTACCCAAGAATTTTCTAAACATTCCTTTCCAAATTTTAGGGAAACATACAACCCTAATAACATTCCAAACGATCCTTTATTCTTACAAACCGAAGCACAATTATCAAAACATTTACAAACTATTTCTAAAATTATCTTAAAATGTGCAATTCCAAATAGTACCTCAAGTGAGGAATTTTACAAAACAAACACACCAAAAGCTAAATGAGAATACCCCCATGGGATTACATTTTCAAAATTTTTTAGGAAACACATATTTTACGGAACACCTATAAACCATTTCCACAAAACCCACAATTTTTTTGAAACCACATCCAACCTTCAATATTATTTAAAGAATATAAAACAATCCCATTTGTAACCATAAAACACTTCTTACAACATTTTAACACATTTCACAAGATAAATCATTTCCAAACCATACACAAAAAATTCAAACCACAGACAATAAACAAAAATACCACCATAATCAAGTCTAAAAACATCATAAAAAAACCCCCAATTTAACTTTAAAGAGGAATGTCATTTTAAACAATAACCCTTGGTGTAATAAAACTAGGTATTTCACAGAAATAACCTTGAAACCTTATTTTTAGTAAATTATACCAAAAAAAATTACCATTAACAGAAATACATATATATATATTAGAGGTGATAAGGACATTTAAATATTAATTAAAAACATGCAAGTTCTTGTGGAGTGTTTCGGAATAAAAAATGATGGAAACCCCTACCTGAACCATGTGCAGATGCAATCGAACTACAAGGGAGAAGAGATATGATCCCCATAGTCCATTTGAACACCCTAGATCTAAAGAAAAGAGAACCAATCATAAACCCTAGACATTAGTGTTTCATTCATGGAAGTAAAACCTCAAATAAAACCCTAGATCAGAGAGGGAAAGAGGTGAAGAGAATATTTGGTGAAGGAAACATGAAGAATCACCAAAATTTCTTGATACATCGCCCCAAAATTAACCAAAATCAAAGAAGGAAGGAGGATCAGGCTCCTCTGGTGGATGACCAAAATATAGGGCTTCATTTTGGTTGTGGCAAGACCTAAATCAGAGCATCATGTAAAAAGTTATAGATCCTACAAGTGGATGAATGGTTTTTCGGCACAGTTTGTCAAACCGTGCACAAACCGTGTGAGGGATTCAGGAAAACTCTTGAAACTTTTCATGGTTAGGTTTCACAGTTTGGCCAAGCCATGCTCAAACCGTGCAACCCGAAAAACTATTTAAAAACAACTAAATTATAACCAAACACCAGGGTAGTTCACCCCATGATACCTAAATGTTTTAAACACAAATGAGTGACATTGTTGGTGTCACAAACTCCACAACATGAAACCTTGTCTTAATCCCAACAAGAATAACTAATAATAGGTACAAAACATAACCCAAAACCACAAAAACAGAAGGACATTTATTGGGCAGTAAACCAGAGCCTCAACCAAAAGATCCCACATCAAGGAAAGAATAAAATAAAGGAGTATCTATGGATAGGGTGTGACATAATCCATGAGATAATAATATTGGAATATTACATATAATTGTTTAATTCAAATATAAATAGAAAATAATTTACATTATTAACAAGGATCACATCCATGGATATCACAGTGGAAGGGGTTCCCACCCAAATCATTATACCTATCAATGCTCACTCCAAAGATCATTATAGTGGAAAATGTCCCTTACTGAACCGGGGTCACTCTAAATTTTTGTCCTGTCTCTCTCATGAGATTTAAATATTTACTTAATGAATTTGGGGAAGATATTGGTCCCAAACATCACATAATGATAATCACACATATGTATTCTATAATATCATAATACATTCATTGTCTCAGAACCCCTAAAAAGGGAATGGTTTCATAATCATTTCATCATATAATAACATTTGAAAAAGAGATGTGTTTCATAAAATTAATTTCATCATAAAAATAATCCATAATGTGAAATAATAAGGATGTTATCATTTGGTGATATCCTCAATAAATATTTTATAATATTAATGATTGTCATCTAAGCTGTAAAATTATTTTATATTAATACTTGGGACATTTCCCGAGGAAAATAACTTTTTTGACATTGAAAAAAAATTTCATTTTAAACATAAAAATTTAAAAAATATTATTGAAAAAAATTCACTATAATTAATTGAGAATAAATTTAATTATTTTTTTCAATGAACGAAGTGGTTTTGATGACATAAAATTATATACAGAATGTATGTGTTAAAATAAGGATTCTGTTTACAGTGTTTATAAAATGTAAAAGATATTTGTTTGATAAATGATACGAAGGATCCTTTTAAATAACGTTTTTAAAAGTAAATAATTATTAAACATGAATTTAAACACTCATGGGATAATGTTTAATTTTTTTGAAAACATTTTTGGTAGACACAGATATGGGAAAAAGAGTATTTTCAACCGATGGGTGAAATAAAGTCATTGTTTTGATAAAAATATTATTTTTAATAATTGATTAATTAATGTTACTAAAATGAGAGTAAAATTTTTAATAATAATAAATAACCATTTGAATAGAAAATTAATGATAATTATAATAAATTTGACCATGAGATCTCAAAATTGAATACATAATCATAAACAATCCCATTAAATGATGAGGTTGTAACATGAAATCATCACCACATAGTTAAAATTTCAATCTCAATCCCTATGAAATAATAACATTAAAAAACATTTTAAATAATCAATAAAAATTAATTCATGATATAAAATGTCAAGAGATAGTATATATACCTTGTAAAAGAAGAGAAGTGCATAATATAAATTATGTCCCGAGAAATTAATTTGAGACAAAAATCCCTTAATCATTTGGTATCTTTTGAATCGTAAACCCCATGAATGAGAGATAATGAAATATATATGTAAATCCACATACTTTTAATGATATGAGTTATAATAGAAATCTGAGGTTAGTATATATTCTATATAATAGAAAAATGTGGTTATTAAAGAAGTTGTCTCACCGAATTCAAAAGGGAGATGAATATCCATTACCTTTTGAATTTAAATTATTCAAACGCATTATAAAACTCTTTATAAAAAATGAAAGTTTATTTTAGATATATAAAATAATATAATATTAATTATAATATCATATTTGATCCCCTTTTACGTTTCTACACTATTATGTTAATAATTCTTTATTAAAATCTCAATTTCTGGTTGTAGGTGTTTCATTTTTCATGATTTTTTGGTTTGATAGATCTAACCATTGAAATTTGATAATAGTTTAATAATATAAATAATTATATTCATGTTATAAAAATCATATCATTTAATTATATAAATAAATACATTTATCAAATATGTTACAAATAACAAAATGAATTACACCATTTATGGAGATAGTAGACCATACGTAATAATTAATGTTATTCCCATTTTAGAAGGATATAGTTGAAGAGTGGTATATAAAAATTAACCATTAATGAGTAATTATAATATAATATATATGTCACATACATTGATTACTATTATCCTTATTATGTTCCTTGTAAAGAAAAAGCGAAAAACAAATCACACCGCTTTGTGTGGTAGTAGTCCGTTGTACACATAATTAATGTTAGTGTATCCCCCACTGAATGGAGAGTAAAATAGGTATATGTGATATTATATTTAAATATATATAAATATATTCAATATATATATATATATTATATTCATAATCATTCCAAAATATGTATTCTGTTGATGGGAAATTATTCACATCGAATTTATGAGGCAGTTGTCTACCGTACACATGAGCGACGTTATCGTTCCCTATATGAGGGAAGTGGAAATGGATCTAGATAAGTACCTTAATATAAAAAAATATTAGTATATTAAATATAATTAAGTTATTTTATAGTAATGTCTTAATAATAATTGATGGAGGTGGAGGAAGAAATAAAATAGAAACACCCTTTGAATAATGTTACCTCTTCTTCAGGTAACCACCTTAGGTTTGCACCAAAACCCTTCCTTGATGGGAATTATAAAAAATATAATGATATTTTTATGTGATAAGGGATTTATGGAAGGTATTTGAGTTATTAGTTTCTGATTTTTTAAAAAATTGTGCAGAGTGGAGGAGTGGGGTTGGCCATTTATAAGTAAGGTGAGTGGAACACTTGTAATTTTTCTAAAATAATGAACTCCGCCAACGTTTTTTACATGTCAAAAGGATCCAGAATTGGTTAATTTTTTATAATTAAGTATATTAGGTCTAAATATTTCCATTCTTTAGAACTTATTCATGTTTTTGTAATTTTCCACCCTTATCATTTTTGTTAAACCCCTTGGTAAACTTATTTTCACATTAACTCCGAAAAATAATTTTTACCATTTTCACAATTAATTATGGTGAAAATAAAAGTTAAACTGACTAGATAATATAAATTATGAATATTCCAAATATATAATCAATTTTACTTATTCATCTAAAATAATTCAAAATTTTTCATTTTAAATTAAATCTTCATGCATGATGAAAAATCGGGTTTTCAAAGAGAACATTTTCATAACTTTAAAATGTTTTAAGAAAATATTAAACATTATATTTAACCCAATGACCTAAATTTAATTAATAACTATAAAATTGGAATAATTTTACTTTTAAAACCAACATAATATTTTTTTAAATCACTTCAAAAAATTACGTTTCATAACAAATCTAGTATATTTGATTATTCACAAAAATATTTATCTTTTAATAAAATTATCAAAGAATAATCAAAATAAAATTTAAAAATTATTATTTAAAAAATGAATATTATTTATAAAAACTAATTTTATTAAGTTGGGAAAAAAATATTTTTATATTAATTGTGCAAAATATGATGAAACCACTTGTTATAAAAATAACAGTTTTTTGAAAATATTTTCATTATTTATAACTGGTTTTTATTTTCCATTATAATTATTTTATAAAAAATGAATTCATTTTATAAATGTGTAAAACATAAAATTTTACAATTTAGTTAATCTATTCATACATTCCATTCCAATGGTTAGGTGATAGCTATCATATTTAAAAAATAATATTAATTTTATATTTCAATTCTATAAAAATAAGTCTTTAATGTTGTGAAGTATATAAAAAAACTCATTTTTTCATATAACATATGATTTCAATGAAATTAAATTTATTTAATAATAAAAAATTATTTCATAAAATCTCATATTTTTTCCTTATAACCCCCTTAAATTGAATTTCCCCCATGAGATTATATCACCACGATATAAATAACTATAGATACTTATACCTCATGATATCCTCATGTTTTTATATAGCCTCCTAAAATATGTGGTTTTACCATAAAAATTTGTGCAGGTAAGTTGTCTTATTTCATAGACCATTATATCAATGAATAATAATCTCTATTGGATAGTCCACATAATAATGTGTGTAGTCCTATGATTCAACCTTTGAATTAAGTACATGTGATAGATCATGTATATACTTACTCTGAAGAGATAAATGAAGTACATCAGGGACTTGATAGAGAATTGATGGGATTTCCAAATGGTATTCTACTATCCTAACATTATCAAGAAATGAAAAATAGAAAATATACACCGGGATCAACTTCTCATTATTTTGGAATCTTAAAACCATTATCCATAGAGAAATTCATAGAAACACATTCTCACCGACATTGAATTATTTCTCATGTCGATGGTTATCTATCTAAATTTCTTAGAGTGTTTATAGTTCCACTATGCTTTACTTAATATATATAGCCTTCTCTTACATTACATCACCCTCTTCTAGTACCAATTGATTTCGGTCTCAAACATTATTCTAATACACTATATTTATAAAAATATTTCTATATAGGTATTTATAATAAGCCATCTGAATACTTGAGTGAGATCTATTGTTATATGAAAAATAAACTAGAAGAATGTGTTGATCACAACCACCTAGAAAATCCATAGAAAAAAATTATATAATATCATTTAGGTTTTGAATTATTCACTAAGTCTGACCATTTATCTATGGATGATATGCAATGATGAAGCTTAATTCTATATCTAGAGCCTGCTAAAGACATCACAAGAACATATAGGTAAACCTGAGATCATGTTCAGATTCAATTGACAGGTGTACTCCCTGAACTATTACCACTTACTTAATGTATATAATGTAAATATGATCCAAAGAGAAATATTATCTGGTAAAAATGAAGTGTGTTGACTTTGTATGGTGATCAACCACAACCCATAAAAAATTATTCCCTTTATATTTTTTGGGGTGTCAGATGACTGAGTCCATGCTTGTGTTTTCCCTTTCACATTCCTGAATGGGTAATGGATGTAACAAATACCTTTGATTTTTTCTCTCATCCTTTACTAACTGACATACCAAGAACCAATACACTAACTCAAAAATATCTCTCTTCATTCTATCCCACATAAAATAATCTTTCCAATTTATATACATCTTTTTACTTCCATGATTAACAATTAAGGAATAACTATGTGCCTACTCCAGCATATCCTTTATCAAATTTTGATTGGAAAGAACATAAACAAGATTCCTATGATTTATCATTCCATCAAAATCAATGTTAAACTCAATAAAATTTCTCACCTTCTTCGGTAGCTCTATGTCTTCCTTTTGTCTCTATTTTACCTTTACAAAGATGGATAGTTGAGAACTCAATTAGGAAAGATAATATCCTTCCAATTGGTTAAATATTTCAAGATCCATTCCTTATAAATTTATAGATATTATATCATTAGTGATCCTCATCATGGATAATATATCTTGATCCTTTCACCTCAAATAATCATACACCTTATTCTCATTCCCAGTTTGGAAAAGTACCAAGAAATAATTTTCTATGATCAAGTATAACTACATTCTTTGGTTCATATTCAATTCCTTATGAGTGAATATATATTTCAAATATTTAATATAAATACATTTGTCACATATTTCCTCTAAATATAATACCTCTAAATCATTAATCCAAATATCACAAAATATAACTAAAAATCATAATTTGGGTAATATTTCTCATGGAACTTCAATTTTGATGATCCATAAGCCAATAACATATCATTATTCATGTAAATTAATCTAAATACCTTATTAGATTTTTCACTATAGATTATATACCATTCTCCACTATAGGATAATGTGGGAATATGTTCACTAAATAATCTTCTCTTTAGTTCATTGAAATTATCTTCACATTCATCCATTCAATGGATGTTGGAAACCTTCCTAGTTAACATGGTGAGTGATTTGTGAATTCATGAGAAATTATCCACAATGAACCAATAATACCCCAGTGAACCATTAAAAATTAGGATCATAGTCATTGTGGTTGGTCAAGACCATCATTAAATAAATTCAATATTTAATGGATCAAAAAATATACCATCTCTTGAGATTTTGGGATCCAAAAATGTATCCTCTTACAACCAAAATCCCTAATATATAAATTTTTCAAACATGTTCTCTTCTATCAGGGTCCTTATTATATTCTTATAGTATTTTTCAAGTTCTGTTTTTATCTTTGAATATATAAGAATATCATGTATAAAGTCTTCAAAAAATTGACTAAATTAATGTTTAAAGGCACTATTCATTAAATCCATCAAGAGAGTAGGGGATTAGTAATAAAAAATGAAGTCAATATATACTTATAGTGTCCATTACATATTCAAAATGTTGTCTTCAGTATATCCCCATTATTGAACCTCAATTGATGATATATATAATGATGATCATTCTTTGAGAAGTACTGAATTCTACACAATTGATCAAAAAATTCAATAGTATAGGGTTTATGATAATTGTTCTTGACTTTGATGTTTTTCAATTCCTAGTAATCAATGAATATTCTTATTGATAAAACATTATTATTAACTAACAAAAGAGGTAATCCATATGGTGACACACTTGGATGAATGATTCCATTATCATGGTTTTCGTGGAGTTTCTTCTTCAAGTCCTACAACTAAATATATGAAATTTTATTCAGAGTATTGGAAATTTGGGAGGCAATAGGTATGAGTTCTATTCAGAAATAAAATTCACTATTCAGTGGAAGACTAGGAAATTATTTGAAAAAGATATCAAAAAACTGCTGAATAATAGGCATATTATAAATGTTGTGTTTCTCCCCAACCATATGGGACAAACACCCTATTTTAATAGAAATAAATACCCATATTATAGATGATATTTCTATAATAATTTAATATCTATCATTTCATAGATTATTGATCATAAGGTCATTTGTAATTTAAAATGTGACATTCCATCCTCATCAATTAATGTCATATATATTTAGATAAATATAATCCATGCCTAAAATAAAATGAAATTCCACTACAAGTATAATAGCAAAATTTGTGTGGAGATAATTCCTAAAAAAAATCAACTTGGGAATAATAAAAAATTGTTATTAGATTATCATTCCATTTTTGTGTTTTATTTATAATTCAATATCTAATCATTGTTGTTTCATCATTATACCCTTCTAAAATTATTTAGATATAATTGAAAGGGTATACTAAAATTCAAATAATATATTTTAAGATTTAAATTAGATATTATGTATACCTTTGGCCACATCATTATCATTCGCCTAATCAAAAAATGGTAATCGTATGAGATTTCATTTTACCTCTTTGATTAAGAGGTTTCTGACTTTAATCATTATCATTACCCTCAAATTTCATTGCAAGTTAGCATAATTCCAATGCACTTTACACATGATGCACTATAGTGTGGGTGGTGAATTTTTTAGAGCTCTCTCTTTGTTAACATCAATAGGTAACATTTTCCCATTACATCGGTAGGCGTTTACCCAATGACCCTCATACCCACAATTCAAAAAATTTATAGTCCCCTTAGGAAAATTACAACCATGTTTCTTTCCACTCTTTACGAATAATGGTAGGATTATATTCTTTAATCCATGATTTTTATTATTTTAATTAAATTCATTCTTCCACTTATTACTAGACCCATGATATTGATGTGTAACTCTAACCACCATTTCCACCATGATATAACATCATACTAATTATTCCTAACATCTGATGTATCTTATAGATAATTCCATTAGGGAATATATTTTAAACCATTGATGAATTTATAAACAGTAATTTTAGGTTGGATGATATTATTAGAAGCATACCATGAAAGAATTGTAAAATCATATTTATAGGTACCAATAGATTCACCATCCAATTTCCTAAAAAAAATACTTCTTGACTTTCATATAAATAATATGAAGTATATAATTATTTAAATTTACACTCTTGAACTTGTCCCAATGGATAGCGTCAATTTCATCCTATTTCCTTGTATTCTTTTTAAAATTCCACCTTTGGTTTGCTTCACCTTCCAAATGGTTGATAACCTAATTTACTTTCTCAGGTTTATAAAAATGGAGAAAGGAAGATATATTTATAGTGGTACTGATCCATTTTTCATAAACTAGTGGATTAGATTACCTATTGATAGAAAATTAGATATTTCCTCAAGAAGGACACAATATATTATTACTACCTCCTTTTCTATTTTAGATGTATAACATAATTTATAGCTTGATAATTTGTTGTGATCATATAAAAATGATTTTTCATTCCAGATCTGGTAATATTCAGTTTCTCGGGAGGAAATTTTTTGCATTATTGATCAAATTATGTATTTACATGATTTATACAGGTTATAAACATTTACTAAAAAATTAATAATTGGAAAGACATTAATCATAGTTGAAAAAATGAGAAATCACATAAAATTACTTATTTGATGTCTAAATAAAGAAAATTTCTTTAAAATATATGACTCTATAGATTTATCAAAGTTTGTTCATGGTTATAATATATTCAAGTTCTTTATAATGGTTTATAAATAAAATGTGGATTAACAAAATCATATCCCCCATGAGTGTCAAACTAGGTGTGAGTTAATGCCCTTGTTCATGTACCAGGTAACATTCGAGTCTATCCCAGAATGACTTTTTTAGGATTATTAACCATATGTACATGTGTTTCAGATCCTTATACACATTTTTTATCCACATATGTATTTATTTCAGGGAAAACCAAAATTATTTCTTATTTACAGATTAGGCCATTCTTATATTCCAAGGATTATCCTAAGGGTTCTCACTACTGTTTTCTCATGCTATTGTCCAATGGTTAACTAAACCTATCATTTGATACCAACTATGTTGACATTATCTTTTTATACATTGATATTACATCTTAATAGACGAATACTCATTACATTAAACAAATACACACCTAAGGATATGAATATTTCACTTTATTCATAATATTGGATACATAAAAAGATTTTCTATAAGTTAACTACATCATCAACCATAATATTTTTTATTACTTGACCTGTAAATAGAAATATCATGCATTATAAAATTATTTATAACATGGGGAAATGAAACATAAGATATGGAGAGATCAAATGATCAATAAGGGAAAATATGGGCGACATGGAATAAAATATGATAACAAGGGTATGAGAACATGAGAATAAAATTTAAAAATCATACTCATCATATCAATCATAATAAATCTAATTCATGGAATAAATATATAAATTTAATATGGAATGAATTAGAATGAAATTAAAGAGAAAAATCCATGAGGCCATAATATTGGCTTAACACATGGAATTGTGGCATACACATAAGCATTTAAAATCATTTCCAATGTATCCAAGGCACCTAAATAAAGCTATCATAATGGAATGGTTCTATCCCAAAACAATTATAGTAGTCAAGGATCACTCCCAAGACCATCAAATTGTTAAAATACTCTAACTGAACTTGGGTCACCCCTCATTTCAGTCCTGTATATGTCAGGAGATACAAATCTATACTCAACGAATTACAGGGAGATATAAGTCCCACTATTTTCATTATGAAAATAAAACACATGTGTTGCACATGATAATAAACAATTAATCATATGAAAACCCATAAAAAGAAATGGGTTCTATAATCATTTGATCATACCATCACCTAAAAATAAGAGTTGGTTTTCATAATCATATTTTTGACATAAATATAAACAATCTAAAAAATGGATAAGGATGTTATCATTGGAATATAACTTCAATAAAACATAGGTAATACCGAGGGATGTAATCTATGATGGAAAATGATTTTGAAAGACCACTTGGAAATTTTTTGTGAAAAACATTTTTTTTGTATTGAAATAAATTTACCATTTAAAACATTAAATTTTTCCAAATACAAAGAGATTTTTTTTGAAAATTTCTATTTTAATTTTTAATAGAATCATAAAATACTTGTGTTTTCACGATTCTTAAAATTTCTATACATAGTGTACGCATTAAAACAAAATTCTATTTACAAAGTTAGTAAAAATATAAAAGATTCATTTTCTATAAATGAAATAAAGGTTCCTTTAAAATCAATTTTTGAAATGTCAATCATGGTTAAAAATTAATTTAAACACTATTGGGATAATTTTAATAAACTTTTAGAAAATATTTTTGAAATCCTTGGATATGGAAGAAAAATACATATCTACCTTAAAGAGAAATAATGTGAGTTTTTCAATTAAAAAATTATCATAGAATCTTAAGTACAAAAAGTAAGAAAAATTATAGGAAACCTGTATTATAAATACATAACTAAAGGATTAGAAAATTCATGATAATTCATGAGAATAAGATCAATTGATTTTTATACTGAAGACTAAATCATATTAAATCCCGAAAAATAATAAGAATTTAATATAAAATGATTACCACTTTGGTAAAATTCGAATCAAAAGACCCAAGTAAATGATAAAATAAAAAAATTATATCAATTAAAAAACTAAATTGATGATATAATGTTTCAAGGGGTAGTATATACACTTTATAAAAAAATAGGTGCATAACATATCTCGTATCCCAAGATTGCGATTTGAGATAAAAATCCCTTAACACTTTAGTATATTTTGAATTGTTAACCCCATGAAAGAGAGTTCTCATATGGAAATTAAAATATCTATAATTTTAATGATAATAATAATAATAGAAATATTTGAGTAGTATATACACCACATAAATGAACCATGCAGTGAATATGGCATTTTTCTCACATAAAAGAAAAGTTATATTAGGATCCCTAACCATATGTATTGAAATTTTTGCACAAGTTTGGAACTAATGTATAATAAATATAAGGTTACTAAAAAAATATACCATATTTATAAACATACATATAATATCATATGTGATCACATTATAACTTTTCAACACCCTTTTGTTAATAATTCCTCAATAAAATCCTTATTTCTGTGTCTTAACTATTTTGTTTTTCATGATTGTTTTGGTTTTATAGACCAGGTCCTTTAAAATTTATCATATTTAAACCATCTACATATTTTTAATAAATTAATGAATATTATGCATATTAATTATATAAATAAATTTATTTATACAAAAATTTATAGATAACAAAATTAAATACACCATTTATGGGGATGGTAGGTTGCATGTACCCATCAATGTTGTTTCAATTTTTTGACGAATAGAATTAAATGAAGTTATATTTCAATTAATATTTATAGGAAAATTATGATGTAATATATATCATATAAATTAATTATATTTATCATTATTTCCTTCAATTTATAGAGTAAGTGAAAAACAAATCACATTGCATCACTAGTTAGTAGTCCGCCGTACACACTATCATTGTTATCGTATCCCCCAATGAAAGGAAAGAAAAACGTTATATGTGATTTTTTTTCCAAAAGTATAATTATGTTAAAAATATAATATATATAAATTATATCCCTCATAATAACCAACCATTAAAGTTGAATATGGGGAACGATTCATATCAGTTCCATGAGGTAGTAGTCGTTCGTATACTAGAGCGATGATATAGTTCCCAATTTGAGTGAAGTAAAAGTAAAACTAGGTCATGAAATTTATATAAATTTTTTTATTTATATTGAATATAATGGGGTTATTATATTATCATTGATTAATATGAATTTTAGGAGGTGGAATATGAAATAAAATCGAAACACTCATTGAATAACGCCACCTCTTCTTCAGGTAACCTCTATTGGTATCCACCAAAATCCTTCTTAGGTTAGATTTATGAACATTATAAGGAATATAAGATTGGATTATGGATTTAATTATGTTCTATTTTCCATTATATTTCAATGAAAATTGTTTTTAAAGTTTTAATTGGAGAGGATAAGGGTTAACATTTATAACTGAGGTGAGTGGCACACATGTAATTTTTGAAAAGAAGGAATTCCACTAATATCTTTATTACATAAAATGGATAACAAGTACATATTTTATATAATAATAAGTTACATGGTCTATATATGACCATAAAATTGTAATTAAACAAGTTTTATGTAATTTTTAACCATTATTTTTTTTGTTTAACCCTAGCTAAACTCATTTTAACCTTGACCGCAGAAATTGTTTTTTCATTATCCATTATTGTTGAAAATTAATTCGACCTCATTTGATGATATAAATTACTCTAATTTTAAATATGGAATCTATTTTTATAAATTAAACCCACAAAATTAGAAAATGTTTATTTAAAATTAAACCCAAAAAAATGATTAAGAAGTGATTTTCCAAAGAGAAACTTAACATAAGTTTTCAGTGATTTAATATTAAAATTTAATTATAAAATGTAGACCAATGACCTAAAATGGAATAATAAATTAATTTTTTTCTTAATTTTACTTTTAAAACCATATTAAAATAATTTTTATCTACATAAAATCATTAAAAGAAATATCAATTCAAAATAAAAATTAGTATTTTTCACTATTCACTGAAAAATTTATCCTTTCAAAAAATAATAAAATTTCAATCCCTAGATTATCTAGACATGTGGATTTGAAAAATGATTCTTATTTTATAAAATTAAATTTCTATAAGTGAAAAAATTAATTTTAATTTAAGTTCATAAAATGTGATGAAACTGATTTTTAGAAAAAATCACTTTTTTATATAACATTTAATTTATTTTCAATAGGTTTTTATTTTAATTTCTACATTATGTTCAACCAATGAATTAATTTTAATAATTTTTGTAATCAAATTAATACCCTCCATTACAATAGATAAGGGATAATTTACATATTTAAATAATAATATTAATTTTGTATTGTTGTCTGGTAAAACTAGATCATGTACGTAGTGAAATCTATCAATGAAAACTCTTTTTTTCATATAATGTAAGTTATAAAAGAAATTAATTTTTTTAAGAAATAAATAAATTTAAATTTTTTTGGGTGTTACAAAAAATCTCCCTAACACTTGTCTTTATCTTTTTGGATATGATTGTTTTGACCTTTAGAAATCAATATAATAAAATTTTAAAATTTCAAAGCACTTTCCATTTATTGAAATATCTAAATTAATTTAAGTAAATATATGGTCCCAATTCCACTATATAGGTTTTAATATCTATAATAATGTTTTATAGGGATAAAAAAATTTGGTTATAAATTTTTAATTGAGATAAAAATGATTTTTTATTATTTTAAATTGTTTTTAATATACTGTGATGAAATATTTTCCATAAATTCTTATGAACCTCCAACTAAATATTTATTAATATAATAGAAAATTATAATAAAAGGATCTAAAAAAACTAAATGTAATTTTTTGGGTTAATTATATGTAACGCTCCGACCCCAGTTACACAGAGTCGGTGCATTATTACGTATCATTGGCATGATCACAATGGATCAAGTTTAGAAAGTCCGATTAGTTTAGTAGTCTTGGAAACACTACATATATTCATTAGTCTTACATTACATCATAAGGTAAAAAAACTACAACAACATCTTGTCTTCATATCCCCTTATACTATCCCTTCAGGTCATTCATAAATTACTTCTTCACATCTTGGAAAAAATAAAACATAGAAAAGGGGTGAGCTCAAATGCCCAGTAAGGATAACAATACAGTAGAAACTTTCATAAATAAGAATAAATATTTAAGGTAATGTATAACTAAAACAAAATCCTTTTAAACTTGAACTTCAACATAGTATGGAAAAAATAAAATGAAATAATTCCATTTACTTATTCAAATAGATATTCTACTAATCGAATATTCACATGCAATATCAATAACCACTTTCATAATGATGGAATGCATAATGCCAGACTATCATAACCACATAGCCAAGGCCTCATGCCAAGACTACAAATAAGATTATGTCAAGGCCTTGTGCCAAGACACTAGTTTGTCTCATGAGACCTACCGATCCATCGAGGAGCTATAGCGGGCTCCACCCGTCACTTACTAAGTCCAATGCATTCCTCATATGAACATGTTTAAACATAACATAAACATTCGTATTAAAACTAGCATACGAAATGTCAATACTTTAACCACAAACCATGAATGGTATAAAAATAGCACATCCACAGTCAAACATAACTCATTTGATACAATATGAAGGATTGTATTGTATCATATTAACATCAATCGATAATAATTAATGATGTTGACATAGATGGAAATAACCATCCAAACTATTTGAGAGAAATATCCCCCTTTTCATGAAAACATTTAAAAGTCACACTATTTGTCAAGAAGCCATTTAAAAATTGATTTTTGAATCAAAGTGTCCCATACCACTTTGAAACTTTTAAATGTAATTTTAATTTTAAAACGTTAATGTCCATATAAATAAATTCTTAAAACCATTTTTAAAACACGAACATTAATGAAAAATATTTAGAAGAATAAATCTTTAAAACACTTAAAAATGTAATTTAGTTAGAGTTTCTAACCAAAAGGGATACACTTGAATAAAAATAATTGAGGTAATCAAAACATTATAATATCATGAGAATAAAGTGATTCATGATATACTATGTCAAAGTACATTATATACACCATATAAAAGTGATTTGGTGTATAACAACGAAGAAGTATCAATGGAATGTAAATTGAGATGAATTCTTTTATAAAGACCATATCCTTAGGTTAAGGACAAATCAACGACATAACTATGTGTGAAAAATATAAATACAATCAATATGATTTGATAATTATTGTAAATCAATCAGATGACATTCATACATATTCTTGTAAAAACAACACCAATGAATTGGATATTTATCTCAACAAATGGAGATTGAGTTAAAATTACTCTTATCAAGTTCATACTGATGACTTAAGAATTTATAATTGGAGTGATTATGTGTATCAAAAGTATATCCACATAAAGGGGAGTAGAATTTATGACATAATCAAATGAATAGTGATTCTACACATAATCATGGAGTAAAATAATCAATGAAGTATGCGTAAAGTCGAATAAATAGAAATAGAAATTTCAATTTCCCTTATTGATTTGGTAACATACAAAACATTCTCCCATAAAAGAAGGATCATACAATGATGATTTAAATATACATGAATTAATGTATATTACACAATGAATACAAACATTGTAAGTACACACACCACATGTAATAAATAAGTGGTGAACAATGGAATTCTCGCGGAATTAAAAGTGAGATAAGAAACCCCTTACTTTGTACTTTTTCCTTGGTCAAAGGTAGGTTAACGTCCTGTATAACGGTGAAATAACTGTTATTTAATTATACAAGAATCATTTACATTAATATGATATCATATATGATCTTTTAACATTGATTTTTAATAATATCTTAGTATTATCGTAATTTCGGGTGTTAACATACTCGTTTTCCTTTATATTATTTGTTACATAAGATGTGTTTGTTATGGATAGGTTGTATCTTATTAATATAAAGAATTATATAAAGTACTTAAACATTATTTTTAATCATCAAATGAGAATTATACTTGAATGGATACGATGGAGAATGAATCTCATCGCGTTTGTGGAGACGGTAGTCCGTACGTACGCACGAGCGACAATATCATTCATTTGATATTAAAATAATATATAATTGGATGTTATATAGTATATACAAAATCATTATCATGTTATATTTATTATTTACATGAATTACACATCATTATTATACCCATCCAAATAATAATTTATTTAATAACAATTACACCACGACGTGGAGACGGTAAGCCGTACGTACGCACATATAATGACATGTCATTCAAAGGGTGGATATAATACTGAATATGGTTGTACTATATTTAAAATAATATTACAGTATATAGGAGATACTGTACTCATTATTTTATAATGGGAAAACAATGAAATAAGAATTGGAAGAAGAAATGAATTTGATAAAAGTGTGGTGAAAACATTACCTCTTCTTCGGGTTCTTCCTTTTGATTTGATCAAAAGGGCTCCATAGCTTGGCTTTCTGATCAAAATAATGCATCTATGGTGTATTGAGGGAAGTTTAGAGAGTATATTTGAAGGGGTTGGCCTAACCAAGAGGCTTTGAAGGTGTGAATTAATGAGAAGGGGGAGTGCACTTTTATAATAGGGGTGAGGGGCACCTTTGGAAAAGCTAGAAATATTATTTTATAAGAAATTAATATTCAGTTTTTAATGACTCAAAAATGGAATATTTAGGGGTTAAGGCGGGGATAGGTCGCAAACCACTCAACCAATAGGATTTAGACAGGTTTGGGTTACTATATTAACCTTATCTTTAAGTATTAACTCTTAGTTAATTAGTTTCACTTTTACAATGTCTCTTTGTATTTTTATATTATATTGTTAATAAACATACTATATACATCCAAGAGACCCCCAAGTGGTCCATTAATGATACACATATCAAGATATATGTCTCCGGGACTAACCTTATATTTTTATGAATTGAATATCAATTAATAATATAATATTTGTTTTAAAAACTCTTTTATGTCAATTTTGACACTATTTGGAAAATTGATTTTTGTGAAAATTATAACAGAATTATTACATAACATAAAGTCAATTAAATCAATCCTAATATGTCATATTATCCTATAAAATTATTTTAATTCATTAAAAGTCTCAAATTATATTTATTTGAGTATTTATAATATCAGTTTTTTTAGTTTTTCACTATTAGGGTAATTACTGCATCATCATTGTGTCATAAATAAATTACATTACTTAATTTCTAAAAATTATAAATAAAATATAATTATGTATTAAATACTTTTATCTTTCTAATGAATATTTATAGTCTAAAATCCAACATATATAACCCTTTGTAAAAATTGTTTTTCTAAAAGCTATATGCTTATGTCATTTTTGTATTTATTTTAACTTAATTAAAATAAAGTGTCCCTATCACCTACAAGTGGATCCATGAGGTCCCAAAAATAGACCCAAAGATTCCCATGGTCGGACATGTATCCACCAATAATTTTAGGACACGTTTTAGGGTAATTTACTATTATTATAATATTATTTGTTAACTCTTATTTACCGGATTTACCCTTTAACCATGGTAAATAAAATATTTACCGATGTAATTATTCAAAATGTGTAAAAATAAAAGATACCTACTTACACAATTTGTACATCCTGATTCCAAATATGGAATCCATTTTTTCAAATTCAAAACACAGAAGTGGCAGAAATTAATTTAAAATTAATTCCCGCTGTCAAAACAAAAAACGTGTTTTTAAGATATAATAAATATCAAAAGATTGGTACTTGTTTTTGTCCGGTTTAATTGTGAAATTATGATAAATGACCAAAATTGTATTAAATGGTAAAAATATATTCTAAATATACTTTAAAACCACTCAAATTCATAATTTATCACTACTAATTATTTTGATTAAAAAAGTTGTTTTGAATTAAAATTTTGTAATTTTCACTATTCATCAAAATATTAACGTTATCTGAAAAGTACCAAAATTTCACCTTAGGATAAATTAGATACTCCAAATCCAAAAATGAAGTCCATTTTGAGATATATAATTTATAAAATTTCAAAAAGTAGTTATTACAATTCATAACGGCTAGTTTGATTGGTTGTGGTGTGTTAGAATTTCGAAGTAGCGTAAAATGCACACCATTGCATTATTCAAAGGGAAACGTACCATGGAAGCTTGGGGTGTTACATTATATTTACCCATGGATTTAATAGATAGAATTGAAACATTATAGATGCGTTAAAAGTATATATTATAATTAAATATTTCCCTTTATTTCATAGAATTAAAACAAAATGAATACTCTAAAAATATCATTATTGATATTTTATGAAGATAATATTTTGTTAAATTATTTAAAAATCATAAAAATACTACAATTGGACAAGTAGGACCAGATATGGTGTAAAATTTTATTTATTTTCCAGTTATTTGAATATTATTACCTTTTATGTAAAATAATGGGCCTTTAAGATTGAAAAAGTAATTATTTCCTTTATAGTTAAAATTGTTTAACGACATTGTTGAACTAAAAGATAAGGATTAAAATATGAATTAAACCTGATAAAATTTTATTAGTTGAATGTCTTTTAGTAATATCATATATTTTCTTTGATATTACTTCCACATTTCTCTACCTTCACAAGAAAATAATTTTATTTTACTGAAATATTTTTATTAATTCAATGTGTGTCCTTTAGTTCACTAAAAAAATGAAAACCTCTTAAATCTTATATAACCACATGAAGACTCTCAAATTGACCAAACCATGTAAAAACCTCTTCTATACAGCCATATTTGTTTTTTGTGGTGTTGGTATTCTAAAAAATACTAACCATTGGGTCCTTAAAATGTGATCCAAAGGAGGTTTATCTAAAAGAAGGTAATCACATTAATGAAGCACATTATTTTTTACAAATTATTTTACCACCTTAAATTATATACTAATAATTATTATATAGCAACATTATTATATTCCATATACTATGATATTTTTATATTTATAGAATAATATTTATCCATCACCTCACTATTAAATGGAAGGCAATATCACATCAGGTGTCTATGCTGGACTACCACTTCTTAAAACAATGTAATTTATTTTCCATAAGAAACTAAAAAGGATTGTAATAATGATTTAAAAACTGAATATATATAATAATTATTATATAAAAACAATTTTTTAAATTTAATATATCATATACATTATTACCCTTAAAAAATTTAAAAATGATATCGTCGCTCATGCGTACGTATGACTTAATATATCAATAATGCCACATGATTCGTTTTCAATGTCAAACAAAAAGAATGATTATAAAAATTCATCCAAATATTAAATATGATATTTATGAAATTTAAATTCTTCTTTAGATGATGAAATGAAATCATAGTCTAATTAATTGAAACAGCCACACAAGACATGCAAGAAAAAAATAAAGTAGTCAAAACCCTAAAAAATTGGTAAAAATGAATGAATTTTAATGAATTGGTGATATGATATTAGAACAGGATCATATATGATATCATAAATATATATATGGATCTCTTATTAAATAAAAACATGTTTAAAACCATTATACATGAGGGTAAATAACATTCAACTAAGGGGAATGTTAAGGTAAGGGGTTTCGTCTCAATTTCAACTCTATTGAGAAATATTTGGTATTTTGAACTTATTCAGTTTTTTGTGGTGTATATACTAAAAATTATATTCATTTAATAATAATAAATATTTATTCATGCTGATTAATTCATGTTATTATTTCAATAAGAATATTTAAATGAAAATTCATCATGATTTTTCTTTTCATTTGGTATATTTTTCTTCCACATAGATATTTTTCAGAATATTTTAAGTAAAGACATTTATAATTAATAAAATGGTTTATTAAAAAAATTTATGCTATCATTTAATTTTTATGAGGGTTTAATATAATATTTGTAATTTTTCCCAAAATTTCATTTCTAACACTTTTTACAAAACTCAAAAGGGATTATTTTTATCATTTACATCATTAACAAATTTTTCAATCGGCATAATTTTTTTTCTATTTAGTTACCTCTATAAGTATTATTTAGTTTATAAATGAATAATATTTACAAAGAAATTCCATGATCCCAGTAATTATGGTCCTAAAACATATTAAAGGAAAAGTGAAGATACAATATTAGGCATTATAGGGTATTTTACAGATGCAGGACTGAACTAGTCCTTACGTATCATCATCCAAAGTTGATGCACAGTATTTAGGAGCTCTGAGAGATCATAACATATTGGTTTCCAAAATTAAAATATTTAACAACATGTATTCTACCTAGTTGTCTTCCCTACATGTGTGTGGGGAAACCAAGTGAATATGGGTTCCCTGTTTAATTCACTCAATCCAATGATTTATAAGACTCTATAGAGCATTCCTAGTTCTTTCTATTAGGTTAATAACAAAAATTTCAAAGTTAGATTCCATCCATAGTGTATTCTAATAGAATTTTATTGCATATTTTATGTCACACATCATTTTCCATAATTCACCTTCTTAAGTATTTCCATTTCCAATGTAGTGATAAAGAATCCTTTACCAAATCCATAGCGAGTTCATAAAATACCTCCATATCTTGACGGATATGGATTGATGATGACCACACCATTAACATTGGCCTTTATAAAGGATTTAATTGGAGGGACCCTTCTTATATACTTGATCATAAGTTTCTTCCCAGATCTACCTAGAACACTTCACATCCTCAATGTAATCAAATCATTTAAACTATAATGTGTTGTACAAATCTGCACCATTTCCCATGAATGAAAATCCCAATGCATGGAAACTGCTCTCGCAGTAATATAATGTTTTTTATCATCAAATAGTATTCCATTCCACCCCTCTAGATCAAAGAAAAAATTGAGGTTGTAGCTTCTAGGAGAAGATTTTGAACCTTATCATTTTCCACAATATAAGTGATAAGAAGCATGAATTAATCCATAGGTGTGTTAATATCCAGATCAAGGTTGAACAGTCGACATTAATATTCTGAGAGATTATTGGAATCTTTGAAGACGAGGAAGAGGCTTTGAACATTATATTCATCTTTTAAATGTATGTGGAAGTCCGAGACAAGACATTGTCCTACTTTATTAATTTTATTGTGTGTTGGAATTATATTTTTCCATATTCTCAAATAGAATTTATCTAGAGGGATAGATGAAATCTAATATACATTTGGATATCCATGATGGTATCATTCTAGGGATTTTAATTTCTATTTTTTAGTACACCTTAATAGTGAAATTCATTTTGTTGTTCAGATTCTAGACAAGTATGTCAGTGTCCATAAAGACATGACATTGAATTTACATCACAACATGTAGTGGTAAGAAATCAAGAAAGTTAAATTTATTTAAGAGTTTAATAATATTCATATGCAATTTGTTCGGAGGAATATCTCGGATGAATTTAAGAGGACATTCAAGCTAGTAATTATCCCATTAATTTTGACCAGATTGTTTGAAAACCATTCATTTGATATTCCAAATTATATAATTAAAGGAGTTCTTCGCTGAGGGCAGACTGATGACCCAAGGTTGGAAGAGTTTCCCTCCAACAACCTTCCCTTAAATAAATTGATAGTATGTGACATGAAGGATCTTCAAAAGATATATAAATCGATGTAAATTTATCTATAAGTACATCATTAAAAATTTTATGATCCTTGATTATAGGTCCCCCAATTTCAATGGGATTGATGCACTCCTTCCATGATACAATTATTAGTTTTGACTCATTAAAAAAAATCACATCCACACAATGTTCCATGTGATGACTTTCAACTCTTTTATGAGACCTCTTAGACAACTATAAATGGAGAAGGAGTAATCAAATTTAGAAGTGATGATCGAATTAAAAAGAAAAACTATCCTAGCTTGAGGCATGGATTTCACTTTCTATTTAGCCAGTTCATTGGTGATTCCAAGGCATATTCCTCCATGGTGTAGACTCTTCACATATCCCAGGAAAAGTAGTATGCCAATATAAGTGATTGGGATAGGGTAATTTATCACTCCAGGACTTCCAGTGATCCTATTTTTTTGGCTAATATATGTCCCATTAACAAATACAATGAAGGATTTCCTCCAACTAATGGACTTCCCCCCCCCCCACTTTCTCAAAGAGAGAGAAGAGAGCCGGAATGGAATCGATGTTTTTCGTGTAAGCCTATACAGATAAGAGGATATCAACTGCATATAACTTGTGTGAGGGAATGATCTCATCCCATATAGACTTTATCTTCTTATATAATCCAGTATGAGCAAGGTTATCTATGCATCTACTTAGGTAATCATCAGATAGGGAATATGAAATACCCGAGGGAAGATCCCTTTGACTAACACTCTTTGTGCAATGAAAAAGAATAATATGGGAGAACCATTAATTAATATGGAAATACTTTTAGAAAATATTATGTTGTTAATTAATCAAATAAAAGTGTCTAGAAAGCCATACCTCCTAATAAAATTTAGTAGGAAGCTCTATTTTAGGGTATCAAAGGCTTTAGATATATCAATATTAAGGGAAAAATTCCATCTATTTCAATCCTATTTATTATGATGACAATTTTTTTGGTTGTGAATAAGAAATTTTGAATTCATATTATAAGTAAAAATACCTTATGATTTGAGGTGATGGGATCATTTATTATTTCCCCCATCCTCACCATAATAATTTTCATGATTATATTAGGAAGGGTATTCCCAAGAGCTAAGAGTATAAAATCCATTATATCAATGACAATGTCCTTATTAGGAAATAGGAAAATGGAGTTTTAGTTGATTCCTCGGGGAAAGGAGGAATTTGGGAAAAAATCCATTATAACATTGACTAAGTCATCCAATAAAAAGTTTAAATATAACATAAATATCATGTTTGAAAAACTATAAAGACTAGAAGAGCACTCTATATTAAGAGAGAATATATGTTTCCTAGCTTTCTCCCTATATGGAGGCATGAAAAGACATTTGTTTTTAGGTATTCAATTCATGGAGTGATGTTTCGAATCATATTTGATGTGTTATCCAACCCCTCATATACATAGATTTCACAAAAGTAATCTATAAAAACCTCTAATAAATATTCCTCTAATATCTATAGTTATCCAATAATTATGATAACATGATTCCCTCCTTTGGATCTCCTTTATCTATGGAGCCTATGACAAAATATTGTGTTCCGGTCTACCTATTTCAACCACTTCACATTCAATGTATTCCTATAAAACATCACTTTGATTGATAAAAGATTATCCATCGTTGAATGAGATTTAAAAACCTCCATAGAGGGGCCGTTCAGATTCATACTCCTTGTATGAACACCTTCATGATTTTTTTGGATTCCATAATTTCCCGGTCATTTTTGGAAAAGGATTATTGACTGTATTCTTTTATAAGTCTTTTAGTGTGTTTTAATTTCTTAGTGGGCCTCTTTATTTGACTTCCCAGTGTCACGATCTTCCAGGTCTCCAAGATGATTTTCCTACATCCATGAATGACAGTCCAACCATTATTGAAACAAAAATAGAGAGGGGATAACCTTTCCATGTTGGAAACCTCTTCAATTATTTGTTTGTGATCAAAAAAATGCTTCTAAGGATGTTACCCATAAAAACATTGGAAAATCTTCTATCATCTATTTGCATAAAACTTATATCAAGATTTCATGATTTTTCCCATTCAAAGAGTACCTACTATATGTGAAATAATCAAAAATAGTTTGAAATTCTATATGGTTACACTATTAAATAAAAGAATAAAAGTCACTGATAGTTATTCTATTAAATTTATATCCTATTTTTCCTCAAGTTCCACGACAGTATTAAATTCACCCATAATCAACCATTTTTGATATGTTTTTCTAGATGTATCCACATGTTCACTCCATAAATCACTTCTCCTTATGTATGTTGTATAAGCATACAAACAAAATCATAAAAACGTGGCAATACATATTAAATGTGACTTCGACACTATAATATTTTTTAATACTTTTTTAAACATGATAAATTTCATGCCTGAGCACCCATAGATGACCGATGTTATGATTCTGAAGATTCTGAGCAACAAAAGTGTGTCCCAATGTACTTTATTTTCCTCCAATATCAAAAAATATATTCAGTTCAGATATTTCAATAACAATTGGTTTGATAGACACAATAAAATGCCTAAGGGATTTGGACAATATGTAATTCCCTAGCCCTTGGAAATTCCATTAGAATAGATTAATTGTTTTAGGGATTTGAACCTTGTAAGGGTTCTTTCAACCTCTACTATCTTTTCATGGACCTTTTATTTTTCCTTTCTACCTTTATTCTTTACATCCTTCATAGATTCCTTCACCTTTGATCCCTACAAACTTGTATATTCCCTTGTAATGGGTTGTTCAACATTTTCAGTTTGTGTAGGGGGCTGTGAGTTCTCCACTTCATCAGCCTAAAAGCTTCCACTTAGTGATGTGAATGCCTTTTTGGAAGGTAGTGCCTAAAATTTTTCATTTTTTGAATTATGTATCCTAGCAGACATAGAGGGTGGAACATGTGATAAGGATTCCTCCCTAGTATTAATATAATGCTGAAAATTTCGATCACCATTCTATATTTACATATTTGGTTTCCTGGATTTTCATTCCTTCTTGTCACTATGACTATCTTATGTGATTAGGCATCGAATATCTTCCTATTGTTCATGTATGCCATCTTACAAATCAATGATGCTTCTTTTGTTTCCCTAAGGATAGACCACTATAAGTATCTCATGGGAATCCTGTGCAAAAAACCTATGATCTTGTTTCCCAACATTATATGGGGAGGATTCTTATGAAATTTTTGTATTCAAATGTGTTCATTTAATATGTATAGTCTGTGCTGGAGATCTATCTTTAGAGGAAACCCTTTGGGAAATATCAGTTGATATTACATTAGTAGAATTATGTTGTAGTTAATCACACCATTATGTGTTTCTAACAAGTGTCGCATCAACTACCACATCAGGATTGATATGATAGCCAGCTGACTCCATCTCACCATACATTTTTTATCTATCTTCCATTATCCTCTCATGATGAATCAAAACCTTCCCAACTCTCTATGTATGTTTTTAAAAATTTATGGAATGTGAGGTCCCAAAATGACCATCAATTATATCCAATGATACCTCAATCATATTTTTAATATTCCGAGTGATCTCTAAATCCTATATATCTTTGTTAGGTAATACAAGTGTGATCTAAGAAGACTAGTCACATATTCCACCAACATGATTTACCAATATAGTTCGATCATTTGGCTTATAAACCCTTGAAATCTGAAGGGTTACATTTCCTTTTTTATCAAGAGATAGATTCATATTCATTACTTTCCTCTTTCTGCAATTGGAGATAGTATGAACCCTCATACTGAAAAGGTCACAATACTTGTCATTATTGAATTCCGAGAATATGTTTCCAAAGAACCATAAATTTTAAATGAAAATTGAATTTATTTTGTATTGTATCTTTAAATTATTAATATCATCCCTTGTGGTTAACACTAATTCCTCCACAAGGATGGAAGACATGTAAACATAAACACGGATGTGTGCATAATTTCTAAAGGGTGGATTATTTGTCTTCCCATCCATTCAGATCAGGTTACCCTAAAAATATGTTTTCCCAAAGGATGTGTAGATTCTAGTAAAACCAATTCAATTTGCATATATAGATCCACACCTATGTATGAGTGTTTGTTACCATTTCAAGATTGAATTTTATATCCCCGTCTTGAATTCCAAGGAGTTCAAGCTTCAAGGAGAGAGACACAAAGCACCAGGCCCTTAATTTGAATTAATCATAGTGTAACAAAACATGTTATTACCCATTCCCCGTGGCTATCATTTTCCAATATCTAAATCCCCATACCTCAAAAATTATTATCATGTGGTTATTAAATTTCCACACCATTTCTCCTTTATAGATAATTGACCATGTATTAATAGAATACCAAATGAGATAAACCCTCTCTTCCATAGCCTCCTATTTCTTAGTGACATATAATATCATACATTTTTTTGATAATCCTCCCATGAAGAGGAAGATAAAATTCTGTAATGGAAGGGTTGTTAGTAGACATAACATCTTTTGAAATTATTTTCATTGATCCCATGATATTATCTGGATGATGGCTTGCCACTTTTGAATTACTTGAGGCATGGTGGAACAATATTTGTTACCAAATGATCCACCAAAAAATAAGGCCAATGATTTTAGACTAAATTTAGCTTCTTGCACCCATTATAAACATCAGAAATGTGGGGTTCCTCATTCTCTTATTACGTCTCCATACTCCCCGCTCAAAAGAAAACTGTTTAATGATATCATATTATAATATTTCATTTCCAATTTCTAAATGAAATGATTTTTCTATGAAACCTATATTACAGATAAATTTAATATAATCTTTCATTAATTTAATGGCCATCAATTTTATCTCAAAACATTCATTATATTGTGATATATTTTCATTTTGGATTAAATTTATCATAAATATCCATTTCTTTTTCATCATGGATGTGATTGTTCACTAAAAAATATACCATTTCTATATATAGTTTCATACTTTGGAAGTCATTTTATTAACTTGGGAAATATTTATATTTTTTATTCTTTACATAGTACATATTTTTCTTGATGATGAATATCATTTATGAATGAAAATATTCATTCAATAAAATGAGGTATGCATTGGACATTCAGATACATGTGGGGCATGATTATAGATAGACTCTTAATGCATTGATATGTAAAATGATACAAATTGGTTTTCCAAATTAAATGGGTTCCATTGAATACCTAACCATCAAATAAACTATTGTGGAACTAGGAATTGAAGGAAAATACATCATGTTGTTTGAAATTATGACATCCAATATTAGTCATTTCCTGAATTGAAAATTTATTTATTAATATCCATGATATTGTTATATTGATTTTATCCCTGAATTTATATTGTGACCAAGTTATTGATTAAATGGAATGTTTTTTATTTAATTTACCATTAAATAATGATTATGCCTTTTATAGTAATGATAGATTTGGATATATATAAACCTTACTGATTTTTATGCTCACACTTATTCTGCTTCCTTTTCCTAGTATATAAAGAAGAAGTATTTGAATGATTTTCAAAGTTTCATACCATTTTCTTTTGATTTTCTTATATTGAAAATGGGAATCATGCATGTATCTTATCCTTTAAAACTAAAAAACATATTGTCCTTTTTTTATGATATCCCTTGTATATTATAAAATTTAATAATGTAGACACCGACTTCAGGTTATTAGTGTTGGGGTTGTTAAGTTTGAGGAAATTGTTCAATATTGGATGACGTAATACCTGTTTAATGTA
The DNA here is from genome assembly GCA_963277665.1 of Viscum album. Taxonomy (NCBI): domain Eukaryota; kingdom Viridiplantae; phylum Streptophyta; class Magnoliopsida; order Santalales; family Viscaceae; genus Viscum; species Viscum album. The sequence continues at coordinate 84,146 of CAUJRU010000076.1, forward strand.
GTGATGTGGTTTTTTATATATCTCTATGATGTTATATAAAATCTAGTGTCAGTATAATAGGGTTTTTTATATTTTTTGAATTATTCTCTCCGTAGTTGTCATATACCTTATTCTACAAATTGAGCGGCACTACAATTGTTGGTAGAATACTGTTGATTTCCTAATAGTGGCTCATAATGAACTAATGTGTTATGAATTTGGTCATGGAGAATGATGGTGATTATAATTCTAGAGTAGTCACATATTCTATTATATTGAGATGTTAATAAAAGGAAAGAGAGTGAACTTGAGGTTGTGAAAATAGCAGAAATATTATTCTAAAAGTTGTAATATGAGGTTGATGCATATTCCTAAATGTAGGTGTCATTAGAATATTTCAGTTATAAGTTAATGGAAATATAGTATGGTTATACTCAATCTACATAATGGATAATATGGAGAATTTAGATTTCCGTAAAACCATGGGAGATCGAAATACCCATTCATGAAGAAAACATTCTGTAAATTCCACCAACCAACCACTGAAGATGGTGGGTAAAATAATTCAAATTGTTCACTTGAGACCATATCGAAAGAAGGTAATATGTGACATGGTTACCATGTAAAATAGAATAAAATAATATTTTACTGAACTAATTATAGGGGATTGGTATTCATGATGGGTGAGTCATTGTTATAGAAATGTGTAGTCAAGATTTCTATCTTCAGAAGGAGGAGTTCAAAATGTGGATTGTAATTCCAAGGATCAGAAAATAGGAAGAAGAAATCCAAGGCATGGATATCATGAATTTATTGATGTGAGAGATTATGATGGATGAAAAATCTTAGTAATGTGATGTTTTATTGTATCTTAGTGGAAGTGAGTTCAATTTTGGTGGTTGAAACTGATGCTCAATGTTCTATGGGTTTCTATCATTGAAGGAAATTGTAATTAAATTTACATTGAATTATATGAACAATGATTTAGGTGGCTTAGAAATTGGTCTACAATAGTATAATTTTGAGTTCAAGGATTTTTGGAAGTAATAAAGTTAATGTTTATTTCATATGTTATGTATTGGGATGGATTTGACCACAACCATGTTAAAACCCAATGAAGGAGTACCCCATGTACTGGGAACATCTTTATTTTCACAATAGTGATGAAGACATTATAAGATTTAATATTTTTGGAATGGGTATTTGTAATATCATCAAATAAATGGAAGAAACTCTAGTATAGGGATAAGTTCCTTGAAATGATCATGAACATGTGAGGGAAGTGGGAGAAAAGGACCATGGAAGGACTTAGTTCAACTAATAGATGGTTCAGTGGGACATCAACTTGGTGATGACACCATAATTCATCAAATTTTGTAAATCCATATGATGGATTTTATGATGATTTTACTAATTATTTTCATACTAGAAAACTCTTATGTTACAAAAGAACATAAAATCATTATTTTTGAAGTAGACATCTGATGGATGGAGTCCATGGACCCAATGCATGGTGCAACATATTGACCAAAAGATCAATAAATATGTATGATGAAAAAATGGTTTCTTATATAATTTATAGAAGATAAATTGAGTAATTTAATTGAGTTTCATGTATATAGTAAAATTAGATATCATGCTTCTAGAGGTTGAAGAATGATTTCATTAATTAGGATCTCAGATGATAACAAGATAACAACCATCACAGAACCATAATTCCACTATAACATATGAAGTATGAATAGATATTTAAATAATGGGAAATTTTTGTGAGAATGAGAATGTAATTTGAATGTAAAATTATTAGAAAAATACATTGAAAATAATTATCAACTAAGAGATTTTTGGTTTAGTGTGATAAATGTTTTTGGGTAAAGTATTTGAGTTTTTAGAAGTAAAGATTCTGGAAGAAAAGGTTCTGGATGGAAAAAATTTAGAAGACACACTTGGGAACCCAAATGGAGACATTACACCATAATCAAATAATGGTCATAATGATATTAATAAACAAACCTTGATCAGAATAATCAGAATATATGAATTTAAATGGATGCAACATAGGTAAACTAGTGTTCACCTCATTGTGATTTGGAAGTTAGGTTGAGCAGAAGAAGGATGATGTATGTAATCTAGTGGAAGGTGTATAATAGAATCAGAGTATTGGATGAGGAAACATAAATATGAGCTCAAAGGAACAAGTTCATATTCTAGATAAATTTAGTGAATTATATATAAGGGGAATCATTAAAATTTGAATAAAAGTTCAAGAGGGTTTTCACTGAAGTATATTTCAAAAGTGACCTTGATGATAAGATATAAATTTCAATAATTGGTAGATTACATTATAGATTTGTAGAAGGAGGTGTTGTGGAGAATCATTTTTGGGTAGTTGAGAAGGTCATATGAACTATTCACTAGGTTTTGGTGGCTGAGTTGATGATTGATATATGTTTTCAAAGGCATCTCATGATGTTTTTTTGGTTCCCATATATTTTGAAGTATGACTCTAACTTGGAGAAGAGTTGGGGCTATGTAGAAGAGGTCCATAGGACCACTAGTACCGAGTATGAATGGTGAGAATAGTTAGGGCCTGATAAAGGCTATGGTGTATCCCCTTTGGGGAATTTATCATGGGAACACACATGTTTAAGAGGTTCTTTATCCAATGGAAGAGGTTGAATATCCATTAGGATGGTGGCCAGAAATAGATTATTGGAATAATTAATGGATATAAAAGTTTGTGAATGTTCTTTTATTAGTTAATGTTATGAGATTAAATGGTATTAGTTTCCTTGTAAGTAATAAAATAATTGATTTTAAATAAGTGTTTCTATTCTACCACGGATATAGGATAAATGTTTTGAACCATGTTAACCATTATTGTTCATTTTTATTGTGTTTTTAGTATCATGTTTGGGTGGATGTCGTGTTATTTCCATATTTTTAAGGAGAACTAGAGGAGGACCATGTCCTAATGGATAGATAAACTTAGGTAATGGATAAGGGAGCATAATTTTGAATTTCAGAATAAAGAATTGAAAGGTAATTACCCAAAATCACGTTTTGGACATGTTCTTTTGGTGGAGTTGTTGTGCTTTTGATGAAATGATCAAAATTATGCCACTTGTTTTCCAAAAATTCTATTTCATCTTGAGAGAAATATGTTAGACATTGTATTTAATGTGGATTATGGGTCCATCTTCATAGATTTTGTAAGATTATTTATTGGAACTAAGAAATGTTATTGGATTATTTAGGGTTTAGAAGATTTTTATTTTCGGTTTTTTTGATGGGTGTAGAAATTAATGATAATTAAGGATTTGGATTTATTATTTCGATAATTTTATGAACTGTTAATATAAGGCCCAGCCTTAAACCTTACTTAATCTTGAGTTATTACAAGATTACACATTGAGGATATTTTCAGGTTTAGAGTTTTAGAGAATTAGATCATAAAACTTTCATTACATTCCACATTTAAACAAAGTGGTTACATAAAATATAGAATTCATTTTTTCCCATCAACGGAAACATATTTAAAAATAAAGCATGGATTCTTTCTTGACACTTCCTTGACACTATCATCATATCATGTACCATTCCCTTGACCTGTGAAAAAAATTTCAAAAACTTGGGATGTGCATAAAAAGATTAGTAAGGGATATAAAAATATGGAAAGGAAACATGAGTTCATATATAAATAAGAATGAAATCATACTTTACCCATAAAACATAGGCACTTTAACATACCTCATCAAATCATGAATAAATCATAGAAATCATAAGACATAAAGGTAACTTGAGGCATTCATAACATTCTTACGTAGGGAGTAACCCTCTTGGTTACGTTTGGAATACCCACCACAGTATATTCCCTAAATCTCTTTGGAGAAACCTTAACGTTTCCCTCCTTCGCATTACCCAATGCATTGGAGAGCTATATCGGGCTCACCTGCCCTTAGTTTATCACGGAACCACCCGTCTTCATAATAATTCCCATGAACCATAACATAATCGTATCACATAAAACATGCATAAAGGAAACATAACATTTCCACTTTTCAATCACAAGATATCAATACAACACATTGATAAAAAAAATTATGAAAACCAGTTTCAACACCAAAATAAAAGAAATGTAAAACATGGTATTTATTTTTCTTTTAAAAAGAAGGTATGGCTTGTAGAGGAAGCCGAAACTCAAATAATGGTCACGCCGACGGAGAAGTCGTTGTCGCCGCATACGTATGACAAAAACATTCCCTTTTGTCGTTTTGTAAAACACTTCGTATAAAAAAAGATTCCTTTTGGATAAACATAAAAGTCAAAGGGGTTTATACACCGTATAAAATAAGGATGTGTATAAAATAAAATATGCCTCAATGAAAGGAGATTGAGACGAAGTCCCATACAAAGACGGTATCCTTGGTTTAAGGATAAATCAATTACATAATTATGTGTGAAAAACGAATACACCAAATAAAAGTTGATATTAAGTGTATAACAATCAGAGGTTACTCACACATATTTATAGAACGACATATTCATGGAGTACAAGTTTATCCCAAAGAATCAAATTTGGGTTAAGAAGTTCCCTTGCAAAAATTTGACAGCCTAATAGCGTCACTACAAAATTCATAAAATGAGTTGAAGAGAGATAAAAAGGGTATCTCATCACAAGGAAATAAAATTTAAATCAATAAGGATATGGAAGAACATATCCCAACATAATAGTATGTTAATTAAAAGACATAACAAAAGAAGTCTTTTAAAAAGAGGAGGGTGAAAGTTTCCCTTACCGACATGGGTATCTTTTGAAACATACACTCCGTGAAAGATGGACAATACAACATTGACGTAAATACTCATAAATGAAGTTATATTACACAATGAGTAAAGTAATGGGAAGTAAATACACCACTCAAAGGAAATTGTGGCAAATGTAGCATAAATCTCACGGGAATAAAAGTGAGATGAAAAAATCCCTTACGAAAACTCGGCAGCCTAACGACACCACTTAAAACATCCAAAATGGATTGATGAGAGATAATAGGGTCTTTAATCATATTAACATAAAAATTAAAGTAATATTAATATAAAATAACATCCCAATAACAAGAAAAACTAGCTTTAAAAGGAATGACATAAAAGAGTGTACTAAAAAAGAACGAGAGGAGTAGGATCCCTTACCTCGGGTCTGACTTGACTCGATTGTTCTTTAATCACCTGAATAATAAACTTGAGTTAATTTCTACTTCCTTAAGAACATTTTTCAAGTTCATTATTCCTTTTATATCACTTATTACCATGTAATGAACACTATGTAATTATTTTAGTTAATAACGGTCGTTTAAACGATCATTGGTACTTGAGTCAAAATATGCTCTTTATAATTACAAGTTGTTCATATATCCATTATATCCAGAGTTATAATAATGATTTATATATCATATATATCATATATATCCAGTATATAAATGCATTTATAATAATACATAATCATTTAGAGGTAAGAAATGAAATGCACCATTCACGGAGACGGTAAGCCGTACGTACGCATGAGCGCTACTTTCATTTCTATTTCGTACTTTATAGAATGGAATCATAATGATATAAAGGTATATTATAATTCCAGTATAATATCATATATAATACCATTAATTACATCCTTTATATGTCCCAGATATGGCATTAACGAATCAAATCACTTTGAGGGGGCGGTAGTCCACACTTCCTAAAATGAAGATATCACATTTACTCATAATGGTAACCATAAAGGATATGCCATAAATGAAAAATACAGAAGCTTAAGTAAAACAAAAACATATTAGATATAATATATAAATATAGTGACATCTTAATGGACACCGTTTAAGGTGATATATGAGTTTTGAACAATCATCATTTCGTGAGGCAGAAATTCGCTATCCATAGAAACAACATGTTCTTTAACCATTAGATGTAGGTGTATGTAAGTGTAGCTCAAATACTTCTTATAACAACATCCTAGTATATTTAATATACTATAGTTGTTATAAAAGAAATGAATAAAATGATTTTAGGGGGTTGTAGAAGCAAAATAAAACAAAAGGACTCAAGTGAAGACATTACCTTAAAATCGGGTAACTCCCTTTGGTTTGAGCTCAAAGGCTTCCTTGGGAGGACTTCTGCCCAAAGTGAGGCTTCAAGGAGTTAGAGAGGGATGTGGAGAGACAAAATGGGTAGGGGTTGTCCGAGAATAAGGCTTTGGAAGTGTGGGTAAGGAGGTAGAGGTGGGGGCCTATTTATAAGAGGAGGGGAGGGGCTCTCTTGTAAAGTAATGAAATGTTACATTATTTTAGAATGAGTTTCAGATTTTAATGGTCCCACATTGATTTTTTTCGAGTATAAGGTGATAAGGGTTCTAAATACACCCATTAAATACACTTTGGACATGTTTAGGTCTTATATTTTACATTATCCTTCCATTTTATTTAAAGCGGTAAATAATGAGGTCATCGCTGCATCATCATGATGTCATAAATAATTTAATTTATTTGATTTCTAAAAATTATAAAAAAAATACTATGATGTGGGAAATCATTGTAGATTTCCAATTACTATTAATTGTCAAACATATGACTTGTATAACCCCATTTTAAAATTGTTTTAGTAAAACAACTCATGTTTGTGTAATTTTAGTTTTAACATTAAATAAAAAGGTATTTATGTCATTTTCCAACCAAAGTGGATCCATGGGGTCCCCAAGTTGACCCATGGATTTTCTTGGTCGGCCTTTACAAATACAATGAGGGTAGGACATGTTTCTAGGTCATTTCATTTTATTAAAACATTATTCTTACCTTAAACTACACTAATTATCTCTAATCGCGATTAAAAACTTAATAAGTTACTATTCACCAAAAAATTATTCTAATCCCATTGAACCATATTTTACTTCTTAAAGACAACCATGTATGTCGGATTTTTTAAATTCAAAACACAAAGATGGAAAATTTTCACTTAAATGGAGAATCAGTTTTTTATAAGTACCACTTAGTGGTTTCACTATTCATAAAAAATTGATGTTTTCAGAAAATTACCAAAATTTCACCCTAACATATATATGATATTCCGAATTAAAAAATGATGTCTATTTTAAAAAATTCAAAAAATATAACTTGCATTAATTAATTTAATAATTAATTCCCATTGTCAAAACAAATAGCGCGTTTTTATGAAACAAAATGTATCAAAAGATTGACACTAGTTTAAGCCCGATTTCAAAGTAAAATTAACTCCAACGACCACTATTGGATTAAAAGTTAAAAATATATTCTAATTTAACTTTAAAACAAATTCCAAAGATAATCTAATCATATAAATAAATTATATTAAAAAGTGGTTTTGAATTAAAATACAACATTTTTCACTATTCATTAAAAATTGAACTTTTTCGAAAAAAAATACCAAAAATTAACAGAAAGTAAATTTTGATGTCCCGATTCTAAAGAAGAATTTTATTTTGTCAAATATAACACATAAAATTGTTAAAAAGTGGATTTAAAAGAGGTTCGCCATCAAAAGGCGGTTAATCGGCCTTTTAAAGAATATTATAATGTTTACGCTTAAAATTAGATTCATTCGCATTTTTAATCCTGTAACATTTATTGTAAAAAGTAAAAATATCTGAAAAACATATGTAATCATTTTGTAGTTAGTTCTGTTCATTCCCTCCATTATAATGTCTAGCCGCTAACTACTATTTAAAATAATATTATTATATTATTAGAGTGCAACGTAAGATTCCCAAGAAACTCATTGTTGCGTATTGGGTACGCCATCGAGCATAGCATCCCCTTTAAAGTCATATTAATATATTATTCAAAAATATGCATAAATGTGAAAATTTCATACTCTTTATTTACCTGGGGTGTTACATCCTTCCCCCCTTTTTGGAATTGCGTCCTCGAAATTTTAAAATTGAGCTTGGAAACATCCTTGAAAGTCCCACATCGGAACAAGAGTCAGTAAAAAAATCACTTTAAAATAAAGAAACATAAGTACAGAGGTCACCCGAGTTAAAACCATACTTGGATTCTATGTAGGAAAACATGGACATGGAGGAGAAAACATAGGGTCATGTTCTAATGGAGAGTGATAGAAAACATGTTTAGGAGAAAGTTAACCACAAGAAAATCACAAACTTGTGATGGGTTAAACGGTATTCGATTTCGCAGTAGGAAAAGTTAATAGACAACATTTTTATTTTAAGTTACTTTTTATTGAGGAATTTATTCATAAGGAAACATAATCACTTATCATGTTGACTTTCAACTTTTATTAGATTCCTTACACAAACTCATATTTTCTCTAAAAGACGAGTATTTAGGAAGACTTGTTCACATTAAGAGTACTATAATCAACTTCTAGAGAATCACCTAATCCACAAAATAGAACTATATACTTCCCATGTCTTTCGACTTTAACCAAAACCAAAACCAAAATGGTTAGTCCAAGATCAGATAATCCAGAAAAGGATAACCCTTTATAAAAAGAAAATATATTCTTAATCTCCAAAATTTGTCCAACAAAACCCAAAGTTCAAAGAGGACCATTCGAAAAACAATTTGTCCATTAAACTCTTCAAAGTAAACCAAACTAAGATTGAAACACAAATATTTGAAGGTTTTGTCACATAGTCTTCCAAGTTATATCGTAACAATTATCTCCAAACAACATCAGTTGCTCTTAATGTCTCGTATTGAGAAGTAATTAAACTAATCACATATCCTCCATGATAGGTTAATAAATTTACATAGATAACCCAAAATCAACTTACTCTTAATTCATAAAATCATCTAACTAAAAAGAATCAGTCAAACTAACCAGGGACCTCACGTAGTCCAGTGGTAGGTGATAAATACCAGTTGCACTTTAGTTGTGGGTTCGATTCCCACAGCTTTGTCTGGCGCGATGGGTTTTCCCACGGTCTGTGTGTTGTCCTTTTTCCAAAACTATATAATTCTTAAAACATTCCTCAAAACGAGATAAAATCATCAAAAATAATCATAACATATTTTAAACTCATGTTTATCTCATGCCTTTCATTTTCCATCATAACATATAATAACCCATAATTACCTTAAATATAAGGATCATATAAACTCTAATGGTTACCTTTATAATTATTACATGAACTTCCACATCGATTGGTCATCTTGTACATGATTCATTACAGAGCATACCAAGGTTCAAGTGGTTGATCACGACTCCTTGATAGTTGGTTTAGAACAACCACGTGTTTCCTCATTGAATCCCCCATTTTATCTAGTATCTTAATCAGAAAACCACCATAGTTTCCTTCAAACCTATTGTCTCTTTGGTGCCTCCTAGATCCATCCATTCACTAAAAATAGAAATGTCAGTGTGAGTATATCAACAAAACCATCATGTACTAATGAGGAAGGTAAACACTAAGATATACTTACTCATTCACTTTACCTAAAACTAGGACTCTTTCTGAAATCCTATCCATTATGGTATTGTCACTTATTCTTAAAGAATAACCTAACCTCTGAAGTTATCTAAACCGACCTCTGATACCAACTATAAGGCCCCCACCTTAAACCTTACTTAATCTTGAGTTATTACAGGATTACACATTGAGGAACTTTTCAGGTTTAGAGTTTTAGAGAATTAGATCATAAAACTTGCATTACATTCCACATTTAAATAATGTGGTTACATAAAATATAGTATTCATTTTTTCCCATCAACGGAAACATATTTAAAAATAAAGCAAGGATTCTTTCTTGACACTTCCTTGACACTATCATCATATAATGTTCTTTTCCCTTGACCTATGAAAAACATTTCAAAAACTTGGGATGAGCATAAAAAGCTCAGTAAGGGATACAAAAAATGGAAAGGAAACATGAGATCATATATAAATAAGAATGAAATCATACTTTACCCATAAAACATAGGCACTTTAACATACCTCATCAAATCATGAATAAATCATAGAAATCATAAGACATAAAGGTAACTTGAGGCAATCATAACACTCTTACCTAGGGAGTAACCCTCTTGGTTACGTTTGGAATACCCACCATAGTATATTCCCTAAATCGCTTCGGAGAAACCATAATGTTTCACTCCTTTACATTACCCAATGCATTGGAGAGCTATATTGGGCTCACCCGCCCTTAGTTTATCACGGAACCACCCGTCTTCATAATAATTCCCAAGAACCATAACATAATCGTATCACATAAAACTTGCATAAAGGAAACATAACATTTCCACATTTCAATCACAAGATATCAATACAAAACATTGATATAAAAACATTATGAAAACCATTTTCAACACCAAAATAAAAGAAAAGTAAAACATGGTATTTATTTTTCTTTTAAAAAGAATGTATGGCATTTAGGGGAAGCCGAAACTCAAATAATGGTCACGGTGGCATAGAAGTCGTTGTCACCACATAAGTATGACAAAAACATTCCCTTTTGTCGTTTTTTAAAAAACTTTGTATAAAAAAAGATTCCTTTTGGATAAACGTAAAAGTCAAATGGGTTTATACACCTTATAAAAGAAGGTTGTGTATAAAATAAAATATGCCTCAATGAAAGGAGATTGAGACGAAGTCCCATACAAAGACGGTATCCTTGGTTTAAGGATAAATCAATTACATAATTATGTGTGACAAACGAATACACCAAATATAAGTGGATATTAAGTGTAGAACAGTCAGAGGTTATTCACACATATTCATAGAACGACATATTCACGGATTATAAGTTTATCCCAAAGAATCAAATTTTGGTTAAGAAGTTCCCTTGAAAAAATTTGACAGCCTAACGGCGTCACTACAAAATTCCGAAAATGAGTGGACGATAGATAAAAAGGGTATCTCATCACAAAGAAATAAAATTTAAATCAATAAGGATATATAAGAACATATCCCAACATAATAGTATGTGAATTAGATGACATAACAAAAGAAGTCTTTTAAAAAGGGGAGGGTGAAAGTTTCTCTTACCGACATTGGTATCTTTCGAAACATACACCCCATGAAAGAAGTACAAATCAAAATTGATGTAAATACTCATAAAAGAAATTATATTACACAATTAGTAATATAATGGGCAGTACATACACCACTCAAAAGAAATTTTGGAAAATGTAGCATAAGTCTCACGGGAATAAAGGTGAGATGAAACAATCCCTTACGAAAACTCAACAGCCTAACGCCGCCACTTAAAACATCCAAAATGGATTGATGAGAGAGAATAGTGTCTCTCATCATATGAACATAAAAATTACTGTAAGAGTAATATATAAGAACATCCCAATAACAAGAAAGATGATCTTTAAAAGGAATGAAATAAAAGAGTGTACTTAAAAAGAAAGAGAGGAGTACGATCCCTTACCTCGGGTCCGACATGACTCGATCATTCTTTAATCTCCATAATAATAAACATGATTTAATTTCTACTTCCTTAAGAACATTTTTCAAGTTCATTATTCATTTTATATCACTTATTACCATGTCATGAACACTATGTAATTATTTTAGTTACCAACGGTCGTTTAAACGATCATTGGTACTTGAGTCAAAATATGCTCTTTATAATTACAAGTTGTTCATGTATCCATTATATCTAGAGTTATAATCATGATGTATATATCATATATATCATATATATCCAGTATATAGATGCATTTATAATATTACATAATCATTTACAGGTTAGAAATGAAATGCACCGTTCATGGAGACGGTAAGCCGTACGTACGCATGAACGCTCCTTTCATTTCTATTTCATATTTTGTAGAATGGAATCATAATGATATAACATTATATTATAATTACAGTATAATATCATATATAATACCATTAATTACATCCTTTATACGTCCCACATATGTAATTAACGAATCAAATCACTTTGAGGGGGCGGTAATCCGCACTTCCTAAAATGAAGATATCATGTTTACTCATAATGGTAACCATAAAGGATATTCGATATATGAAAAATAAAGAATCTTAAGTAAAACATAAACATATTATATATAATATATAAATATAGTGACATCTTAATGGCCACCTTTGAAGGTGATATATGAGTGTTGAACAATGATCGTTTCGTGAGGCAGAAATTCGCCATCCACGGAAACAGTATGTTCTTTAACCATTAGATGTAGGCGTATGTAAGTGTAGCTCGAATACTTCCTATAACAACATCCTAGTATATTGAAGATACTGGAGTAGTTACAAAAGAAATGAATAACAAGTGTTTAGGGGGTTGGAGAAGCAAAATAAAACAAAAGGACTCAAGTGAAGACATTACCTTAAAATCTGGTAGCTCTAATTGGTTTGAGCTCAAAGGCTTCCTTGGGAAGACTTATGCCCAAAGTGAGGCTTCAAGGAGTTATCGAGGGATGTGAAGAGACAAAATGGGCAAGGGTTGGCCGAGCCAAAAGCTTTGGAAGTATGGTTTAGGAGGTAGAGGTGGGGGTCTTTTATAAGAGGAGGGGAGGGGCACTCTTGGAAAGTAAGGAAATGTTACTTTATTTTAGAATGCATTTCTGATTTTAATGGTCCCACATTGATGTGATTTGAGGATAAGGTGATAAGGGTTCGAAATACACATATCCAATAGGTTTTGGACAGGTTTAGGTCTTAGATGTTACATTATATTTCCATTTTATTTAAATTGTTAAATAATGAGGTCATCACTGCATCATCATGATGTCATAAATAATTTAATTTATTTAATGTCTAAAAATTATAAAAAATACTATGATGTAGGAAATATTTTTATATTTCCAATTACTATTTATAGTCAAAAATATGACTTGTATAACCCCATTTAAAAATTGTTTTAGTAAAACGACTCATATTTGTGTCATTTGAATTTTAACATTAAATAAAAAGGTATTTATGTCATTTTCCTACCAAAGTGCCTCCATGGGGTCCCCAACTTGACCCATGGATTGTCTTGGTCGGACATGACACATCCAATTATGGTATGACATGTGTCTAGGTCATTTCATTTTATTAAAACATTATTCTTACCTTAAACTACACTAAATACCTCTAATCACGATTAAAAACATAATAAGTTACTATTCCCCAAAAAATTATTCTAATCCCATTATACCACATGTTACTTCTTAATTACAACCATGTATGTTGGATTTTTAAAATTCAAAACACAATGATGGAAAATTTTCATTTAAACGGAAAATCAGTTTTTTATAAGTACCACTTAGTGGTTTCACTATTCATCAAAAATTGATGTTTTTCAGAAAATTACCAAAAATTCACCCTAAGCTATATATGATATTCCGAATTCAAAAATGATGTCTATTTTACAAAATTCAGAACATATAAGTTTCATTAATTAATTTATTAATTAATTCCCTCTGTCAAAACAAATAGCGTGTTTTTATGAAACAAAATGTATCAAAAGATTAACACTAGTTTAAGCACGGTTTCAAAGTGAAATTAATTCCAAAGACCACTATTGGATTTAATGGTAAAAATATATTCTAATTTCACTTTAAAACCAATTAAAAAGATAATCTAATCATATAAATAAATTAGTCTAAAAAGAGGTTTTGTATTAAAATACATCATTTTTCACTTTACATTAAAAATTGATCTTTTTCGGAAAAAAATACCAACAATTTACACAAAGTAAATTTTGATGTCCCGATTCTAAAGAATAATTTTATTTTGTCAAATATAACACATAAAATTGTCAAAAATTAGATTTAAAATAGGTTCTCCATCAAAAGGCGGTTAATCGACCTTTTAATGAATATTATAATGTTTACGCTTAAAATTGGATTAATTTGCATTTTTAATCCTGTAACATTTATTTTGAGAAGTAAAAATATTTGACAAATAGATATAATCATTTTGTAGTTTGTTCTATTTATTCCCGCCATTACAACGGCTAGGTGTTAACTACAATTTAAAAAAATATTATTTTATTACTAGAGTGCAACGTAAGATTCCCAAGAAACTCATTTTTGCGTATTGGGTATGCCATCGAGCATAGCGTTCCCTTTAAAGTCATATAAATATTTTATTCACAAATATGCATAAATGAGAAAATGTCATACTCTTTATTTACCTGGGGTGTTACAGTTAACTTATAGAAAATATTGATATAATTTATGTGTATTCCCTATTGTCCAATTATATTTTTCAAAAAAATTGTTTATTAATTTGCAATGTTAAAGATGAATTATTATTGGTTGGACATTAGAAAATCCATTTATACACATCGAGTTGAGAAATATGGGTGATTCATGAGTTTAAACTATTCTTTCACTGGTGTTTTACATATGTTTTTATTGGTTCCTCAATGGATGATGTTTTAGATTTGAGACCCTAGATTATCCTCTTTTTTGGGACCCAATATTGGAACTGATGTTGTTTGTTTGAGGTATAATGGTGGTTTGTTCATTTTTTAGATTTTGGACTTAGAGTTCTAGTGGATGTGAAGATAATTTTATGTGCGTGGCCATTTTAGTTTCTATAAGGTAATTTTTTTGTGGTATGTTTAATTTTCTTTCATTAATGGGTTTTCATATTTAGTGGAGATATAACAATTCATTTTCTATTATTTGGTGATATGATTATTTTGGTGATGTTTTTTTGAGAAGATATTCCCTTAAATATCACTATTTTAGATTAATTATAAATGATACTAAGACATATTCTAGTAATCCATATTATTTGTGTCATTTCAGGTGATCGTGGTTGCGTTGCTCTTGGAGAGATTCATGAATTTTAGGGAAATAATTTTTTCTCGAAGGACTATTCATATTAGGTGGTTCTCATACCTTAGTACCCACTATATTTAGTTTACCATCCACCCACTTCTTTACATGTGGTATCATAGTTTCCTTCATCCTCACCTATTACCCTTTTACCATGGACATTTTGGAGAAGAAAGTGTCATGTTTGGGAGAACTATAACACCACCAATGTTATTATTGTGCTTAAATATTTAGTTCTGGTTTGAATTTAATGATTTGATTTGTTTTCATTTTCTTGGTGTTTTGGGTGGCTTTAGATGAGTTGTAGGTCATTATATTGAATTATATTCAATGACCATAGGATTTACTGCAATATAATATTCTTTTACTTTTTAATTGTTCATTTGGAGTTGTTGACCATGCTACAATAGGTGTACAATGGAGTGGTGGTTTTCTGTGTGTGTGGGGGGTGGGGAGGGGGGGGGGAACCACACCACAACAATTGGACGATGTCATATAGGTTCCCAAGTGGGAAAACCATGGTCCTATCCTGAGAAATCATATTGTGTCATAGTGTAGGAGGCCATACAACAATTACAAGCCTTTGGGTTCAAGTATACACCCAATCAAAGGGAACAACACCAAATTCCGTAGAGTCTATGTTATGGTAATGTGTTTGAGAATGGATATACATCAAAACCACCATGGTCAAATAATAGATATGATTTTCTCAATTTTTTTAATTGGTGAAATTATTATCCTACAACATCTTATTTTATTCCAATTTCCCATAAATCCTTATTTCTTTTGACCAAGTGGGACACACAAAATATAGAGATCACCCACCATACTACATTTATTTTAGATCATTCAAAACATAGATTTCAAGGGGTATCTAAATGTAAATTAGTGTGTTTTATTTGTTTGTATTTTCCTCTACCCCTCCTTCTTTATATTGGATTTTTTATATTCTCTAAAAAACCTTTGGTATAAGGGGCATGAATTTATGGATTGAAGTGTGTTTAATTAAGGGTCTTTTGATGTCAAGGGATCGTAGAGTGATCTTCACTACTTGGTTTAGTGCTCTACACAAAAAATGATGTGTTTCAACTCATTTCTTTCGATTTATTCTAGATTTTATGTAGGTATTTTTTTATAAAAATTAATAATATAAAACGTAATTGGATTATTGTGGTTTTCTAATACCTTTTTAATTAAATTAAATTAATTTGTCATATTTTTAATTTATTTTGTATATTTTTTAGTTTTATTATTCCCCTGGAACAATGGATATTAAATGGTTTTCCAATATCCAAAGCAATGTTTTGGATTCAAATTGATGGAGAAAAAACCTAATAGACTTGTTTGAAAAAAAATTTTATGATCAAAGGTATTTGATCACATTTTGGTCATGAAATGGATAATAATATGGTTTTAATGGGGTTTTTTAAATGTAAGGAAATTGATTTATTTCTTAAATGTTTTCAGTGAAAATGGTCTATTTTTTGTATTACAAGAATAGTTGTTTCTAGTGGTTGGTTTTAAATAAATAGTTTAAATTGGATTTTAAATAATGTAAATAGCTTGGAATCTCAAGTCATATTTTTAAAAATTCATATTTACTACATTTTAAAAACTATTTCCAATGAAAATGTGAAACCGTTTTATGTTCCCCTTACTATTAATTATTCTTGATATTAATTTATTCCATTGTGGGAGATATTGAATTATGTTTTGATATTGAGGATGTGAAAAGGGGTTATTTCATATAATATTGTTAGATGTGAGTTTAGATCATAGTTATCTTAGTTTATTATTTAAATAGATAATGATCATGTTATTCACTATTTCTCACAAACTATTGAATGCATTCATGGGAACCCTAGGAATTGATATTGATGTCTAAATTTATATAGAATTATTTCATTCCACACACTATCTATCCCCCCTAGTGTGATTGGATATTGGATAGGACCATGCCCCCAAGGATGCTGGGGTGAGTGGAATCAGCTGAATTTAGTTACATTTAGATGAAATAAACGAAATTTAAATCTCATGTTGTATTTAATAAATCACAAGAATTACTCACCTTATGATATATGGTGTTTCTAATGATATTAAATGATTCAAATTGGGATGTCAATTATCTTATGACCCCTAGTTCTATTGGTATATATGGTTCCAAGACTCATTCTTTCTACCTGTTTAATTCCATATTATTAATTATGGAGAGACTTGGTAGGGTAATTTATCATTCTATTAGTTTTTAAATTTTTATATAAATGTGTTTAAAAATGTTATTTTCAACGTGGTTCTAAAAGTGAATGTTTTAAAATGGAATTAAACATTTTTAGTGACGTTTTCTAGTGGTTTAAATTTATAAATGAACACCAGTGTGATATTTTAAATATACTAATATATATATATATATATATATAATTTCAACATTGTATTTCAAACTAGAATAAATGACATTTATTTTGAAAATAATTACACAAAATAGTTGGTATTATCTTACTGGTCTTGGATTTAATAACATATTAAAATCACCATTAACTGTATAAAACTCAGATGTTTTTCTTTTAGGTACATGGGTATTGATATATTCCTTCTTCAATGTTTATATTGGTTTGGTAGTGGGTTGTAAGGGATGTGGAGAGAATGAGGGGTCACATGGTCATGGTTAGTTTTTGTTTATGTTTGTTTATTTTATTTTATTTTGGGATGATTATGTGTTGGCCTTATCGGTTTTTTCACTATGCATTGTTTTTTATTCAAGAGATATTATTTTTTATCATAGAGTTTATAACATTTAATTGTCTATTTATTTATTATATTATATTTTATTATCCTTTTTATTATTATGCAGTTTATTATATTATTTTATGTCCAATATATCCATGAGTCAGACAAGATTTACTGTTGGATAGAGGTATGTAATTAATTCTTTTTGAGGATGAAATCATTCCCACCTAGTTATGTTTTGATACCCTAGAACACATTTCTAGATTAAATTTATTAGGAATATACCTCTATGATTTCCACAAGATGGTTAGGGTTCCAGATTTAGGGGTGAATCGGGTTGGTCCATGGAAGTTTTTATCTTTAGTTAGGAAGAATGACAAACACAAATAAATTTTTCTCATTTAATGAAGTTAGGGTATGATAATTTATGATATTAACACTCTTTTATGATAATGGTTTCAAAACCATAATTATGTTAGAGTTTTATTAACTCTTTGGAATACAAGAGTTAATGTGAAATTTATTTCTAATAATAAGAACAACAACAAAAAGAATAATAATAATAATAATAATAATAATAATAATAATAATAATAATAATAATAATAATCATCATCATCATGAATGACCTTGAACCACGAGTTTGGGAGTCCAAAACCATGTTTCCATATTTAAAATAAAGGAATAAGTCTACAACAGAAGATGTCATGTTGATATAGAAACACTAAAATCAATAAAATTCTAAGAAAACAATGTACCAATATGTAAAGGATTAAAAAATCCCCAAAATACAGTGGAAAAATATAGATCATATTTTTTATTGACTTCCCATGCATTGAAAAACACTTAATTTTTATGATGTCGAACCCTCTATCTATTGTTGAAGAGGTTTCTATAGAAATATGTGATTATCCAAATGATAAGAACACCCTTGTAGTGGTAGGAAATGACCTCAATCACCACCTTAAGAGTAAGCCTACTCACAATGAGAAAAAAACATCTGAAATTTTTGAAGATCCTAATATCATTTGGTTTTTAAATTTTTTTCTCTATTTTTACTTCCATCCTTTATTATGATATCTACTTCCCAAATCAACGTTGTCATCTCCAAAGAACCACCCCAGAAATGTCATCACCAAAATTTGTATAAATGTATTTTATTAAAAAATTGGAAATCTTCATCGATTTTTAATATATATTAAAATGGGTTCTGTAAAGTGTGATTTGTGTTCACACATCTAGTGAAATCTATACCCAAGACAATTGAACACAATTAATGCATCTAATCGGGAAAATTATATAAAAGGAGTCACACACTCATTTTCACATTCTTCACCTCATATTTTACATTGGATATATGATAGATTGATTTCTTATTCTCAACTTACTATTAATGGTCTTTAGGAAGATATTATTTTAAATTTTCATTTTCCAATTAATTTAAGTATTTTGTTTGTATGATTTATTTTTGTATATTATGTCATTATGAATGTTTGATTTACATTACATTTTATTTATAGGATTTAAATTATGTTGAATGATTTACAAAACCATAATATAATTTTTTCAAAATTTAAAATGTGTTGTATTACTATTAATTTTTCAAAAAATAAAATTATTTATATTGTGAAATTATCATTAATTTGGGGAATGAATATATATATTACAATATTAATAACTAAAATTGAATATATAAATATAAATATATATATATATATATAATATTATATAATATATTTACTTGAAAATAAATTTACAATATTTTTTTTTGATATATATATATATATACGAATGAAATTATTATATCTAAATATTTTTTTAAAGATAATTTTTTTCTATAATTCCAATGTCATTTAATTATAATAACATAGTTGAAAAAATATTACTAACCAAAATTAAATAATAATATTAATATATATATATAATTTATCATTTTCTAGTTTATAATATTTTATTTGATATATATATATAATATTTTATTCTTGATAAAATTTTATAAAAATTACTATTAATTTTTTACAAAATATAATGATAAAAATATTGTGTAATTAATTATTGAATAAAATTATTTTCATATTGAAAAATATAATTACATAATTTTTTTCTATATTATACATCTGTTGGGGAGGGGCGGGGGAACATATAATATTTTTAAGAAATTATCTATAAAATAATATTATTTATATATATATTATTGTGTTTAAAAATATTAATAACTATAATTGAATATAAATATGTATATATAAATATAAATATAAATATATATTATGTTAAATATTATATTAAATTTAATATAATTTATAATATATTATTATTTATATAGAGAAGTAATGTAAATTTAATTAATTTAATTAATAAAATTAGTATTTCATATTTAAATTTTTTTATATATTTAGAAATAGATATTTAATATTTATTATATATAGTTTTAATTAAAGTTATAATATATTATTAGATAGATATGTATAAATATTAATATTATCATTAATTAAATGTAAATTGTTTTTCATTTCTTATTTAAATGATTAATTACACACAATTATATATATATATATAAACTCGGAGGATAATGAAGTGAAATTTAACACACACACCCTTGGGCCAATAAAGATATATCACCCCCTTCCATTAAGAGTTAACTGACCCCATAACTATCCCATGAGAATTATTTATCTTCGAAGGCCCACCATTTGATTTATTGAAGGCCCCTTCTTACTGGCCCAAAGGTCCCCTACCTAAGCCTTGTGGGGTGTCGTTGCTTTGCATCAACATGTACATGGTATGTATGCCTACAAGAATTACCACCTACATTATGGGCCATTACTGGACAAGATATCCCCCAACGAAGGATGTAAATATTTAAACTATGATCATATGTTGAATTACAAGGTCACTTTACAACTGATGTGATACCCTAAATTTAATGAACTGTTGGTAATGATGTATTGGCAGGCACCTCACAATGCATTTCCAGGGCGCAACCCACTTCTTGTGCATTATCCTCTACCCAAATAAGAAGTATCCATTATTATAAGTAGGCGATAAAATCCCCAAACCCACACCCCCAGGAAACTAAACGGTGCAAGTCTCATCCCTCCCCACATGTAATGAAAAACAACAACTTGACCTATTTTATTACATATTAATGTTGTGAAGGTTCAAATTTTTTGTTGCTAAGATGGCCTAGTATATGTATATTGATGTCCTTTGATGAAGATATCTTTAGGAACAAATGATAAGCGAAGTAGCACTTTGAGACTATAATAATTATCAAATAACATCCCTCTTCTCAGCAGCATGACATAGTGTTGCACCATCATACAAATAGTTTGTCACCCATTCAATCCACATCAAAAAACCATGAGGGTATAGGGTATAGTGATGGGTGCTACACCACCAATTTCTCTTTTGATATTCCCATATATAAACACATGTATGTTTTTATGTTGTTCTAATTACCAATCACACAACATCACCAGCTAGGTCAAACAAGTAGCGGTGTTACGGGTCAACAAATCGCATTTCCCACACCCATAAACCAATAAAGATTTTCTAGATTATTAATCAATTATTTGTGATGGGATTAAATAAAAAATTAATTTAAAAAGTATATCTATCACAAGTACTTTTTTGTAAAAAACTATTTCACAATTAATAGAATTTATGATAGATCCATAAAAAATAGCCTGACCTCAAATTATTTGTGATGGATTACCTATTCAATATCAAACACTTTGATAAAAATTTTCTATGTTAAAATAGTAAATCCATATTAATTAATTATTTATGAAGGATTTTCTCATCCATCTAAAAATATTTAAAAAACTTTAATGAAATTAAAATATATTGATTTTTCTTTAAAAACCATGCTTGAATTATTAAATTAAAACGAGTAATTTGTTTAATAAAATAAATAAGTAGAAATGAAATAATATTGTCACTAAGGAGGTGGGGGATCAACTATATCAATAAGAGGAAATTCGTTCCCTAAACCAAATATATATTTGCACATAAAATTAATCATAACCTCATTCCACTGATCCTAATATCATCACATCTCTATATACTCTTATTATTTAACATCCTTATCTCTGGTAAATATCTGTTTTAGATTATCCAGATCTCATATCCTCTCATCATACTCTATTGAAAAATGATGATTATAGAGATCCTACAGATGATCCCTTAGAACCATATTAGTACATCTCTTTTGTGCTATAATAACTATTTTTTCAGTAAAAAAACTATACGGACCACTTGGATATTATGAATACCTCTTTTCGTCGCCTGTATTTATGCCGCCTCTTCATAATATGACTCACATGATCCCTTTACATCAACAACCCATGTCTAAACCTAACTCACATGCATACGATAGACCTATGCCTCAAATGTTTCATAAAACCATTTAAATATAAATTAATTAATAAAAATATATAATTTTTTAATATAAAAACTTGAAAAATACTAACCATAATCTATCACTACCTCTCAACAATTAACTGTCTAGTTATATAAATCCAGATTCCAAAAACCCAAGTTCAGTAATTATATTACATTATTGGTAAAATGTAAAGAAATACCTAAAAGTTGGAGAATATTTTTCGCCTTGGAAGACCAGTACATATGTACATTATTCATTAAAACATAAGATACAACATGAACATATTGTGAGAAAAAGATTAACCCTTCCATAAAATAACTGTAAATTAAAAATAGTCCTCCTCTAGGTTTCCTTGTGAAAATAAAATAAAAAATGGTTAGATCAAATGCATGGTAAGAAATATCATACAACTGAAGCATACATAAGACAAACATTGAATACGTTATATGGAATACATTAAGGAAAAACATGAATCCATAATCAACTGAAACAAAGGTCATTCTATATCAATGACAATAAATATGAACATGTATAACAATAATAATCGATCTCATATATCTAGAACAAATATATTTGTATATGAAAAACATTATGTTAAGGCCCCAGTCTAAGAAAGTTTACTTTTCTTCAAGACTGAAATCAAGAAATTATTCTATTATTGGAAGATGTATACAAGAAAACCCAACCAGTTTTGTCTCATGAGAACTATTGATGCATTATAGGGCTATATTTTCTAGGTCCCACTCATCAATGGATTAATTTCAATACATTAAACATAAAATTCTTCAAAACCTTACATACCATTCACCAAGGGATCTCTAACTAAAAAAACATAGATATCCATATAATGATATGAACGGATATTAAATATATCCCCATTGAAAATAAAAATGTGCATGCTAAGGAGAACATCCCTTAATAAACATATAATCCATGGGGTGTTGTCAAAGTGACATGAGGTACCCGTATCAATGAAATATTGTGGTGAGTATACATAAAATTTGGTAGGTTATCCATGGAATATAATAAAAGGAAAAAATATATTTTAATTGTAGGAAATAAAGGAAATGGTAGAAAAAAATACTCCATCATGGTTCATTAAGATTATGTGAATATTCTAAATCATATCTTCCATGAGTGTATCACCATGTGTGTAGTCTTAATCCAACTCATCGTGCATTAGGGTGATGATTAAATAAAATCTAAAACAATCCTCTTTGGGGTAATTACCTATTGGTGCATTTTTTATGTAGTCACATCCAATTTCCAGTTTCTAAATAATATTTTATTTCTTAGGTAATTACAAACATTTATACATTACCATAACTTATTATAATTTTTATTCTAAGGAAAAGTAAACTCTTGAATTTAAAGAATATAATAACAAGATAAAAATATATAAAATCAACTACTATAAATATTATGGGTATCATGCGGAATTTATTACATTATAGTGTATCCGACAAAAAAATAAAAATGGCGATGAATACTACATGAGTCTCTGATAATGAAAATTAAGATAAAAAACAAGACATATGGAATTTCAAGAAATTAAACGTGATCCTCCAAAAAATGGTCTTAAAAGTAATATTCAAATACAAGTAATAAAATAATTTCCTGGTATATAATCATAAATAGGTAGTATATACACCACATAAAAGAAATTATGTGCATATTACAAAACATGTCATTGGGAGAGGAATTTGAGATAGGAAAATAGTTACCTCTTCTCCTGAATCACACAAAGGTAATTTAAATTACTATATAAAAATAATGAATATTTTAATTAGTTAATTAATAATACTAATAGTACCTATTTTCTTTTATACATTTCATAAATATTAATTCTATAAATAAATTCTTCTAATTTTCCACATCGATATTTATCGTTTTGATCATTTGTATGAGTTTCACAGTAGGGGTGTTCATATTTATTATTCATCAAAAGTGTATTATTAATATGTCATTATTTTTAATTTTATAAATTATTTACAATAATTTATTATCTTTCAAATTCCCTTAATGAGTTTTTAAACCATATCATTGAAGATAAGACCAATAATGATCATGTTTTGGAATTTGTTGAAAAATAAAGGGTGTTTGCTTAATTGAAAAATTAGATATTGATTTCGTATCTCCGAAACCCAAAAAATAATTATTAATAATTTACAAATTATTATACTATTAAATATGTTCTAATAATCATCCATGATGTAAATGTATAGTATTATTCATGTAGGTGGTTAAATTGACCCAAACATGAAACTACTATTATTAGTAGATGATTATTGGATGGGTTTCATATAATATAATTATCAAATTATTATAATAATAATATTTAGTATTTATTAGTGTGATATTTCATAACTATATGGATTTATTAGGTAAATTAATGGATCTTAAAACATTACAAAATTTGAAAAAAAGATTACCCTCTTCGTAAGCTTGTCTTAAAGAATTAAAATAATAGTGATTCTTTGTTGGTCATATCAATAACAGGTTAGTAATTTTTTTAGAACCTAACATAATAATATCATAAAAATCATACATATCATTTAATACCATTCTTATATCCATTTTTAATGTGTTTACGGATAACGAAACATGTGGCATTGTGGAGGTGGTAGTTTGCACAATGCTCGAACATTGTTTTTGTTTTCCTTAAAGGATGTGGTAGAAGAATAAATAATGATTATAACCATAATAGAGTAAAATTAATTTATATAAATGAATTTTTTATCATCATAATAGGTTTTATAGAATTAAAGTTAATGATGATAATTAGGAATGAAACCAAGTATTTGATAATACTCAAGTCAAAGAATTGGTTTTTCCCAACAAGTATCCTTGAATTTGAATGGATTTGGATAAGTATAAATCATTAATGTATTATGGTTTTTATGATAATTATTTAAATTTGTAATTAATTGTAATGTTTCAAGGATAAATTCTAATGGTAGTAGTGTCTTTAAGTGGCGATGATGTTACACTTTTATAAGTGAGGTGAATGGCAGTTATTGGAATGCCTTTTCATTTTTTATTAATGCTATGGAACCCTTCAAGGTTAAATAGGTAAAAAATGTAAAAAATTGTAGGTGAAGTATATATTAGTCTAGAATAATCTCAACCATTATATTCAATCCATGTTTTTAATTTTTTTTTATAACATTTCACTAGGTGAAAATCAATTTACCCCATTTTCATTATCATTGACAATTAATATCTTGTCTTCAAAACTAGTATTGATAAAAAATATTATTATTTTACATTTTAAATAATTTTATACTTATAATTTCATATTTATAAGTCAATTTTTAAAATAAAATTCCTAAATGTTTGAATGGTTATTTATAAAATAAATAAACATCGTCATATAAAAACAATTTATGGAGAATTAGCATTTTATAATTTAAATTTATATTAAATGATAAATTATTTTGGTTACTTATACTAATGAATTAATTTAGTTCTTTTTTAAAAATAAATTTTAGGAGTCATTAAAGTAAATATCAAGTATAATCTCTCTTAGAAAGACATTATTCAATAAAATGTTTGAAAAACAAATTTAGACTAATGTAATATTTTAATAAGTTATAAAAATTGTTTCTATATATTTAAAATGTTAAATGAATTTGGTAAAATGTATAATGTAATTCAATATATTCATATTTTATAGCCTAAAATGGTTTCTAAACTTTTCGTTCATTCTTATATAATGGTAATTTCAAACAAATTATATGTTTTTTGAAAAATAAAAACTTCGACTAACAATATAAATTTTTAGAAAAATATAAAAAAGTCATAATGAAATAATTTATCTATGATGAATTCAAAAATTGAATTAGTTTAGAAAATTTCAAAATATGAAATTTAACTTTTATAAAATGTCTTCAATGAAGCTTTTTTAAAAGGTGGATATGGTAAATATTTCATGATAGCATATTTACCTACAACAATAGTGTTTTGGCTGTCACATTATCCACCTATAAAGGATTCCATCCATTAAGGTGGGGGAATATATCATCTATTGATTAAATTTGTATACTTATTATTTATAACTTCATATGGTACACATTTTTACACTTTTAATTTCTTATTTCTCGAAAGGACATTAACCAAATTGGTTTTCAAATTTCATTATAATTTCTCATTCATGTAAAGAATATGGATAGAATAATTCTTTTAAAAAAAATATAATCTTTATATATTTTCGCATATGTAAGAAAATAAGTTGGATAAATCATGTATTTATTTTGTAAGGGAATATGGAGGAATTTAATTATGTTAGAATGGTTGAGGGAAAAACACAATTGGTAATATGCATCTTAAATTATTTCTATTATTTTAAATGGCCCAATATCCCTAGTGGAAAACTTAACCTTTATACCAAATCTTGTAAATCCCTTCCATGTTGAAACCATCAAGAATACAAGACCCCAACATAAAATTACATGTCCTTCTATTTATTATCAGCACAAGTCCTTTATCAACACTGGAATTCTTTAGTGCAAAATATAATTGTTTGTAAATTAATATTTGTATCCACCATAAGTACTAGGATGACTAGATTTATTTCCCTAACTTCATCCAAATAGGTTTATGTATGATAGCTCTTCCCAAGTAATTCCACATATAGTTCCATCTATATTCTCTAATGGGAGAAATTATTTTACATAAACTCCACCGATGTTATATTTTGAACCCATGTACCTTGGAAGTCATCAGAAAAAGATCTCAACATGTCTTCCAATGATTGGATAGTTCATTTATATTTCCACAAGTTTTTAGATGATAGGTTGTTTTTATGAATATATTAGTGTTAAGATCTACCTGAAATGTCAACATACATTTTTATGTAAAATTAGGGTCATGATTAGATTCAATCGATAGTGGTTCCTTGTAATGCCTTATGATTTAATTGATATAATGGTGGGAAAGGAGCTCAAGGAGCAGATCTTCTCTTATAACCCATAAATAATAATACTTATTTAGATGATCAATAATTACCCACATTACATCCTTATTCCATAAAGTCTATGTGAGTCTAGTGAAGAGGTAAAATGTAACATTTTCCACATCCATATATTTATTGGAAGAGGTTGCATGAATCCCTTAGGATGTTGTATTTTGACCATTATCTGTTGGAATACTAAGCATATAAACACGTAATATGGAATTACTAAATTTGTGCCACCCCACATGAAATGTTTAATTAAATACCAATTAATCTTTTTTATACCATGGTGTATAGAGAAGATTGAGATATGTGCTTGATCTTGAAATTCCCTCTTCAATTACAGTATGGATGTAACACATAACATCTTCAAAAGTATCAAAACTTAATCTATGTATCTGAAGAATATCAATTTCCTATCACTCAATGGTTTAATATTCTTATATACATTCTAATCATCCTACAGGGATCTATTAATTGTTTCTAGTATTCATGGTTTAAAAACATAATGGTTATGTAATTACGTTACCCCTTTCCTAGAAATTACCATATCAATATTTACTAGATATATGTATATGTTATCTTTGTTAATCCATATCATGGAAAAAATACATTGTACCTTCTACTCAATGCATATTCCACCTTTTTTGAATTCCCATAGTGGTAATGTATTGAAAATCACATCCCTTGATCAGTTTTGACAATCTTTTATTCCTTATATAGAGCTCCTTTTGAGAAAAGTTATCTATCAAGCTATTTTAGTATGCATATATCTCATATCATTCAAAATAGAGTTAGTGTATCCATTATAGTTTCCATCTAAAGGTCATGATTTGGATAATTTTTTCATGTATTTTCAATTTCAATGATGCATGTGAAATCACACTATTAATTTTTATATGGAAACAACCATGTCCTATCTTAGATGCATCACTAAAAATTAAAAAACCTTCCTTAGTAGATGTAAGAGTTAATTATAGTACCATAACTAGAATACTCATAATCTCATCAAAACATTACTTACATTCCCTTAAAAATATGAATTTAAACCATTTATGTGTTAACTGGGTTAAGAGGCTGGTGAACCTTGGGATGTTTCAAAAACAAAAACAAATCAGAAGTAATGTGCTAACCCTAGGAAACCTTATACCTCATTTATATTATTTGGATTATTAAATTAATTGAATAATTTTTTTCTTAATATTATAATAGATATCACATTGTTGGAGGAATGTTTTCTATGAAAAGAAACTTTATTGAACCAAAATTCAAACTTATTATATATTCCATATAAATATTTTTTCTTAGGGTTTTATAAATTATTTGAAACTAAATCATATTCTATTCATATATACTATAGTATATCAAGATATCAATAATTAATATCATAATTATGTTATAAATATACTCCTTGAATACTCTATTCATTAGATCCATAAAGGCCAATGGTAAATTATTCAATCCAAAATGCATTACTATAAGCTCATAATGTCTCCACATTGTTTAAAATTCCAACTTCAATATATCATCTCTCTTCAGCCTTAAATAATGTTGAATAGTGCAATGATCAATACTTGAAAATTATTAGTCTCTCGAAAGATGATCAAATAATTCATCAATTCATGTAAATGTTACATACTCTTTATACTGATGGAATTGATCTCCCTAAAATTGATACACAATATCAAGGACCTATCATACTTTTTCGTGAATAAAATTGGGTCTCTTCATAATGAAACAATAAAGAATATTAATCCATTATTATTCAACTCCAATAGCTATTTATTTAACTACACCAACACCATGGGTGTCATCCTATAAATATTTATAGATATGGGTCTTGCATCAAGAATGAGTTCTTTGCAGAACTCAACTATAAACCCTAGTGGACGACTAAGTAAATCATCTAGAAAAAATAAATTAATTTTTATATGATTGGTGCAACCTAAATTCTTAGGATACCTTTCACATCCATATATATAACTTGATATTTATATTAATATCTAATTTTAATAAGGATATCTACAGTGGTTGGATTTAGACATGATTTCACTGATAAATTTTCTACCCTAAAGACAAGAAATTCAACTTCACTAACACAGATCATAGTCACTTTCCCTTGGAAATAAATTATAGAATTATAATTTGAAATACAGTACATACAAAGGATCCTATATATTTCAACCATAGGTATATTAACCAAACTTTTAAATAAGGTATGTCCATGCATCATAATTGGAACCTCATGACATTTGTTTTTTCAATAAGCCTCCCACTTGGTGCCTTAATTGATAACTCCATTACTATAGTTCTTGTGAAATATCTAATATTTTTTTAAAATTAAAATATATAAAAGAGATCAGTGATATATAATAAAATAAAGCTGTATCTATCTATTAATAAAAAATAAAAGTACATACCACACATCATTAGGAACTAAAATTTTCCATAATAATAAGAAACTTTTGTCCTTTATCCCATAGAATATTCTGAGGAAGTTTTTTTTCTTTTCTGGGGTATTGGTTCATATAATATCCCTTATATCTATAGTTAAATCATTGAACCTAAATATCTTTTGTATATCCCTTTCATTGTTGAGTTTGATGGAATTTTTCTCTACACATGTAATAATATCTGATTACCTTCTTGCATTCCACATGGTGTTTTATCCCATAGTTATCACATGTGGGAAATCCTATTCTTCCATTATTACCATTAGACACATTATTCTACCCATGATGATCCACATTGATCTTATTTTCCTAATTTTTATTGAATATATACATCTTAGTGAACTCCAATTCAGTCTCAATGGTGATTGATAATACTTTCTTAAATGAAAAAATGGCATGAGAGACCAATTCCATTTAAAGGAATTTATTTAAATTATTAAATAGAAAATAAATATTTCTTTCTAAATTATTAAAGAGTATACAATGTTCCTAGATAACATTGTAATGTTATCATCATAATTAGAAAAACTTTTCTCCTCCTTTTGGCTATGGTTGATAAACTTTTTTTTCTATTTATTCTCTTTTCTCATAAGGATAGTATTTTTCCAATAATACATCCTTAAATGTTTCACATTCCATGGACATGAGCTCATAATCCACTTTAATATTTTAAATTAATAACCACCATTGGTATAAATATCCTTTTAGGTGACAGTCCATCATAGATACATTTTTCCTTTTCCCTACAACCCAAAGTTGGGACGATCTTATATAGAGATTTTATCAAGTGTTCAAATTACAATGGAATAAAATTTCTAGTTAATGGTTGTTAATTTTGTCCCATGTAACAATAAATCATAGATTAACCATGTAATTGATTAGCAATACACTCTAAATGAGTGAGATTATTTTTTAAAATGAGGCTTAGCTACCCCAATATGGTTCTAAACTGATTAGCCTCAACTCCAACATCATTAACTTATTCATGTAAAATATTTATGCAATGAATATGAGTGTTGTTAAAATTCCCATTCCTCCATATATATTCCCTATTTATATAATATTAATAACAAAATTCACTCTGGATATTGTAAAATAGAATTATTATTATGTTTTTCTTTAGTGTTCCTAAGAAATACTGAGAGAATTACATAGAACATGTGATAAGTTACATGGTTTATATAAATCCATTATTAAAGGTTTCAACTAAACTTCTGTCAATGCGAAATATAACAATTCAGAATTCATTAAACATGAGTTGGTAGATATAATACATAATTAGTAAAAATTACATGAGTTCCCAAAGGATCAGACCTTTGAGTAATATTATAATATATGATACATACATATATTACACTTGAATAACATAAGAAATAACATGAACATTTTTTGAGATCAAGATTATCCCTCCTATCATATCAAGGAGTATTAAACATAATCCTCCTATATTTTTCTTATGGAAATGAAAAAAATAAGTTTGAGCTCAGATGTCCAGTAAAGTGTAACATATAACATAATCTTACTTTAAATAAACATGGAATTATAAATTTTGAAATAATAAATGAAAAACATGGAGGAATAATAAATTTAATGTAAGGTAATTATATATCCATGAAATGAAATGAATTCATGGATAACAATAATCTTTAATCTCATACTGATGGATGCATACTTATAGACATAAAAAACTAGTAGCTAATGCCTTATTACAAGACACTTTACATATCATCAAGACTGTTATCAAGTAATTATCCTAATATTGGTAGAGGTATACACCAAATTCCCACTTTTCATCTCATGAGTCCTATCTCTACATCAATTGTCTCTATAATTATAGGACCCACTCCTCACTCGATTATGTGCAATTAATTTACTATATGATATTTGAAGACCTTTCATTCCTTTCCTTGAGTAACTTATTTCAAAATAAAACATGTATATCTGTATAATGAGGACCATGGATATAAAATAATTCCCCAACCAATAGATTAATTTTTATGTCCTGGAGTATATGCCATAATAATATAGTAATTCACAAGGTATCATCAAAGTAACATGAAGTACACATATAAAATAAATATAGTATATAGGGTATATAAAATTATCTTGGTTATCCATAGAAGTTACTAATTGGATTCAATTGATTCCCTTGGTGCGAAACTAATGCATTAGACAAGGGAATGGAAAAGTTCTCACCTAAAGAGCCCCCTATAGTGATTTTATCCCTCTATATCATTTGTTTTCCCCTATATATGGATTTTCATTTCTGCCTTTATTTCCTTATTCTACTGCTTCTTATCCATTTTGTTTCTTACTCAGACTCTTCCTTTATGGCTATTCTTTATCTTGAATGATCTGGATTTCTGACATGGTTCCTCGACTATGAATCACAACTTCTCTGCTGAGAATATCCCCCATGTCGGACTCCATTTAGTGTTACTCATCATTCCACATAGCAGTTTCAGATGTGTTGGGGTTCATTGTCATGGTTCACTGATGATGCTTCTTAGTTCTTCCAGTCACTTTTCTTATTTTCCTTGTATTTTTATGATTTTCATCCTTGATGTCGATAGCATTAACATGTGATGGTTTTTATACTACTGGTTCTTTTCATATTGGATGTTTTTATTTTTGATCTGGTCTCTAGAAAAACACGACTGTATGTTATACCCTTCTTCTCAACTCTTCCATAGATTCTAAATCCAATGATACTATCCTAGTTGGCCAAGTGTTATGGTTTGGATGGAACTTTGGGAGATTTTATAGAAACCAAAGCCTTTTACAGAAAAAATTTCATGATTTTAAGCATAATTAATCATCAGAGTACAAGGTAAGGATCGTTAAGTCTAGTGTCTAGAAAGTCTAGGTACATATAACATAAAACATGGGATTAACAAAATTCTTTATTTAATATCATTAAAGAGCTTGTAACTTCCTTTGAGCTCTTACATCTGCATAGGGTACCCTGGGGAACACATGAACAAAGGGATGAGCAGAAAAGCCCAGTAATGGAATGAACATAAGGATACATATGAAGCACATGAGTTAGGAGGAATGACATAATGATATCCAAAGCATGAAACTTATAATATCATTTAATAAAAGAATTGGATATTATAAACAAGGAATCATATAAATGTGGCAGAATCATAAATCATATCTTTAGTACATGTCAAGGCTAACTGTCAATCCCGTTTCCCATTTCAGTACGGGTCAAAGCTAACCGCCAATCCCGTTTCACATAGCATCTCATCACACGTATCCTTACCCAATGCAATGGAGTGATATCTGGGCGCACCCATCTCAAAATATTCATGAATATTCTTTCCCCATAAATAATCTTTCCACATAAATAACTATACATAATCAACCATACATAAACATAAGGTTATCCATGGAATGAATTGGGTACCACAATCATGACATAAAACATATCCAATGGGTATATCATGAAAGTGTCCATGAAAGGAAGGTATTAGAACATACATGGAAATTCATAGGGTAAAATAGGCATATAACATGGTAAGTGGTGTCAAATATGAGTGACAACATACAAAAAATGTATTTTAGAAACATTATCATTAAAACATTTTTGTGCGGTTTTAAGGAAAACACTCTAGAGCTTTTCAAATAGAAAAGATGACATTCTTTTATATAAAAACAGAATTGAAAAAAGATGGTTTTGATAATAAAATAATTATTTTATTAATACAATTGTGTTTTAAAACATAGGAAAGAGTGCAAATGAAATTTGGGTAAAAATTTGGGAAGTCCTCTTAAAACAGGTTGGCTTATCGGAAAGTTCTAAGAAGGGAATCTTTCAAAATCATGTATATACCCGAAAGAATGTGATGAAAGGGTATTTATATAATAATCTTTTACAAATAAACAAATGTCATAATACTCACTTATATAGATAATATAACACCATTTTGAAAAAAAGATAAGGCAACCTGAAAGAACAATGAAGGTTCGGGTAGAATCCGTTACGATTTTGTCGGCATGGTGTCCGGTGTGGCCAAGAGGGATTGCTGAGAGAGAAATGGGGTTTCTCATAACTTATAAATATATAAGTATGTATGGGGAGGTTCTTATATATACCCCATAATTTTATAGTACACATATAAAGTCATAGTGTAGAAGACAATCTGGATTAAGAGAGAAAAGGAGAGGATCCCTTAACTCAATTCTGGTGGTGTTCTGCACATGTTATTAATGACCTGATTAAACAAATCATGATTATTAATTAATAAGTTAAGAAAATATTATATATGTAATTTATTTATTATAACCCTTTTTAGTTCATTAAAATTCTTTTTGATTAGTTTTAATGTTCAATTTCATTGTTTGGGCTTGTTTGTTTACTTAGCTTTAAAAGATCGTTTCACTTATATTCATGTTTGGATTATATGGAAGATGAAATTGGTTTTCCAGAATTGAAGTTACATTAATTAGTTAATATATAGGAGATTAAAAGGTTTTAATTTTAATTTGGTTACTTAGAGTGATGTCGAATTATTATATATATAATCTCAGTGATAACCGTTTTTGTTAATCGGTGGATTAGACTACAAAGAATGTGTTTTTCATTTTAACCTAATTCCATTTGTACCAAATGATTATAGAACCAAAAATAGGATATAATACATATATAATAATCTGGTTCAACTATAACACAATTGGTTTCATGACCAGAATAAAAGATAATATTAGAAATTTATAAACCATTGTCCTTGAATGTTCTAAATTAGCACATCTCAAACGGTGCTTGGATTTCATTCAAATAAAATGGCGGGGGAAGGGGAGAAGAAAATGAAATATACCACTAGATTGAATAAATTATAGTATATGTATGTTATTGGATTTATCATACTATTATGGTGAAGGGAGGTGAGGAAAAAAATAAAAAAATAACTTAAAAGAAAAGAATAAATTTGGAAAGAGGAATTTACCTCTTGAGACCTCCTCATTTGAGAACATATTAATGGGATAGGTTTTAGTATTTTGAGGAGGATCAGAGATTTTGGACGTGGGGGGGGCATGGGGAGAGGTTTGGGTAGAATTTAGAGAATTCTTGGTGCTTTAGAGGAGTGGAGAGAAGAGGGAGTGAAGGGGGGTTTTTATAGTGGAGGAGAGAAGGGATTTCATGATATTATAATCATTAATTTATTATTTCTTCCCAAGAAAAGGAATATTAAGTATTAAATGACCAATAATAATAAATGGGTCATGCGAATTAGAACCATGTGGACTTACATCAGCAAAAGCCTCATCTATGACTCAATTAATCCATTATTTAGCATTTATTGTAAATTATCAGATTCTACTATTCATAAAAAATTCAAGTATTTCCAAAAAACCCAAAATTTCAACCTAACCATTTTTCAATGTTTAGAATCCAAAAATAAAGTCCATTTTTCAAAAACAAATTTCTAAATATTATTATTTTAATATTTAATTAAAATAATAATTTATTAGCAAAACTAGTCTTAAAACATTCATTAACGCATTCTAAAATTTAGGAATATCGTACTTCCAACTTGAATATTATTTTTATACCCCCATAGATGAGGTTATTATTCATTATGGTATATCATTATTCATAAGGGTATGTTAATTTTCCTTAGGGTAGGTTACTATTCACCAAACTGTTTTTATTGGACTCCAAAAGTCATCTTGAACACAACTGTGTATGCCTGATTTTCAAAATTCCAAACACAGAAGTGACAAACTTATGTTTATAGGTCACCTATTACTTATTAGTTAATTATGTTGTGGTTTCAAGTGGTTTTATGAAAGAAATATCAGAAGGTAATTTCCATTGAAAAACTTGGGGTCATTACAGATGTTGTTCGAGTGGTCGATATATTTCAAGAGGCACTCTGCATGTGATTCTCTTTTTGTCTTCTTATCTGGTAATGTTTTTGGAATTTTTTGACTCATGATGGCCTTTTAAATGTGGAAATGTTTATTTATTATTGTTATTTTCTCTATGTTCTATGTTTTTGAGTTGAGGATGACGGTTCTCAATGTCTTCTATAATGGTTCCAGTAGTTTATGGTGGCTCTCGATGTTGTTTTTGATTTACAGTGGTGAGTTTCTCTAACAACTAGCATTGGATAGTGCTGAAATTGAGCCTCATGATGATAATGGCTAATAATACTATGTAACATTGGTATGTGTGGGTAAACATGGCTCAATTTCACTTTCGATTATTTGCATTTCTTTTCAAATGTTGAACTTCTTTTCTTCTATTTGGAACCTGTATCCCATGAATTTCATGTTGGTTACTGCTAACCACAAAGTATATTATTTTAATATATAAAAAAGATAATTTTAGGATGATACTAATGAAATGGTAGGAAAATTCCACCATTATTTTTTATTAATAGTATGTTAATAATCCAATGTATATTCCCTAGGTGTGTCTCTCCATGTGTGCAGTCATAGAAAAACTCCTCACGAATTAGGGTGTTGATTTAGTCAATTATCTAAAAACCCATTTAAATGTAATTACACCTAGTTGAATCTATAATATAGCCACAAACATGTATTAGTCTCCATAAATAGATGTATTTTTATGAAATTATACACAGTTCCACTTTGATGAAACAAAGGATGAGTTTTCCACCATGGAAAAGGTAACTCTTGAAATAAAAAGAAAATAATAGAGGAAAAACAATATAGTCTTATAAACCCATAAATTTTATGAGTAACATGGAAAAATATTCCATGATTATGTATGCATGACTCAAAATAAAATAGTTGGTGGTTACAACTTGAGACCCATTGAAAGAAAATTAATTTGAAAATCCAAATTATGGATTTTATATAGATACAATCATAAATTATTTAAAAAATGATTTAATATGTTCTAAAATTATAATTAATGAAATAATTTTATGAAATGACATCCCAAATTGTAATTATACACACCCCAGAAAGGAATTAGGGGCACATTACAGAACATATATCAATGAGAAGAAAGTGAGATGAGAAAACCATTGCCTTTTTTAGGAATTACATGAACATACATTATCCTCTTGTATCATAAACACACACACACATATATATATTAATAACTAAATTAATAACATTAATCATTTCCATTTTCTTTTATAATCTCCATACATATTCATTCTCTATAAGAATTCTTTTGATTTTCAAGATCAGTGTTTATAGTTTGGAAGATTGAACGAGTTTCATAATAGTGTTGTATCCATTATTCATCCAAAGTGTTTTCTTACAAGGCCATTAATTATACTATTACCATTGATTTATAACAATTTATTATGTTAAAATTTTATTTCATGAGTGCTTGATACATAATCCATGAACATAAAGTCGAAAATATATATGTTTTTGACATTTTTGATGAATTAAGGATGTTTTTTAATTGATATATTATGTATTGAAATAATATATCTAGAACCAAATAATAATTATTTACAATTTTATATAATATTATAATGTTAAAAAATTTCTCATAGATATCCATGACATAAATTTATTATATTGTTCATGGAGGTGGTTAAACTGGCCTGAACATGAACCTACCTGATTAGTGGACAATTATGAGATGGTTTTGATGTAATATCATTATAGAAGTAATATATTAATATTTTTAAGATTTTATTAGTGTTATATATAATAATTATATAGAATTAAAATAATTATTAATGGATATTAAAACATTACACAACTTGAATAAAAGTTCATCTTCATAGTATTCATATTTAAGACGATTAAACAAATGATGACAGATTGTTGGTCATTTAATTAATTTTTTCTTAACATTAACATATCAAAACCTAAATTATGCGCAAAAAATAATATTTTTACTTTTAAAAAAATCAGTATATCCAACCTTATAATTTGGTTAAGGAAACAAAAATCAGTAACATAATGGAAGTAGTAATTTACACAAAATGAAAATAATGATTTTCTCTCTTTGAATGAATGATGTATTTGAAAAAAGATGTTAATAAACTTAAAATAGTAACATTATATTTTAAATGTGATAATAATATAATTATTTTATATATTCTAGAATAAATTATAAATAATATAATTAAGAGGAAAACAAATTTATTGATAATACCCACATCAAGTACTTCATTTCTATTTGTATGGCTCCTTGTATTTGAAGGTATTAAGATAAATACAAGTGATCCTAGGTTAATTTTAATTATAGGGGTTATAGGGAGGTAAATTAAAGAATATTTTCAAGGAGAAATTCCAAATTTCAGCTGTGTCTTGAAGTAGTGAAGATGTTCGCATTTTATATGTGATGAAA
The DNA here is from genome assembly GCA_963277665.1 of Viscum album. Taxonomy (NCBI): domain Eukaryota; kingdom Viridiplantae; phylum Streptophyta; class Magnoliopsida; order Santalales; family Viscaceae; genus Viscum; species Viscum album. The sequence goes on from CAUJRU010000076.1 coordinate 121,725, forward strand.
AGGGTTGTTTTGGGCAAACTATTACATTTTTTAGTAATTTCATGGATCTATTCAAGTTTAAATGAATCAAAAATGGAGAAAAAAAGGGTTGAGACATGTTTTGGTTGATATGAAATCTCAAAATTTCAATTCAAGGTGTGTTTTTTAAATGTATTGAGACTTTTACAATAGGTTAACCTTATATTTTCCCATTTTGATTTATTTTGGTAATTAATTTTTAATAATTATAATAAATTTTAATGAAAAAGATTATGATTTACAATTTTAAATGAATTTATACGTATAATTTCTTTTTCTGAAATAATTTTTGAAAAAAAATTTATAGAGGTGTGAAATGTTAATTTTTGGATAAAAACTCTTAACCGTGAAAGAATTGTTTTTAGAGACACTATGTTTTCAGGAATAAAAATTATATATAATGTAAATTAATTTTTGTTACTAATTTATTGAACTAGATTTAATTATTATAAAATAAATATATCTTACAAGGACTTCATTTCAAGAAAACAAAATATCACTTAAAAATACATGATTTATTATAAATTGGAAAAAATAATATTTATTTTAAAGTTACATTTTAATTAGTTCAACAAAATTAAATATGTTATATATATTCACGGAATATTTTAAAATGTATACTTATTCTTGTGAAATTCTTATTTTCATACATTAAATATTTTATAAAATTCAAGGTCATTCTTATATAATGTTAATGTCGTCCAAATTCTTGCATTGTTAACAAAATAGTTTTCAATTGAAAATAACATTTAAGAAAATGATAAAAAATTAACAATAATATAATTTCTATATAATGAATTCAAAAATTAAATTAAATTACTAAATTATAAAATTCTAAAAGTTAAATTTTAAATAATGAATTGAATAAATCCACTGTAAAGGGAAAATTTTTCTATTAGTTTAGGATATTGTATTTACCCACTATAGAAGAGTCTCAAGTGATAAACTAATATCATCTCTATACATCCTCTTGTACACATCAACCTCTATAATGGATAGATCAGCTACAGAGTCCAATAATTTATCACATGCATTTAATATTATAAATATATATATAATTCATTAAATAATATCACATAACAAATTTTGATAATTTATACTAAAATTAGCACCCTAATATTTGTGTATGACATCCATTCTACCTAATTATATCAACCAAAATAAGACATCCTCAAATAATTCTAGCTAGTCCACTATGTGTGCAATACCTCTCATGCCTTTTTGGGGACATAATCTAGTTCATTAGGATTAGAATAGTTTTCAAATACATTCATAGATTCTATCAACATTGTTATCCTCTTATGGATTTTTAGAAGTTTGCATAAATGTTCACATATACAAAACATTCATGCCTCCTAAATAGAGTGTCACATATTTTCATCAACATGATGAAAGAAACACAAAAAATATTTTATAATATAGGAAATTAGAAATTACATTAATTTATAACAAATATAATCATTTCTTTATTTGTACCATATAGTGATCAATTATATAATGATGTAACTCTCTAGGAACATGATCCTCTGACACCGATGGAGAAAAAAAAATTCCAAAAAACATCACTCAACTTAATAATAAATATATATGGAAATATATAAAAATAAGAATAACTTGTAAGATAAGTATTAAAGTAAATACATTTTAATAAAAACTAAATTAGATTAATACTAAAAATTAATTTCTCTAATAAGGATTAAATCCAAGAGTGGGACACCATAATGGAACATGATCTAGAATCATCAATGATTCAAGTCCTTGACCTTTCATAGTTTCTAGTGTAATATCAAAACCCTTAGCTTACATTCCAATATGCTCATTTCCATGTTTATAATTAATGATCAGTATATATATTAAGCCCTAAAAAATATCTTTATCCATATAAATCGTATAATTAATTTTATAACAGAATTTTTATTTTATAAAAAATATAAAAAATATAAAAAGTAAATAACCTCTTTTGGAAAGTGACTCGGTGAAAATAATGTTTCCTAGAAATAATTTTCAATATATATATAAAATATGAAACTAATAAAGATTTATTATGAAACATAATACATAAATCTTCATCTTTATTTTCATCTTCATCTTCAAAATCATTTTCATCTTCATCAATGTCAATGACTTAATCTTCCTCTACAAGAACATCAATTTCCATAAGAGAATAAATTTAATCATCACATGTAATTTAAAAGTTTTTTGTTACATCATGAACATTAAAAACAATATTATCCTATAACATGGGAGTGTCTTCATCAGTATATGTATCTATTCTTGTAATAAATATAATTGATAATATTTAGTGAGAAATTTTAGTCATTCCATTAAACATATCCATATTCATTTTCTATGACCAAATTTATATGGGGTTTTATTTTTATTACATTCCACCAAACATTTAAATCACTCCAAGTATAATAGTATATTGAATACTAAACATGAAATGCTTTATATAATAAAAAATGTATTATTTACTATCATATTATTTTTATATTTACAATAAACAATCTCATAATGTATATGAACACACAACACTTGATCTACATAAAATAAATGACATTTAATAATTGTTCTGTAATTCATACCTATACAACATAACTCAATTATTTCATCCAACATGCTATAAAATTAATCTTCAGATTCTTTATCATGATATCCTTTAAAAAAACATTCGTTCATTGATTTTCATGATTCCGAAGATGTGCATTTATGAAATCAAAATCCATAAAACACAAACACATTATAATAATTTAAAATTTATATGGTGGATAACTCAATTCTCATAATTAAATATCAATTTTATTTCCATGTAGTGATACATATATGAATAAGAATAAGAATAACATATAAAAAATGTTTTCATATGTATGATCATAAGAAATTTATGTTACAAATATATTATAAAAGAAGGTAAAACTATATTATCCATGTTCATCAAAAATAGTTATAGTAATTTGTGGGAACTAAATTTTGATATGAACATTATATAATCTATAAAACAGGTAAAATAAAAAAAAATATTAATTTTTTTAACAAGTAAAATTAATACCCACTTCAAAAATTGTTTCATTTATTCAAAAGTGATTAGAACATAAGTATGGGATTTTTGTAGTTAATCATCTAAAATTAATTATTCATTATGAACACCATACCCACGTCTAGGATGATTATATACCAACAATCTATGGGGTGCAACATCATCATAATTTCCCTAATTACTAGTCATTTGATTATGTTTTGATGGATACTAATTTAGAAAATAATAAAAGCCACGATTTAAAATTTCTATCTCCATGTAGGTTTTAACAATCGACCCTTCAAATGATTATATATTATATACAACATTCTAAAATTTTAACATACATATCTTTAATGGGTATATCTATCTACAATTTTCTGGCCTTTGAAATTTTGAATCATATAGAAAATCCATTATTAAATGTTTCATTGATCCAAATAATGTTTGTGGAATTATTTTTACAAATTTATATAAAATTATAGAAATAAATTATTTATGTATCATACTTTGTGCATCAATTTATTTTTTCACTGAAACAATGTATCGAAAGATGTATGATATTTTAGGGTCCACATCCCACAGTAAAAAATTCCAAAACTCTCTCTTTCACAAAGGTTGAAATATTTCCTTTATGACCTAACATTCATGAATTTTTAACATGGTAATATGTCTATTTAAGATCCTTTGAGATAAAATAGTGGGATATACATCTAATAACATAAAATATATAATCATCTCATAGAATAATAAATGAACATATTTGAAAACTGGTTATGTTTCTTTTGGATTCATTAATTTCTTATAATTTTATTTTTGAATAACTCAGGTTGGGGATGACTTCTCATATTGGAATGATAAAATTGTGAGTTTATAGTATCTTTGGTTACTCTAGGTGTGTTTAACAAAGTATAAAATATTCTATCAATATAGTCCTTTTCAATTTTCATTATATATAGCATATGAAAAATCACCAGATCACACCAATATAGATGCTCTCAAAAAGTACTTTTATTTATGAAATTGTAACCTCTTCCAAAATAACCTATTTTTTCTATATAATATTTCCATTCATAAAATGATGTAATGATGGAACAATGTATTTTACTTGAATACCTAATATAACTATGGGAGTATTATCCATTTTAATTATACATTTTTTAAACTTATATCTATTCCATCCATATAGGTGTTGTCTGAGAAGAATCCTCTAATTAAAATAAAAAATAGGACTTTTTTCAATTAATAAGATTAAATTATTTATTTTTATCCATGCAGTATGGATATGATTTTGGACCAGGGAAATCCATCCAAATAACATATCATACTCTGTAAAGTCACTATTTTTCAACATTAATATAAATTTAGGCGTAGAACAATGATTTATGACTACATCATATACAAGTATATCTTCATTTGATAATGATAGAAATTCATAAATCAATGGACTCAAATAAAAAACTATTCTTCTTTGAGTTTCTTTTAATTCATAACCCCAAATATATGTATGGTTCTATCATAAAAAACTAAATAGTTATGTTTTATGGTGTTATACAAATAGAAGAAAAAATAATACAAACATCCATAATTACTAGTTTTATAGAATTAATTTTTAAAATGACCAAACAATTTGTTATTAGGTTCTAAAGAAAATAACTGATGCATCTGATCAAGTTGTTTCAAATAATTACAATCACAAAAATGTTTTATGTTTTTACAAATTATTTTTTTACTTATGACATGTAATCAATTCTATAATTAACCCATAACTTTATTAAACATTAATTCATCATTTATTATATAAAATAAATTTTATTAAAACACATAAGATCAATAATCCTACTGTATTTTATAATTCAACACAAATCATAACAACTTGTTACATGGATAAAACATCATTATTGAAAACATTCTTAATATGCTTCTAATATTCTATAACACACTTATAACTACACTAGATAACATGGGGAAACACATGTGAAATTGGTGAGCTGTAAAGCCTAGTTGGGGAATAAAAAAATAATGGAACTTGGAAAAGTAATACATGTGGGGTAAGGGGAATAACAATGTATGATGAAAGGTGATAATCATAATCATAAATAATAAGGTATCATTTAACATGGTAGCATAATGGTATTATAAGAATATTTTAAAAACATTAAAAAAGAAATTATAAGAATAATAAAAGGTTAAAAACCGTGAAATAAATACAAAATATTGATTTGATAAACTCCCATATACCACAAATGGCATCAATAATATTAAAACATTACATAATTTATTTAAGAACTATCTGGGTGAACCTATCAAAATCATATCATGTTCATACATAAGTTTTCCACATAGATGATATAACATAAGAATATATCTCATCAAATTTAATCCCATTCAGAAGGATTTGGGGTTAAATACATTCAATTACATATTCAATGATGAATTGGTACTACTATGTGAATACCATTGAGTGAAAATCCATATGGGTATACACTTCACAATTGTTTGGCCTGGAAAGTTTAGGAAAATATTTCACTAATAGAAAAATTGCCTATACCAACGGTTTGAAGCCATTGGTATAGGTCCTCAAACAATTGGTATAGCCTATACCAACGTTTTGGGAAGCTATTGGGTGATTTGGAATGGGGATAGATCTTTCCCAATAGTTTGGGAAAAAACATTGGGAAATACCTACCCCAATGGTTTTAAAACCATTGGGATAGATCTATGCCAATCGTCTTCCAAACCACTGGGATAGGTCTTTTCCAACGGTTTTCCCCAAACCGTTGGGACAAGTTAATTAAAAAAAGTCACAGTAGAGGTTTTACCCCACAACCTCTCACATAAATATAAAATTACTTTACCACTATCCTACAATTAACATTTGAATATATTTGGATATATAAATATATATATATATAAATATTTAATTTTTATTTTTATTTTTATTTATTTGATGATATTCGGAAAAATAATTCATAAAAAATAATGATACCTATCCCAACGGTTCTCAAAACCGTTGGGAGAGGTCTATACCAACAGTTTTGAGAACCACTGGGATAGATACCTACCCTATCCCAATGGATTTCCCAAACTATTGGGAAAAGTGGCATCAAAGAGGGCTTTCTCAATGGTTTGGAAAACCCGTTGGGAAATACATACCCTTTCCCAAAGGGTTTTCCAAATGATTGGGAAAAGTGGTCTCAAAGGGGGATTTTCACAATGGTTTATAAAAACTATTGGGAAAGACATACCCTTTCCCAAAGGTATTCCAAACCATTGGGAAAAGTTGTCTCAAAGAGATATTTTCCCAAATATTTGGCTAAACCATTGGGAAATACATACCCTTTCACAACGGTTGTTCCAAACCGTTGCAAAAAGTGGTATCAAAGAGGGATTTTGCCTACAGGTTAGCAAAACCATTGGGAAAATCATACCCTTTCCCAACGGTTTATCCAAAACATTGGGAAAAGAGGTATCAAAGATGTATTTTCCCAAATGTTTGGAAAAACTGTAGGGATAGAGGAACTATACCAACTATTTTTACAAATCATTAGTATAGATGTGTTGGTATAGGTAGGATTTCCAGTAGTGTCAGCAGCATAATAGGAAAACATAAGGTATTAATGGGATGGATTAATGAGAGTGAATGGGGTATGAAATTACATGGTCATAATAAGGGAAGTAGTAGGTGTATGTATGAATATAATAAAACATGATAAATAGGGAACTAAAAGATATAAGATAAAAAGGGTTCTGGAATAATAGCTTGGTATAAAAACTCACTGTGAAATTTCTATAGCATAACTATAGTGATTGATGAATTATATAATGTTTTAATGAGATATATAGGGGTATATAATCATATGGAAACTCAAAATTATAGTAAGATGGATGGGAAAAAACATATACCAATATTAGGATATTTAATTCAAAGGCATAAAATAAAGAAGATTCATTAATGGAAAACAAAAGAGAGAAACATCCCTTATAGTGAATCATTTCTTCGTAAAACATGAGGGTTGAACCTTAATAGCTTAAGGGAACCTTGTATGGATCATTTAAGAGTTTAAATGGCCATTAAATAATGTATTATGAATTTTGAGTGGAGATGTATATATAATGGGTGGTATTTATACTTGATGAGGGGTGTGTTTTAAATGATTATATATTGATTATTTTATTATATAGGCCATCCACTTTTGCGAAAATTGATTGAAATTAAATTTTATAGATATTTGTTTATATTGATAACGTTTTTGGATGTTTAAGGCCTTAAAAATAGAACTAAACCTTCTATCTAACGCAGTAAATGTTCAGAATCTGGAAAATAAATATTATATCAAAAATCGTTTTTTTTGTTTTAAGAAAACAATGTATAAATGTATAAATTTAAATTGATATTTTTAAATATGATATTATAATTATTAAATTCAATTTATGTTGATAACAATGTTTCATAAAATCATTAATCATGGTGACGTAATAATGTTTTCAAAAACTCAAGGAGCTCAAAAAGTGACAAGTCTCACTTTTTTTTTCCATAAATTTACCTTTATTGGAAAATTCCACAAAAATAAACCTTAGATAATTTTTACAAGATGAGTCCAAAAATTAAATTTATATCATCAAAATAATTTTTTAAAAGTTAAAATTTTAAATTTTAAATAAAACATTAATTTAATGAAATATAACAATTAAATAGAAAAATAAAAATTCTGCCCTCTTGAAAAATTAATTTGTGATTCATTAAAATGTATTATAATTTTAAAAACAAATTATAAGAACATTTAATGAAATATAATTTTATTTGAAATTTCTACAAATAATGAAAATTAAAAATAATATGTTTATAGTCTGTAAAAATAATAAAATTTTGATTATATCATTAAATAATCTTGGCGAACATTTAGATGCATCTATATAACCAACAAAAATAATGACCTACTATTTTGTTGTGTAATGGAAATAATTTCAATCGCACTATACTAGTTGAAAAACATAAAGGATGATGATCTTATTTCCCTATAAATACACCACCATTCTTACCATTCATCATTCACATCGATTCTAGTTAAGGTTCAAAATCATTTCAAAAATTAATATTTTATTACAATATTTGTGTTTATCTTTTGTATTGATGTTTATGGGTGAAATTATTCTAAGGGATTGAAGTGGCCCAATTTTTTATGTTTAAATTTATATATACACTATTTTGTACCCATTCTAATATTTCTTATTATTTTGGGTATTTTTTTGAATAAATGTTAGATTATTAAACAATTCTATAAAGTGTAGCTTGTCTATAGTAAGGTTTTTTTATCCCTTTACTATTACTAGTACTACTATTTAAAAGCAACACATCTTGTTCAATGTTTATAATAAAAATAAAGTTACTTCTTTGTGCTACTATTTGAAAACATTATACAATTTAATAAAGGGCAAGAGGACCATTATTTAAAAAAGAATATTTTTCAGGTCAATAATTTCATCACAATTAATGAAATTAAATCATATATTTTTTTTATTATTTATATAATAAAATATCCTTAATATTACATTCCAATATTCAATATTTAGTTTATTCAAACCTTTGATGTGGTATTTATATTTTCATGTTGGCGATTCTATAAAGTGGTGATGGTTCATGTATCACACCGGTACGTCATGATAGTTTCCATTTCATCAGCTCATTTATCTATATTAACATCATCTATCATGAAGTACATCAATGAAAGAATCAATAAATCAATGAAAAAGTATTTATAACATATAATATTGAAAAATCATAATGAACTAGTATTTTATAAAATGACTTTACTAATTAATGTACAAACATTTCTGAAATTGGTTTTCCTAAATGAAATTTTATATTTTCTAAAAGACATAAAACTATAATTATATACATATAGGCTAAAAGAATGTCTCTATATTCCACAACATATATAAAATCATTAAGTGCTTCATGTGACTTAAATAAAGAGAAGAATCTAAAATGATTCTGATGGTACTTCCCACACATAACATGATGAGAAATTTTCCAGTGATACAACATATAATAGATGATATATGACCATACCAATAATTTGGGGACGATAGAGGTATTATATGACTCAGAAATTTGTTTTCATGTAACATGGATATTAGAAAATCTTTTAAAGTAATGTCAGTGTAACATCAGGATAATCCATTCAAGTATATCTAAAGGAAGAGAGAGAAGACTTGTTCATGATACTCCTCCTTCCTTCTTGGAAAAATAACATTAATATATTTTTATACATTATAATAATATCATTAAATAAATTACCCAAAAACTAATTATAATGAAATTGAATACCTTCTTTTTATAGTATTCAAATCATACTAATATAGTTAAGCACGAGTGATCAACCTTATATTAATATAATAAAGTATATAAATTTGAATTAATTGATCTTATGAATGTATAAGGTTCTCAAATTGATGTCTATACACCTTTAATTTCAACATATATCACTATAGGGAAAATCTATATTTATTTAGGTTATGATTCGCTCGGCAGCGCGATGACCCTTCATGGATGCGTTCATACACATGCAGTCTGTGGGTCTGCCTTTTCTCTTGTGAGCACGTTGGGGTTTCACCATGTCCGATGTGTTCATTTTGTTCAGTGGCGATGAGACCTTCTAATCTTTATTATGGTGCGCTGTGGGATTTTTCCTTTCTTCTCCAGTCCACATCATTCTACGGTGTTGAGAATCAAAGTGATTTTCTGATGAAAGACTTTGATCTGATGCTGTGGGTTGGGGTTCCGTTTTGGGTTTTTTTACCGTTGTTTAATCTATTTGTTTGGCTTTGATTTTTCTATTTTTTGGATTCATGAACTTTTTTCGAGTATGTTCCTTAATGTTTCTAGGATTTTATTATTGGATGTGTGGTTGTGTGGTGTTGTTGGGTATATGGTGGTCATCGCATATTTGATGTTTTTGTATTTAGATATTTTGCTTATGGTAATTTTTGGCATGGGATGAAGACAACTCTCCGGTGGTTGGGTTCACCAGCTCTCTGTTCTAGTGGGATACTTGATAGATGGATGAAAGGCTCAAGGATGCGGTGCTTCACGAGGCATGTAGTGTATGACGTATCTGTTATAGATTTGGTTTGATACTGTTTTATTTAATTTTGATTTTGGATTTTGGATGTGTTTTATGGATTTTGGATGGTTCAATGCCTGTATATGGGTACCAGAAACCAAAAAACTGGCTATTTGAAAATGAAAAAAAAACAATTTGCAGATAGATATGTCTTCTTATGTTTAGTATTATCCCTAAATATTTCTACAGTATTTTAAAAATATAATCCATAAATAACTGGACTTTACTTTGATAACAAATATGAAATCCCATAATGTTATTACACATTAATTAATGATTTATTAAAAAAAATCACACTTAGTACAATGCATATTACTAGTAAGCCTAGTTTCTTTGATAATTATGTAAAAATTAAAATCAAATGTCAGAAGGATGAAAAAAATTATTAAAATCATACTTAAAATGGATATTATATTCCACTACTCATTGGAAAATATAAGGGACCATTCGGGGACATACATAAGAAAGGTGTAAGAAATAAATCTTAGTAAGGGAATAAAAAAATAATGGAATAGGGTAAAGAAACAGAGATGGTGAAAGAGTCATAATAATATATCATAGGAGGTGAAAATAAAAATCCTGAATAATGAGGCATGAAATAACCTGATAGAAGAAAGGTAACATGGGAATGTGGGAAAAACATTAAAATCAATGTCATAACTATAAGTCATGGTTAAACACCAAGACATAATAAAATAGTTTTATGAGAATGACCTCCCATGATCCAGACATGGAATCTCATGAGATAAAACCATTATCCAATGCATTGGAGATCCATCTGGGCACACCCATCATAATCTTATCTTGTACACGCATAAGTTTTCCACATTGATCATATAACCTAAGAAAATATATCATATCATTTAATTCCATGAAATGGATTGTGGGTTACGTACATTTAATCGCATAATAAATTAATTATTGGTACAAATTGGTGAATACCCTGGAGTGAAAATGAGTATGGGTATAAACATATCAAATTAATGGCATGGAAAATCGACGGACAATTTTAGCAACATAGTGGGGGGAACATAAATAATTAAGGGAGAGTGTAATGAGAATGAATGGGTTATCTCATCACTTAGTACTAATAAGGTTTGTAATAGGAATATTTGAGATCATAATCCAAAATGAATTTTTTTAATTAAAATGAATAAGTCAAAAAGGGTTATTGAATAAAAGCTTGGCATGAAAATTCATAGAGAAATTTTGGCAGCATAACTCCAGTACTTAAAGATTAATAGAATTGTTATATGAGAGATAAATGGGTCACTCATGATTTTAAAATAAGAAAAATTATGGGTGATTTTGGAAAACGTATCCCAACATTAGTAATGATAAGTCAAAGGCATAAAATAAAGATGTTGTGTGAATGGATAAGAAGAGAGAGAGGACTCATACCTTGAATATTTTTCTACTAAAAGTTGATGATGGGACATTAAGACTTTGAGGAAACCTTTTAGGGACTATTTAGGAAGGGAAATGACCAAAAATGTGTTTCTAATGAACTTTTATTAGTGAGGTATGGACAATAGGTAGAATTTAAACCTGACAAGTAGTAGATTTTAAAAGATGAAATATTGATGATTTTATAATTTAAGCCACCCAATTGTAGAAAAATTGAATTAAACACAATTTTATGGATATTTAATGAGTGTGTTAGTGTTTCTGGATGTTAAAAGTCTTCCCAAACTAAATCAAATCTTATATCCAACCCAATAAATTCACAAAATCCAAAAAATGAATTTCATTTCAATAATCCAATTTTTTTTAAAAATAAGGAATATGTTTCTAAAATAAAATTGATATATATACATTAAGTATTATAATTATGAAATTAAATTTTTATTTATTAAAATGTTCCATAAAATATTTAATCTTTATATAATAACAATGATTTCATAATATTACAGTTCCTATAATGCTGTAATTTTTAAAAAAATTAGCAAAAAATTGAACTTCAAAAAAAATTACCAAAAAAATCACCCTAAAATAGTTTTGAATTTTTATATCAGAAATATAAAATTTATTTCTTCAAAATAATTCCATATATATGCTAATATTATATTTTAAAAAAATTCCAATTTAAATTAAAATTATCATTTTTATTGAAAAATCAACATTCTAAAAATTATAAAAACCACTATGGGATTCATTATAATATAATATCATTTAAAAAAATTATATGATTCTTCAATAAAAAAATTATTTTATAAATCCACATAAATAAAACAGTAATAGATTTTTTTTATATTCATTGAAAATAATATAATTTTAATTATGTCATTTAATAATATTGATTATCATTTAAATGAATCTGTGTAGAAAATTATAATAAGGAACAAATATTTTATTGAATAGTGGTCATAATTTCAATTAGCACTGTTAGTTAAAAAAATAATGGTGGATGATCGTATTTAAACATAAATACACTATCATCCTTACTCTTTAGCATCCACTTTAATTTGAATCATGTTTCAAATATATTCCAAAAAATGAATATTGTATTACTCGCTCTTTAATCCATTATTATAGATATTTTCATGAGAACAATGATTCTAGGGGATTTAATATAACTCTATTTTTATTTTTCACTTCATATATCCTCCATTTTTCTTCTCATTTTAATATTTGGTATGATATTAAGCACTGGTTTTTACTGAATGTAACATTGTTAAACTATGAAATAAGATGTGGTCATTTTCTAGTATTTGATTTCTATCCATTAAGAATTACTAGTTGTACTAGTTCGTAGAAACACATGATGTTAAATGTTCTGAATAAAAAATGTTATTATATGTATTAATGCTATAAAACAATATAAATGTTAAAGAGTGTCAAGAGGCCCATTATTTAAAGAATTATTTATTTGGGTCATTACAAACCAATCTATATTGTGAGACATAACTAGATTTTATATTGTACATGTAATCAGAAAATAATTCAATTGTTTATGATGAAAAATTATGTGCTATACAAGTTGTAACTATTCGTAAGTTAATTTTACACATGTTTTAAAAGTATCTAATGATTCATATTCCCCATAAAATAATATGTATAATTTAAACAGACATGAATATTATGATAACTAATTTTCAAATTATGAACCCTATTTTTTTACTATCATAGAAATTTATAGGCAATGTGTTCCCTTCTGGAAATAATGATTTGAAAAAATAAAATTTTATATCTAAACAACTATTTTAAATTACAACATCAGATTTAACATCCAATAATTTTTAAACAACTCTAAATTTTCTTCTCTTTAATCATGGGAATAATTCCTCTACAACAGACTCCAAAAGATCATAAACACTTGATTATTCAAATTTGGGATTCATATTTTCATTATGAGCTTGTTTTTATTAGAACAAATAAACAATAACTTTAATTACTAAATTTTGAAATTTAAATAATTTTTGAAATAAAAAAATAATATTTTCATATCAAATTTATCCACCATGTTTATATAGAAATACTTAATAAAACTAAAAGGAAAAAAATTGTAAATTAACCTCATCATTATGAAATGTATCATATTTTTGTGATCACACATCATACCTAAGAATTTGATTATTCTATCTAAAATGAACAATGAAGTTGATAATAAAAATATAAAAAATTTAAATACCCTAATATTTTAGTTAATATTTTCTTTTAAAACAAAACATTTTTTTTCTGTTGTACACCCCATAAAACATTGTGAATAAATGAACTGTGAAATAATATTTAAATATGGTGGTTATGAAATTACCTTTGGGTTGATATTTAGGAATTAGAACACCTACTTTATAAAATATATTTAAGATAAGTTTTACTTAATATAAATAATTATGTAAATCAATAATGATAACATTCATCCAATTTTTGTTAATAGGTAAAAAATAAGATTAAATTAAATTTATGATTTAAAAATACCTTTGTTCTGAAAATTGTTTATAGGTGTTTTATTTACATATACGTATAATTAATTTATGGTATTGTTTAAAATTTTATTTAAAAAAAAAGAACATAATTTTTTGAAATCACGTAATATAAAACACATGTGAAATTTTTAATTTTGATTTATTGTAACATATGATAAATTTAATTATACATTATATAATTAATTCCATTGGAATCTAAACTATATTTTAATTTGGTGTAATTTCATTTTTATGATTAAAAACACATTTTACAAGAAATTAATTTTTATGTGTTTTTCATATTTATATTAAAATCCATTTCCTATAATTATAGGAACTGGATATTTAAATATTTATTCCATATTTATAATTAGGGTTTTCAAATTTGGTAAATAATAAAATAACATTTTTCTATAATGAGTTGTATCATGTTAAAAGTTTATCACCACGGTAATGGTAAAAAATTTTATTTAATTTAAAAATATGAGAAAAGATATTAAAATCCATCCAGAAGTTGTATTTATTTAATTGTATGAGATTAATTCATCAATAACCTTCCTGAATTCTAAATTATGTCATTTTTTCACTTTCCTTTGAATTTGGCCTATATATTATTTTATGTTAAGAAAAATTACAAAAATACACTCTCATTATTTTAATATATATTATATCTTTTAATAAGGATGAAAATTTGATATGAATGGTTATAAATGATTATTTTTGTTATGAATAATTTATTTTTCTATAGTTATTTATTATTAATTTTTATCGATAACATAATTTCCTTAAATGATTACAAAACACTGACGTAGAAAAAAAATGATATTATTAGAATCAATTTTAATATATTTTGGATGATTTATGTTTACAAATGAATTTAATGGAAATTTTGTAGTACAAATTTTATATAAATATTATATATTCTAATTATTTTCTTATCTTGAAGCCATTAATGTAAATATATGTAAATAGTCTCATAATTGAAATTAAATGGTTTTTAATGTTTAGAAATTATTTTTAAGACATTATAGAATTATAAAATCCTATGTAAAATTCATTGAATGTGAAATTCCCAATAATGTCATCCATGTTTTATGTATGTGGAACTTGAAAATTTTAAAATAACATGAATGAATCTTAATGTGTGATTTTTTTTAGATTAGTTATGGTTAAAAATGTTAACTAGGGAGATATTAAGAAATTAAAATGTTTAAAATTACATATAAGTACCTCTAAAATTATTTATATAATTCTATTTAGTCAATAACATTCTTATATTTAAATATAATGATATTTATTTCCATATTTCATTTGTTTAACACATATTATATATTAATATTTCATGTATTTACATGTTTTCTACGCACATCACTTATAAAAGGGGACCTCCACTACACTCTTATTCGAAAACATTGTAAAACATTTCGCAAATGAATTATACACGAATACCTTTATAGGTTCCTTCCCCACATACAATAACTTTTGGTATTACTATAATAAAATTCCAAGTTTACTTAATGTGTAATCCAAAGAATGATTATAGATATGTTGTATAAATTTTAATTACTTTAATTAATTTTATTTCTTCTTCAATATCCTAAAATTATATCGTAACCATGATGATATATTTACATCGCTATCCCCTAAATAATAAAATGTTATTATGATGATTGTACAACCATTTTTAATCTCTTTTTGTATATTTAATGTGGAGATCCTATATTGAGGTTTAAGACAACTATAAATTAAATGGAACTTTAATATAATGCAATCCAACAGTGCTTACAATGTTCCCATAACTATAAAGTTGTATCAAAGTGGCCATTATTCAAATTAGTAATTATTTATTTGATTATTGATCTTCACTCGCAATAGTGGACATATTTTCATATCAAGAATCACTCAATATTT
Organism: Viscum album; assembly: GCA_963277665.1. Lineage (NCBI taxonomy): Eukaryota > Viridiplantae > Streptophyta > Magnoliopsida > Santalales > Viscaceae > Viscum > Viscum album. Next base: position 137,702 of record CAUJRU010000076.1, read on the forward strand.
AATCTATTTTATTTAAATTAAGATGAATTTGACATTTTTTTATCTTTATCAAAGATTCGTAGATTGTTATATCAAATAATAGATGAATAACAATTTAATATTCCATTGGGAAATATTGGGGAATATTTCAAGAGATCATGAGTGTATAAAGTGTGTATCTAGAGTAAATGTTTTATACCCAAGTGAAATAAACATGGATATGTAATGGGATACACAATTCACAAAGATATAATTACACATGGTGAATTACTACAATGCTATAAAAAAAATATGTTGTGTTTCAACCCATAAAAAATAATATTTTGGATTTTATATCTTCCACATCAATAATGATAGATCCAACACCTTTGATTCTAAGTGTCTCATAATTTACAAAATTCATTTTACATTCCCTAATATATTTTGAATTCTTCTACAGTATCAAATCTTTCACTATATTTGAATATTACCCACTACTCAATATCCATGGATATTTTTCTTTTTTATATTTTTATGTTGTTTCAACAACAAGGGAATTTTTCATTCCTTGTTCATTCATCACATTGATAATCTTAGATTTTTTATAAAAATTAGTTGTTTTCATAACATAACAAGACAACATTTTGTATGGAGTCCAGATTTTTCCAATCTATTACAAATAGATTCATCATTTTGGAATATTTTTTTAAATCCTCAAACCATATATTACATATTACCTTTTTTGAGAGGGCTTACTCCCTCTTAATCTCTACATCAAAGACCTCTAATAATTATTATAATGCTTATAGTTGAACCAAAAAATCAATTCTATAAATAAAAACCCACCACAACTATAGCTCAGACCATAGAAATAATATTTTACTCCAAAACTCTTATAATCTCAAATTTTATATACATAGTTTCCATCAAAATTCTTATTTTACACATTCTAACTATATTATACCAAAATGTTTAATTATTTATAATGATGTTTTATTCTCAATATTAGATTAATTCTCCGTGTTAATAGAATCACTTATTTTCATTGTTTTGGGTTCAAAATATAAATTTTTTGAATCAAAACCTTCAACTTTGGTAGTTTCAGATACATATATTATTTTCACTACATTCCTTTTCTTCTCATATGCTTCATTTAACATAGAGTCATTTTAGGATTATTTTTTACCCTTTTTAGGTTGAATATTTTTATAACATTGACCATCTTCTATAACAAAGTATTGGGAATTAGTAACTCCTTGATCAGTTTTAGAAACATTTTTTGAACAAAACCAATTCTTACTCCTTCACTTTTACCTTCACTTCTACATTAACATTTAAAATATTATCCTTATCAGAATAATTCTTCAATTTATGAATCTCTTTCATCAAAAAACTTTTTTAAGAAAGGATTCTTGATTTTTTTTGTTTTATTTTCCTTCTTTAAATTATTTATCTTCCATTCAATTCTTACAATCTTTCAATGACATTTTTGGAACTCTATTTTCAACATAAAATCTAAATACAAATCAACTTCTTTTGAACTACTCCTTTCATCACAAGTAAACATTTAATAATTCACCTTAGGATATAGGTAACCTTTTATCAATTGAAATGGAATATTATTTGTGTTGGATTGCAATATTATTATGGGATCTTTTAAACATTCTATCATCTCTAATAATTTCATCATCTATCTCTCTTTGAGGGAAATTTTCAAAAAATCTTCCTGCTTCTCCATATCCAAAACATGTTAGTTGTAACCCCCCCTTTGTAAATTTCTATTCATAATTTGTCAATTTTTAAAAACAAGGACATAAACTCATGGGAATTTTCACTTAGATCATATTTGGTGATCGAGTCACTATATTATTTATCTTCTAGAATTTTCTTGGATTTTCATTTATTATAAACATTAAATGAAATTTCTCAATTGACCTTTTCATTCATATTCATAAAATTCTATATTCTCATCTTGTATATGACAAGAGTACTTTGTATATCATATAAATATAGTGTTTTAGGATTTTTATGTTACAATAATGAAACTTTAGAATTAAACTTATTAGGAATAATTTCTAATATATTTTAAAGAATGGATAAATCATCAAAATTATCACTAGGATATGTTATGGTTCATATAAAAAACATTCAATACTATTAATAAGTCACAAATTTATTCAAAACCACCCATTTTTAGATTTTTCATATGTTATCCTAAATATTTTTAACTTGATTTTCATTACATTTTTATTTCCTTAATATATTTTCTTCAATTTCTCCAAAAATATTTTAATAGTTCCAGCTCCTTCTGTAACACCCCGAGATTTTATGAAAAATATTATTTTAATTTCATTAATGATTTGTGTTGTATGCTACACCAATATTAACTTGTGCTATAGGCAACACCGTATTATCTTGCATTATACGCAACACTATTCTTCGATCGTGTTACACACAATTTTGATAATAGTTATTCTACGCAACATTGAGTATATATATATATATATATATATTCAACGTATAAATGAAATATGGTTGGATTCTATTATAAGAAAAAATGATGTATTCTTACACAATATGCAACCCTGACTTGGCTTGCATTACATGCAAGCGCAACCTTCCACGATAGCGTTTGTTGTACGCAATACCGAGTTTCGCTAAACAATGATATTCTATTAAAAAATTATTAAAATTAGCCGTTATGAATAATAATACCCACTTTTTGAAATTTTATAAATTTTATTTTTGAAAATGGATTTAATTTTTGGATTCGGAATATTGAAATTAGCCTAGGGTGAATTTTCGCATTTTTCTGGAAACTTTCAATTTTTGATGAATAGTGAAAATACTAGGTTACTATTTAAAAACCGACTTTTTATTTAAGTAATTATTTATTTTATTTAAATTTATTTTAGGTCAAAATTGATACATAATACCTATATAAGTTCAATGTAATTCATTGGAGTAATTTTTTAATAATTTTAGATATATAAAAATTTCATTGAACTTTTCACCGTCTTTTACACACCTCCTTGGAGAATTTGCAAATTTACATAAAACATAATTTTACCGCATCTATGAGGGGAATTTTAAAAATCCGAGAGACACGGTTGATTTCAGTAAGTAAAATGTGGTTCAATGAGATGAAAATAATTTTTTGGTGAATAGTAACTTTTTACTTTTATTTACCATAGTTAAAAGTAAATAGGGTAATTATGGGTAAAAATGATATTATTATTACCCTAAAACATGTACTAATTATATTGGATAAGTGTAATTCGACCAAAAACAACCTTAGGAATAGAAGATGACAATTTAGGCCCACTTGGATTAGATTAGGACATTTATTATTAATTTATTTAAAGAAGGGTTAAAATAGGTAAAATCAAAGTTTAATAAGTAAATCATTTTTAATATAGGGTTATACATAAGATAAATTCGACTATAAGTATTCAATAGAAATACAATAAGATTTCCTACATAATGATATTTTATTTGTAATTTTTAGACATTAAATATCATAATTTAGTTATGACACAAAGATGATGCAGTAATTATCTTATTAATGATATATTGACATAATTGATGTTATAAATACCCAAATAAATGTAATTTGAGACTTTTTATGATTTCAACTAATTATCTAGGTTAATATGACATGCTAGATTTGATGTAATTCACTTATTTCCAAATAATAAATCTGTTATGATTTTAAAAAAAATCAATTACTAAATAATGTCAGAATTGACATAAAATAGTTTTTAAAACAAATATTATATTATTAATTGTTATTTTATTCTTAAAAATCTAAGGATAGGTGAAATTACTTAGATAAGGTAATATATATTAATAATAAACAACTTGGGGTTCGTTTGGCTTGATATAGTAAGTTTATTAACCTTATAGTGTAAGAACACAAAAAGACACGGTAAAAGTAAAACTATCTAACTTAAAGTTAAATGTAAATGATATGGTTAAAATATTAAATTAAACTTGTCCAAATTCTACTGTATGAGAGTATTTAGACCCATCCCCACCTTAGCTACGAAATAAATCAAATTGGAGCTATTTAAAACAGAATATGGCTTTATAATAAAATAATATTTTTAATTTTCCCAAAGGTGCCCCTCTCCTCTCGTATAAAAGGGCACCTCCTCCCTCTCTTCCTCACACAACTTTGAGCCTTCAAGCTCGGCCAACCCCAGCCAAATTATCTTCTCCACTTCCCTAGAAACATCCTAGAGGTTCTGGTATTCTTAAAAGACCAATTTGAATGCCCTAAAAAGAGGTCTCAAAGAGGCGCTTCAAAGAAGAGGTAATATTCGTTCCCGATTCATTCAATTTTTTTTCTTCTTCAACTTTTCTTCTTTAGTTGTTTCATTATGAAGTAATAACATCAGTATCACTCATATAATGATATGTTATTATATGTATGAAAAAACCATATTTCACCATCTATCCATCCTACGGAAAATGAAATCATCGCGCGTGCGTACGTACGGAATACCGTCTCCACGACGTGGTGTAATGTGTTTTTCCAACACCACCTTACTTGGATGAGTATAATGGTGTAAATAATAACTATACATAGTTATTATAACATAATAATGATTCAGATATATTTTATCATCCACTCCAATTCAATTCAATGATTATGGAAACGATATCATCGCTCGTGCATACGTACGGACTACCGTCTGCACGACGCGATGAGATTCATTCTCCATGTTAACCATACATGAATGATCATAAATTTTATGAATAATAATGAAATATATGAAATAATTATTCTAATGGATTTATGTACATATATATATGTATGTCATCTATTTAGTTTCATTCAATTCAATAGGGAAACGAAAACAGCGTTCATGCGTACGTACGGCCTACCGTCTCCATGAACGATGCATTTCATTCCTTTTATCAACCTATAATATATATATGCATATGATGAATATATATAAATCATTTTTTACATTCTGAAATTATGTAAATCAGGATATAAGTAATAATATCAAGAACGACAAGTCGAAACACATACGATAAATGAAATGATTTTACCCAAAACGCTGCTTTAACATGGAATTTACAAAAGAACGGGTAATATAAAGTCATAAGTGAAACATATATGATATCATAAAAATGAATATGATTCTATAATAAGTCAATGTCATTATTTAAATCATTATACAGGAGTTTTGGATACGTACGAAGCATATCAGACCTAAGGTAAGGGATAATTTTGCAAATCTCAGTTTTTTTATCCGAGATTGCTTATACGTAAGTATTTACTGGGGTTATTGTTATCATCCATGTCCATGTTTTCTAAAAGTGTTTTTATGTATGTTTAATGACCTTTTTACACATTTTGACTTTTACTACATGGTATGTAAGTAATCTTTCTTTTGTTTACGTTACGAGGTACTTATTTTACTTTTCCGACAAAAGTACGAGGAGAACGTTATTTTTAACTTATACGGCATGAATGGATTTTTATGGTTTCATAACACCTCATTTTCATGATAAATACTCTACATGATTTTATGACTATTTTCAACAAAATACTTTTATTTTAAAATTGCATGGAATTTTTTTGAAAAGAAAATGATTTTGACAAAGAAAGGATATTTTCCTCAATAATTTATTTCAAATGTTTTATCAAAACCATTTTCCATCTAAGATGACATTTTTTGATATGTGTATGTTTCAAGTTTAATGTATCTATGATTTACATGGTTCACTTTTCATATGATGAAATTTCCATATGTTTTATATGGATTATGAAATGATGGGATGATGTTTATGAAACCCATTTTATTCTTTGGGTTATGATGAATGTTTCAAATTTATTTTGTGGCACAAGAAAGAATGATTTAATTATGAGATGGGTTGGACCTATATCTCCCTCCAATTAATTGGGCAAAGATTTATATCTCATGATATATACATGGATGGAAAGGAAAGTTAAACTGGTTCAGTAATATAGGACTGGAACGAGGAGTGAACTCGATTCAAAAAGGGACTTTGTCCACTAAGATGGTCTTGGAAGCAATGAATTGGCTACTATGGAAATCATATCATGTGATTAATGGTTTCCACAATTACATGTTTTATTCCCACGCTATTTTTATCATTCTTAATATTTCTTTATGATCTATGCCTTACGTACTTCCATGTTTTATGTCATTGCTCAAGCTTTTGATGTTTAAACATTATGTTCATGTTTTTAAGTTCAAATGTATATGGTATGTTTTATTTTATCCATGCTTACCCTTACTGAGCATTTGAGCTCACCCTTTTTATGTTTTCTTTTCCCCAGGATATAAAGAATGGTTTTAGGTATGAAAAAAAGGGGAAGATCTTTATGGGAGATGTTGAAGATCTTTCACCATGATTAGAAGATTACGTTCCATGTTTCGAAAGACACTAAACTATTACGATCCTTGCGTGTCTGTTTTTGTTATGTATTAAGTATTCCGCAAAAGTAATGTAATGTCCATGTATGTCAAGCTTTGGGTCGCTATAGTTGGTATCAGAGGCGAAGGAGGGAGGAATGTATCCGATCCTTGGGAACTCTCACATGTGAGCGTTGGACGAAGCATGGCTCTCCGCCTAAGGGATTCATGAGGAAATGGATGCCACTGGGGATGGTGGTGTGTCCCACCCTGGGGGTGTAACTACCCATGGAGTGCCCTAATAGTTATCAATTATATTCCACTAGAAGTAATTCCAGACCGTAATATTTGGTATCAGAGGAAAGGTTTAGCCAACCTTTGGAAACTAGGATGCGAAAATGTTAGTGAGATCCCTAGAGATATTACTATGGTATGTCTAGGGATGTCCCTAAAGATAAGTATATGTATAGGATATAGTACTAGAACTACGGTAACGATTTTATAATTTAACCTAAGATGTTCGATATTGAGGGTTCTCTCCCTTTACTATGTTGTTTTCCCTAGCATGATTTTTGCCTCTCACACCATTCTTTTTGGGTTTTATAAAATGGTTGGAAACAAGAAGATTCATGATAATGGAGGACATGACGGACAATGTAATGATATTCTTCATGAGAAACCAAATGAAACAGGATTTGGAAGTCCAAAAATCATTATTATTCCTAATCAACAATCTCATAATATGACCAATAATCTCAACTTTGGTATGTTTCCCGACTCAGATAATAAGAGAAAGATGGAGTTTCATGATGATCATAGAGGAAATAATGTTCAATTTACCTCATGTAAATCATATGGGAAGTGGCATCGGGGAGATTATTTCAAGGGAAGTGGAAGATGCTTTGGGTGTGGAAAAGAAGGACACAAATCAAGTAAGTGCAAAGGAAAAGGTTCAGTTAACACCATGGATGAGGATAATGGTATTGCTACGACATCAACAATGGTTAAATGTTTTAAATGTGGAATGTATGGGAATTATGCAAACCAATTCCCTAAGGGAAATTCTCATGAAAAGAATCAGTACGACCATATGGGTAGTATTTATGTTGATGATGATGAAGAGACTACAAATGATTTGTGAGATGAAATAATTGTTGAAGCTCAGTCAATGGTTTAAGAAGGTAGTAGAATGATTACATGTTTATCATGTGTAATGTTGTATAAGTAATCTCATGGTAATATGGAATAAAGAGACATCTAAGGATTGTTACACTGTTTTCTTTCCTTGAGTTTTTAAAGTGTGTGATTAATGGTACCTGTATCCATGAAAGGTTATTCAGATATTTTTGGAATGTAGATGATATGCGCATAATGAAGGGATAAGGAGAAAATTAAATGTTTGATATTATTCATGAGCTCATGACTGATATAAAGAAATAGTTATATCATGGTTTGAGTATATAGAATTTCGGGGTTTTGGTATGTGGAAAGAGTTAACTTTTGACAGCACTGATGTTTTCACTAAGATTCAATGGGTATTCATTTTTCAAGAGAATACATGATTAAGGCCTTCGAATGTTTGGAATGTGACCAACAAGACATATCTTATGATATATGGGGATCAATGATGGTATTAACATGCTTGTTATATGAACTCTTTGGTAATAGTTTTCAATATAATATGAGATCGGACGATAGTATTATTGATAATCCTAAAGATTGGAATGGATTATGTTGGACATATGTTAGTTTTGTTTAAGGATAGAAGTGTTTTCGATATTATTGATGGGATGTTATAGTAATGTAGTTTTAGAAACAAGGACAACCTGTAGGACAGGTGACAACCCATCTCGTCGGACAAGGCTGTGGGAATTGAACCCACAACCGAAGTGTGACTAGCCTTTATCGCCTACCACTGGCCTACAAGAAGTCCCTAGTTAGTAGAAACTAGTTTTATTTTATTAAGTAGTATGATATATGAAGTATAAGTTCATTTTTGTAACCATATACGATTAATATAACCATAAGATAGACTTATAACTTTTTCTAACCTTTTGTTTGAAACAGATGGAATGACCCATCATTCTATCACATGATCTGCTAACAAATCACGAATAACAAATTCAACTTCATTTCATTAAGGGATGAAGTGGAAATTGTTCAATTCACGAACAATAGTGAAATTGTACCAAAATCATGTAAGTATTTCTTTTAATTCATCAAATTTACGGAAATGATCTTGAAAACCAAAAATGTTGTCCTAGTGCCCTTATATCTGATGAATCAGATGGTACCTTAGATCATTGCAAATCTATGGCTTTGTGATTGTTGGCTATTTGATAGCCATGTTCTCTACCACTCTCCATCAGAACATGATTGTTAGATTTTTCTTCCATATCCATATTTTTACCTATGTACTTCTACGTGGAAACCCAGTGATGAGTTAATTTGGGTAACCATTACATTTCATACTTTAGTTTTTAAAGACAAGTTTTGGTATTCATTTTTAGGATGTGGGTTTCTATTAAACAAACATTCGGGTAGAAAACCATTTATAACCCCGACGAATTTCGAGGGAGAAATTCATTTTAAGGGGGGTAGAATGTAACACCCCAAGATTTTATGAAAAATATTATTTTAATTTCATTAATGTCTTGTGTTGTATGATACACCAAGATTACCTTGCGCTATACGCAACACCGTATTAGCTTGCAGTATAAGCAACACTATTCTTGGATCGTGTTACACACAATTTTGATAATAGTTATTCTACGCAACATTGAGTGTGTATATATATATATATATATCCAATTTATAAAAGAAATATGGTTGGATTATATTATATGAAACAACGAAGGATTCTTGCACAACACGCAACCCTGACTTGGCTTGCATTACACGCAAGCACGACCTTTCATGATAGCGTGTGTTGTACGCAATACCGAGATTCACTAAACAATGATATGCTATTGAAATATTATTAAAATTAGTCGTTATGAATAGTAATACCCACCTTTTGATATTTTATAAATTTTATTTTTGAAATTGGACTTCATTTTTAGATTTGGAATATCGAAATTAGCCTAGGGTGAAATTTTGGTATTTTTCTAGAAACTTTCAATTTTTGATGAATAGTGAAAATACTGGGTTACTATTTAAAAACCGAATTTTTATTTAAGTAATTATTTATTTTATTTAGTTTTATTTTAGGACAAAATTGATACATAATAGCAATATAAGTTCAATGTAATTCATTGGAGTAATTTTATAATAATTTTAGATATATAAAAATTTCATGGAACTTTTCACCGTCTTTTACCCACCTCCTAGGAGAATTTGCAAATTAACATAAAACTTAATTTTACCACTTCTCTAAGTGGAATTTTAAAAAACCGAGAGACACGGTTGATGTCAGTAAGTAAAATGTTGTTCAATGAGATGAAAATAATTTTTGCTAATAGTAACTTTTTACTTTTATTTACCACGGTTAAAAGTAAATAGGGTAATTAAGGGTAAATATGATATTATTATTACCCTAACACATGTCCTAATTCTATTGGATAAGTGTAATTCGACCAAAAACAACCTTAGGAATAAAATATTACCGTTTAGGACCACTTGGATTAGATTAGGACATTTATTATTAATTTATTTAAAGATAGGTTAAAATAGTTAAAATGAAAGTTTAATAAGTAAATTATTTTTAGTATTGAGTTATACAAAAGATAAATTCGACTATAAATATTCATTATAAATATAAAGAGATTTCATACATAATTATAATTTATTTCTAATTTTTAGATATTAAATCATTTAATTTATTTATGACACAAAGATGATGCAGTAATTATCTTATTAATGAAATATTGACATAATTGATCTTATAAATACCCAAATAAATGTAATTTGAGACTTTTTATGAATTCCTCTAATTTTATAGGTTAATATGGCATGTTGGTATTGATTTAATTAACTTTTTAGAACTAATAATTCTGTTATGATTTTCACAAAAATCAATTACTAAATAGTGTCAGAATTGACATAAAATAGTTTTTAAAACAAATATATATATTATTAATTGTTATATTATTCTTAAAAATATAAGGTTATGAAACATGACTTAGATAAGGTTATATATATTAATAATAAACAATTTGGGGTTCGTTTGTCTTGTTATAGTAAGTTTATTAACCTTATAGTGTAAGAACACAAAAAGACACGGTTGAAGTAAAACTCTCTAACATAAAATTAGATCTAAATGATAAGGTTAAAATAGAAAACTAAACATGTCCAAATTCTATTTGATGAGAGGCTTTAGACCCATCCCCACCTTAGCTTCGAAATAAATCAATTCGGAGCTATTTAAAACCGAATATGGCTTTATAATAAAATAATATTATTAGTTTTCCCAATGGTGCCCCTCTCCTCCCTTTAAAAAGGGCACCTCCTCCCTCTCTTCATCACACCACTTTGAGCCTTCATGCTCACCCAACCCCTGCCAAATTCTCTTATCCACTTCCATAGAAACATCCTAGAGGTACCGGTCTTCTTTAAAGACCAATTTCAATGCCCTAAAATGAGGTCTCAAAGAGACGCTTCAAAGAAGAGGTAATATCCGTTACTGATTCTTTCAATTTTCTTTCTTCTTCAACTTATTCTTATTTAGTTGTTTCATTATGATGTAATAAAATCAGTATCACTAATATAATGATATGTTATTATAAGTATGAAACAACCCTATTTCACCATCTATCCATCCTACGGAAAATGAAATCACTGTGCGTGCGTACGTACGGAATACCGTCTCCACGCCGTGGTGTAATCTGTTTTTTCAAAACCACCTTGCATGGATGGGTATAATGGTGTAAATAATAACTATACATAGTTATTATAACATGATACTGATTCTGATATATTTTATCATCCACCCCACTCCAATTCAATGATTATGGAAATGATATCATCGCTCGTGCGTACGTACGGACTACCGTCTCCACGACGCGATGAGATTCATTCTCCATGTTAACCATACATGAATGATCATAAATTTTATGAATAATAATGAAATATATGAAATAATAATTCTAATGGATTTATGTATATATATATATGTATGTCATCTATTTAGTTTAATTCAATTCAATAAGGAAACGAAAACAACGTTCATGCGTACGTACGACCTACCGTGTCCATGAACGGTGTATTTCATTCCTTTTATCGACCTATAATATATATATGTATATGATTAATATATATAAATCAAGTTTTACATTCTGAAATTATGTAAATAAGGATATAAGTAATAATATCAAGAACGACAAGTCGAAACACATACGATAAATGAAATGATTTTACCCAAAACGCTGCTTTAAAATGGAATTTACAAAAGAACGGGTAATATAAAGACATTAGTGAAACATATATAATATCATAACAATAAATATGATTCTGTAATAATTCAATCACATTATTTAAATCATTATACAGGAGGTTCGGATACATACGAAGCATATCGGACCTAAGGTAAGGGATAATTTTTCAAATCTCATTTTTTTATCCGAGATTGCTTATACGTAAGTATTTACTAGGGTTATTGTTATCATCCATGTCCATGTTTTCTAAAAGTGTTTTTATGAATTTTTAATGTCCTTTTTACCCATTTTGACTTTTACTACATGGTATGTAAGGAATCTTTCTTTTGTTTACGTTACAAGGTACTTTTTTGACATTTTTGACAAAAGTACGAGGATAATGTTATTTTTAACTTATACGGCGTGAACGGATTTTTATGGTTTCATAACACCTCATTTTCATGAAACATACTCGACATGATTTTATGACTATTTTCAAAAAAATACTTTTATTTTAATAGTGCATGGCATTTTTTTGAAAAGAAAATGATTTTGACGAAGAAATGATATTTTCTTCAAGAATTCATTTCAAATGTTTTATCAAAACCATTTTCCATCTAATATGACATTATTTGATATGTGTATGTTTCAAGTTTAATGTCTCTATGATTTACATGATTCAGTTTTCTTATGATGAAATTTCCATATGTTTTATATGGACTATGAAATGATGGGATCATGTTTATGAAACCCATTTTATTCTTCGGGTTATGATGAATGTTTCATGTTTATTTTGTGGCACAAGTAAGAATGATTTCATTATGAGACGGGTGGGACCTATATCTCCTTCCAATGCATTGGGTAAAGATTTATATCTCATGAGATAGACATGGCTGGAAAGGCATGTTAAACTGGTTCCGTAATACAGGACTAGAACGAGGAGTGAACTCGATTCGGAAAGGGACTTTGTCCACTAAGATGGTCTTGGAAGCAATGCCTTGGCTATTGTGGAAATCATATCATGTGCATAATGGTTGACACAATTACATGTTTTATTCCCATGCTATTTTATCATTCTTAATGTTTCTTTATGATCTATGCCTTACGTACTTCCTTGTTTTTTGTCATTGCTCAAGCTTTTGATGTTTAAACATTATGTTAATGTTTTTAAGTTCAAATGTATATGGTATGTTTTATTTTATCCATGATTACCCTTACTGAGAATTTGAGCTCACCCTTTTTATGTTTTCTTTCCCCCAGAATATAAAGAAAGGTTTTAGGTAAGAAAAAAAGGGGAAGATCTTTATGGGAGATGTTGAAGATCTTTCGCCACGATTAGAAGATTACATTCCATGTTTCCAAAGACACTAAACTATTACAATCCTTGCGTGTCTGTTTTTTTTATGTATTAAGTATTCTGAAAAACTAATGTAATGTCCATGTATGTAATGATTTGGGTCGCTATAGTTGGTATCAGAGGCAAATGAGGGAGGAATGTATCCGAACCTTGGGAACTCTCACATGTGATCATTGGACGAAGCATGGATCTCCGCCCAAGGGCTTCATAAGGAAATGAATGCCACTGGGGATGGTGGTGTGTCCTGCCCAGGGGGTGTAACCGCCCATGGAGTTCCTAGATAGTTATCAATTATAGTCCACTGGAAGTAATTCCAGACCGTTATACCTTCTCTTCTATAAAACCCACTTTTTGAGAGTAATGCAAGTAGTACATTTTATATTCACCAACAACTCTACAAATTTCTATTATCGGTAACTATAAGGGGAACATCTTCAATATTATCTGGGAAAACATCCATACCAACTTCAAGAATTTCATATCGATGTGACATAAGATATTAAAATCATCTATCTTTCCCAATATGATATTCCACTCAATAAATAATAGGAATCTTCTTACTATTGACTAAATTTAGGACATATATTATTAATTATCTTAAATAATATACTTTATAAAATAATTAATAAAGATACATTTTCCCACTAAAAAAAAATTAATAGACCAATATTATCACTAAAAATGGGATAGGGTGAATAAATGATCTATTTCTTTTTAGAATTTCGTATTTATATGAAACTTTATTCTCCTCATATTAATGCGATATTACTTTGATGAAAAAAATCATACAAGAACCACCATAAGAAACAAAATAATTTATGAGGTTCACTACTCAATGTGAGTAGAAATCCCTTTACATGGTTTAAAAATAAATTCAAATCATACAACACACTAGAAATTATCTTTTTTAGGTGGTTAGATCATTCATGGAATATCCATAATCTTTCAATACAATATTTGAAATAAAATAGAGAATGTGATTCAAATCAAAAATTATTTATGAAGGAGTTCATAACAAATATTTTAAACCTTTATCAATAAGCCCACGATGTTGTCATTGTGATTCTTGTACATCTTCACTTTTTTCACATCTTGAAAAACATCTTCTTTACTTTATTACCAAATATAAGGTAACAAATTATTCTTTGATATGATTATAAAACCTCAATTTTATGGGTTTTCAAAATATGATTGTTTGATTGGTTTGTTCAAAAATCTCATTCTGATCCCTTAGTGTATGATGAAACCATCAAACCAAATAACTTCTTCTAATCACCACATAATTCTATCTATCATTTGTTCAAATTGATATAAATTTTTTTTCGGTGAAACCGTTTTCATTCTTTGACTCTGATTTAAGATCTCATGATCCTAAAAAAGCTTCTTCGTCTTCTTATTCTTCAATGAAGATATTCCTTGATTGGTAACTTCCCTATTCAAACCTGAAAATTTATTATTTTTTATGGTATCTCTGTATAAAAAAAATCAGCTACACTTTTTATTTTTAAATGAATTAGTATTACATTATTTTTATACTCATACTTAATCCATTTATCTAAAAAACATTGTGGGTGCATAGGTGGGAATGCAATTAAATTTTCCAAAAAAAACCATAATTTATAATTTACACATCAAAAAATAATAAAAAACATCTATAAGGATCTATAATATCCTTTAGTGTTTTTGGAAAATATTTTTGAAATCACTCTCTTAAACTCTCTAAAAAATACAAAGAGTATCATGATTTTAATATATGATTTTTGGAACATTAAAAGACTATCTCAATATCATATTTTTTTATCTTTATGAAATTTCCATTGAGAACTTTTAATTGGAACTTATTTTTGAAACATTGTTTTAAAAATGATACTCTGGTAACTCCATATTTTCCAATGAGAATCCTTCAAATGTTATAGTAAATCAATTTTGGGAAATTTTTGGAGTATTGTATTCTTCATATGATTCCTTCCACCATAAAAAATATACGTATTGTCTTCATATATAATTTTTTTTGGATATCTTCATGAAATGAAAAACATATAATTTGATTGACTTTTTCGTATGGGACTTCATCTAGTGTCACCCTTTAGTAACTTTTCTTCTATTTTAAACTTCATAAACATCATACATACTTCATTTGATTTCTACCTCAGAACAACATACTAAAAAAATTTATATAAAAATGAAAATCTCCATCTTTTAACTAATGTAAGCATCTCATTAATTTTAACTTATAAAAAAACCATTAGAACCTATACAAGATTCAAAACATTTTTGAATATGTATTTGTTGGTAAGAAAACTTCCCCGTCCCTTATATTTAGGGAACTCCTTAATATTTTTTAATAAGCACTATTTCTCATCCTTTTACTCAAGCTGGTAAATTGAGATTTCCAGAACTCAATAATTAAGGATATTAGTATAAAAAATGCATGAAAAATATTATAATAAAAAATGTAGTGTGATATTACTTTATGTATCATTTATTCACAACTCTGAACCATAGAATTTTTTTTCTGGTGATCATTATATGAAAACATACAACACTATCAAAAACTCCACTTTCCAACATGGTCAAATAATATTCTATTGTAGATAGTCAACAACTATGGAATATTGGTAATACCACCTTAACTAAAATTTTTATGTTATGGGTGGATATTTAAAACTCACTTTAGTTGGTTGCTAAATTAATAGAGGATCACTATGAAAATTAGGGAGAATAGTATCTTAGAATTTCAAAATGCCAAATATTTTGAATGTATTCCGAGTAGAGGGGGAGGTAATCAACTCCCTTATATTTCTTATTGAACTAAATCTAATTGTGAAAATTTCATAAAGGAAGCATTTATTGAAACCAAGGAAGCATAGTTAATAAAATCATAAAATAAAACATCCTACATAGGTTCTTAAGAAAGAGACGATTCCTAAATGTCACTGTGAGACTGTGGAATAATGTTTTGACTTACATGTCACGATTATTGTCAGTAAATTAGAATATGGTTCAATCTATCAAAATGATTATTTTGAATCCCTTATGTTTTTATCTCCCAATATTTAAGATGAACTTTTATCCCATCCTGAGTTTAATATTAGTGGGCATTAATGGAAAAGAACACCATCACACGTGGATAATAACAAGATATATAAAGGTGGACCGACTACAACATTCTTGGTTAATGATCAAGAGACTTATAAGAGGTAAAAGATTTCAATGAATGGTATTCATACTAGTGTTTTAGGTAACCATCATGGTTTTGGTGGATACTGTTCATATCATTGTATGTCTTGTTCTTTCGTTGTTGAGATTTGACATTTTTTGATCATCTTTGCTTGACGAGAGTAGGAGTTGTCTTGGATGGATCTATTATTAATTAATTCTTTCATAAACCATTTTTTATTAATAAATGGAATGGTACCTCATGAACCATCCTAATCTTATTTTAAAAATATATTCAAATATATATATATATATATATATATATATATATATATTTATATATTTACATACAAACATTTAATTGTATAAATAATTTATAAAAAAATTTACATATAAATTATATTTTTTATCATACAATCCATCTAGAAATATTTATTATGAATTTTATTGAAAATAAAAATGTATGAATATTTATATACATATACAAATGAATATATAATGTTTATACATAAATGTATATCTTAATAAAAACATATATATTTATGTATGAATTCTAATAATATATAAATAAATTTTAATAGACATTAATTTTTTTTGCGTGTGTCTATATACATACACACACCCACCCATGTGAATATATATATATATATCTTTCTGTGTATAGACAAATATATTTTATATATTTATTTAAAAATAATTATATTAATATGTGTACATTTATGAATAAATATATGGATAAAAATGATGTTTCTAAATATATATAAGTTAAGAGATATATAATAATATATAAAAGAAACCAACAAGGAGTAGTGGTAAGGTAGCTGGTGGATGTAGGTGAATTGGTAGAGGGTGGGGTGAGTAATGAAAATCGAAGAGCATGTGGGTGGGCGGGTGGGAATGTGAGGATAAAGGCATTTTGGGAGCCATAAGTGAGAAAGAGTGAGGGGTGTGTGAACACCGATGAAGATGGCGGTAGGTGGTAGTGTTGAAAAAATATTTCTTTCATGATGATTACCTCTACTTTAATCAATGTTTTCTAATCACGGATAATATAAATGGATATTGGTGCAAAAAACTCACTAATAAAGGCAACATTTATAAACAAAAAATAGAGTACTGATAATGGAACCCATTAAAAATTATTTTTAACATTGATAAAAGGATCCTTTATCAACCTTTTTTTATAACTATGATAAATGACTCTTCCTTTTAAATGTTCTCAGAACCGAAAAGACTTTTTTTCACCGATAAATGAATTTTTGGGATTTGATAATGGAAGAATCTGTAGTAGTGGTTTTAAAACTAGTCAATTACACAACATTGTTGTGAACAATAAAAAAAATCAAAATGAATAATGAAAATTATGATTGGATTTAAAATTGTTCTATAATGGGACCATATACATGGGGGACTTTTGTACTTTTCTAGTTAATTGTTAAAGAACACACCGAGTTACATAGTTACATGAAAATTGAGTGTTGGTTTAAAGTGGTGGAAAATAATGAAATGTAAAAATAACATTTCATTAGTGGAAGGATTTTAATTATAATTTAAAATATATTAAAAAATATTAATATAATTAGAATGTTTTCTAGGGTCCTCATGCCTCTGGCCTCACCAAAGCAGGCCAGAGGGTAAAGGGAACTCAATAGATTATTATAGAACGTTTTTAAGAAGAATCAATAGCCCCTCCCAGCTTCGCTTTAAATCAAAATAAAAAATCATTTTCCATAAATGAATTATTTTGAAATAATTATTAGTAATTAATAATTAATAATTATAAATAATTATATAATAAGGAATAATTATTTAATTTTTAATTTTAAAAATATATATATACACCATGATAAATAATTATATAGGAAACAATAATAATAATAATTTTTAAATAACTAACGTTAATAATTTGTTATATGTATAGTGAAAAAATATTTAATTTTAAAAGGTAATATATATTAATAATAATTTGAAATTATAATAAATATTGGCAACTAAAAATTTAAAACTAATTGTCTTGAATTATAAATAATTAAATAGTAATTATATAATTTTTTTAATAATAATTTCAACATGTTAAATATTTAGTTAATTATATATTATTTATAACTTAAATAATATATATTTATTAATACATATTATTAGATATTTAAATTTCTTCTTTTTTATTATTAAAAAGTTTAAATTCATACTTATTATATATAAATAATAAATATAATTAATAATGTTATTATGATTTAGTTTTTAGTGTTTTATAATTTTTAA
Source organism: Viscum album (assembly GCA_963277665.1). Taxonomy (NCBI): domain Eukaryota; kingdom Viridiplantae; phylum Streptophyta; class Magnoliopsida; order Santalales; family Viscaceae; genus Viscum; species Viscum album. The sequence continues at coordinate 156,184 of CAUJRU010000076.1, forward strand.
TGATGCACATATTACAAATAATTATATTTATTTAATAAATAATTGTTATTAATTATTATTAATTATTATTAATTTCTAACTATTACTTTAATATTATTTTAAGAGTCCTAATTTTCCATATAATTACATTAATTATAGATTAAAATAAATTTATCTATATCTACTCAAATTTTTTTTCGTTAATAAAATTAGAAAAAGGAAAGTAATAAAATTAAATTTATACTACCAATGATTGTATAACAATTTTATCATTATCATAAAGACAATGTAATCAATGAAATATCAAATTATGTAAGTTAATATAAGGAATATAAATCAATGGGTTCAATTGTTTTTCTTCAATGTCTATGATGAAGTATGTTCCAAATATCTGGATTGTCAATGGGATTCTTGTATCATGATTGAAAACATCTATGATGGGGTGATTCTAATGAGATTAAGGTGGACCTTCATTAGGTGTAGTAATCTCAACTATCTCGTGATCTATTTTTGAATCATCGAGAGGAGGTTCCATTGAGATGTTGAGACGTGAAACTGATCCTTCTACCACTACCTATGTGGAAGGACCGTCCCTTTGATTTGTGAATCTTATGGAATGTGAATTCTCAGTAATGGAAGATTAAGGCTTGGTAAATGACTCATGATACATGGTCATATTATCTATACCCAGTGAGAAATGTTGATATGCTGACAGTAGAAATGGATCAAATGGCTTCTCGTACGTATCCACAATCAGATGAGACTTGTTTGGTGGATGAGTTTCCTCTTCTTATAGAATATGTAAGGCCTCACATTCATCCCATGGTGGTCTAAATATTCAATTTCAGGACTAAAAATCTTTAGTAGCTACTGGAGCAGGTTCTTAGGTAGAAGATTCCCCTCCCCGAGTAGGAGAATCCATTACTTGAGCTGGAAAAGAAAATATATTGTCATATATAACAGGATACAATGTGATCATGGTCCTTGATACATCATGGAATGTTTCCTAACAAAACACCTCACCATCCTTTGGATCAAACATGTGGATAATATTCTCTACTTGAGTATGCTCTGAAGTGTTTCAAACTAATCTAAATAATTTATAACAAAAAAACTAATTTAAAGCTAGTAACTTATCAAATCCAAGATCCCACTTCCATGCATTGTAAGTTAAAATTTAGACATTAGATAATATGATGTAACATACTCAAGATACTATGATAGAAGAAATCACACCATAAGAAATCACTTGATTAAAAAACACCTTTTCCAAGGTGTAGATATATTGTATAAGTCATCATCCCCGGTTGAGATTTTTCCTCCCGACAGGCTTTAGGGAATAAAGTCATATTGACTATTTGGTAACTAATGGAGTATAATGAATAAATCCAAACCTATACATGTATCTATTGGGATGCTTCCAATCAATAATATTAAAATGTATTAGTGGCATTACAACCTCGAAATCCCTATACCCAACAACATTGAAACTAAGGATTTGGTTTATTATACCCAATTATAGTAGGCATGAAATATGAAATAATAGTTGATATTTGTTAAAATATATTTTATCTAGTTTACAAAATTCATGTATTAAGAAATTTATTGGTAAATATAAGAGAATATATATATACATTAGGAAGTAGTAAATTGTCAAAAATGAGACGGTATTCACCGAAATTGTATCGCAATGTCTTGAAGAACTACTGTGTCTGACTCAACCATTAAGTTATAACATAAATATTGATAAATGAAAAATAGTTATGTACAACATCTTCTAACATAAAAAATAATAAAGATGAGTGATCATACCAGTTTCCACAAAATGCATCATGTACCATATATATATGAAGCTCTAAACTAGATATAATATGTGATAGGGTAAATATGTACCCACATGTCCACATATAAATAAGGATTAAATATCCCCTATGGTCATTGTTATCTGATAATCATGTAGTGAAAAAGGCACTATATGTGTATTCCAATCATAAATATTATTAATTTTATCTCTCATCTTGATCAAATTCCTAATGTTTTATGAAATACATTATTTTAACATGCATTATAATGTGATCATCATGAATTTTACATCCAATGAGCCACAAAATATATAAATAGGTGCGACACGTGATAGTTAGCTCATCAACATTAAGGGGTAAATGTGTGAAGTGCATGACCTTCCAGCTCATAGATAGAGTACTAAAATCTATAATAATATTTCTCCCCCATAGAGTGTAAGAATATAAATTATTGTACAATCTCAGGCATTTCTCAATGGTTGAATCCAAAAAATGAAGAACCATGTATAAGAATACTGAGCATAACAGATATATACTCTAGGGTGAAGGTCATCTCTCCATCAAAAAATTAAAATATGTTTGTCTCATGTCTCCGTCTCTCAATGAGGGTATCAATGAGGTGATGATAAATAAATGTATAATCTTATATAGTGACACTATAGAAGTCATCACATCATAGGTGTGGAATAATAACAGTTGGAGGAGTAATGCGATGACATTGGAGTGACCTATGAACTCTAATTCATCAAACCTCAGGAAATGAAAACACCTCAAGTGAAACAAATATATACTTCACAGTGATTAGAGTAATATCCTCTATCTATATGAATTGATATGTAATTACTATTATGTATGTGTAAAATTTTAATACAATGTAATGGTTTTTAGAATGTTATGATTGGTATAATGTGGGATATGAAAGTCATGTTAACACCCCCTTCTCATTCTTATGTCTTTAAGATGGATTGGTCTATGGAAATCAAAAAATTTATTTTATATAATTATATATTAGTTATTCTTTAGATCCTAGTTTCATTATTTTCAATAGATCTTCTTCATGAGTCATTTTAATGAATTTTCATGTTAAATTAGATAATAAATTTTATTAGAATTATAATATTATAAGAAATAACTAGAATAGTTGGAATATAAATTTCCAGTAGACTTCATTAATAATTGGAGTGTATTTTGTATTTTATGATGGCTAATTTTAAAATGAATATGTAATATATTTTCAAGAGTATTATTTTCAATGATTGATTATTTTAAAAAACCTCCCAATATGTGAAATCAAGGTCCAACCCTAATACATTTTTAAAGATGTATGACATTACATTACTTTTATGTAATATTAAATCCTGGATGAGAACGAGAACTCATTCTTGAAATCGGTGGGAACCACTCCTTATTTTGGCCATCCTTGTGACATATATTGTATCTTATATGTTGGCCTTATTCTTGAGGCCAATCCACATCATTATAAATCCTTTTAGTTTTTATTTAACCTCGTCATCAAAAAACTATTGATGTTATGTATCCATGTGTGATGATATTTAGGCATTGGGAAATATCGAAACTCCCCAATAGTAATCCGCACTATATTATAATAGTTAGCGATGGTGTTGAGATGATACACTAGATCAACATATAGTACTCGTAAGTTGTTTGTAGAGGCACATGATGTAATGGAGTGTGCCCATTTACATGAATATATCTAGACTATTATATTGGCATAATTCACTATGTCTATAAATGCCACCAACACTAGAAAACTAATACCAATAAGGGGATCTAGAGACTATATCACCTAGAATCCACTTACATCATGGTTGAACATCAATAATAAAAAATAAGAAGTATCATCGATGTTCCTATAAATCTCTATCTCATTGTGTAATCAATATTGTATCCTATGAAAAATCATGCGAGTAGTTTTTCTTTCTCTTTCTATGAAGTAATTTACAAAGTTATAATAGACATCCTGAACTAGGTTTTTGTAGGTATCCAATGTAGCTCCTTAAAGATTTAATTGATTAAATGCACAGTGTCTGTGGTTATGTGTTCTTACCAATTACCCCATATTAGTCCAATGTCCATTTCTCTTTCGTAATAAGTATCATGTAGTCATACACTACCTGATTATCCCTTATAATTCCTTCTAATTGCTGCATAAAACTTCACTAAACTAGATCATAATACACATGAAAGTGATCATATAATATATAAATTAATATTATCTTTACACTAAAAATGTAAAAAACAAGAATCATATTGTAAACCATGCTTCATGCTAGAATTCTTCATATCTTCATCTTGAAATGACTTTGACAAATTTTTGGAATCTTTTCTAATGTAGTATTAATTATGTGAATTTTGGGACCTGCATGTAATAAGATCAATATTGATTGCCTCATTGGTCACAAGGTGATGATCAAATATCTGACACACACCCAAGAAGATGAGTGAAATGGATTATAATAAATCCTAAATTCAACTCCAAGATTCATATTTTTCTATTATAACTATGGTAAAAACAAGTGGAAGAGGTATACAATTACCATATTGGGTTTCCAAAATAATCAATAAGAATTAGTATTTCCCATATATAAATTTTTTAGTAATCTACATAATCTTTTTTCGTAAATGAAATTTGGAAATAAATGGAATAAATTCCTAGAACTAATAATAATATTTAACATGATATCGATCAAGTCATTTATGTTTAGACACATGTTTTTATATTATGGTGGAAGACAAGTTAGGTTTTTCCTTAATATTGACTGAAATTATAGAAACATGTGATAAAATTCATCCCAATCACCATACACCTTGAAATTTGTCTTCTATTTCCACATCCATTCATTTAAAAAGGAATTCATGTAATAATGTTTTTTATTGTACCCTCCCATGTTAATGGGATTCAAGAAAATACCAGAAGGTCCTACTCATCTTAAAAATAATAGATGAAGTAAGTTTAGCATCCATTGATGTACTCTATCATGTAAGTTTATGCTACAAGAAGGTATGATAAGACTCAAATTAGAAATCCTCCATAATCAAGGAGAAGTATCTAGAATCACCATCAAGTGAGATATGATTTCATCATAATAATTTTCACATGTTATGATTAATTATTTCTAGTTTTACTTTGGTATTAAATATCTATATTGTATATCAATATAATATCAGTTTTATACACATTTTTGGGAATCTTTTCTTGAAAACTATATTATAATGTATAATGGTTTATCCATCGAACCAAATTAGTCATCTAGAACTGTAGTAAAATCATTTTCAGGTGAGGTAAAATTCTAAAAGAATTAGGGAATTATTCCATATCTTATCTAAAATATATTAAATGTTGTGGACGATTGTTCATGTGTCATTGATGATATATTACCATTTCATTTCTCCAAACCAAATCCCCAAATTCTCAATCTTCCTCTAAATTTTCACTATTTTTTCATTTTTATCCATCATTAGAAACATCACTATCATAAAAAATTTATTTCATCATATATATGTTATCAATTTCATTTTCTTCTTCTTCGTGATGTTGAATATTAGAGTATTATTGAGAAGAAACTTTATTGATGAATCAAGTATTCCTCAAAAAATGTACAATAGTAGGCTAATACTACATTTTTCAATCTTCCATGTATAACTCCATAAAAAAATTATTAGTCCATTGGTTAAATTATAGTGTATATTTTATCTAGACCACATCATCAGAGAATGGATAAGCTAAATTTAAAAACCTATCCTAGAATTAATAATGTATATATCTAATAAACTAGATCTCAAAATCAGATCGCATATTTAACTGACCATGATTTATTTCCTAATTTTATTTAGGGTAACTCAATTTTGTATGATATTAATTTTTGTTGGTTGTATAATTTATCAATCTTCATGATTATATTGAATATATTCCTTATAAAAGTGGACATTTATATACGTGATTATGAGTGAACCAATGTTTTTTGATAATGATTCTAATAGTGAAAGTAATATTCACTATGAGGATTAATCTTGTAAGCTTTACTGTTGAATAATTATGTAATTCTATTTAATTATACAAGGATATAATTAGATGTTCAATATTTTATAACAAGAATGTGAATCTTTCAAAATAAGATGAATTGGGAGTGTCAAATTTGGTGTGCATTTAGTATTCTTTGTTATGCACCAAGTGAAAATTGAGTTAATAACCAATATGTATCATTTAGTGTTAGTAAATCAAGTTACATATTTTACAGAGCATGAATAAACTTGTATTATCTAGATTGGAATTTAATTTCTTGGAAAACCATAAAATCATTATTTTAAAAATATTTTAAAATGGTTTCTAATATTTATAATTATCCCAAATATTCAAAATGGTGTCTAAATATATTAATTTGTGTGAGTTTGGTGGAGTAAAGAGAATGTGAATCATCCAAATCAGGTCCCTAGATATAGTCAAACAAGGTGTGTAGTTATAACACTTTATCATGCACCCAGTTATGATTATGTTAATAAAAAATACTTATATTTCATGTTAATTATTCTTATGTGAACCTATTCTAGAGCATATACCAATGTTTATTATTTTGACATGGATTTCATTTCTCGAATAACCACAAAATATTTTCTTTATAAAACTGTTAGAATGTTTTATTTTGTTTATAATTATCTTTAATATTCCTAATGCTATCAAAATATAATAATTAGTCTAAGTTTATTGTAATAAATACAATGTGAATCATCCAACGTATATCCCTTGATATTTTCAAAATTGGTGTGTTGTTAGGCCTCATTTTCATGCACCGAGTGACGATTGAGTTAATACCCAATATGCCCTTTTCAATGTTATTTCCCCTAAGTGATTTTTTCTAGACCAAATCCCAATTTTTAAATCTGGATAAGGATTTCATTACAAAGATATCCACATGGTCTTTATTTTATTAATTAATAGAAAAATAATATTCATTATGAGAAATAATAATGTTGGGTTGAACATGAATGAAGTGTGAAGTTATTTAATGGTACTGATGTTTTTATATAACTTATCATAATTATTAGTAATCATGTTAGTAATTTTAAACTTACTCTTATTAATTAAAATAGTAATTAATTAATTAATAGTTATTTAATTGATAATTATTTGTTAAACACTAGTTAGTGATTAGTCACTCAATATTTAATCATTTTTTAATGATCAGTTAGTTATTAATTAATTATTTTTATATCATTAGTTGTGGATTAGTCAATCATGGGTTAACAATTACTTATGTATTAGTTACTCATTAAATAATTATTAGTTAATGATTAGTTAGTCATTAATTAATGAGTAGTTAATTAGTTGTTAATGAAAAGTTAATCATTAGATAGTGATTATTTACTCATTAGTTAATCATTAAATAATGAATAGTAAATAATATTTAATACTTTTTAACTAAAATTTAGTTAATTAAAAATAGTATTTTAAATTATTAGTTAATAAGTAGTCAGTCAAAATTTAAAAATTAGTTAATTAGTTTTTATTCACTGGTTAATAAGTAGTTAATTATAAATAATCATTAATTAATCATTCACTAATCATCCATTAATGAATAGTTATTTTTTTCATAAGTAGTTATTTATAGTCCCTAATTTTCCATTATAATATTATGAAATATTTCTTTATATTTATCAGGATCTAGTCACTAAGACAGTGTGTGATACTGAGGCCCAGTGTGCTCAAAATTATTTTTATAAAAATATTAAATATATTTTGTATTGTGTGCATGATTTTTCTTAAATAAATCTATATAACACTTAAATGGAGTCTTAGATCAGAAATATGAGACCATGGCTACGTTTGAAACACTATATTTACCCTAGTAGTGACCTAAAATAGGTTGGCATCAGATGTGCATATATCCTGACCATGGGCGGAACGTTCAAGTGGTTAATTAAATTAAATTAAATTAATTGATTGATTATTTAACTGAAATTAAATTATAATAATAATGTCAATATGGTGAATCCTTGAGAGTTATCTGTATAAACCTTAGATGGGTTCTTGAGCTTCTTTCCCTCCTTCCATTGTCAAATCACTTTGGATGATGATGAAACTCAGGATCAAAAAATATTTGGACATAATGAATGTAATTAATTACTTAAATAATTAGTGAAATTTTTTTTTCCAATACGAACAATATGATATTTAGGTAAGGTTCTTAATTTTGTGATTTATTTCCTTTTCGATGAAATTATTTTAGCAGATCAATCCACTAAATTGGTCTCCTCCAATGTCGAATCCTTGGCTTGATCTTATGTACCAACTAATTGGATATTCTTATTTTATAACCTGAATTTCTTTATTATTGATAATTTTCTATGATTAGTTGTCCAAATATGGTTAAAATTTTATTTGTGTGCCTTTACCCATCAATTGCTTCACATAATTCATCGGTAGGACTCTACAGTTCTGATTCGACATTGAGAAGTGGTACTAAGCCCGATCGAATCCTTGGAATCATGATAGTTTCATGTGAGAGGGATAGATAAATGAAAATGGGCTACATCAAGCTTGTTTTGGGATTTGGGGGATTGTTTCAATGACTGAAGGACGAGTCATCAAATGAAGAGGAACTCATGGCATGTGAAATTTATAGAGATCCTATGATGGTAACTGAAACTAATTTTTGATCATCAGATTATTGGAAATGATAAAAAACGACTAGATATAGTAATCATGAGTATAAATTAGGTATAAATTGTGTGTATATTCTAGATATAGATCACATAGCGCAGACCCTTGATTCTATAGAAATTCTGACTACAAAATGTGTTGTTCGAAGAACACACGGCATGTCGGGCACTAGTGGCGGTGGCTATGGTTTTAGAAATATACAAGGATGACACATCAGGTTTACCTCTAACACATTATATACCACATCCCGGGGAGGATGATCAATGTGGTGAGTCACACAGGTCGGACCTTGTGTGGGAGTAAACGACCGACCACATGGCTTTGTATCGAAGTAAAGAGACACAAGGTAAATTAAACAAATAAGGGGAAGATACATAGACACAAGAAAGCATAAATCTAGGACCCCCAATGGCATCAAAACACCATGTATATCCCCTAAAATCCATGAATAACTACATGACTGGGGAGACTTTTAAATTTAGGGACACGACTAGGTTAAGGAGTGGGACCACATGCCATGTGTGTCCCCTCAAACACAGGGTACCCCCTGGTACCTTTTTAGGAAACATTGATATTTCATATCACCTTCATTTGAACTCAGATTTTGGACTGCAAGTATCCTATCTAGAGTGTTTTTCATATATAAGGTGAAGGTTTCCTTAGGTTTGGATTTTGAGATATTTAGTGAAATGTTCCATGCACGATGCCAATTTGAGATGACACCCACAGACGATAGTGATCAGGAAAGATCACAAAATTCTAAATATATATTAAAAACCCCTATCACACTAGGTAACAGGTCCTCAACCTACATTTTATAACCCACAATATATATGGGAATGGGTCATATACCTTCCGATTGGAACCCCATATCAGATAGTTCATGGGTCCTCAATGAACATAGTGGAACACCCAATCAAAACTGTGTGCCAACCCTCGACCTATAGAGTGGAACACCCATTAGTTTGGGAATGGACCCTACACATTCTGAGTGGAACCCTCCATTTTATAAAGGGAGTAGGACATCATTAAAATAGAGTGTAATCCCCCATCAGAATGGGTGCGGTCCTCTAGGGATACTTAGAGTTAAACCCCCCCTAATGCACTAGGGTTGGGTCGTCTACTTGGTGTTTGTGCCTTCTCAGCTATGTGGCACACTAGAGAATAATGTTACTTCACAACATTACATATAAGAAGACACTTTAGATGATGGGCATAATTGATGGACTTTTGGAACTATTGGATACTCTTTTCCTTGGATGAGTTGTAATATAGGGATTCTATTTGTCTATCATTTGGTATTCTTTTAACTGATTATATATATATATATATATATATATATATATATCCATACCTGGAATTTTTTCACACTCCTGCCATGGGTTGAAATGACATGCGGGGTATGCCATGTTATTTCTATGTTCATCTTCCTAGGGTTTAATGAATTTACCCTCCGACTATGGGTGGTAATGACACAATATGTATTTCATGTACTCACCATACTGAGCCCCCTATGCTTGAGTGAGGTTACTCTTTCTCTTTATTTAGGTTAATCAATCTCTAGTGTACTATTACACTATGTTTATATTCATGTTGTAACTCTTACAACCCCCTTTCAGCTTTCAACCACCTACTAGGTATGTATATACTCACTCATAAATCATATTTTCCCATAAATGTCATGTCTTATAAAGATGAAGGACATGTTTTTGATGACATCAGAGGAGTGTAAGGATATTGGTTGTTGTAGATCGCATATAGTGGTTGTTGGTTGGAGAATCAGAGATGGGTTGTCTCTGTTATCTAATTTCCAGTTTTTTATGTTGGGACATATTTTTGATTGGTTGTGTACTTTTCCCTTTTACCTTTTCATTTTCACTGTCAAACTCTTGTACACCCTAGAGGATTTTCTTTCTTGATTTAATTTCTTGCTGCTGCATCTTTTTACAATTATTCATCTTCAATTTTTTATTGAGATGCTAGAGTTTCTATGTATAGTTACTTAGAAAAATGCCTCCCATTTAGGATATGCCTTTTGGTGCTTGTCGCCACCCCAAACCTATAGATGTAGGCTTGGGGTATTTTCAGCTTGATCCTCAGTTAGGGTTAGGTCATTATAAATTGTCATTGGAGTAGTTAATTTCGTGGGATATTTTTTTGGAGTATTCCCATTACAATGTTTTGGATGGGATTGGCGCAACAGTGTCAAAGTTTCTTTAATGCAGTTCTCAGGCAATGGAATACAGTGAAGTTATTGGCGGCCGATGTATCCATTCACAAAGCCCATGACTATCTTCTTTTCAACTCACAATACCAAGAAATTTGTTATAGGGTGAAATTTTACATGTATCATATATTATTGAGTCATTTACTCTCCTTCTTGAGATATCTCTACATTATATATATATAGATATATTCTAATCTGACCGTGTTAGGTACTGATAACTTTCTGGATGCCTTCAAGATGCCATCCAACCATGATAACACTTATAAATCTTGATGAAGATTCAATGAGAGAATAATCCTCACTTGGGGGTTCATCCTATGAGATTATTCTTTCAGGTGGGAATATAAAGCACCACCACTTGTCAAGAAGTACATAGTTACAGTTGAGCATTATGATGATGCACGCAAGATCAACACACTTTATGAGTTTTAGAAGTAGAGACTGCTAAGGTTTTATGGTGAGAAAGATCCTTAGGAAGTATAAGATTACCTATATTCAATGGTCTGTGATTTTAGATTTATCTGGTCACAAATCGATAATGTGGTTTCACTTACAGCTACAATTTTCCATGGAGCAGTTGGGCACTGGTAGAGTTTTGTTACCCTAATGCAAGTGGAGTCGAAAATATCAAGGCCTGATATCCATCAATTATTCTATGAGGATAACTACAGCTCCTTATTATGGTCAATATGAATTTAATATCTTATGCAGATTCATTTTGGAGGGAAGAAAGATGATGTGTACACAACAAGGTTTATTGACCTTACCCAGTAATCCATTAACATGAACTGAGATGACTACTTCCAAGATTAGAAGTTTTAAAAGGGAAACTGTAGAAAATCTATGCTAATGTGGTACCATTCTATAATCCCCACATATTATGGTCTAATAGAGAATGAAATAGTGATAGATAAATTTAATTTAATGGGATTATAGGCATTTTGAGATGGTTTTGTTTATCACAAGGAAAAATATTTTGCATCAACTAGCATGTGCCCAATGATAGTATCTCAACAGAGGAGATCTCCCCATGATCTAAATTAGGATCATGTTCAGTATAATCATATAGTAAAAATGTATCCTTGAGATGGGTAGTGATTTACATGATACTAGAGAGGTCACAAAGTGCTAGACTGCCCAACTGGACATGTCAAGGGGTGTAGGTGGATAGCTGACAAACAACCCAAGTAGAGGAAGCGATGTGACCAGGGATCTCCTAGGAAAGGGTAGGGTGGTACCTAGGGAGTTGGATCTAGAATATGGGTAAGAGGAGATACAGGTGGTAATATTTTTTATTATATACTTTTACGACAACCTCAAGGTGGCCCATGTCAGGATTAGAGAGCAGGAGGCTGAGGATACAAATAGTTATAGGTTTTGGAGGATTATAACCCCACAACACATGAGATGATCTAAGGTATGGTATTTGTTTGTTTTGACATGGATTTATATTTTGAGACATATTTTCCAGTCATTTTGTTATCTCTATACTTCTTTTTTGAGAGATCAAGATCCAATTTAAGGTGCAATCCTAGAAGTTTCGTCTTGAGGTTCCTACAAAGAACCCCTATTCAGTATCATTTATATGACTTTATTAAGAGCTATCACTTGGTGAATGGAGGTTCACGTGGGAACTTTTGGTCAAAAATATGGAAACCAATGTCATTATCTTGGGTATATATTGGATTAACATTGTCTGATACCATATTGGATATCACTTCCAATGAGTCAGATACCTATGCACTGATGGGACGAGATTCACCTCTATGATTGAGAGATATCTCATGGAAGGATGAGTGGGTTCTATGAGCATGAGGCCAAAAACCATCACCCATATGTATGATAGTATATAATTTATTTTATTAGAATATTTAATCAATTGGATTCCTCCAGTCTTGGGGGATTATATAGGAATTTTCCATGAGGATGTTTCCGGACTACCTTTGAGGAGGGAGATGGAGTTTTTCATCGACTTGCATCCTAGGACCACTCCAATATCTTATAAAACATATAATATGGCCCCAACCAAGATCCATGAGATTTGTTTGAAGTTGTAGTACCTTTGAGAGAAGTGTTTAATCATAACCTGTGTGTCCCCCTGGGTGGCTCCAGTGTTGTTCTTGAAATTGGATAATGGGAGTTTGTGGCTTTGTGTGGATTATCCTCACCTAAAAAAGAGATGATAAAAAATATGTACCCCTTAACAATTATTCAAAAAATCTTTTACTAGTTAGAACATGTGATATTGTTTTCAATGATTGATCTTAGGTCTAGAAACCACCAGATGAGGGATCACAAAACTGATATTCCAAAACTATTATTTCGTTGTCACTATGGACACAGTGAGTTCGTAGTGATCACTTTTGTGTGATGAATTCCATACCATGTTTTTGGATTTTATGAATTGAATCTTCCAACCACACATAGAACAATTTTTGGTCAACTTCATCAACAATATACTCATATAATCTACATCAACGGAAGATCATTAAAATCACTTATGCATGATTCATGATTTAATTCGATAGAACCATCATTATAGAAAGATCAGAAAGTTTTATTTCTTAATTCATGAGATTCATGTTCTAGGTAATTCCACTCACGAGCATGGTTTTATCCATAGGCCTAGTAATTATTGATGCATTAATTTCTGGTGGGTCACCCATGGGCATGTCCGAGGTGAAATGTTTTCTGGGCCTGGCAGGGTACTAAAAGAGGTTTTTGGTAGACTAATCCATAAGTTTGGACCCTTTGAACACCCTAACTTGGATAGGGAACCCATTTAATTAGTATGACTATTTTTATTGGGTAATTTATGAGTTTTTGCTGAGGAAAAAGAATGATTAAGTGTTGAGACTACTAGAGAAGGGCTTGGAGTATGTACTCTATTTTGATGCCTCATGAGTCAGTCTTGACTATCTGTTGATGAAGTGATAGGAAATTATTGCATATGGGTTGATGCTGTTGAGACCTAATGAGGAGAACAATGTGACTCATGTCTTAGAGCATACCAAGGTTTCCTTTATTGTAATGATACAAAGGCACAACCTTTTGAGGGATCACTTTTCAATTTAATCAAACTATTGGAGTCTCAGGTATGTCTTCATGAATAAAGAATCAATAATAAGATAATGAAAATGGTAAGATTTCATGTAGGACTATGACTTCAAGATAATAAATTTATTAGTTATGGGAAAGATAGTGGAAAATTCTCTTAGTAGGAAGTCCTAGGATCTCTTTGTGTACGTGGATTTGAAGTAGTTCGCTTCCATACAGCTGACCTTAGTATAACAGGAGTGTAAATCTTTTATTTAGTATATGGTTTTGAATCCTCCACCTTTTTTTCATGTTAGAGTGTCCTAGCTAGGAGAATTCAACTATGAAGTATTACAGGACTAGGTATGGATGGTGGATTCACTATATTTGTATTATGAATGATAGAATCAAGTCATGTTTTTATAGGGACAAATGGTGGTTCTAATCACAATACAGGAGGAGGTGATGAAGGAGTTACACACATCACCTCGAGATGTACCACCCATTGTGGGGAAGATATATTGAGTCATTCAAAATTAGTTTTGGTGGCCCGACATGAGATGCAACATTACTGAGTTCATATTTAGGTGCCTCCCCTATTAGAAGGTGAAGGCTGAGAACCATGTTTCAGTTGTTTTTTTTGATCCCCTTGAGGTCCTAACGTGGAAGTGACATTGCATGTCCTTGAACATTGTTACAGGGCTTCCATAGATTGTGATGGGCCATGAATCCATATGGGTGATAGTTTACCGACTTATGAAGTTAACACAATTCCATGCTATAATGTAGTATAGTTCGGTGGAGAGCTTTGGGTAGTTGTATATTTGGGAGATAATTCATCTTCATGTGGGGATGTCAACCCTTGTATGCGATCATGATGTGTGGTTTACTTAACAGTTGTAGAGAGTTCTGTAAGAGGAATTCAAGACCCAAATGATGATGAGTATATCCCTTCACCACCAAGCCTACGGGAATACTGAGTGAACTATCCATGAATGGGAAGAAATTATGAGGTTTTGTGTGATTGACTTAGGCCAGAGCTATGAAGATCACTTTCCTTTATTAGAGTTTACAGCCAATAATGGCTACCACTTTACAATTGGAATGGAACATTTTAAGGCCTTATACGAGGGATCATGTAGGTCACCCTTATGTTGGATAGAGATCAGTGAGACATGTCATAGGGGTCCAAAGATGATACATGGGATGATGGATAAGGTCTATGTCATCCGTGAGTAAATAAGGATGACCCAAACAATGCAGAAATCATACACATATCACCATCATTGGTTGTTGGAGTTTTAGTAGGGAGACCACATCATCATGAGATTATCCCCATGAGAAGGATTATGGAGGATCATCGGGGGAGGAATGAAATCCTCATGCATTTTTGTGATATTTGAGATTATGTAGATGATTGGAAAGCTTGATTACTGCCTCCCCCTACCCCCACAACTAGAGTGGGTGCACGGCGTTTTACATGTATCACAACTGACAAGATGTGTTTATGCTCCCAACCATGTCATAGACTTGGGTGAGATTGATGTCGAAGATGGATCCAACTTTGTGGATCACCTATTAGAGTCTGAGTATTGATAGAAGATGACACAGTATGAATGAATAATCCCCTTGTTTTGTATGTTTTGGTAGAACTAGAATGTATAAGAGAGCTTCTAAGAGGGGGAGATACAGATGCGAGCTCTGTATTCCAAGATGTTTGTTTAGTTTTTCTATTTGGGGATGAAAAAAAAGAAAGAGGTAATTATGTATAGAAATAATGTTTCCCTTGTAAAACATTTATATATATATATATATTCCTAGATCCATGAACTGAGACGACACAGATTCCACGGCCCGGTGTGAGAAAAATTTATTTTATAGAAATATTAAATAAATGCATAGTTCCATAAAAATAATGGGATAACTTCAAAAATAAATAATAGATCATAAATATGAGACTATGGTTGAGTCTGAAACATGATGTTTACCCTAGGTGTGACCTAAAATTGGTCATAGTAGGGTATTCAGATATCTCGCTCATTCGCTGCACATTCAGTTGCTTAATTAATTAATTAAAATTAATTGATTAATTATTTAACCTAAAAAAATTATTATATGAATGTATCTATGAAGAAACATATGGTTTTATCCATATAAATCCTAGGATGGTTCTAGTTCTTCATCCCCTCATTTTGCGGGAGAATCAAATTTGATGATGATGAAACTATGGATCAAGATAGATCAAAACACATAGTATGAAATTAATTCCATTAATAATTGGTGAGTAAATTATATTATGAAGAACGATCTAATCTCTAGATATGACTTTTTAATTTGTGGTTTACACCCTTTTTGAAAAAAGTGTTTTTCTAGATAAACCCGCTCTATTGATTTGCACGAATTGCAGATCCTTGGCATACTCCTTTGTATCGATTAATTTTTTATTATTATTTTCTAAAAAAAATATCCACATTCTTGATATATGAACAATAATTCTTGATTATTTATGGTTAAAATTTTGTTTCTATGCCCCCCCCCCCTCAATTATTTCGTGTTTTTTACCATCAGGACCCCATGGTCCCGGTTTGACATTATCATGAAGTATTGAGCCCGATTAAATGCCAGGAATTTATAGATATTCATATGAGAGGGGAAAATCAATGAATTAGTGTTATATCTGGGAATTTTGTAGGTTATGGGAGATTTTTTAAATGATCAAAGGCCAAATATTCAATATATGCGGAATAGGTCGCATGCGAGACATGTAATGAAGTTCAAATGCTGTTGGAAACTAATTTTGAACCACCAGATGGCTAAAAAATAATCTACAATGACAAGATACACTAATTATCTATGGAAGTAAGGTGGGAATTGAAGGAAAAATATAGATCTAGCATACAGATAGAGGATCTATGATTTTGGAGAAATCCCAACAACACACTGTGTAGTTCATAGAACGCATGGAATATCGGGCCCTAGATGCGAAGGTTATGGTTTTGGAAATATATGAGGTTGAAAAACTTGAATCCCACCTTCACACCGTGTACCTTATCCCTGTTGGATGAGCCATGTGGCGAAGATCATGGGAAGGACCCGGTGTGATAATACACATCCATGGACATGGATGTGTACATAAGTACACAAACATAGGGTAATGTACACTGATACTAGGTAGATACATGAACATGACCAAGAAAATGTGTGAGTCCCTATGTGTAATGGTCACACAAATTTTATCATGTTCCTTCTATGTATGCCTATACTCTTGGAGAGTCACATTCCTTCATGGAAATGTCCTGGTGAAGGAGTGAGACAACACGCAGTGTGGGTCCCCTCACATGTTGTGTTCCACTTGGCTCCTTTTAAGGGGTATTTGATCTTCCATGTCACCTTTGTTTGAACTTGGATTTTCCCCCAACTTTTCCATCTTGAATGTTTTCCATGTAAAACATGTTAGTGACCTTGGTTGTGGATTTTGAGTAACAATGTTAAATGTTCCATCAAAATCACTTATTTGATTCAATGATTAACGATGGTAGAGATCCGGTGACGTCACCAATGTGTACCAATACAGTGGAACCCCTCATCATATTTGGGGTTGGTACTCTACAAATATGTTTTATATGGAAGCTCCTATTAGATAAGGCATGGGTCCTCAATGACCAGAGTGTAACCTGCCATGTCACACTAGGGTGAAAGTCCTTGACCTATAAATTAGAACCCCCTATCAGTACGAGTATGGGTCCTCCATCTTCCTAGTGGAACCCGCATTTGGACAGGTTATTGGTCCTCATCATCTAGAGTTGAACCCCCTGTCACACTATGGCATGAGTCCTCAATCTATAGAGCGGAACCCTCCCATAATCTTGGGAATAGTTCATTTACCTACCCAGTAATCCCACTATTGTATAGGGAACATGACCTTATAAAACTAGAGTGGAACACCCCACCCCAACATAGATATAGGTCCTTTATATATTCTTATCGAGTGGTACCACCTAAATAGACTAGTGTGTGGGTCCTCTATAAAACGTTTGTGTACCCATGGCTAGGAAACAAAATAGAGAGTAATTTTCCTTTACATAGTTACTTTTAAGAAGATGAATGGGATAATGGGAATCATTTTTAATATTTTAAAACTATTAGTGACTATTTTCTTGGGCTGATCTATGAGATAGAGATCCCATTTGTATCTTGTTTGGGATTATTTTGATTGAGCATAAATATATTTTTATCCATACCATGGATTTGGTTACTCTCCTACCATTGGTTGTGAAGACATGTGGGGTATTCCACATACATTCCATGTTTATCTTCTCATGGTTTGAAAAGTTCACACACCTTCTATATGTGTTAAAGTCTCGATGTGTAGTTCATATAATCACCACGTTGATCCCCCTATACTTGGAAGAGGATACTCTTTCCCATTTTTTGGTTTGAGCCACATTTTGTATATTATCTTACTATCATTTTATTCATGTTGTATCTCTTATTACTCACCTTATAGGTTTTGGTAAATCTACTAGGTATGTATATACTCACCCATGCCTAAGAATTTCCAGCACATGTTGTGTCTTATTCAGATGACAGAAAGGCTAGAGGTGACTTTATAAGAGCTTATAGACACGAGGTGTTGTGGACCACGTACGTTGGTCTGAGCTTGGAGATCAGGATCTTGGATGTCTTTGTAGATATCATTCCATTTTTTTAGGTTGGGAC
Source organism: Viscum album (assembly GCA_963277665.1). Lineage (NCBI taxonomy): Eukaryota > Viridiplantae > Streptophyta > Magnoliopsida > Santalales > Viscaceae > Viscum > Viscum album. The sequence continues at coordinate 174,626 of CAUJRU010000076.1, forward strand.
ATATTTCTTGTTTATGGTGTATTTTTTCCCTTTACATTTTAGTTTTTACTATCATACTCATACACATTATAGAGGATCAACATTCTTGGTTTACTTTATTGCTTTTTCTTCCTTTTATTATTATTTATATAATTTTTTTCATTGAGATGGCAGGATGTGTGTATACAAGTACTTAGGAAAAGGCCTTCCATTTAGGATATGCCTTTTGAAAATTGTTTCCACCCCTGGCCTATGGAGGTGGGCTTAGGGTAGTTGCGGCTTGAACCCCCGTTATGTCTAGGTTGTGACAAGATACTTAATAGTTATTTATCAGTTAATTAATATTCAGTGAAGAATATATTATTCATTAATTATTGGTTAATTATTAATTAATTAATAGTTAATTATTATTTAATGATTAGTTTATCAATAGTTATATCTTAATAAATGCTTAATCTATTATTAGTTAAGCATTATTTAATCCTATGTTTATCCTAAGTTAATCATTATTTTATTATTTGTTAATACTTTTTAAATACAGAACTAAGTAATAGTTTAAACTTATATAATAATTATTTGTTCATTATTTGACCATTATTCAATCATTATTCAATCATTTGTTTATCATTAATTAATCAATAATCAATCCCTACTTACACTTTAGTTAATACATAGTGAATCACCTCTTAATAAATTTTTAATTATTCGTCAATAATTATTAATTCAACTGTAAATTAATATTTATTTTTTATTTATTTATTATTAAATTATTACTTTATTATTAGTAGTCTAATATTTACTTATTAGTTAACAATAGTTTACTAAGTATTATAAACTAATAAATGATATTAATTAATACTCAAATCATAGTAATTATAGTTATATGAACAAAGACTATTAATTAATTAGTTAATAAATAGTTATTATTAAATAATAATTAATTACTCTCAAATATTAATTATTATTTACAAATGAAATCTAATTGACTAATCAAATATGTAAATATAAATATTTTAATAAAAAAACATACAAACTAAATAAATAAAAAACATTACAATTGAATTTTGATGATACATTTTAATGAGGCATAAAAATTTTCATAAACTTTCAAGGATTCCAATACATTCATTGGGAAGGGAGAAAAAAGTTGTATAATTGTAGAGATAGGGAGCCAAAACAGAGGGAAGTTCAGAGAGAGAAGGATTTCTGGGAGAAAGGGCTTCAACTTTTATAATGGTATATGTGTACAGAATTGATTCCCTTACCAAAATTTTCCTTTTATTAGGTGAAAATCGGAGAGGGTAAAAACAACCTTACCTGAATAAAAGGAACCAAGTGTTGTCAGAATCATCTCCTTTTCAATGTCATCAATTTGAGGAAAATTAGTTGAGGCATAAAATGAAATTGTGGAATACTTTTTATTTTATTTTAACATAAAATATATTTATATTATTCATATTGGAAAACATATAAAAAACATAGAAAGAAACCTATTTCAAAAGGAGGATGATATCTGATACGATTTGACAAAAATAATTTAATTGAAATATATATAGTGATAGGAAATTTCATGAAGTGACCCGAAACCACGTCATTATTCTTTGTTGGGAAGAAATTTTGACAAAATGTGATATAAAAGGATTAGGAAAACAACATTGCAAAACTTGTTGAAGGTGAAAATGATGAAAGATGAAACTATGTCATCAAAACAGTTGATAAGAAATTATTTAAGAAGGAAAATGAGGTTGAAAAATGATTCCATGTAATATATGTTCTTTTCTGTTGTTTAATTTCCATGTAAAATTGTATTCATTTATTTATTCCTTTGTAATTTATCACATGCATCAAAAATTAAATGAAATTTTTATGGTAAATATATTGTTAGGATTCATTTTTTATGCATGGGATCGGTGTTTTGGGTCTATACCTTTAGGCTACTCCATATTTTTTTTAGGCTCCTTACTTTTCCTAATAACAACTCATTAATCTAATGTGGGGGTATTTCATCACTTTTTATTAAGGGAACCTACCATTTAATCCAGTTTTTATACATATGCAGGATTATTTATTAATTCAGTTCAGGCATGCCATGTTTCCTTTCCTATCATTCTATGGTTGTTTCGGCAACTACACCTTTCAAGAAATTGATTGCCCATGTCATTTATCTCTTTATATTATTCAATCAAATCATATCATTCGGGATTATATATAGTATATAAGGGAGAAAACCCATGTTCCTTTTACAATCATTGTTGTAAAATATAAAAGATTATTATTTTCATGATTTTATAAATGATCCTTCAATTAGATATGGTGTGGTTGAACCAGCCAAGAAGTCCAATTATGGTGTTCCAGACTGAGTAATCCTCAGGTTTGTGATAACAAATCCATAATATGAACCAATAATTTCAACCTACCATAGAAGAATATTTTCTAGATTGAGGAATTAATTTTTGGGATCTATAAAACAAATATTTTTCTTTATCTTTTATTCATGGTTTATTAGAATCTATTAATAAAATTCTTTACATTCTGGTTTGATTCTTATATTGATTGTTTTTTATTTTTTGATATTAATTAAAAAATGTGTAGTGTGGGGTTTTTAAAAAGAACATTGAATCCCAAATAAACCGAGAGACATTAAATCCTACATTTCTTTCTTGTTATATATTTTCTTTATTACTCTTTGGCGCCTATTTTTGTTATTTCTCATATTGACTTCATTGAGTATCTTTGGGATTGTTTTTTTCTCCATTATTCAATACACATTATTTCAAACATATTAAGAAAAAAACTACTGTTTGGTTATCATTAGTTAATATTAGGGTGGTATAATTATTATTCTCTACAATAATAATATATTAGATTCACTAAATTGAAATAATAAAATCCTATAAATAATAAATAAAAATATTTGACAGTGATAATGACTTCAACGTTTTGTTAACAAATATTATCGTCCTTCTTATACAATAGGGACTCATCAATTCTTTACGTAGACCTATAAAACATATAGTTTACCTTTTTATGATTGATAGACTATAAATACTTATCATGATGCACCTACAGAAACATTGAAAAATGGAAATAGCTCAATTCTTTCATCACTGGGTGATAAAGTGATTAGAGAAGTATCTCATGAAACGACTTCTTCTGGTAAATGGATGAAACTTGAAAAACTATATACGACTTCCTCAGATGTTAGGAACCTGTATAAGAATCATAGTGTGCTAAGCATTATAATATCCTTGTGCACTTCAATTTGGGAGCACCTTCATGAATTTAACATGACTGTGTAAGTTGTATCTAATAATAATGATTAAATTGATATTGGAGATCAATATATTGCCTTCTCAATGCCAATTTATAGTTCCTCTAATACTCAAGTAGAGACAATGCTGTATGTATGAGACTCATTAGAGTTATATGATGTTAAATTGGCCCAACATTCGAAAATATCATGCCAAACATAAATTGATGTATTTGAAAGAATTATTTCTTACTAATGGTAGAGATGAGAATAATTATAATAAGATATAAAATAATAATTTAAAATAAAATAACACTAAGAACCTAAAATATATCATTGTTTAAGGGAGGGTTGGTTTGTTTCTATAATTGTGGTAGGAATGGACACATTTCCCCATAGTGGTACAAGCTTAAAGAAAAATAATATTTCAATCAATATCAGTCTTTGATAACTAATTCTGGTTGTGGAAGTACAAAGGTGATAAATGTTAATACTAATAATATGACCAATGGATGAGTGTTAGAATCATGATTATTATTTCAAATTTCCCATGTTGAATTTTATTTCAATGATTTGTATGAGAGTGTTGAGGAGGATGTGGTGATAGAAAACAACAAGAGGTGTAGATATACATGAATGGTGATTAATTTTTTTAGATAATTCTGATAACTCTTTAGTGATAATACTTAATGTAAGGTGGGGACCTTACCAATATAAAAACTTCATTAAAATAGGTGTAATGGATTATAAAGGGTATACTTTCAAGTCCTAAATTGGTTGTATATGGATTTATTAGGGGTATTAAACTATAATCCAATAATTTTTTTAAATTACTGCATGTTGTTGATGGAAGGACATATCATAGATACTTATGTAATACATATGTCCCCAACAAATACAATACTATTTATTGGAAATAAATATTAGTGAATTTATGCTCCAAAGTTCTAGAGGATTTGAGTAATAAATTTATTTTGACTAGTATTACATTAATCAATCATTCCCTTGGTAAAGATTGTGTTCTAGGAAATGATAAGATAGTTATCTATAATAGGTTTTACTTCAAAATTGAAAATCTATTAGAATATGTACAGTATATCATATACGGACTAGGTTGGATGACCTGTCATGGAAGATTTTTGATTTCATATACTTGAACAATAATTTCTCTAGAAGATTTTGTATATATGTCCTTCAAATCAGGTGTGATGTCATTAAAATCTTTAAGTCATGGAAATACATTATTGAGAACAAAACTGGTAGAATGATTTAGGATTTAATAATATAAAATTTATCATAAAACCTCTCCTTTTTATTTAACTAATTTTGTGAGTTTGAAGTTGTAGTTAGATATCCAACTATTAGGGAAACTCCATAATAAAATTATTTAATATAAAATATAAAACGAAATATACTAGAATGAGTCTGAAGTATGTTAAAATTCATAGGGTTATCCGAATACTTGTGGGTATATTCTTTTTTTAAAGTAGTTTCCCTTATTAATTTATGCTCTTCTTCTACAAATGAAACTAAGACGAACAATGAGTTGTGGTGTCATATACCCCATTCCTATATTCATTTAAGTGTTTTTGTATTTAAAACCTATGCACATTCCAAAGGTGATAAACTAGAAGTAATATTAGTACAATGTACATTGGTTGAATATCCTAAGGTGGTTATGGGGAGTATGTTGGAGGTTTAAAAAGTAGGTTAAAAAATATACATTATAATATGCGATATAGTCTCCCATGAGTCTATTGTTACAAAAAATTAGTATGTTTCTATTAATAGTGATTAAATTAATCAAAATTACACTGCGCCAACCAATAATCAAACATTGTTTTAGGATCCAATGAAGAATAATCCACTAGATCATCTTACCCAATACTATACTAAACCCAATTCTCTAATTGAATCAGAAGGAAATAAAATAAAGCAATAAGATGATTACTAACTTACCAGATACAAATGTACAAGTGTTACCAAACCTCTGGCTCGATTAAACAATTATTACATTGCTTCTTTTTATTTCCATATTTATTAGGACCTTGATTTTGAGGACACAAAGACTTATAGTAATGTGATAAATTATATAGATTATAGTCATTTGGTTACATACATGGATAATGAAATGTAATCTTTAAAAGAAAATGAAAAAAGTATTTTGTTAATAAACCACCTAATTTCAAACATAGTGGTTATAGGTGGATTTTCAAAATAAAAAATATAATTACATTGAGAGTAAAATAAAAGTTAATGATAGTATTGTAGCCAATGCTATCTTCCAAAGGGGGGGAATTGACTGTTCAAAAATATATCCTCTTGTGGATAAAAATTCTCCAAGAAATTTATCAGTTTCTTTTTCATATTATTTTTGTTTGAACATTGAGAAGATTAGTTTAAAAATAGCCATCTTGCATGGTGAACAAAATGAGACCATTTATATGATACCACATAATGGTTATTCAATTATTTCATATCTGGTTATTTAATACTTCGGAATGAATCCTTTTATGGTCAAAAGAAAGAATCTTGGTTGTTTTATATGAATTCTGAAACAATTATTCTTATTTTTGTTATAATATAGGTAAGAATGATACTTATGTATATTTTATGAATATGAAAACGTTTATTCATTAATTGCTACTATATGTTGATGTCATTATTATCATTTTTTATGATTTTAAAATTATAATTCTTATTAAATCTCTATTAAGGGTGGTGGTTGAATTGAAATACCAAGAAAATTATAAGAAAATTAAGGGGATGAAAATAATAATGAATAGGGATAAAAATTTTCTTTACAGGTCACAACACATTTATATTATAAGAATTCTTAGGGGATATATTTTTGAAATCCTAAAACATAATAATGTACCAATATCCCATCATTTTAAGCTCTCAATATAAAAATATCATGATATAGAATCAGATACTGAATTTATGTCTTTGATAATTTATTCTAGTGTAGTGGTTAGCATTGTATATTCCATGATTTTCAAATGACCAGATGTTTTATATGCTATTTGAACCCTTGTAAGATTTATGTGTGATCTTGGTATGGCACATTTTAAATATTCAAAATTATTAAATAGGTATATTTATAATGCTCCATCATGGTCATTAATATATGAAAAAAATATTGATATTACTGACCCGATTGTTGGTAATGCATATTTTGATTATGTATGAAATATAGAAACCTACAAGCCAGTAACAGGATATATAATTACTTCCTATGTGTAACGACCTAGACCCGAACATCCACTTGAACATTGATAAATAAGTCGGGTGTTACTACCTTAGGCACACTTCCTCGAACACCAATGGCTGCCAACTAACAGTGAGGGTCTTATAGGTATAGTGGGGAGGCTATAACCTCTTGGAGGATAATAATGGTACTGGTTCGAGTATAATATTAAATATGCAGTGGAATAAATTACTCAGAAGACTCGAAAAAGACCCGCAGAGCGGAAGCACATTCAATATCTATAAACAATGAAAGCAATAAATATAATCAATAGCAGCAAAAAGTAAACAGAACAACATGTTGATCAATTATAACTATTACTGAACAACAAAACATGCATCCAATGTAGGTTGTACATATCCATATATATATAAAAGGATCCAATGGATAAACAACTATACCTACATAACGAGCATGATGATATAGGAAAGGAAGTAAAACAAAATAATCTCCAGCTAGGAAAGACCTCAAGCTCCATACCATCTCTATGCAACAACTAATGCATTCCAGCTCCTGATGCTAGCCCCTTTATAGCACATAAATCCATAATGTTTGCACGGGTCCCGAAGGGACCGTGTAGTGTGTGAGACAAATATTAGTAGGATACCAACCAAAAGTGCATACCTAATATAAGTGTTTAAGTAGGCATGCTGTTATAAGACAAACAGTAAATAGTGTGATGCACAAGTAAACATAAACACCACTGGTGCTCTGCATCCACCATGAAGTGTCACCTGCTTCAGCCATCACCGGAATCACTGTCATGTTACCCGACACCATGTGTCCCATGACACCACGTGTCTCAAGTACTGACGCCCTGAGGGCATGCCCAAGAAATATTAACCTAGAAGAACAGTGATTCATGTATTCATATAAGTAATCGGAGAGAAAACAATATCTGCCCTAAAATAAAGTTACCGGAGGGACAATGATGTCTACCCTCAAATAATGTAATAGAAGGGTTGGTGATGTCTTCCCTCAAATAGTGGATAGACTCTTCCCCCCAACACAATAGCCTTAATTGTATCCCCTAATGACTCCTCACCTTACACATGGATTCCTACCGCATGCACACCCAAACCAAAAGTACCTAAACCACAACTAATGGGGGACTCTACCCACCCAAGTGGGAAAAACCACATCATCAAGGAGTCTCTCAGTGTGCACACTACTCAATGTTTCGGATGAAAGGAAATCAATAAAATAATACCAAGCCACAACACCTCTGACACCTCATGTACGTACGACCATGTCGCTCAAGTCTGACAGCCTTGCCATCCATGTAACTTATGACATGCCCTACCTGATAGTCATCCTTCCTCATGAAGACGTCCATGACATCCAATCCCTTGGATATAACCATCCAATGTATCCCAATCCAAGCCCAACCTATGATCAACATCACTCAAGAATATCTGGGCCACACCCAACACAACCACAAGTGTTCTGGCATATGCAATTCAACAATTATACATATAACCAAAAAATAACTTCTAAACATGAAAAACAAACTAAACAGTTGAAATGAACTAACCAAGTGTTGTCCCATACAGACACTGAGGTCTTTAAATCCTCCAACAATTCATATCAAGGTTCAATAAACTAAACTCAATAGTTTCCAACAATATAATTTAATTAAAACCATTTTGGCACTCCACAGCCAAAATTCCTCGTTGAGAGACGACCCCTCGCCTAGCCCCAGTCATGAAAAATAGGTGACAAACTTACCCAAAGGAATCCCACATGACAAATAAACAATTAAACAAGGAATAGCAGGTAAAACAGGGTCACACTATATATACCCGAAAATGCTCCGAAGGTTGCACCACCCAAAAGTCTACAAAAACACAAAAATAGGTATGCACCACTTACTAGAGACTCATAGACATAGGCACGTCCAATATCAATCTCCAATTCGATGCCAATCTTTATAGATCTTAATTTCTATCAAATCCTGGCAATTTGACTCAGATGGAAACTATGACGCGTGAGGCAAAGAAACTGGAACAAAACAGGGTGTGCAGGTTTAGCCTCACTGTAATGATCCTGAAACAACGGAAGGATTGAAGAAAGAACATCAGATGATGATTCAAGGGAATAAAAAATTCTTCAGAACATTGGAATGGACCTGTTCCGATTTGGGAATGAAGAATCTATTTCCTAAAATAAGAGGTGACACTCTTTCTTTTAAGAGAATAAAAATAAAAATATATGTCATGTACAAAAGGACTACATACCGTGTACTAGGATTTTCTATACTCTGACTTAAGTGGAGGTAGCCACATGGCTAAGACGCTCCACATGGGTCAACACATGACTTGAACTCAACATGTGCGCAGAAATGATAGTACACGTCGTGTCAAGAAACCCTACATGGCATGTAGTAGGAAATTCTTACATGGTCATCACATGACATATACATGGCAAGCGCATGGCCAATAATCTCCTAACCCATAAAGGGTGTGTACCTAAGAGTACATGGTGTGTAGGTTGGAAATTTTCCAAAACATCCCAGATTTACCCAGTTTTCTCAGAAACCATTCAAAAATTCAAACAGGGTCCAAATTTTGACCCGTTCTAAAAACCCAGGTTCTTACAATCTCCCAACCTAAACATAGCTCATCCCCAAGCTATCAGATGAAACCCGGAGTTGGAACCGAACATACCACCGTGGTCAAAGTAACATGGACTCTCCTCGTCTCAAGGTTTGGTCTAAATTCTTCATGGGATCCCCACATAAGGAATTTCCTAACTCATTCTCAACCCTATAAAAATCAAAAAAACAAGGGTTCACTAACCTGTTTCTGGGCTCATGGTCTTATTGTGATGAATCATCACCCATGCGCCTCACTATTTCTCATTTCTGACACCCAAATGTATCCTGAACCATAATGGTGTCTGCCTCCATAGGGTCTTCATCCCATGGATTCTCAAAATGAATATGGTTCCTAGCACCTCAAGTAACCAGCATTTTCAATGCTCCGATGCCACAACATCTCAAGTAACATGCATCCTTGATGCCCCAATTCCCATGGAACCTCATGTAACCCACATTTTCGATTCCCCTATGCCACACATCTCGTACATATATATAAATATATATCAAGCACCTAATATGGTGCCAATCCCACTGACTAGCATCCAGTCAGTCCACATAAATCTTGTGTACCTCGTGCACTCAAAATGGACATGCCTCAACAGGGCGCTCCAATGGAAAACAAGAAATTCAAGGCCACAATTGCAGTGTACCTCTAACCGTCTTCGGATCACCAGCCTACTCCGCCCCTGGCAGCTCCACAACATGCACCTAGCCTAAAGTACGGCTGTCTGATGCCTGACCTCCCTGCGGTGCTGATCCAGTCACCAGCCACTAACCCCTTAGCTGGGTATCACTATCTCGGTCACGTCCTCCATGTGCAAATAAAACTCGGTTACCATCTCATTGTAACACCCCAATCATCCATTGTACGCTTCCCTTTGAATAATACAGTAGCGTGTGTTGTACGCAACTTCGAGTTCTAACACACACACCACAACCAATCAAAATAGCCATTATGAATAGTAATACACAATTTTTGAAATTTTATAAATTTTATCATTAAAAATGGACTTCATTTTTGGATTCAGAATATCAAAATTAGCCTAGGGTGAAATTTTGGTATTTTTCTAAAAACTTTCAATTTTTGATGAATAGTGAAAAACACTGAGTTATAGTTCAAAACCGAATTTTTATTTAAATAATTATTTATTTTACTTAAATTTAACTAAGGTAAAAATAGATACATAATACTTATATAAGTTCAATGTAATTCATTGGAGTTATTTTAGAATAATTTTAGATATATAAAAATTTTATGGAACTTTTTCACCGTCTTTTACCCACCTCCTAGGAGAATTTTGAAATTCAGATAAAACATAATTTTACCGCTTTTGTGAGTAGAATTTCAAAAATCTGAGACACATGGTTAATATCAAGGAGTAAAATTTGGTTCAATGAGATGAAAATAATTTTGGGTGAATAGTAACTTTTACTTTTATTTCCCACTATTACAAGTAAACAGGGTAATTCAGGGTAAAAATGATATTAATATTACCCTAAAACATGTCCTAATTCTATTGGACAAGTGTATCTCGACCAAAAAAAACATTAGGAATAAGATATTATCATTTAGGTCTACTTGGATTAGATTAGGACATTTATTATTATATAATTAAAAGAAGAGTTAAAAGAGTTAAAATCAATGTTTATTTACTAAAACATTTTTAATATAGGGTTATACACAAGATAAATTTGATTGTAAATATTTATTAGAAATATGAAGAGATTTACTACATAATGGTTTTTTATTTATAATTTTTAGACATTAAATATTGTAATTTATCTATGACACAATGGTGATGCAGTAATTACCTAATTAATGAACTATTAAAATAATTGATATTATAAATATCAAAATAAATGTAATTTGAGACTTTTTATGAATTAAAATAATTTTATAGGTTAATATGACATATTATTATTGGTTATATAAATTTTTTCGAAGTAATAATGTTGTTATGAAATTATCAAAAACAAAATACCCAAGAGTATTAAAATTGACATAAAAGAGTTTTTTTAAAAATATTATATTATTAAGTTATATTCTATTCCTAAAAATATATGGTTCGGCCAAAGGACATGTATCATTATAGGTGTATCATTTACGGACCACTTGGGGGTCTCTTGGATGTATATAGTATGTTTATTAACTATATAATATAAAAATACAAAGTGACACGGTAAGTGTCAAACTAATTAACTAAGAGTTAAAACTAAAAGATAAGGTTTATATAAGGACCCAAACTTGTAAAAGATCTATTGGTTGAGTGGTATTCGACCCATAACAACCTTAAGCTATAAGTAATCCACTTTAAATCCATTAGAAACCGAATATGATTTTATTATAAAATAATATTTCTAGCTTTTCCAAAGGTGCCCCTCACCACTCTTATAAAAGGGCACTCCCCCTTCTCACTAATTCACACATTCAAAGCCTTTTGGATCGGCCAAAACCTACCCAAATAATCTCTCATATTCCCTCACTTCAACCTAAAGGCGTTAGTTTGTTCAGAAATCCAACCTATGGAGCCCTTTTGATCAAATCAGAAGGAAGAACCTGAAGAAGTGGTAATGTTTTCACCGCCCTCTTTCAAGTTCCTTTCTTCTTCATCTTCTTCTTTATAAGTTATTACCATTATAAAATAATCAATCCAGTATATTATATATATAATTTTATGTTATTATAAATATTATATAAACATATTTAGTATTCTTTCCATCGTTTGAATGACATGTCACCATACGTGCGTACGTACGACTTACCGTCTCCACGTCGTCGTGTAATTGTTATTCAATAAATTATCATTTGGATGGATATAATAATGATGTGTAATTCATGTAAATAATAAATATAACATGATAATGATTCTGTATATATGATATACCATCCAATTATATATTATTTTAATATCAAAAGAATGATATTGTCACTCGTGCGTACGTACGGACTACCGTCTCCACGAACGCAATGAGATTCATTCTTCATCATATCCATTCAAGTATAATTATAATTTGATGATTAAAAATAATATTTAAGGACGTGATATAATTATGGATATGAATAAGATACAACCTATCCATAACAAACACAACTTATGTAACAAAACATATACGAGTATGTTAACACTTGAAACAACGACAATACTAAGATATTATTAACAAAGAAACGTTAAAAGATCACATATGATATCATATTAATGTAAATTATTCATCTATAATTTAATAACAATTATTTCACCATTATACAGTAGTTTAGCCTACCATCAACCAAGGAAAAGTACAAGGTAAGGGGTTTTCATCTCACTCCTTATTCTCATGAGATTCATGCCATATTGCCACTATTACCTTCTGCGTGGTGTATGTACTGCCCATAATTGTATTCTTTATGTAATAAACTTTAATTTTTGTGTATTAAATATTCATTGTATGATACCTCTTTCATGGGGTGTATGTTTCGTATGTTACCAAATTGGTAAGGGTTTATTTCACAATCTTTTCATTATCAGAAGTTGTTTATACGTAATTATCTACTGGGAACTCTTTATCATCCACATGGATGCTTCTTAAAAATGTATTTCAAAACATTATTACTATTTTACAGAATATGGGTTAAAGTCATTTATACCCTTGTTTGACTTTTTATAAGAAGCTTATTAAGGAATCATTTCGTCATTTTCCAAACAAGGTCCTTTTAACCTTTTCGACAGAATTAAGGTAAGCATGTCTTTTTTTAACTTATACGGCGGGTGCAGCTATTTTACACCATTATAAAATCATAGAAGCTTACCTTACAAGATTATAAGGATATTTTCAAATTAAATTTTTTCTTTTATAATTATTCGACTTTTATATGATTTCAAAAAAAGAGATATTTCTCTCAAATAGTTTTGATTTCATCTATGTCAACATCCTTTGATGGATTTAAAGCATATTTGAAGTTTATTTAATATGATAAAAAAACTTCCATATTGTATTGATGGTTTTGTGATATGTTTGACTGTGAATGTGATATTCTTATACCATTCACGGTTTATGGAGAAATTATTGACATTTCTTAAGCTAGTTTTCATACAAATGTTTATGTTATGTATAAACCTGTTCATATAAGGAATGCATTAGACTTAATAAGTGATGGGTGGAGCCTGCTATAGCTCCTCGATGCATCGGCAGGTCTCATGAGACAAACTAGTGTCTTGGCACAAGTCCTTGACAAAATATTATTTGTAGTCTTGGAATGAGGCCTTGGCTATGTGGTTATGATAGTCTGGAATAATCAATTCCATTGTTGTGAAAGTGGTTATTGATATTGCATGTAATTATTCGACTAGTATAATATCCACGTGAATAAGTAAATGGAATTATTTCATTTTATTTTTTCCATATTATGTGGAACTTCATGTTTAAAAGGCTTTTGTTTTTGTTATACATTACCTTAAATGTTTATGCTTATTTATAAAAGTTTCCGCTATATTGTTATCCTTACTGAGAATTTGAGCTCACCCCTTTCTATGTTTTATTTATCACAGGATGTGAAAAAGTATTTCATGAATGACCTGCAGGGATAGTATAAGGGGATATGAGTGTGAATACAAGATGTTGTTGTAGTTTTCAATTTATGATGTAATGTAAACTTTAGGAATGTATATAGTGTTTCCAAGACTACTAAACTAATCGGTCTTTCGAGACCTGATCTTTCTTGTGATTATGCCAGTGATATGTACTAATGCACCGACACTAGGCAACTGGGGTCAGGGCATTACAGTTTGTGTTAGAGGAAGTTTAGTACAAAACTTGGAACCTAGATTTAGATAAAATCTGATTAGGGAACATAGATCTAAGATGGACATTGGGGATTTGTATAGAAGAACTTCCTAGAATTTTGGTATTGTAGAGATTTTGTGAGTTTTCTGAGAAATACATCCCTTTCTGGATACAAGCAGGTAGAGGCAGCTCTATCACAGATGTACCTAGGGGAAAAACTCGAAAACACCACTTTGAGCTAGACTCGAAGGGGAACTGGTGCACGACAACTGGCCTTGCTGCACTCTTGGTTATGACACTCCTGGGGGATATGCTTAGGATAACTCTCATTTTCTTTAAAAATCATTATGAAGGGTTTATGAGTATATACTTTCTCAAGGAATTTTTTTTATGATTATGGATTATTTCAATAAATTGTTCAATTTATGTTAAGTTTTTTATAAGTATGGAATTATGTATTTTGATTCATAAACTGAAATTGTTTTTTCCATTGTTTAGAAATGGAACCTCGTGGAAAAATTGAAAATATATCAATGAACACACTCCATGTAGGGATTTCCCTCCTACTCATGATAATAATAGTAGAGTTGGTGATGCAACTGGTGCTGATCAGCTAATCACCATATTCGGACAACTCCCTTAGGTTATGAATAATAACCTTACCCGTATAGAGCACACTGATCTGCAATGTGGAGGATCAATGTTAGATCGCTTCATGAGGAAAAACCCCCAACGTTCAATGGGAGTACAAATCTATTATTATCTGAGCAATGGATAAGTTCCTTAGTGAAAATATTTCAGGCTTTGGGGAGTAATGAAAGGGAAAAAGTAGTCATGGCAGTTTATCACCTAACTGGACATGCTGATCAATGGTGGTCATTGATTCAAAACACGAAGGAAGATAATGAATTATCAAATATAGAATAGAGGTATTTCAAAGATATTTTCATAGAAAAATACTTTCCTCATTACCATCGAGCAGATATGGAAATAAAATTTCTGAGTCTGAGAGAAAGGGGGATGAGAATGTCGCAAAGTATAAGGATAACTTTACAAGGTTAGAAAGTTATGATGTATATTATATACGTAACCGAAGAAGTATGATTGATCGTTTATTTGATGGGTTAAAACTTTTTCTCTATCGAGCATTAGTCTCGCAATCCTTCTCATCGTACGAAGACATTGTCTCATGTGCCATCAAGATAGAAAATGAATTCTCTAAGTCTTATGACTTTAAAGAAAAGAAAGAGAAGAAGAGATCTGTTGATCAATCTGGGAATGAAAATAAGGGGAAGAAGGGAAAGGTTAAATATCCATCCTGTGATAAATGTGGGAATAAACACACTGGTACTTGCTTAAAAGGAATGGGAGTCTATT
Organism: Viscum album; assembly: GCA_963277665.1. NCBI lineage: Eukaryota > Viridiplantae > Streptophyta > Magnoliopsida > Santalales > Viscaceae > Viscum > Viscum album. The sequence goes on from CAUJRU010000076.1 coordinate 189,842, forward strand.
ACAAGTGTGGTGAAAAGGCCACCAAGCTCGTGATTGCAAGGGGAATAAGGAAGCTACTGATGTCCAATTCTACAATTGTAGGGAGATGAGTCATTATGAAAATGAATGTCCTAAGCGTTAGGGGAAATTACCTTAGAAAAGGCCAAGGGATCAAGGCCAAGCTTATGCTATCACTACTGCTGAGGTAGAACCTCCGAAAGATGTGGTGGAAGGTAATTTAATGGTTTCCTCAAGTTTAGAAATTTGATTATTTGATTCCGGATCATCGCATTGCTTCATATCTTCCCAGTTTGCTAAGAAAATTAGATATTTACAATTTGATTTAAAAAGGGAGATGTCAGTTAAAACTCCTAAGGGATGTATCATTGCAACAAAGTTTTGTGAATTAGTCCCCATTACTGCACATAAATGTTCTTTATCCGCTGATCTCATCTCCATACCTATGATTGAGTTTGATATAATCCTCCGTATGGATTGGGTTTCAGACCATGATACGAAGATTTACTTTAAGAAGAAGGAGGTTACGATTTTTGATGATGATGATAAGGAACACCTTATCTTTAGAGTAGAATCGTCACCACCTAATTCTTATTTAGATCCACCCCTAGTAGCACAACTAAATTCAATTATAGGGGAGGAAGAGAATGAAATGATTTTCGGTGAGGTAAGGAATGTTCAAATAGAGGATGTCCCTATTGTGAAAGAATATGTAGATGTGTTTCCAGAAGATTTACCTAGACATCCTCCAGAATGAGAAGTTGAGTTTTCCATTGATTTAATTCATGGATCAAGGCCTATATCGAAGACCCATTATAGAATGGACACTTTGGAATTAGTTGAACTAAAGAAACAACTAGAGGAATTGAGTAATAAGGGATTTATTCGCCCTAGTGTTTCTCCATGGGGAGCCCCTGTTCTTTTTTTGAAAGATAGATGGATCTATGAGGTAATGTATCGACTATAGAGAGATCAATACTATAACAATAAAGAACACGTATCCCCTACATTGCATTGATGATTTATTTGACCAACTACATGGAGCTCAATACTTTTCAAAGATTGACCTTCGATATGGATACCATCAGTTGTGTGTGAAGAAGGAAGACATTCTGAAGACATCATTTCGAACAAGGTACGGGCATTACGAGTTTACAATAATGCCTTTTGGGCGGACTAATGCGCCCTTTGTATTCATGGATATAATGAATAGAGTTTTTAAGGAATATCTAGATGAATTTGTGGCGTTATTTATTGATGATATCTTGGTATACTCCAAAAGCTACGAAGATCATGAAAGTCACTGGCGCATTATCCTGATGACTCTAAAAAGACATGAATTATATGGGACGTATAGCAAGTGTGAATTCTGGTTTCAAGAGATTTCTTTTCTTGGACATGTTGTCTCTAAATATGGAATCTATGTCGATCCTTCTAAGACCAAGGCAATCCAAGAATGGCATGCACCAACGAGTGTAAATGAGGTATTCCATTTTATTTTTTTAGCCGGTTATTATCGATGTTTCTTCCAGAATTTTGCCCGATTGGGTAACCTATTAACAAATCTCACATTTAAAGGGGTCAAATTTGTTAGGAAAATAGATTTTGAAGAATGTTTCGAAGAACTGAAGAGAATATTAGTCAATGATTCTATATTGACTCTACCATCAGGGAATGATGGGTTCGTTATTTATAGTGATGCATCGAAGAAAGGACTTGGTTGTGTCCTTATGCAGAATGATATGGTTATTACCTATGCATCATGATAGTGGAAAATTCATGAGCAAAAATATCCTACTCATGATCTTGAGTTAGAAGCTGTGATCTTTTTTTTGATGATATGGAGACACTACCTCTATGGTGAAAATGTGAGATTTATACTGATCACAAGAGTTTAAAGTATATTTTCTCACAATAAGAACTCAACATGAGGAAAAGGAGATGGCTTGAATTACTCAAGGATTATGATTGCATGATACACTACCACCCGGGGAAGGAAAACAAGGTGGAAGATTCTTTGATCAGAAAAGATCATGGAGTTTTAAACAATATAAGAATTGAAGAGGATCCAGTTTTCATGGATCTAGTGAAGATGTACATTGGAATAACCATGGAAGATGAAACATCGATGGTTTTTTGAATGGTTTCCAAAACATCTTTACTAGAAAGGATTAAGAGTTCTCATACCAATGATAAAGAGTTTCAAAAGAATATTAAAGCAGTGAATGATGGGAGATTTAAAGACATTGTGTATGAAGATGGAATTTTGAAATTCGGGAAGAGACTTTGTGTTCCTGATATACATGATTTAAAACGGGAATTGTTAGAAGATTTTCATAGTTCCAATTAATCTATACACCCGGGGAGCACCAAAATGTATAGATATTTAAAGGAACATTTTTGGTGGGACAACATGAAGAGGGAGATTGCTGATTTTGTGTCAAGATGTACAATTTTTCAACAAGTGAAAGCTGGAAGGCAACAGCCTAGAGGAGTCATGCAACCTCTTCCCATTCTTATGTGGAAATGGGATAATATCACTGTGGACTTTTTCATGGGACTACCAAAGACTCCTAGAAGGAACGATGCAATATGGGTCGTTGTTGATCATCTTACCATGTCATCACATTTTCATGCTATAAGGGATGATTTACCACTTGAACGTCTAGCAAGACTATATATTAATGAAGTTTTCAGACATCATTGAGTACCCCTATTGATTGTTTCGGATCAAGATCCATGTTTCACTTCGATATTATGGAAGAGTCTTTATAAGGACATGGATATTGAACATCATTTGAGCACTACTTACCACCCTCAAATAGATGGACAATCGGAACAGACTGTTCAAACCTTAGAAGACATGTTGAGATCTTGCTCACTAGACCTTCAGGGTATGTGGGATCAATATTTACCTCTGGTAGAATTTTACTATAATAATTCCATCCATTCAAGTATTCAGATGGCACCATATGAAGCATTATACATAAAGAGATGTCGCACACCAAACTATTGGGATGACTTTGGCGAAATAAAACTTGTAGGCCCAGAAATGGTGGAGGAAATGATGGAAAAGGTTAAGGTAATCCAAAACCACATCAAAGCAGCTCAAAGTAGGCAGAAGAGATATGCTGACAACCGAAGAAAGGATCTGGAATTTCAAGTGGGAGATCATATTTTCTTGAAGGTATATCCATGGAAAGGAGTTATACGTTTTGGAAAGAAAGGTAAATTGAGTCCCAGGTACATCGTTCCTTTCGAAATTCTAGAACAAATTGTGGCTGTAGCTTTCCATTTACCAATGCCGCCAAGTCTCTCCAAAGTTAACGACGTGTTCACGTATCACTGTTGAGAAAATACATGTCTGTCCCAACGCATATACTCACCTATGAGGAATTAGAATTGGAACCTGATCTCTCTTATTTCGAAGAGACCGTCAGGATTATTGATAATAGAGAACAAGTACTGAGAACCCGGACAGCTCGTCTGGTAAAAGTTTTGTGGAGAAACCATAAGATGGAAGAGGCAACGTGGGAACCCGAGGAACTTATGATGAAGAACCACCTGAGTCTTTTCACATGGTAGTATTCTAGAAATGTATAGGACACAATTATTTAAAGGATTGTATAATGTAACACCCTATGTTTCCACGACACGCTTCCCTTTGAATAATACAGTAGCGTGTGTTGTACGCAACTTCGAGTTCTAACACACACCACAACCAATCAAACTACACGTTATGAATAGTAATAGCCACTTTTTAAAATTTAATAAATTATATCTTTCAAAATGGACTTCATTTTTGGATTCAGAATATCGAAATTAGCCTAGGGTGATATTTTGGTATTTTTCTAAAAAATTTCAATTTTTGATGAATAGTGAAAAAACACTGAGTTATAGTTTAAAACCAAATTTTTATTTAAATAATTATTTATTTTATTAACATCTAATTAAGGTCAAAATAGATACATAATACCTATATATGTTCAATGTAATTCATTGGAGTTATTTTTGAATAATTTTAGATATATAAAAATTTTATTGAACTTTTTCACCATCTTTTACCCACCTCCTATGAGAATTTGGAAATCCATATAAAACTTAATTTTACCGCTTATTTGAGTGGAATTTTGAAACTCTAGGAGAAACAGTTAATATAAAGGAGTAAAATGTGGTTCAATGAGATTAAAATAATTTTTTGTGAATAATAACTTTTTATTTTTGTTTACCACGGTTAAAAGTAAATAGGGTAATTAATGGTAAAAATGATATTAATATTACCGTTTCACATGTCCTAATTCTATTAGAAAAGTTTATCTCGACCAAAAAAAACCTTAGGAATAAAATATTATCATTTAGGTCCACTTGGATTAGATTAGGACATTTATTATTATTTAATTCAAAGAAGAGTTAAAAGAGTTAAAATAGTTAAAATCAATGTTTATTTACTAAAACATTATTAATATAGGGTTATAAATAAGAAAAATTCAATTGAAAATATTAAATAGAAAGCTAAAAAATATTTCCTACATAATGGTATTTGATTTATAATTTCTAGACCTTAAATAATATAATTTATTTATGACACAATGGTGATGTAGTAATTACCTAATTAATGAAATATTAAAATAATTCATATTATAAATATCAAAATAAATGTAATTTGAGACTTTTTATGAATTACACTAATTTTATAGGTTACTTTGAAATATTAGTATTGGTTATATAAATTTTGTTCGAAGTAATAATGCTTTTATGAAATTATCAAAAACAAAATACCCAATAGTGTCATAATTGACATAAAAGAGTTTTTAAAACAAATATTATATTATTAATTTATATTCTATTCCTAAAAATCTAAGGCTCGTCCAAAGGACTTTTATCCTGGTAGGTGTATCATTGATGGACCACTTGGGAGTCACTTGGATTTATATAGTATGATTATTAACTATATAATATAAAAATACAAAGTGGCATGGTAAGTGTCAAACGAATTAACTATGAGTTAAAACTAAAAGATAAGGTTAATATAATTACCCAAACATGTCTAAATTCTATCGGTTGAGTGGTTTTCGACCCATCCCCACATTAACCTTTAAATAATCCACTTTTGAGCCATTATAATTTGAATATGAATTTATTATAAAATAATATTTCTATCGTTTCCAAAGGTTCCCCTCACCCCTCTTATAAAAGGGCACTCCCCCTTCTCAATAATTCACACATTCAAAGCCTTTTGGCTCGGCCAACCCCTACCCAAATACTCTCTAAACTTCCCTCAATTCAACCTAAAGGCCTTATTTTGATCAGAAAGCCAACCTAAGGAGCCCTTTTGATTAATTCAAAAGGAAGAACCCGAAGAAGAGGTAATGTTTTCACCACCATCTTTCAAGTTCCTTTCTTCTTAAACTTAATCTTTCTTTGTTATTACCATTTTAAAATAATAACTCCAGTATCTTATATATATAATGTGATGTTATTATAGATATTTTACAACTATATTCAGTATTCTCTCCATCTTTGAATGACATGTCACCATATGTGCGTACGTACGGCTTACCGTCTCCACGTCATGGTGTAATTGATATTCAATAAATTATAATTTGGATGGGTATAATAATGATGTTTAATTCATGTAAATAATAAATATAACATGATAATTATTTTGTATATATGATATACCATCCAATTATATATTATTTTAATATCAAAATAATGATATTATCGCTTGTGCGTACGTACGGACTACCGTCTCTACGAACGTGATGGGATTCATTATCCATCGTATCCATTCAAGTATAATTATCATTTGATGATTAAAAATAATGGTTAAGGACATGATATCAATCTGGATATGAATAAGATATAACCTATCCATAACAAACATGGCTTATGTAACAAAACATATATGAGTAAGTTAACACCCGAAACGACGATAATACTAAGATATTATTAACAAAGCAATGTTAAAAGATCATATATGTTATCATATTAATGTATATGATTCTTGCATAATTTAATAAAAATTATTTCACCATTATACAGGAGGATAACCCTACCTCAACCAAGGAAAAGTAAAAGGTAAGGGGTTTTCATCTCACTCCGTATTCCCGTTAGATTCAGGACATATTGCCACTATTACCTTTTGTGTGGTATATGTACTACCCATAATTGTATTATTTATGTAATACACATTAATTTATGTGTATTTATATATTCATTGTATGATACCTCTTTAATGGTGTGTATGTTTCAAAAGGTACCAAATTGGTAAGGGTTTATTTCACAATCACTTCATTATCCGAGGTTATTTATATGTAATTATCTATTGGGACCTCTTTATCATCCACGTCCATGTTTCTTAAAAATGTATTTCAAAACATTCTTATTATTTTATAGAATATGGGTTAATTTCATTTATACCCTTTTTTTACATTTTATAAGCATCTTATAAAGGAATCTTTTTGTTGTTTTTCAAAAAAGGTCCTTTTTAACCATTTCGACAAAATTAAGGTAAGGATGTCTTTTATTACCTTATATGGAGGGTGCAGATATTTTCTGCTGTTATAAAATCTTAGAAGATTCCCTTACATGATTATAAGGATATTTTCAATGTAAATGTTTTCTTTCATAATTATGTGACTTTTAAATGATTTCAACAAAAGAGATATTTCTCTCAAAAAGTTTTGATTTCGTCTATGTCAACATCCTTTGATAGATTTTAAGCATATTAGAAGTTTATTTATTATGATACAAAACATCCATATTGTATTGATATTTTTTGTGATATGTTTGACTATGGATGTGATATTCTTATACCATTCATGGTTTATGGAGAAATTATTGACATTTTGTATGCTATTTTTAATACGAATGTTTATGTTATATTTAAAACTGTTCATATGAGGAATGCATTGTACTTAATAAGTGACGGGTGGAGCCTGCTATAGCTCCTAGATACATCGGTAGGTCTCCTCAGATAAACTAGTGTCTTGGCACAAGGCCTTGACAAAGCCTTATTTGTATTCTTGGCACAAGGCCTTGGCTATGTGGTTATGATAGTCTGGCATTATGCATTCCATCATTATGAAAGTGGTTATTGATATTACATGTGATTGTTCGACTAGTAGAATATCCATGTGAATAAGTAAATGGAATTATTTCATTTTATTTTTTCCATATTATGCTGAAGTTCATGTTTAAAAGGATTTTGTTTTAGTTATACATTGCCTTAAATGTTTATGATTATTTATAAACGTTTCTTCTATATTTTCATCCTTACTGGGCATTAGAGCTCACCCCTTTCTATGTTTTATTTTTTCACAAGATGTGAAGAAGTATTTTATGAATGACCTGCAGGGATAGTATAAGGGTATATGAGTTTGAAGACAATATGTTGTTGTAGTTTTCAATTTATGATGTAATGTAAACTTTATGAATGTATCTAGTGTTTCCTAGACTACTAAACTAATCGGTCTATCGAGACATGATCTTTCTTGTGATCATTCCAATGATATGTACTAATGTAACAACTCTAGGAAACTGGGGTCAGGGCGTTACACTCATAGTACTAAACCTGAACCAACTCCAGATGTCACCATCTGTCCTAGCCCCTGCCAGTCGGCCGTCTAAGAAGGCTGCCTGCAGAACCGCTCATGATGCCCAACCTATCCACATGCCCAAAACTCATTTTTAGGCCTATCACACTGATTCCAAACAAGTCTTGGCTGTCAACACTGAAATCAAGTCACTGAAGAACTTCTAAGAGGTGGTTTAGCTGAGTTCTTGGCCTGATTTCCCTACTGGAACTCATACTGTCCTCCCTTCCTGCTGTCTGAACCATCCCCTGAAGCTGTTGTCTAGCCAACATGGGGCATATCCCTCTAGTTACCCTCTACTATGAGTGCATGATTCACCACCTTTGTGAGTGAACCCAGCTTGAAAATGTTCACCTATATTCGAATGGTGTGTCATAAGCCATCCTCAAAGTGCCTCACCCTTGTTGCATCATCGCTTTCCATACCATGTGAAAAGATAGACAACTCAGTGAAAATAGCTACATAGTCCATGGGGAAAATGTCTCCCTACTAAAGGCTCAAAAACTCCTAATCTCTCTCATCCCTCCGTGTTTCTATGTAAAAGTGCACAAAGAACATATACTCAATGTCCATCCATGATCGTCCCTCATGCCTGCGAGCCTGAACCTGCACATCCCACCAACGCTTTGCTGGTCCTGGAAACATGTACATCTCCAGCTTGACCCTCCACCCTAGAGGCGTCTCATGCTGCTCGAAAATCATCTGCATGCACTCTATCCAGTTATCAATCACCTACAGAACACCCTCACCTAGGAAAAGTGGCGGGTGCTACGACTGGATCTCCCACACCAGGTATGCCATAGATGCCTCTGTACCCTACGCACCTCTGTCGATCCCCTGCAAGACACCTACAAGGCTAGATCAGAGCTTCTCATTGAGCCATGGCCCGAACGCTGCCAAACAGAGCTGTTGTCCTTCATAGGCTGGATGCAGGACCTGTTCTTATCCATGTGCCTGTACGTATGGCACATTCCTTTCTTGCACCGGATCCTGAACCTGATCTGGCTCCTGAAGCACTGCACCATCTCTCACCTGAATCTCTATATGATTCGACTAAAAGGAACCTACTGAATTCCATAAATGGTCAGATGGCCCATATATATATAAAAATATGTATTCAATTCAAATAAGGAATGTAGTAAAGGGGTAGCAAAAAACAACTACCCTTACTCTCCCCCACCGCAACCCATAGCCATGGCATCCCGGCCACATGGCCTCCTTACCCGCCCTTAAGAGATCGAAGTATCAAAAATACCTCGGGCCTTGCTTGTCCCGACAACCAACATTGCCCCAACCCGATGACCTAGTCACCCAATCCTGGTGATCAAAATCACCTCAATCATATTACATGCGCGCTCATACATGATCTGAACTCAAAATCTCTTACCACAATAAATTCACAATATATATAATAATCATGGCATAACACATTTCAATTAACAAGCAATTATATCCAAAATTTCATCTATACACATTCCAAGCATAAAAATCATGGAAATTTAATATTATTCACATGGAATTATAAATTCACAAATCATACATACAGTTATGAAATTTAAATACACTAAAAATTTTCGTATTAAAATCCAAATAAACAAGACTTGTTATACCGGGCCAAGGTCCAATTCTCCCTTACAGCACTAGGTCAAGGGTGGCATATCACAATCAATAACCTCACACACAAAGTGAGCCACCGAGGTGAAAATCATATAAACCATAATATGAGAAAAAATAAAACAAAAATTCCCACCCATGGAAACTTGGCCTATCCCTCGTACCGGGGGCTGCAGGCACCCATGTAGAATCTAGAAACCCAGTTCCAGTCAAATACTATCTCCAGTCTACCATATCCCCAATAGTAAAACCAAAAGAAATAAAAATAGATTCCTCAATCTCTTTAGTATCAAGAAAAACACTTCTACTAAATCCCTATCAAGAAACCCTCTTATACCACTTTGTAATGACTCAGAACCGAACAACCACCCGAATAATGCTAAACAGGTTGGGTGTTACTACCTTAGGTGAACCTCCTTAAACTCCAAAGGCTATCGACTAGCGGAAAGGGTCTTATTGGTATAGTGGGGAGGCTATACCCTCTTGAGGGATAATAATGGTACTGGTCCAAGTATAATATTAAATATGAAGAAAAATAAATGACTCAATATACTCAAACCCGACCCAAAGAGCAGAAGTAGATTCAGTATCGATAAACAACGGAATCCATAAATATAAACAATAGCAGCGGAATGTAAACATAACAACATAAAAATAACTTTTAACTATTACTGAACAACAAAACATGCATCCAAAGAAGTTCATAAATATCCATATATATATAAAAGGTTCCAATGTTTAACCAAATTTAGCTATATAAAAAGTAAGCATGCTGATACATGAAAGGAATAAAAACAAAATAATCTCCACCTAAGGAAGAATTGAAGGTCCATACCATCTCTACGAAATAGCTAATGTAGTCCAGCTCCTGAAGCTTGCCACTTTCTTGCACATAAATCAATAATGTATGCACGCATCCCGAAAGGATTCTGCAAGGTGTGAGATGAATCTCAGTAGGATACCACCCAATGGTGCGTACCTAATATAAGTGTTTAAGCATGCATGCGGTTATAAGACAAATAGTAAATAGTACGATGCACAAGTAAACATAAACTCCACCAGTGCTCTGCAGCCACCATGAAGTGTCACCTGCTATGGCCAACACTATAATCACTGCCATGTAACTCGGCACCATGTTCCCCCTGACACCATGTGTCTCAAGTACCGACGTCCCGAGGGAACTCCCTTGAAATATTATCCTAGAGGAAAAATAATTCCTATTATCAAATACGCAACCGAAGGGATATCAATTCTTGCACTCAAATAATGTAACTGGAGGGATAATGATGTCTACCCTAAAATAATGGCGAGCCTCTTCCCCAACTCTATATCCTCAATGCTATCCCTTGAAGTATCCTCACCATGCACATGGCTTCTTATGACAAGCACCCCCAAACCAAAAGATCATAAATGGCAACTAACAGGGGCCTCTATCCACACGAGTGGTCAAAACAACCTCATCACAGTGTTTTTCTTTTTTCACACCACTGAAAGTTCTAGGTGAGCAGTAATCCCAAAAATATTACCCAAGCCACAACACCTCTGACACCTCGTGTCCCAACAACCATGCCACTAAAGTCCGACAGCCTCACCATACAAGTATCACGGGTCATGCCCTACATGATAGTCATCCTTCCTCAAGCCGACATATAGGACGCCCAATCCCATTGTCAGAACCACCCAAGGTAACCCGAGGCAAGCCCAACCTATGATCAGCATCATTCAAGAATATCCATGCCACGCCCAGCAAAACCACATGGTTTTCAACATATGCAATTCATAAATTAAAAATATAACCAAAATAATCACTTCTAAACAGGAAAAACAAACTATATAGTTGAAATTCACTAACCAAATATTGTCCCATAACAGAACTGATGTCTTAAAATCTTCCATCAATTCATATCAAGGTTTAATAAACTAACATCAACAGTTTCAAACAATAAAATTTAATTATAACAATTTTGGCACTCCTCGTTCAAAATGCCCCGATGAGAAACGACCCCTCGGTGGTCCTCACTTGAGAAAAACTAGTAACTGGAATACACAAAGCCATCCCATAGGTCAAATAAACAATTAAATATGCAATAGCAGGTATAACAGGGTCACACTCAAAATACCTGAAAACACTCCAAAGGACATGCCACCCCAAAGTCTATGAAAACACAAAAAGAGGTATACACCATCTACCTGAGACTTGTAGATGTAGGCACGTCTGATATAGAGAATCAATTCAAAACCAATATACATAAATATATATTTTTTTAAAATACCAACAATTCCACTCAGATGGAAGCTGAGACGTGTGAGGCAATGAAATTGGAACGAAATAGGGTGCGTGGGTTTAGCCTCACAGTTGAGTTCCCAAAGCCACCGACGAGTGGAAGAATGGACATTAGATGATGATTCTAGGGTAGGAAATGTTCTTTGAAACTTCTTAATGGGCCTATTCCGATGTAGGAACGAAAGAAGATGTTTCCCAAAATAAGACGCGCCACTCTTTTATTTAAGAGAACAAAAATAAAAATACACGGTGTGTACAAAAGGACTACATGCTGTGTAGTAATCTAGTTCGTACTCTAACTTAAGAGGAGGTAGCCACAATGCTAGGATGCTACACAGGGGTCAACACACAACTTGAACTCAACTAGTACACAAAAAGGAGAATACATGTCATGTCATCCAACACTACACACCGTGTAGTAGGAAATTCCTAGACTGCCATCACACGACATGTACTCGGAAAGCACACAGACGTTAATCCCCTAACCCATAAACGGCGTGTACCGTAGAGTACATGGCGAGTAGTCTGGAAATTTTCAAGAACTTCTCAGATTTTCCAAGTTTTCTCAGAAACATGTCAAAAATTTTAAACAGGGTTGGAATTTTGAACCGATCTAAAATCCATATTTCTTACACTATGGAGGACCCATATCCTATAAATGTAATATAAAATCCTTCATGTCTCCCAAAACCACCAAACCCAAATATATAACATTGTTCAAGAATATCAAAGAGGCTATTTGGCTAAATAGTTTTTTTTCTGAACATAGTATTAGTAATTCTATAATTATAGTATATTCTAATAGTAAATATTCATTACTCCTTCCAAAAAATATAGTATTACATGGTAGGTATCAGAATATTTACATTAGGTAAAATTTTACTAGAGGTGTCATTTAATTTGTAAATGTTTGTGTAAATAAGATTCAAACTGATTAAAATATATATGATATCATGAATAAGATCTTGATGTTATTTAAATTCAATCATTGATTAGAATGTCTGGGTTTTCTTCCAATTAAATTATAATTGGAGTAAGAATATAACCATCCTAACATGAAAATAGTATAGATTTATTGTTAAATTTTCAATATGAAATTGTATTGATTTAATTTTCCTTTTTTAATTTAACATAATAATGAAAAATTATTTGATTTTATTTTACTGAAAACATTTTTTTGGGTTTTATTTTTTATTGCGGGTCTTTTCATTTTGAATTTACAATACTTACCTTTTCCTTCTCATTATTTCTCATGCCACCTTAAAAATTAGACGTGGAGGTGTTTCCATTCTTTTGATTAAGGGAACTGTATTTTCATCATTGCCTTCCACCTATGGTGACTTCTCCTATCATTCAGTTCAAGCCTGCCACATGAAAATTCTTGGTTAACTTAATATATTTCAATAAAATTGCCTATCATTGGAATTGATGCCACCTTCCATGTGTCTATTCATCTCATTAACTAACATTAGCTCTATGATAGCTTTCTCTCATCTAGTATTGGGAAAACCCAAGTCCCCTATCTAATCCTCATTAGAGAATATCAAATATTTGGTATATATTTATTTTTCAGATGAAACTTTAATGAGAAGAGGTGTGTTTGAACCCCATAACACAATCCTTGGTGTAGAATCAGACTAGGTGAACCAAAGGTGAATAGTTTAGGATCTAGAAAAAGAGATCTACTTTTATACAACCATAGACAAAGATTTCTTAATTGGTGGTAATATTTTACTCTCTCTATAGAAAATATACAATGAATAATAATTGGTTCTGGGTATAGTATATTATGTAATGTAGAATCTATAATTTTTTAATTAATGTAATTTTTTGTTTTATATTTTTGTAATATACATAAAAATTGTCTGTCATTTGGTGTTTTTACCAAGCATAAAGGATCCGAAATGATATGAATCATATTAAATCATGCATCCCTTTCATGCATTAATTTATCTTTATTTTTATTAATTTATTTTAAAATTTGTATCAACATGACTAGATAATTCTTTTAATTGTATTTTCATTATTTTCTTAATTCTTTCAAACTCTATATATCAAATATATTAATTGAAAACCAGTCCAATATTTCATGATCATTGGCAGTTTTTAGTGGTTTATTATTAATATTTTCCCTAATTCCTTCCATGTTAATTAGTTACCTCATTGTTTCTAGATAAAATAGTATGAGGAAAAATGATACCACCTAATGGTAGTTGTAATGTGGTAAACATGAACCACCACAACATAACCAACCTTTATTCTCACTAGAAAAGCGATTTTTCTATTCTAAAATGCACTAACATGCTAAGCTTCATTAAAGGTGTATAGTCGTTATCCGTACTTATTTTAACACAGATAAATGTCATTGAAGATGATTTAAACATATAAACCCTACAACAACCCTATTTCAACCAAGAAAATTAGAAAAAATATACATATTAGATTAAAAATACACAGAAAGCCGGATAGAAACACAAATATTACATTAAAAAAATCATTTAAATGAAATATTTATATACAAAATATTACATTGATGAAATATTAATAATTAATTAGATATCTAAAACACAATATAAAAAATAAATACTCTTATAGATGTTTATTTTGAAAAGATCAACCTCTGTACAAAATATGGAATCTAAAAAAACCAAAGATTATTTTCATAACAGTACTTAAAAAATAGGCAAAAATTAAATTTATAGTTACATATTCCACAAATGATAAATTATATTATTAATTAATGAATATTTTAAAGATATTATTATTTATATTAATATTAATATTATTAATGATTGTATTTTTACTTTTATATTAATTATGAATTATAATATTAATTAATAATAATATTATAATTTGTTAGTTAGGATGTTAACTAATAATATATATAAATTATATTGTTAACGACTTAAAATATTAATGATATTATTAGTTATTATTTTTTTAAATCATGTAAATAATATTTTATAATTATATCATTAAATTGAAATGACACTTTTATATTGAAACATGCACATTATGCCATTCTGACCAAACCATGTTTCATATTTCTGATCATTAAATTCCTAGAAATCACAAATCAATTATGGATAATTTTCTTAATTTTTGAAAATGATATGAGTTATTTTCTTGGTTATGGCTATATGTCATGCATTTTAAACTAAAATGTAACATTCATGTTGAAAATTCTTACTTAGAGCTAAAATGACCAGATTGTGTGTCTGATTGATGTGTGGGTAATTTCTATTTGTCCAAAATGAAATTCAAATAATTTTATTAATGTTTTAAAACAATTAGGTCGTTTTTCTCCATTTTTTATTTGTGAAATATGTTCTAATGTAAAATGACACCTTCATATTTAAGGCACATACTTGGAGTCATATTGATCACACCATGCGATTATCATGACATTGATTCCTATAGTCACAAATGACATATGGACCATTTTAATAATGTTGGAAAACAATATGATCTTGTGTTCTTGGTTTTGGAAATATGACACAAATTTTAATCTAAAATGAAACTTTTATATTTAAAATATGAACTTGGATTCATACCGGACACATCGTGTGTTATATTGACATATGTTCAATTAATAGACATAAAAAATCAATTATGCCTCATTTTTCTAATTTTTTAAAATAATATGAGTTTATTTTATTTGTTTTGGCTTTGTGGCACATGTTCTAATCTAAAATGAAAATTATATTGAAAAAAATAATATGAGGTATGATCACCATATCATATACCAGATTGATGTGTGTTTGATTCCAATATATCACAGAAGAATTATGTATCCTTTTTTGCAAATGTTTTAAATCAATATGATCTCTCTTTTTAGTTTTTTCTATGTCACATGTGTTTCAACCTAAAATGACACTTTTATATTGTAAACATTAACTTAGAGTTATACCAACCACAACATGTGTCTGATTGATCTGTGGTCAATTACTACATGGAAAAAATCAATTATAGATCATTTGACAAATATTTGAAAAAAAATCCAAGATATTTTTATCATGCTGTCTTTATGAAGCTATATATAATCTAAAACGAAACTTATATATATTTAAAACTCCAACTTTGATACATACCTACAATATTGTTTGTCAAATTGATGTTCAATTAATTTCCACACACTACTAATGAAATATGGATCATTTCAATTATTTTTGAAAATAATCAGAGATCATTTTAGGGATTTTTCAATGGGAAATGATTTTTAAACTAAAATGACACTTTCATATTGATAATTGAAAACATCAAATCATACCAACCACATCATGTGTCATATTGAGGAGTTGTTCAATTTTCCACATAAAAAAAGCATTATGGGTCATTTTCTTAATGTTTGAATATAATTTTTCATATTTGTCTCAATAATTGAAATGTAATGAGAATTTTAAATAGAAATTACACATTTATATTTTAAACATGAACTCAGATTCATACATACCCAATCATGTATCAAATTAACATGTGGTTTATTTCTACTCATAAAAAATGATTTACGGTTCATTTTCATATATCATAAAAAAAATGCAATCCCATTTTCTCTTTTTTGTCTATATGATTCCCATTTTAAAGTAAATGACAATTGTATTTAAATGAAGCAATTCAAGTGATACTGACTATATCTTCTCTCATATTAGTATGTGGAAAATTATCAAATGTCTAAAATGAGTTATGGATCATTTTGATAATGGTTTATTCTAATATTAGTTTGTTTTTTTATTTTTTGTTTTTTATGCCTGTTTTACACTAAAATGACACTTTTACTTTGAAAACAGACATAATATTCCATACCATCTAAATAATGTATTAGATTTACATGAGATCGATTCCCCAACATAAAAAATTAAATATGGAGCATTTTTATAATTTTTCAAAATAATAGAAGAATCTTTTATCAATTTTGGCTACAAGAAGTGCATTTTAATCTAAAATGACATTAATTTATTGAAAACATGTATTTCTAGTTATATTGACCACATCATGTTTTATATTTATGTGTGGTAGATTTAAATAGGTCATTGATGAATTATAAATTATTTTTATACTTTTTTGATAGAATATGATCTCATTTTCATGGTTACCTCTTTGTGTGTTTTGTTTTAAACCAACAGACACTATTATATTGAAAAATTTCACTTTGACACATACTGACCAAATAATGTATTATATTTCCAAGTGATAAATTAGTAAACATAAAAAATGAATTATATATCGTTTTCCTAATGATGGAAAACAATCTGAGACCTTTTTCTCAGTTTTGGATATGTGATCCATGTTTTAAACTAATATAACACTTTTATATTGAAAACTAACACTCTAAGTCATATCAACCACATCATGTGTTGGACATACATGTGGGAATTTTCTATAAATCAAAAATAAATTATAGATCATTTTCTAAATGATTGGATTTTTTAGATTTCTTTCTCTGTTTTGGCTATGTGATGTGTGTTTTAAAGTGAAATGACCTTTTTATATTGAAATTACACACTTACAGTCATACTGGCCACATCGTGTGTTGGATTGACATAAGGTCAATTCTTATATGACGTAAATTAGTTAGGGATCCTTTTTATATTGTTTGAAAATAATATTTGGATTATTTTCTCAATTTTGGCTATGTGATTTATGTTTTTAACTAAAATGACACGTATATTGAAAACAAGCACTTTAAGTCATGCTATCTAGATCATTAATTATATTAATGTAATGGTGATTACTAAATTTCTCAAATTTATTATGGATTATTTTCCCAGTTTAAAAAAAATAAAAGCTTGTTTTCTCAGTTATGGATACGTGACATGCATTTTAAACCAAAATGACAATTTTATATTTAAAACACAAAAATTTTGTTATACCAACCACATCATGTGTCAGATTGGCATGAATTTGTTTCAAACACATAAAAATGAAATGTGTAATAGTTTATTAATGTTTTAAACCAATATGAGTTTTTTGGTTGATTTTTTCTATGTGATGTTTGTTTTAAACCCAAATTATACTTTAGTGATATAAAATTACACATCAAGTAATATTAAGTAGATTATGTGTTAGATAGACATGAAGTCAATTCCTACAGAGGAAAAATGAATTATGGATCATTTTACTAATTTTTATAAACAATATTATATTGTATTCTCAGTATTGGGAGCGTGACATGCATTTTATACTAAAATGAGACTATTATATTGAAAACATTCACTTGGAGACATATCGGCCACATCACATAACATAATATTACGATTTCGATTACTACACATTAAAAATGAATTAAGGATCGTTGAATTAATGATTGAAAACAACTAGAGTTGATTTTATGAGTTTTGGCTATGTGATGCAAATTTTAAACTCAAATGATACTTTTGTATTGAAAATACACAACTACATTACTATCATCCACATCATGGGTTAGATTTCCCTAAGGATGATTTATATATTTCAAAAATGAATTATGAATCATTTTCCAATTGTTTGAAAAACATAAAAGATCATTTTATCAGTTTTGACTATGTGATGAATGTTTTAAACTAAAATGAAAATTATATTCAAAACACACACGTTGAGTTATACTAGCCAGATCAATATTTATATTGATGTGTGGTAAATTTTCCAACATAATAATTGAATTTAGTATCATTATCCAAAATATTAAAAACATTCCAAGATTGATAGTTTGGTTTTAACAATTTGAAATTTGTTATAAACAAAACTATTTTCTAGAGATCAAACAAACTCTTAACTTTTTCATCTTCTATACCTCATTTATCATCAATCATTATTAATTATAGGTTTCAAAATTGAGAATTAGATCAGGATATGGGTGATTCTTATTTATTAGTATTTATAGTATCCTTTATTTTCTTGTCATTGGTTGAATCAAATGTGAATTCAAAGGAATTACCAATTCTTATCGCTTATGGATGTGAAAATGAATGTAACATGGGCCATACCATTTTTAAAAACGCATAAAAATATATGAAGGAAAATATTCCGATAATGATTATATGGGAATAGAAGTACCATATATATAGGTTGTTAATATTTGTCAGTATAAAGGTCCTTGAACCATTTTCATCTCACCATTATCTTAGTTTCACTCTAAAAGTCTAATCTCTCGTGATCATGAGTAGGTTTCAATATGTTACTAGATATTCTAGAATCCATTGACTCTAACCCTTCATGATACTTATCATTGAAAAACACATGACATTTATGTCATTCAATTTTCATCATGAAAACGTTTTTTAGTTTATAAAAACTCATCCTTAATCCCTATAGGAAGGAAATTATTGAAATGTTTTGACGAAATGAATGGTAAATAATATAAGGACCCAACCATAAAAATTTTATAATCTATTTAGTTTGACTATACACATTACTAAATTTCCAAAGATATTTTATATTTATAGATTTATATAATTAGGAAATAAATCATACATTTCAACCCATAATCATACAAATTGGGTACTGCTAAAAATATTAATTTCTTCCACAATACAAATGTTTTTTAAAGCATGAATTCATTTCCTAAAAATATTCACATTATTCAGCTTGGTTTATTATTTTTTCTTACCCATACTTAAACCATGTGATTTTTTTAAAAAAATAATGTGATGATCATAAAAAATCTTATTAAGGGACATAAAAAAAGAGAGAAACCATTAGCCGCAGAATACTAATAAATATATAAAGTAATTTTCACAAAGACACATTTCTCACCCATAAAATATCATTTACTTAATTTATAAAAACAAGAGATTTACATAAAACCTATATAACATAAATGGAACATATTGGTAACTTGGAGAACTACTTACTTAATATTTTTACCCTCTTGGATACCTTATGATTTGTAACCCTCACGACTACCTTACAATGTAACCATCACTGTTACACTTGGAATAACCATTATGATCAACTTAAAACATAAGAATACCCAATGAATTGGAGGGAGATATAGGTCCCTCCCTTCATCATAAGTAATTCCCATAAACCAAATAATAATAATAAAAAATTAACACTTCCCTCATAAAACATTGTTTTTGAATTTTGAAAAAATAGGCAAATTTAAAGAGGAATTTTAAAGAAAAGTCCCTAACCTAGGGTTGGAATTACATTAAACATGTTCAAAACTATTGTATGTTGGTTTAAATACTATTATTAACAATATGAAAATTCATATTAAAATTTATAATTCCTTATATGATCTTATTATAACATCTTTTTACCCATTTATTGACAATATTTTGTTATTATCATTGTTTCGGTGCATTTATTTCATGGTTACAATGGATGGTTCATTATAGATTTTGCAGTCGAATGGAAGAAAAAATTCGTAAGTGTAATGAAATGATATTAATATATATATATATAATTTTTAACTATACCATATATAAATGTTTTTCTATTATGAGGATGAATCCTTAGATAAAACATTAATGAAAATTATTTATCTTATTTAGGAGGGTTTTACAACCATCACAAACTTATATAATTTCACTTAATATTATGTTTATTATATGGTAAAAGAAAATTTAAAAACTTATAAAATATATAATAAAATATTATTTATCCATAATAAAATATTTAGGACCATCCTTGATGGTGGTGAAGTAAAATCAAAACACATCATCCATGATGATAGTAAACTGACAAATCACAAATGTTGTTTTAATTTTTCAGAATTAGAGGAGAAGATACGAGGTTAGTTGATAGATATTACATTGAAAAAGGTATTATATTTAACATAATTTTTTTATCATGTCACGTGAATAATGTAATGTCAGAATATAATAAGGAAAAATTTGAAAATAAAATAAAAGAAAATGAAAGGGGATTTTACAACTCGAATTATTCTCCATCAGAACCTCCTTATGGAACTTTGTTTGGGACTTATGGTGAGACCAAAAGGTCTTGAACATGGGGAAGTAGATTGGTAAGGGATTTGGGTACAAAATAAACAAGCTACAAGTCTTTGAGTTGTTAATAAAATAGGTGGTGAGGGGTGATTTATATTGGAGGGGAGGGGTGTTTTCCAATTATTTTATTCATTAGTTTATTATTTTTGATCAAGTCTATGAATAGTTTTAGAAAAATCAATAAATATATTAAAATAATTTATTAGAGATCAATATTATGGTATTACATCTGCCATAAAAACCCGAATGAAAATTTCATTAAGGTATCAAAAAATTATCTTATAATAATAAGAAAATAGAATATTAATTTATGAATATATTTTTTGAAAATAAATATTAAATAAAATTATTATATTAATTATCAAATTGTAAATTAATATTTATTGCTTAAAAAAATACCAATACTTTATTTATAATTTTTAAAAAATTTATATTAATATATTTAGATATGAATAAATCTTATTTTAATGTATAAGATACCTAAATTTTATTTATACTTACATAAGAGAGTTTACTATTAAATTATTATAGATTCCATAATTTCTATAAATAACAATTATTCATTAAACATTTATAATTAATTTAACTATTTATTTCCATAATGAAAAGAAATTATTTTATAAGTAATGGGTTTGTTACATTCTCCCCACCTTCTAGAAATTGCGTCCTCATTATTTAGTCACATATTAAAAAAATGAGGTCACATTTCCCTCAAAGAATTTTTAGATTCCCATATTTCTTATTCCACCATGTGGTTTATCCACAAAACCATAATCTTGTAAATTGACTTATTCTGTAATAATTTCTCTCTACGATTAAGAATTTGAAAAGGATGTTCGTCATTTGAAAGGATCTTATCAGTTGGACTACTTCTAGTATTAAAACATGAGATGAATCTGGAACATACTTTATTAACAATAAAATTAGATAACCATTGTGTACCTAAGATAAAATCAAATTCAAGGAAATATATTTGGTCAGTGGTCAAACATTATCCATAATTTGAAAAGGTATAGTAAACTATGGCCTTAACATTCATTTCTTACCAAAATTTATTACACTTTTCCAATGAGAGATTTTAAGGAAGACCTGATCACCTACCTCGAAAAAATGCCTTTCCCCATATTATCTACATAAATTTTATACCTTTACTAAGAATTCCTAATGTGTTATTAGATCATCTTCACTTTCTCACCCTCAACTCTAATAATTCTCACCCCATATACTTCCTTTCCCAGACTTCATCCTAATATGATAGAGATTTACAGCATTTTATATATAATTAAAAAAAGTGTCATCTATATACTAGAATGGAAATTGTTATTATAATAAAAATCTTCTATGTAAAGATGTTTATCCCAAATTCCCTTGTAATCATTTGAATTTTTTAATGATATCTTCCAATGTATTAATTGTTCTATATGACTTTCTATTAGAATGATGGTGAAAAGTATTTTTGAAATTTCATTTAGTTCCTAAGGACATATAAAGGTAATTCCATAATATAGAAGTGAACCTAGGATCATGGTCATATAAAATGGAAAGAGTAATACCATGTAACCTTAAAATATATTTTAGGTACATTTGAGAAGGATGTTCATGAGAATTAGTATCTCGAATTGGATGAAAATGTGTATATTTAATCATTTGATCAATAATACCCCAAATTTCATTATTACCTTGAGATGTCTTTGGTATTACCACAATGATTTCATTGGATATATTTTCCAATTTCCACTCTAGAACTGGTAAAGTTTGAATATTCCCCTTTGGCAGTTTTAACTCTACTTTAACAAATAGATAAGTCAAATATTTCATGGTAAAATAAATAATATATCCTTCCATTCAATCCCCATCATTATACTCCTGAAGGTATCTGTACATATTAGTGCTATCAAGATGAACTGAAAAAAGAGAACTATAAGCTTCAACAAGAAATTCACTATTCATCTAGGAATCACAAGGCACACATAATACTTCTCCAAATATCAAGACTGAAACATTATCAATATTAAATTTAGGAAATTTACCTTTCATAACAAATTATTCATTTTTCTATAACTCACTGTATTTATTCTATAATTTCGTTATTCTATCTAAGAGAGATGAATATATTAACATCTACAAAATGAGGAGTTTCCTACCCCAACCACATCCAACGAAAAATTTATTAAAACATTTACCAATGGTTCATGATCCAGATGTTACATTGTTAATGTAGCATTCTTGTCACACCCCGATCACGATGTCCGTAATTTTACTTCTTTCGTGGTCTCGATTTAAATTTTTTCGAGGTTTAGTTGTGTCGGTGGTTTCACGCCGGTGCGTGGTCATCGCATCGCTAGCGGTGATCGTGTGTTCGGCTCGGGTGACTATGTGTTCACCCGGCGTTTTAAATATTAAAGTTTTTATGTTGACTTTTGATTATTATTACTATTTGAGTTGCGTTATTATTATTGTAGTTATTTTCCGTGTATAAGTATATATATATATGTCTACATATGTACATACTTTAATACGTCATGTTTATTTATGTATATATATATGTATATATATTGTATCTATGTGTATATGTTTATATATAGGTATATATATATATATATATGTTTAGGTATGCGTATATATATACGTGTATTTTGATTATAATAATTATTATTAAAATTAACTAACTTTTATTTACTATCATTATTTTATTATGATTATTTTTATAATGTTTTATTTTTGTTATTATTATTATAATGTTTACTATTATTATTATTATACTTTTTAACATTTTTATTATAGTATTATTATTATTATTATTATCACACACATGTATATATATGTATAAAACTAAACAAACCCTACCCTAACCCTACAGCCGCCACCCCGTTCCCCTTTTCTCCTCTCTCCCCGCGACCCTCGCCCACCTCTGCGCAGAAGCCCGCGCCAGCCCGGCACCCGGCCTCCCGCTCCGCCGCACTGACCACCGTGCCGACATCCCATCCAGCGGCCTCCTGGATTCCCCACAGCAGCCCTGCACCGGCCTCATCCGACGCCCCCCGCCGCGCCTCTCCGGTCGCGCGCCGCACCTCCTCCTTCCTCTCAGCCTCGCCGCGCCGCGCCCTGCCCTCCCTCTCCCCGTCCCAGTGCCGTCGTCCCACTCGCCTCCAGCTTCCCCGCACCGCCCGCCGTCCCTTGGCTCGTCGTCCCTTCTTCCCTGCGCGCTACGCCGACCGCCCCAGCCCTCCCCTTCCACCTCTTCCCAGCCGCTCGTCACCGGCTTCCCCGTCTCCCGCCGTCGCACCTACCAGCCGTCCCGGCCCCCGCATCCATCTCCCGTCGAGCCGGCCTCCCCTCACCACCGGCGTCCCGACCCTGCTCCCGTTCAGCCGCCGACGTCCGACACCTCCTCCCGTCCCGTCCCACCTTCTCCTCCGCTGTAAGTTTTATTTTTTTATTTTTATTATGTTATGGTTTTTTATCAAGTTAATAATAATATTATTATTAATGTTATAATGTTAATATTTTTCTAATTATTATTATTATTATTATTATATTATGTTATACTTACTATTATTATTACATTATGTTATTCTTTTTATTATTATTATATTATTACTATTATTATGTTATTGTTATTATTATATTATTATTAATATTTCAATGTTAATATTATTTTATATTATTATTATTATATTATTATTAATATATTATAATTATGTTAAATTGTTATTGTTGTTGTTATTATTATTATTATTATTATTATTATCATTATTGTTATAATTATTATTATTATTTAATTATCATATTATTATTACTATTATTATTATTGTATTATATTAATATTACTATTTTGATTATGATAATAATATAATTATGTCATATTATTATTGTTATTATTATTATATCATTATCATTATTTTTTTTATTAAGTTGTTATTATTATTCTCATTATGATATTGTAATTATTATTATGACTATGTTATTATTTTATTATGGTTATTTCTATTATGTTATTAATATCATTGAACCCGTTTAACGGTCTACTGTTTTAGGACCTGTTTGACGGCGCAATACGGTGCGACCTTTACGCAACGGGAGTTTTGCACCGTGTCCTTTTTTGTTCCGAGCTGCGTCTTGAGGTAGGTCTCCCTTTTCACTCACCTTTAAATTTAGAATTTATTTATTCCTTGACTTTTTATTAAGTTTCAGTAAATTTAAAAGGTATTATCAAGTAGTTATCAATAGTTTGGTGAGCTACTGATGATAAAAGTTGTTTTAATTCTAGCGTTTCATTAAAAGCATTTTCTTGAATTTAATTGTGTGCTTCCATGGTAGTGTTGCTAGATGGTTCTTCCTGGATAATTAAAGACATGTTAAATTGTGTTTTGAAATGTTTTTACTATGTGTAAATTAGTAGATGCATTGTTAATGAAAAAAAGGGTGTTTCTTAGGACCTGGATTAGAGAAAATGACCGTATGTCCTTTAAACTTGATTTTGGAAACTTGAAGTGTGGTTCTTGGTTGACGAGAAATGTTTTCCTTTGTCGCGTGAACAAAAGTTTGGATTTCAGAAATGGTGTTCCTTCAAAAAAATGATTTAAGGCCCGTTTGGCTCTTGATAAAAGTGGGTGCGTTTGGATATTGGAAAATGATTCTACTTGTGGAACCAGTGTGTTTCGGGTTTAATATGCTGATTTGAGTTTCTTAAATAATGTTCTAATTGTGTTTCTGGTTTTCAATGGCATGGCATGTGTCATATCCCTTTGGAAATGTTTTAGCGTTAAATGTTAAAAATGTAAATGATATGACGGCCCGGTTGGCACTTTAATAAATGTGAAGTGATTATACATATATATATATATGTGTACTTGTGAGGGCATTTCTATAGGGGGACTTCCCTTCGAGGGTTGTCGTGTAGTGATGTCCGTGTAAGGGGTTGGCAAGTGCGGTGAGATGAGTCACGCGTGCGAGGGTCTCCCACTTACACAGTGTTACTAAAACCACCACGGGTTCCTGGGCGTCTTGTAGATTATCGAGTGACGGTTGCTTGCTAACCCTGATTAGATGGGTTGGTACCCCCTGGAGTCGTGGACAGGCCAGGTGGGATGTGCCACTGGTTGGCTATTAGGGCGGCCAGTTGGTTATTGACTGTGGAGTACCATGCCGGCAGGTAGTCTGAACCCGAGTACGTCCAGGGGTTTTCTAGGGATGTTCAGGATCGCCCATGGTTATTGCTGATAACTTCTGGTTTATTTTTTCTTGCACTTGGTTTCCCTTGCTTGTTTACCTTTACTTGCACTTGTTTTCCCTGCTTGTTTACGTTCAGTCATCCTTCACAGCCTATACTGTTAGACTTTGGGAAAATGGTTTTCAAATAAAGATACTTAATTCTCTTTATATAAGATTTGAAAATGTACACTTCTTCCCCTTTTAAATGAGTTCAAAACTAATGAAAGTGAACCAACTTTTGAAAAAAAAGTAAAGGAAATGTCTCGTGTTTTGATTTTCAAGTAAAGCACTATGAAAGATTACTTGTATACATTATAGTTCAAACCTTGAACATGTAGATTCTTTATTTACTGGCAGTGCTTTGGGGTTTGTTGTTGGGCTCACCTACTGAGTACTTTTGTGCTCACGCCTATCTTTTACCATTTCAGTTGCAGGTCTTCCCTTGCTCAGGTATTTCTGGCTTGAGTCGCTCAGTGTTGGAGCGAGGTTTCTCTCTAGTTGGGTGGTGACCTAAGAGGTCACATGGAGGTACGTGGTCGTGTGGCTTTTATTTCTTTTCCACTGATAGTGTTTATTTGTTCTGTTCTATTTACTTTTTTTTGGGCTGAAATCGTTCCCAACGATCAAATTTTGATGCCTGGCACTAGTTTCCATCCCGGGGGGATCGGGAATGCCCCTCGGGACTTGCTGCGGACTGGCTCGGGTGATCGGTTCAGGGTCGACCCGGGCTGGTTCGTGACAAAATGGTATCAGAGGTGGTTCTTGTTATTTGGGTTCTCCTGTAGAAGGATATTATGACTGTCGGAACTCGAGGGGTAGGTACGGGAAGAGCGTCACGAACTCTTGCTCGCACTGATCTTTGAGTTACCAGGGGTAGTTCGGGAATTGTGTCCTTGTCTTTTCTGGTTTGTCTTGGATTGAGAGATGACAACGGAGGAAAGCCGACGTTACTTTGTGACTTCACCTGGAGTAGTGACCCATGTGGAGTCTGAGTACATGGTTTGGATTCCTCCTAGTGGTCAACGATGACTTGGGACATGACCCACTACCATGTCACTAGGTTGAGCGTGACTACTGGTCCCTCATTTCAGTGATTGATGCAAATTTGGATCCTGCTTTTGTTTTGGTCTGTGTAAGTACATTGTTGGAAATGAAAACGGTTTTTGAAAGATTGGACTGGTTTCTTTTAAAGGACTTTAAATATATGAAATGGGTTTTAAAACTGAAATCTCTTGATTTGGAAATCTGTTGTTTTCTCGGAACTGGTTAAGAATGATTTGGGTTGAAACCTCAGTTCCTCTTTATGAACGTCTACACATGTGTGAGAATGCATGGAAAGTGTGTGTTGATGCACGTATGAAAGGAAAGTGGATAAAGACATGTGCAACGGGTCATGGGAGTACCTGGGTGTGTTTGAAATTTAACGCTTGACTTTGTTTTCTAAACTGGTTTTAAAGGGGAAACAGTTTTGGAAAGTTTTGGTTTGAAAGTGGGTTGGTTTTCGAAAGTAGTCTTGAGAAAAACGGTGGTTTTATAATCTAAAATGAAAGGGGGAAATTTAAAAAAAGAGATTTTATCCTTGGGTTGTGTTCGCATTTGTTCGGTCTTGTGCCGACTGTTTTTGATGAAGGTGCTTTTATTGATGTTGCTTCAGTTTGATATTGGTTTTCGCTTTGTGTTTTATATATCGCTCAGGAAATGCCGCCCAGAAAGCCCTCTAAGGATTCGGATATGTCATGCCCAGTTTTTAGTCCTCCTCAGACTCTGCCTATTCTCCATGGTGATCAGGGTCTGTTAGAGGCAGTGAAATGGATCGAGGAAGTGGAGCGTGTCTTTAGAATGTTGGGAACTCCCGATAATGTTAAGGTTCGTGCAATTATGGAGTTGTTTGAGGGTCCAGATCTGGACCAATGGAAGGGGGTTACCCCATCATCAATGCAAGGTGAAATGATGTGGGATGTCTTCAGAATCGTTTTCATCCAATGGGTTTTACCTGAGGAAGTGAAGCTGGAGAAAAAGGGAGAGCTTGTGCATATTCAACAAGGCCAACGGACGGTGAAGGCATATGTTGACCATTTCAAGGAACTGATTCCCTTTTCTCCAGAGGTAGCATCGCATGAGATCATGAAGGTCTCTCTTTTCACTGGGGGTCTTCGTCTAGAGATCAAGGAGCGAGTCCTCCCTTCTAAAGACCTTTGTTTCGAGAAGCTGGTGGAGGATTCTTTCTTGGCTGAGTTAGTTTCTGGTGTGCGGGTGGTTAATACTTCAGCGTCCCCTGTTGTTGTTCGTAAGAGTTCCCCCTCTGGTGAGGAAAAGGCGCCAGAGATACCTGTTCCTAAGGAGTTATTCCCTTTGGTCCCAACTTCCAGCTCATCAGATTGTTCAGTGGTGTGCTATCAGTGTGGTCGTTTCGGGCATTTGAAGCCATCTTGTCACAACCCTCCGAAGACGTGTCATCGATGCGGCTGTCTGGGTCATCTGGAGAAGTTTTGTAGGAAGCGTCGCTTGAAGTGGATGCCGTAATAGGAGAACGTCAGTACCTGACTGTGAGGCAGAAGTTGCTTCATCCATCAGAGCCCCAACCACAGGTCTTGGGGTGAAGCTCGTGCGCAGTCAGGAGTTCCCAGGGTTGTGAAGCCTTGGTCCAGGTTCTGTTTTTCGTATTGATGATGGGATAACTAAAAGCCCCGTTTTATTTTTGTTTCCCTGCTATTGAAGTTTCAACAGCGTTGAAAATGCGTGGTTTTTTCCATAAAGTTATGATGGATTTGTTCTGTGATATTCTAAGCAGACTTGTCCTGTGGAGGTGATATTCTAAATCGTGTGTCCTTCTTAAAAGTGTGTTTGACTCTCGTGTGGGTTGACCTCGTTTTAGTTATGTTTAAGATGTGGTTATGTTTCGTGGACTTCGGTGGATCATGTCTCCAATTTGATGTTGGTTAAATGTTTTTCTATGGGTTTTCCCTGGTGTTTAAGGTTGTTGACTCTAGTCGTGGGTTCAACGTCTCGACGGAGGTGTTGTTTTAATCGTGCTATGAGAGTTGGTTTGAATTGGTTGGGAGTTCCCGCATCGACCCCCTTTACTGGGGTTTTCCATTTAAATGGTCAACTTTTCTGCACAAGTTGAGATCTTGTGGTGGGGAGAACCCTTCGCGTTCTCCCCTCAACCTCGGACCTCAGTTTTCTCTTGAATTGGTCGGGTGTGACCTGTGTAGAGTAAGGTCATCCCCGAGATTCTCAATTCTCTCCGGTTCCTTTAGTTCCGTTGGGGCATGGGCTTAATTTTTGACCAACTTTTGGCCTGGTGACATTCTGGGGGCAGAAAGTGTCTGTGGTGGGGAGAATTGTCACACCCCGATCGCGATGTCCGTAATTTTACTTCTTTCTTGGTCTCGATTTAAAATTTTTCGAGGTTTAGTTGTGTCTGTGGTTTCACGCCGGTGCGCGGTCATCGCATCGCTAGCGGTGATCGTGCGTTCGGCCCGAGTGACTATGTGTTCACCCGGCGTTTTAAATATTAAAGTTTTCATGTTGACTTTTTATTATTATTACTATTTGAGTTGCATTATTATTATTGTAGTTATTTTCCATGTATAAGTATATATATATGTCTACATATGTACATACTTTAATACGTTATGTTTATGTATGTATATTTATATGTATATATATTGTATCTATGTGTATATGTTTATATATAGTTATATATATATATATATGTTTAGTTATGCGTATATATATACGTGTATTTTGATTATAATAATTATTATTAAAATTAACTAACTTTTATTTATTATCATTATTTTATTATGACTATTTTTATAAAGTTTTATTTTTGTTATTATTATTATAATGTTTTACTATTATTATTATTATACTTTTTAACATTTTTATTATAGTATTAATAATATTATTATTATTATCACACACATGTATATATATGTATAAAACTAAACAAACCCTACCCTAACCCTACAACCGCCACCCCGTTCCCCTTTTCTCCTCTCTCCCCGCGACCCTCGCCCACCTCTGCGCAGCAGCCCGCGCCATCCCGGCACCCGGCCTCCCGCTCCGCCGCACCAACCACCGTGCCGACCTCCCATCCAACGGCCTCCTGGCTTCCCCACAGCAGCCCTGCACCGGCCTCGTCCGACGCCCCCCCCCCCCCCGCCGCGCCTCTCCGGTCGCGCGCCACGCCTCCTTTTTCCTCTCAGCCTCGCCCCACCGCGCCCTGCCCTGCCTCTCCCCGTCCCAGTGTCGTCGTCCCCCTCGCCTCCAGCTTCCCCGCGCCGCCCGCCGTCCCTTGGCTCGTCGTCCCTTCTTCCATGCACGCTGCGCCGACCGCCCCAGCCCTCCCCTTCCACCTCTTCCCAGCCGCTCGTCACCGGCTTCCCCGTCTCCCGCCGTCGCACCTGCCAGCCGTCCCGGCCCCCACATCCATCTCCCGTCAAGCCGGCCTCCCCTCACCACCGGCGTCCCGGCCCTGCTCCCGTTCAGCCGCCGACGTCCGGAACCTCCTCCCATCCTGTCCCACCTTCTCCTCCGCTGTATGTTTTGTTTTTTTATTTTTATTATGTTTTGTTTTTTTATCATATTAATAATATTATTATTATTAATGTTATAATGTTAATATTTTTCTAATTATTATTATTATTATTATTATTATTATATTATGTTATACTTACTATTATTATTACATTATGTTATTTTTATTATTATTATTATATTATTATTATTATTATGTTATTGTTATTATATTATTATTATTATTATTTCAATGTTAATATTATTTTATATTATTATTATTATATTATTATTAATATATTATAATTATGTTAAATTGTTATTGTTGTTGTTGTTATTATTATTATTATTATTATTATCATTATTGTTATAATTATTATTATTATTTAATTATCATATTATTATTATTATTATTATTATTGTATTATATTAATATTACTATTTTGATTATGATAATAATATAATTATGTCATATTATTATTGTTATTATTATTATATCATTATCATTATTTTTTTTATTAAGTTGTTATTATTATTCTCATTATGTTACTGTAATTATTATTATGACTATGTTATTATTTTATTATGGTTATTTCTATTATGTTATTAATATCGTTGAACCCGTTTAACGGTCTACTGTTTTAGGACCTGTTTGACGGCGCAATACGGTGCGACCTTTACACAACGAGAGTTTTCCACCATGTCCTTTTTCGTTCTGAGCTGCATCTTGAGGTAGGTCTCCCTTTGCACTCGCCTTTAAATTTAGTATTTATTTATTCCTTGACTTTTTATTAAGTTTCAGTAAATTTAAAAGGTATTATCAAGTAGTTATCTATAGTTTGGTGAGCTGCTGATGATAAAAGTTGTTTTAATTCTAGCGTTTCATTAAAATCGTTTTCTTGAATTTAATTGTGTGCTTCCATGGTAGTGTTGCTAGATGGTTCTTCTTGAATAATGAAAGACATGTTAAATTGTGTTTTGAAATGTTTTTAGCGTGTGTAAATTAGTAGATGCATTGTTAATGAAAAAGGGTGTTTCTTAGGACCTGGATTAGAGAAAATGACCGTATGTCCTTTAAACATGATTTTGGAAACTTGAAGTGTGGTTCTTGGTTGACGAGAAATGTTTTCCTTTGTCGCGTGAACAGATTTTTGGATTTCAGAAATGGTGTTCCTTCAAAAAAATGATTTATGGCCTGTTTGGCTCTTGATAAAAGTGGGTGCATTTGGATATTGGAAAATGATTCTACTTGTGGAACCAGTGTGTTTCGGGTTTAATATGCTGATTTGAGTTTCTTAAATAATGTTCTAATTGTGTTTCTGGTTTTCAATGGCATGGCGTGTGTCATATCCCTTTGGAAATGTTTTAGTGTCAAATGTTAAAAATGTAAATGATATGACGGCCCGGTTGGCACTTTAATAAATGTGAAGTGATTATACATATATATATAAATATATATGCGTACTTGTGAGGGCATTTCTACAGGGGGACTTCCCTTCGAGGGTTGTCGTGTAGTGATGTCCGTGTAAGGGGTTGGCAAGTGTGGTGAGATGAGTCACACGTGCGAGGGTCTCCCACTTACACAGTGTTACTAAAACCACCACGGGTTCCTGGGCGTCTTGTAGATTATTGAGTGACGGTTTCTTGCTAACCCTGATTAGATGGGTTGGTACCCCCTGGAGTCGTGGACAGGCCAGGTGGGATGTGCCACTGGTTGGCTATTAGGGCGGCCAGTTGGGTATTGACTGTGGAGTACCATGCCGGCAGGTAGTCTGAACCCGAGTACGTCCAGGGGTTTTCTAGGGATGTTCAGGATCGCCCATGGTTATTGCTGATAACTTCTGGTTTATTTTTTCTTGCACTTGGTTTTCCTTGCTTGTTTACCTTTACTTGCACTTGTTTTCCCTGCTTGTTTACTTTCAGTCATCCTTCACATCCTATACTGTTAGACTTTGGGAAAATGGTTTTCAAATGAAGATACTTCATTCTCTTTATATATGATTTGAAAATGTACACTTCTTCCCCTTTTAAATGAGTTCAAAACTAATGAAAGTGAATCAACTTTTGAAAAAAAAAGTAAGGGAAATTTCTCGTGTTTTGATTTTCAAGTAAAGCACTATGAAAGATTACTTTTATACATTATAGTTCAAACCTGGAACATGTAGATTCTTTATTTACTGGCAGTGCATTGGGGTTTGTTGTTGGGCTCACCTACTGAGTACTTTTGTGCTCACGCCTATCTTTTACCATTTCGGTTGCAGGTCTTCCCTTGCTCAGGTCTTTCTGGCTTGAGTCGCTCAGTGTTGGAGCGAGGTTTCTCTCTAGTTGGGTGGTGACCTGAGAGGTCACATGGAGGTACGTGGTCGTGTGGCTTTTATTTCTTTTCCGCTGATAGTGTTTATTTGTTCTGTTCCATTTACTTTTGTTTGGGCTGAAATCGTTTCCAACGATCAAATTTTGATGCCCGACATTAGTTGCCATCCCGGGGGGATCGGGAACGCCCCTCGGGACTTGCTGCGGACCGGCTCGGGTGACCGGTTCAGGGTCGACCCGGGCTGGTTCGTGACAATTCTATTTTTGAATCAAGGAATCCACCACATTATTGGCTTTTTGGGATGGAAATTCATCAAAAAATCATAATTTGTTATCATTTATAGTCATTTTCTCTACCATATTTTCAATTAATTCTGAGTAAATATATACATCATGTTTTTATTTTTATTATATATTTCACATTTATGTGTATATAAATGATTAAACCAATTTTTTAAATTTAAATCCATATTTTATAATTCCAAATAATGGGTGGTATAATTTATCTCCGGGGGTGTCATTTTTCTAAAGCATAAGCAATTACCTTACTATTATTCATTAGAAAAAAACCAATTCCCTAAAATAAAGCATCATTATAGATGAAAAATCACCATTTATGGAATCCAGGACCAAAACTAGAGAATTCACCAATCTTCATTTAATTTTTATAAAACTAACATCAATGTCTTCTATATATATATAAATAAAACGCCTTTTCATATTAAAGAAGTTATTGGGTGAGATAATCATGTAATGTTTCTAAAAAACCATTGGTAATAGCATGATAATCCATGAAAACTATGAATCATGGCCACATTTTTAGGTATTTTCCATTCATCAACAACTATTGTTTTAGTGGGATAAAATGTTATGCCATCCTTATTTACACTATTCCGATGAAAAGAAATCTATTGCAATCAAAATTCACATTTTCTAAAATTCATATACTACATTTATTTGAGAGTTTATAGGAAAATACATAAATATTTTTCATGAACATCATTATTTTAAAAAAAACAAAAATATATTCAATAAAAACAACAACAATCAAATCCAAATATTCATGGAAAATTCTATTCATTAGATCAATAAATAAAATAAATGGATTTTTTAAACCAAAGTGAATAAAAATAATGTCATAATTCCCATATCTATTATATGAAGCTATTTTTGGAATGTAATCCTCAATCCCTTTTAACTGGTGGAACCAGGATCACAGGTTAGTCTTGGAAAAATACTGATCTCCCTGTATTTGATCAAACAACTCATCGATACGAGGAAATATTTACAGATTCTTAACAATAATGTTTTTTAAATCTATATAATCAATATAAAGTCTCATTGAACAGTCTTTATTTTTAACTAAAAAAAATATCACCGCATTGTGAAGTGATAGGTTGAATGAAACCTTTATCATGAGACTTCTTCCACTAATTTTTCATTTATAGAATTTCTAATTCAACCATTATGTAAGGGGTTTTTTGAAATTTATTACGCATTAAGAACAAATTAAATAGTAAATCCAATATCTTGATTAGGTATAACATCAAAAAAATCATCAGGAAAAGCATCCATTTATTTATTTACCACTAGCACATCATTCATTTGAATAGTTCCTTGTTTTCAACAATATGGGAAAGGTAAAATTAATTTCAATATTTTAATAGTATCATAGCTGCATGATATGTAATCAATGGTAAGGGTTCATTCATGTATTGATATTAAAATTCTATATGAAAAAATATCATTTTCTCTATAATAAATCATAGCTTAATAAAAGGAATGAAATCCCATACCAAGAATAACATCAAAAAATCATATGGTAAAAAAACAAGGTCATTAAAAATTGTATTTACATATAAAACAACATGAAGATTATTATAATGATTTTTTGAATTAATATTATGTTCTAGTAATTTAACCAGAATTTCATATTTCATTTCAGATGGGAAAGTTCAAATTTATGAGAAATGTTCTAAAAAATAATGGAATATTTATACCCCATATCAAACAAGAATTTAGAAAATTTTGAGTCAATAAAGAGATTACCTAATACCCCTGCATTGGACAACCCAACATATGATAAAGTAGTTACAATGGATTTCACTATAACTTTATACTTATAATGTAGCTATATCTCATCATTAAGATATTTCTTTGGGAAAGTATTTTCGTAATCCCCCATCTCACCACATTTAAAACAATCTGTAGTTTTCTTATGAAAATTAAACATACCATCACGAAGATCATTTCATTTATATCTCTAGACATATGTGCGTACATAAAAAATTAAAAATAATTCCATGATTGGTTGAGGAATTCACCATGGTTCTTTTTTTCACACATTCCACAAACTAGATAATGAATTTTCGTACCTTCAGATTTCATTTATTGACTATTAGCCATTTCTTTCCATTATGACTTATTCTTCTGCTTGTTTTCAATGTACACATGATCATCAAAAAACTCCATTTCTATCCAATCATCCCATTAATAATGTTTCTCATAACTTTTTAATTTACATGAGGAAAAATCCCTTCGGTAACTTGGCTTCAATCATGAGTAAAAATTATTTATTTTACAATCAAGATAGTGAGTAATATTTAGAGTATACCATGATTTTTTTAAATATTTCATCAGAAACAACCACTGAATATTCCTTATTTTGTTTAAATTCAAGTTATATCATTTCCTTAATATTTCAAACAACTATAGAAAAATATATTTTAAGGAAAATATTCTAAAATTCATCCCATTATATGGCATTAATCTCCTCACTATCTATGATATTACTAAACATTGACCACCACTAGTCATCTTCACCTTCAAAAAATTAAATAAAAAGACTAACCTATTTATTATCTAAACATTTCATTACATCAAATATGTTTTCAAGGGATTTAATCCACCCTTAATCCACCACTATGTGAGAAGAATTACAAAAAGAATTAGGGCGTTGCCGTATAAAATGTTCCACTATCTTAATGTTCCCTTACTGTAGATCTGGTTAATTTCTTTCATTTATTCCATTGTCATTTATATCCTTCATCAACATAGCCATTACTGTAAAAAACTGCACGGTTCTAATTTCCACCATTGTAGGCTATTGATTCGGAAGGATATCAGTTTTTTAGTTCCTACCTACATCATCTTCCCTATTTCTTATATGGAAAACCATTTTGAATAGACATATCGTTAATGAATAACAATAGAAATATTTAAATTCTACCTCATTTCATTATATACATAAGGTAAAAATAATTTATGGTTTTCTATTAACATTATCCTAACCACTATAGTTATCTAAACCTTTCACTGATAGTAAATATAATGAGTATTCCTTAATCAACAAAAATATAATTATTCAAACTAGAATTCACATATATAAATTTCCAAATATATTTTCAATTTGTATCATTATATAATTAGGAAATAAACCATACATATTAACCCATTATCATACAGTGTGAGAACAACTAAAAAAATTACCCATTTCTTCCATAATAATTTTTTTTATTAAAACATGAATTATTTTCAAGAAAAGTCTTCACAATATTCAGCATGGATTCTTATTTTCACTTACCCACCCTTAAACACTATGAAATTTTTTAAAATCTGGGATGAGAATAAAAACCCCGAAAGGGACATAAAAAATTACAGAAATCCACAGTCTATTAATATATATAAACATTTGAAATCATTTTCACAAAGACATACTTCTCACCCATATTTTATCATATACATAAATAGTGAAAATAAAATATTTCCATAAATCATAAAGAACATTAATAAATCATATAGGTAACTTGGTTCATTACTTACTTATTATTGTAACCCTCAAAACTACCATATGATTTGTAACCCTCGCAGCTACCTTACAATGTAATTATCAATGTTATACTTGGAATAACCATTACAATCATTTCCAGAAAAAAAAATACCCAATGTATTGGTGGAAGATACATGTACCACCCTTCATTATTAAAATTACTGATAAATATAACATAATAAAAAAATTAGATCACTTTAATCATAAAAAAATCCATTTGAATTTTTTATAAATAGAAAATTTAGAAAGGTTTTTTGAGGAAAACTATATTACCTTGTGTTTTCGTACTTAAGACGTGTTAAAAACTCATGTATAATCTGTTAAAGAGTGTTATTATGAAATTTAAGAACCATAATAATATTTATAATTCCATAAATTATCATCTTATAACAACTTTCCACTAATTTATTGATAATATTTCGTTATTTTCATTACCTTGAGAACATTTATTCACAGGTTTCCAAGGTTGGTTTGTTAAATATTTTCTTGTCCAATGAATGAAAAACCACATAAATGTAATGAAATGGTATTAATATGTTTAAACAATTTTAAATGGTACCATATATCATTTTTTTCTTATACAAGGATGAATCATTAGATAAAACGTTACTGAGAATGATTTAGTTTATTTTGGAAGTTTTTACAACTATCACAAAATTATATTATTTTATTTAATATCATGTATATATAATGGTTCTAGAACATTATATAACATAAAATATGTATTAGAGAAATATTATTTAACTATAATAATAGTTTTATTTCATTCCTTAGAGGATGAGAAGGAAAATTAAAACCCATTTTCCATGGTGACGGTAAATCATCGCATCAATGATGATGTTTTAATTTTTTATATTTAGTCAAGAAGAGGAGTGGTAGGATGATTGATATTCCATTAAAAAAATAAAATTTCATTATATGTAATATATTTTATTTATCATGTATTATGGATGATGTGAGGCGAGGAGAGAATAAGAAATGGAAATACATTCAAAAGAAAATAAACAAAAATGAAAGATACCTTTAACTTTTGAATTATTTTCCTTGAGAACCTCCTTATAGAACTTAGTTTTGGACTTTTGTTGATACCAACAAGTCCTAGACATGGGGAAATGTATTATTATGGGTTATTGGTATAAACTATACCACCTAAAATGGAATACATCATCACTAAATATATTAAACGAATATTGGAGTGCTTGAGATTATAGAACTACATCATCAATACAACACCAATGACTCATTAATTCATGTATTTAGCTTATATCATAATTTATCGTCTTTCACTACTAATCAAAATTTCAACTATTTCAGAAGAAATCTAAAAATTTCACCACAATAGTTATTATTATTGTAGAATAAAAAAATTAAATACATTTCATGAAAATAATAATATAATGATGATAAATTTAACTTTGAATTAAAATCAACATTTATTCAAAAAATACATATTTCAAAATTTTAAATGATTTCATAACACGTTGAAAAATTAATTAAGGTCTTCTAAAATTCCCATATAATAAAAAGAAAAAAATATTAATTTTTAAATCAATTTTATGAAAATAAATTTCATTTATGTGATTATATTAATCATAAAAATATAAATAAATATTTACTGTAACATACCACGTAAGTAATGAATAATTTATTTTCATATCTATGTCTATTTATGAATTAGATAGTATTTTAGAGGAGAATAAATACAATCTCTGGCATAGAATACTCTAATATATTTTGTTTTATCACCTTTTGATGACGACCTAGTTTTAAATATAGATTTTGAAAATTTTATAAGCTTTATTTGTCAAAATAAACTTATTCAATATAATTGGGAAATTTAAATTTACATTGGATAAATATTTGGTATTTTTCTGACAGTGTTCATTTTTTAATGAATAGTGAAAATACTGCATTTTACTTCAAAACTGCTTTTTCATATAATTTAATTATATGGTTATATTATCTTTATAATTGGCTTTAAAATGTAATTAGAATATATTTTTACCATTTAATCCAATGGTGGTAATTATAATTGATTCCACTTTGGAACTGGGCATAAACAAGTGCCAAACTTTTGATTGAAAATGTTTCTAAAAACCCCCTATTTGTTTTGACAACGGGAATCATTTTTAAATTAATTACTATAATTTTTTTGTTTGGAATTCGGTAAAATGGATTCCATATTTGGAATGATAAGGTCCAAATTATTTAATTAAGAGTCTTTTGTTTTGGACATTATTAATAGTAACGACGGTAATTATCTTTAATTAACATGATTATTTAGTAATGGGGTAGTTAAGGATAATAAAATAATATCATAATAATACAAAATGACCCCAACATGTGTCCTAATGCTACTGGTTGTGTCATGGCCGACCATGGGTTGCCTTGTGCCAAACTTTGGGACCCCATGGAATCACTTTTTTATAATAGTGACTTTTTTATCTTTTTATTTTTAAAGAAAGTTAAATATAACAAAGCATGTAACACCTAAGTAAAAGAATTTTAATTTTGTCTAAAAAAATTATCTCTTGGAATATGAATAGTCTTTGGAAATCTAAAAATATTTCCTACATAATAGTATTTTTTTATAAATTTTAGACATTATATAAATCAAAGTTTTTTATGACACCATGATGATGCAGTGATTACCTCAATAATGAACGATTTAAATAAAATGAAAAGATATTGTAAAATCTAAGACTTACACTGGTCAAAAACCTATTGTATGAGTATATTTCGAGCCCTTATCACTTTATCCTATAAGTATATTAATTTGGTACCTTTAAAATCCGAAACTCATTTCAATATAAAGTAACATTTCGTGACTTTCCAAGAGTGCCCCTCATCCCTCTTATAAAAGGCCCCCACCTCTACATCCTAACCCAAACCTCTCAAGCCATTGGATTGTCCAAGATCTGCTAAATTTATCTCTCCACATCCCTCTCTTCATCCTAGAAGCCTTTCCTAAGGCATAAATCTCTTCAAGAAACCCTTTTGGTTCAAACCAAGAGGAGTTACCTGATTTAAAGGTAATGTCTTCACTTGTGTTCTTTGGTTTTATTTTGCTTCTCCAGTCCCCCTAAACTTTTTTTATTCATATCTTTTGTAACAACACCAGTATCGAAAATATAATAGGATATTTTTATGAGAAGTATTCGAGCTACACTTACACACACCTTCGCCTAATTGTTAAAGAACATACTGTTTCTATGGATGGTGAATTTCTGCCTCACGAAACGATGATTGTTCAATCTTCTTTTAACACCTTTCATGGTGGCCATTAAGATGTAACTCTATTTATATATGATATATATTAAGTTTATGTTTTCCTTATGCTTATGTTTTTTCCATTTATGGAATACCTTTATGGTTTCCATTATGGGTAAACGCGAGATCTTCATTTTAGGGAGTGCGGACTACAACCCCCTCAAAGTGATTTGATTCGTTAATTCCATATGTTGGACGTGAAAAGGATGGAGTTAATAATATTATATATGATATTATACTTGAATTATAATGTACCTTTATATCATTATTATTACATTCCATTAAATATGAAATAGAAATGAAATTAGTGTTCATGCGTACGTACAACTTATCGTCTCCATGAACGGTGCATTTCATTTCTTACCTCTAAATGTTTTGTAATATTATAAATGCATGTATATAATGAATATGTACGATATATACGATATCTAAATCATGAATATAATTCAGTATATAATGTATATTTTACCACATGAACTACTTGTAATTATAAGGAGTTTATTTTTGACTCAAGTACCAATGATCGACAAAATGACCGTTATTAACTTAAATAATTACATAGTGTTAATAAAATGGTAAAAAGTGATATAAAAGAAATATTGAACTTGAAAAATGTTCTTAAGCAAGTATAAATTAACTCAAGTTTATTATATAGGAGATTAATGAACGATCGAGTCATGTCGGACACGAGGTATAGGACTTCGTCTCAATCTCCTTTTATTGAGGCATATTTTGTTTTATACACGACTTTATTTTATACAGTGTAAAAACCCCTTTGACTTTTACGTTTATTCAAAAGGAATATATTTTATACAAATTGTTTTACGAAACGACAAAAGGGAATGTTTTTGTCATACGTATGCGGCGACAATGACTTCTCCGCCGTCGTGACCATTATTTGAGTTTCGGCTTCCTCTACAAGCCATAACATTTTTTAAATGAAAAATATATACCATGTTTTTATTTTATTTTATTTTGGTATTTAAAATGGTTTTGATAATTTTTTTATTATATCAATGTTTTATTGATATCTTGTGATTGAAATGTGGAAATGTTATTTTTCCTTTATGCATGTTTTATGTGATACGATTATGTTATGGTTCTTGGGCATTGTTTATGAAGATAGCTAGTTACATGATAAACTAAGGGCGGGTGATCCCGATATAGCTCTCCAAAGCATTGGGTAACATGAAGAGGTTAAAGGCTAAAGTTTCACCAAAAATATTTAGGGAATATACTGTGATGGGTATTCCAAACATAACCATGAGGGTTACTCCCTACGTAAGAATGTTATGAATGCCTCAAGTTAACTTTATGTCTTATGATTTCTATGATTTATTCATGATTTGATGAGGTATGTTAACGTTCTTATGTTTTATGAGTAAAGTATGATTTCAATAATTTTTTTGTATACATGGACTACCGTTTTCATTTTGTGCTTTTATATCCCTTACTGAGATTTTTATTCTCATCCCATGTTTTTGAAATGATTTTCACTGGTTAAGGGAAATGTACATGATG
This sequence comes from Viscum album, assembly GCA_963277665.1. Classification (NCBI taxonomy): domain Eukaryota; kingdom Viridiplantae; phylum Streptophyta; class Magnoliopsida; order Santalales; family Viscaceae; genus Viscum; species Viscum album. Next base: position 230,936 of record CAUJRU010000076.1, read on the forward strand.
TGATGATAGTGTCGAGGAAGTGTCAATAAAGAATCCATGTTTTATTTTAAAAATGTTTCCTTTTATGGGAAAAGTTAATATTGTCTTTGATGTAACCGCCTTCTTTAAATATGGGATGTAATGAATGATTTATGTTCTAATTCTCTAAAACTGTAAACCTGAAAATATACTCAATGTGTATTCTTGAAATATCTTAAGATTAAGTAATGTTTAAGGCTGGGGCATTATAGTTGGTATCAAAGGTCGATTTAGATAACATTAGGAGTTAGAAATATAAAAAATGATTATCCAAAAATATTTTTTTATGGTCAAATTGAAATGATATAGTATTTAAAGATTACCATGTTTCTTCATCTAAGACATGTTTCTTCAAAATGGTTTTCCATAGAGGAAAGAAGTTCTAGGAAGGCATACAGAAGGAAATGACCTTCTGAATCAGCATCTTGAGATGTTCGGAATTGGAACTGAATAATTTGTTGTCGTAATGGTGCATTTGACTCAAGCAATAAATGGTGGTGGTATCCATGCACAAGATCAGCCAGATCAACTGTAGAGGAACATGTCAGTGGTGGACCATTTTATGTGGCAACATCCCCCATCATTCAGAGGATCATCTGACCCTGTGCTAGAAGAAGGGTGGATTAAAGAAATGGAGAAGATTTTCGATGTCATGGGATGTTCAGACAATCAAAAGCTTACTCTTTCAATTTACAGTTTGGAGGGTGAAGCAGATCAGTGGTTGTCGATGGTTAAAAATATCAGGGACACTGATGATATTGATGCTCTCGACTGGGATTAATTCAAAGGTATGTTTCTTGAGAAGTATTTTCCTAATGTTGTTCGACTTGGGATGGAAAAACAATTCTTGGAATTGAGGCAAGAGGACGACTTAGTGGCTACTTATGAAGAGAGGTTCACTTGATTGGCAAGGTATGATCCAAATTTTATCCGAGACCTTGATAGAAAAATCAACCATTTTTACTCAAGATTAAAGCCAAAATATTGAAGGGCATTAGGTTCTCGTGAGTTCAAGAGTTATTAAAAGCTTCTTTGATGTGCTGAGAAGGTGGAAATGGAGTTTTCCGATGATCAAGTGTTCTATAACAACCAACAGAAGAAGAGACCGAGGTGGCGAGAGAAAGTGAAGAATTTTTCAAAAAGGTCTTATGGTAAGAAAACTAAGTTTCCAGTTTGTGATAAATGTGGTAAAAGGCATGCAGGGGAATGTCTACCGAATTCTTGAAAGTGCTACTGATGTGGTAAGATGGGACATAAGGCTTGTGATTGCACTGAAAAATATCAGGGTGATGGTAAGACCAAATTTGATTTACTATTTGTGAAATGTTTCAAGTGCAATGACATGGGTCATTATGAAAACGAGTGTTCGAAAAAGAGCTCAAATGATTAGAAGCAGTCAGACTACAAGAAAAAAAGAGTGGTGAAATCCTTTGCAACTACTTCAGTAGATGTTGGGCCATCAAATTAAGTGGTATCAGGTACTTTGTTTGTTTTCTCAGATTATTCTAATGTGTTGTTTGATTCGGGGTCAGCACATTCTTTCATATCGAAAAACTTTTCTAGTAAATTGGGAATTCCATCACAAGAAATGACCCCTGAACATGTGGTAAAAACACCTGTGGAAAATGTTGAGGCAAAAATAATTTATTAGAATCTTCATATCCTTATCCATGGAAAGAACCTATTTGCAATCCTTATTGTTTTACCTATAGTAGAGTTTGATGTTATTCTGGGTATGGATTGTCTCTCATTTTACCATGCTAAGATTGATTGTAGAGCTGAAGAAGTTTGTTTTCAGAAATACTTTAAGTTTGTGTACAAGAATGAACCCTTACTGTTGATAACATATCAAGAGGATGAGAAACTTGTAAAAGATATAAATGAATGTTTCCTTGCACATATTGTTGAAAAAAAGGAATCATTCAAATTAATGATGTTCCAGTGGTAAATGAGTATCCAGATGTTTTTCCTGATGAGTTTCCTGGAATAATACTAGATCGAGAAGATGAATTTACTATTGACATAGTTCCTGATTCTAATCTAATTTCAAATCCCCCTTATCGAATGGATCAAATTGAACTTTAGAGTTGAAGAAGAAATTTCAATATTTATTAGATAAATTTTTCATTCGACCTAGCACATCACCATGGGTTGATCCTGTCTTATTTGTTAAAAAGAATTATGGTTCTATGAGACTTTTCATTGATTATAGAGCCTTAAATGACATCACTGTTAAGAACAAATATCCTTTGCCTCATATCGATGATTTGTTTGATCAGCTCCAGGGAGCTCAGTATTTTTCAAAGATTTACTTTAGGTCGGGGTACCATCAGTTAAAATTAAAAGAAGCAGATGTTCCGAAGACCGCGTTTCGTAAAAGATATGGCCATTATGAATTTGTAGTAATGCCTTTTGGGCTATCCAATGCACCTACTGTATTCATGGACCTTATGAATAGAATTTTCCATGTGTTCTTGGATATGTTTGTGGCTATTTTCATTGATGATATTTTGGTGTTTTCTAAAAGTAAAGAGGAGCCTGAAAGTCATTTAAGGGCTGTTTTTCAAACCTTAAAAGAAAAGAAATTGAATGGGAAATTCAAAAAGTATGAGTTTTGGTTGCAAAAAATTTCTTTCCTTGGTAATATTGTTTTTAAATATGGAATAACTGTTGATCTTGAAAAAACAGAGGTTGTTAAAGAATGGCCAAGACCCACAAATGTAACTGATATTCGTAGTTTTCTTGGTTTGGTAGGCTATTACCGAAGGTTTGTTAGAAATTTTTCGTGGCTATCTAGTCCAATGACTATGTTAACTCGGAAGGGTGTTAAGTTTATCTGGACAAAAGAATGTGATGATTGTTTTCAGGAGTTGAAAAGAAGACTGGTGAATACTTCAGTTTTGGAACTACCTTTGTAGAGACCCGAAGCTAGACGTACATGGACATTATATTACTTTTGCTGAATACTTAATACATAACAAAAACAGACACACAAGGACCATAATAGTTTAGTGTCTTTGGAAACTCGGAATATAATCTTCTAAACGTGGTGAAAGATCTTCAACATCTCCCATAAAGATCTTCCCTTTTTTTACCTAAAACATTTCTTTATATCCTGGGGAAAAGAAAACATAAAAGGGTGAGCTCAAATGCTTAGTAAGGTTAAACAAAAGAAATATCAATCACATCACATTCATAAGAACATAACATTATGGAAGTCTTAACCTTCAAAAGAGAGCATTATTTCATAACATGGGATAAATCATAGTAGTGAAATGTAATCCCAATAATCGTAACTTAAAACATGAAACTTTGTGGCATACACACATAATCATATAAAATCATATCTTATTAGTCAAGACTCATTTCCAAGACTATCTTAGTGGACAAAGTCCCTTTCTGAACCGAGTCACCCTCGTTTCTGTCCTGTTTCACTAAACCGGTATAACCTATCATTACAGCCATGTCTATCTCATGAGATATAAAATCATTACCCAATGCATTGTAGGGAGATATAGGTCTCAACCATCTCATAATGATACCATTCTTATGTGTTCCACAAAATCATAAACCATACATCATTGCATAACACATGTAATAAAAATGGGAATCTTAAACATCATGACATCATAAAAAAATTCATATAAGGTAAAGGGATTCATATAAATATAATTTCATCACAACATAATAAAATCAATGTAATAATTGGGATAGAAACAGAACCCTTTATTATCATAGATGGAAAATAATTTTGATAAAACATTTGAACTCCATTCTTGAGTAAAATATCATTTCTGCTTCAAAAACACTTTTCCTTTCTTAACATGTCGTACAATTCTAAACTAAAAGAAGTTGATTAAAAATAAACTAGAAAACTTGTAAAGGAAGCTTCTTGGAAATAATTTTTTAAAAATCCATTCATGTCGTATAAGTTAAAAAAACATTATTCTCGTACTTTTGTCGGAAAAGTCAAAAAGTACCTCGTACGAAAAACGACAAAAGATTCCTTTTATATCTTTTACTAAAAACTCACCGATGGGTAAAATAGGATTTAAAAAATTGCAGGTGAATAGAAATAATATTACATATTGAGGAAACATGGATGTGGATGATAAAATACACCCCAGTAAATACTAAAGTATAAACAATCTCGGATAAAAATGAGATTGTGATATTTCCTTCACCTTAGGTCTGATTTTCTTTGTAAGTGTCTGAACCTCCTGTATAATGATTTAAATAATGTCATTGACTTATTATAGAATCATATTCATTTTTATTATATCATATATGGTTCACTTATGACTTTATATTACCCGTTCTTTTGTAAATTCATGTTAAACTAGCGTTTTGGGTAAAATCATCTCATTTGTCATTCATGTTTTAACTTGTAATTATTCATATGATTACTTAGATAATGATTACTTAATTCCAGAATATAAAAAATGATTTATATATAATAAATATTCAGAATATATATATATATATATATAATAGATCAGTAAATGGAATGAAATACACCGTTCATGGAGACGGTAGACTGTTCGTACGCATGAACGCTGTTTTCGTTTCCTTATTTAGTTGAATGGAATTAAGTAGATGACATACATATATATACACATAAATCCATTAGCTTTATAATGTCATATATTTCATTATTATTGCTTATATATACTTTATAATCATTCTTAAATGGTTAACATGGAGAATGAATCTCATCGCATCGTGGAGACGGTAGTCCGTACGTACGCACGAGCGATGATATCATTTCCATAATTATTGAATTGAATTGGAGTGGATGATACAATATATCAGAATCATTATTATGTTATAATAACTACGTATAGTTATTCTTTACACCATAATACCCATCCATTTAAGGTGTTGGTGGAAAAGTAGATTACACCACGGCGTGGAGACGGTATCCCGTACGTACGCACGCGCGGTGATTTATTTTTTCCGTAGGATGGATAGAAGGTTAATTAGAGTTGTTTCATATTTATAATAACATATCAGTATATGAGTGATACTGATGTAATTACTTCATAATGGAACAACCTTAGAAGAAGAAGTGGAAGAAGAAATAAAGGTGAAAGAATTGGTAACGGAAATTACCTCTTCTTTGAAGCGCCTCTTTGAGACCTCCTCTTAGGGAACCAAAATTGGTCTTTGAGGAAGACCAGAACCTCTAGGATGTTTCTAGGGAAGTGGAGAAGAGAATTTTGTAGAGGTTGGCCGATCTTGAAGGCTCAAAGTTGTGTGAGGAAGAGAGGGAGGAGGTTCCCTTTTATAAGGGAGGAGAGGGGTACCTTTGGAATAACTAAAACTATTATTTTATTATAAAGTCAAATTCGGTTTTAAATAGCTCCAAATTGATTTATTTAGAAGCTAAAGAGGGGATGGGTCGAAATCCTCTCATCCAATAGAATTTAGACAAGTTTAGGTTCCTATTTTAACCTTATCATTTAGATTTAACATTAAGTTAAATAATTTTACTTTTACCGTGTCTTCTTGTGTTCTTACACTATAAGGTTAATAAACATACTATAACAAGACAAACTAACCCAAAGTTGTTAATTATTAATATAGATAACCTTATATAAGTCATGTGGCCGAACCTTAGATTTTTAGGAATAAAATAACAATTAATAATATAATATTTGTTTTAAAAACTATTTTATGTCAATTTTGACACTATTTAGTAATTGATTTTTGTAAAAATCATAACAGAATGATAAGTTCGAAAAAAGTTCATTAAAGAAATATTAAAATGTCATATTAACCTATAAAATTATTGGAATTCATAAAAAGTCTCAAATTATATTTATTTGGGTATTTATAACATCAATTATGTCAATATTTCATTAATAAGATAATTTATGCATCATCATTGTGTCATAAATAAATTAAATTATTTAATGTCTAAAAATTACAAATAAAATACCATTATGTAGGAAATATTTCTAGATTTCTAATTAATATTTATAGTAGAATTTATCGTATGTATAACACTATATTATAAATTATTTAGTTATTAAACTTTGATTTTAACTATTTTAACCCTTATTTAAAACAATTAATAATAAATGTCCTAATCTAATCCACATGGGCCTAAATGGTCATATTTTATTCCTAAGATTGTTTTTGGTCAAATTAAACATTTCCAATAGAATTAGGACATTTTTTAGGGTAATAATAATATCATTTATACCCTTAATTACGCTATTTACTTTTAACCGTGGTAAAAAAGTAGAAAGTTACTATTCACCAAAAAATTATTTTCATCTAATTGAACCACATTTTACTTACTGACATCAACCGTGTCTCTCGGAGTTTTTGAAATTCCACTCACAGAAGCGGTAAAATTATGTTTTATTAACAATTCAGTTTTTTTAACTACCACTTAGTGGTTTCACTATTCATCAAAAATTGAAAGTTTTCAAAAAATTATCAAAAATTAGGCCTAAGCTATATTTGATATTATGAACTAAAAAATGATGTCTATTTTACCAAATTCAAAACATATTAGTTGCATTAACTAATTTAAAAATTAATTCCCGTCGTCGAAACAAATAGCGTGTTTTTAAGAGATAATAACTATCAAAAGATTGAAACTTGTTTATAACTGGTTTAAATGTGAAATTACATCCAATGACCATCATTGTATTAAATTGTAAAAATATATTCTAAATATACTTTAAAACCACTATGATTAATAATTTATCACTATTAATTATTTCGATTGAAAAAGTTGTTTTTAATTAAAATTTAGTAATTTCCACTATTCATCAAAATATGAAAGTTATCCAAAAATTACCAAAATTTCACCCTAAGCTAATTTCGATATTCTGAAACCAAAAATGAAGTCCATTTTGAAAAATAAAATTTACAAAATTTCAAAAATTGGTTATTACTATTCATAACGGCTAGTTTTCATAATATTTTAATAGCATATCGTTGTTTAGTGAAACTCGGTATTGCGTACTACACAAGCTATCAAGGAAGGTCGCGATTGTGTGTAATGAAAGGCAAGTCAATGATGCGTGTTGTGAAAGCTCCTTTTGGTGTAGCATACAACACAAGACATTAATGAAATTAAAAAGAATATTTTTCATAAAATCTCGGGGTGTTACATTCTACCCCCCTTAAAATGAATTTCGCCCTCGAAATTCGTCGGGGTTATAAATGGTTTACTATTCGAAAGTTTCTTTAATAGAAACCCAAATCGTAAAAAGGAATACAAAAACCAATCGTTAAAAACAAAATTATGAAACGTAAAGGTTACCCAAATAAACTAATCAATGGGTTTCCACATAGGTGGAAATATGTATATGGAAGAGAAATCTAACCATCATGTTCTGATGGAGAGAGGTAGAGAACATGGCTATGGAAAAGCCAGCAATCACAAAGCCATAAATTTGTGACGATCTAGGGTACCATCCAATTCATCCGATATAAGGGCACTTGTACAACATTTTTGGTTTTCAAGATCATTTCCCTAATGTTGAAGAATTTGAATTAGAATAAATACTTAATTTATTTTGGTACAATCTCACTGTTGTTTGTGAATTGAACAATTTCCACTTCATCCCTTAATGAAATGAAGTTGAATTTGTTATTCGTTAAGTGTTAGCAAATCATGTGATAGAATGACGGGTCATTCCATCTGTCTCAAACAAAAGGTTAGAAAAATTTATTAAATATAAATAAGTCGATCTATAGTGAGATTAATCATATATGGTTCCTAAAATGGATTTATACTTCATATATTATACTGCTTAATATAATAAAACTAGTTTCTACTAAACAGGGACTTCCTGTAGGCCAGTGGTAGGCGATAAAGGCCAGTCGCACTTCGGTTGTGGGTTCGATTCCCACAGCCTTGTCCGACGCGATGGGTTGTCGCCCGTCCTACAGGTTGTCCTTTTTCTAAAACTATATTACTATAATATCCCATCAATAATATCAAAAAAAACATTCTATCCTTAAACAATACTAACTTATGTCCAACATAATCCATTCCAATCTTTAGGCTTATCCATAATACTGCAGTCCACTCTCATAATATAGTGAAAACGATTACCAGAGATTTAATACCATCGTTGATCCCCATATATCATAAGATATGTCTTATTGGTCACATTCCAAACATTCAAAGGCCTTAATCATGTATTCTCTTGAATACCCATTGAACCATAGTGAAAACATGAATGCAGTTAAAAGTTAACACCTTCCACATACAAAAATCCTCAAAATTCTATATACTCAAACCATGATATCACTTAGTCCTTATATCAATCATGAGTTCATGAATACTGTCAAACATTTCATTTTCTCCTTATCCCTTCATTATGCGCATATCATCTACTTTCCAAAATATTTGAATCACTTTTCATGGTTACCGGTACCTTAAAATTATTGAAAACCATAATAGACCAATACATAAATATTCCAATACACCATAAAAGTACCTCAACAACATTATTCTTGAATACCAATACATAAACACTTCAGTCCATCTCATTCAATGATTGTCCTGGAATAATTCCCTCCTTGATTTAGAAGTAACTTTTTAGGTCAGGGCATTGAGTTGGGTAATGCTCATGTTCTCCACAAATAAGACATTGAACTCCATAACATTCTGTCACTCTATGACCCTTTTCTCCACACAGATAACATCGGTCCCTCCATTTGAGGTATTCCTCAAGGTTCTTCTTCCCTTCTTTAGAAATCTCAATCTTCCTTTCTTTATGCCCCTCAACATGCGAACATGCATAATAGTTTATCTTCCTCTTCTTTGATGAATTAGGCATACCACTAAATTTCACCTTGTTAATCATATATCGGGATGACTGATTCGGCATAATCACAATATCTTTCTCTCTAGGAATTACACAATTTTGTTGCTCATAGTCACCAATTTGTTCAATGGATTCAATGTTAACCGAATTCCTTCTGGTTCCCTCCAATTACTAAAACACAAAAAGAATTTTCTGAGAGGAAAAAATCATGCTAGAGAATACAATATAGTAAAGGGGGATTACCCTCAATATCTAACATCTTAGGTTAAATTATAAGATCCTTAGCACAATTCTAGGACTATAACCTATACGTATTCTTAACCTTAGAGACATCCCTATACATACCTTAGAAATATCTCTAGGGATCTCACTAAAGTTTTCGCATCCTAGTTTCCAAAGGTTGACTAAAGCTTTCTTCTGATACCAACTGTAGAGACCCGAATCTAGACGTACATGGACATTACATTACTTTTGCGGAATACTTAATACATAACAAAAATAGACACACAAGGACTGTAATAGTATAGTGTCTTTGGAAACTTGGAATATAATCTTCTAAACGTGGTGAAAGATCTTCAACATCTCCCCAAAAGATCTTCCCTTTTTTTACCTAAAACCTTTATTTATATCCCGGGGAAACGAAAACATAAAATGGTTAGCTCAAATGCTCAGTAAGGGTTAACAAAAGAAATATGAATCACATCATATTCATAAGAACATAACATTTTGGAAATCTTAACCTGCAAAAGAGAGCTTAATTTCATAACATGGGATAAAGAATAGTAGTGAAATGTAATCCCAATAATCATAACTTAAAACAAGAAACTTTGTGGCATACACAAATAATCATAGAGAATCATATCTTATTATCCAAGACTCATTGCCAAGACTATCTTAGTGGACAAAGTCCCTTTCTGAACCGAGTCACCCTCGTTTCAGTCCTGTTTCACTGAACCGGTATAACCTACCATTCCAGCCATGTATATATCATGAGATATGAAATCATTACCCAATTCATTGGAGGGAGATATAGGTCCCACCCATCTCATAATGATAACATTCTTATGTGTGCCACAAAATCATAAACCATACATCATTGCATAACCCATGTAATAAAAATGGGAATCTTAAACATCATGACATCATAAAACAATTCATATAAGATAAAGGGATTCATAAAAATATAATTTCATCACAACATAATCAAATCAATGTAATAATAGGGATAGAAACAGAATCCTTTATTATCATAGATGGAAACTAATTTTGATAAAACATTTGAACTCCATTCTTGAGGAAAATATCCTTTCTGCTTCAAAAACACTTTTCCTTTCTTAACATGTCATACAATTCTAAACTAAAAGAAGTTGATTAAAAATAAACTTGAAAACTTGTAAAGGAAGCTTCTAGGAAATAATGTTTTAAAAATCCATTCATGCCGTATAAGTTAAAAAAACATTATTCTCGTACTTTTGTCAGAAAAGTCAAAAAGTACCTTGTACGAAAAACGACAAAAGATTCCTTTCATATCTTTTACTAAAAACTCACCGATGGGTAAAATAGGATTTAAAAAATTGTAGGTGAATGGAAATAATATTACATATTGAGGAAACATGGATCTGGATGATAAAATACACCCCAGTAAATACTAATGTATAATCAATCTCGGATAAAAATGAGATTGTGATATATCCCTTACCTTAGGTCCGATTTTCTTTGTAAGTGTCCGAACCTCCTGTATAATGATTTAAATAACGTCATTGACTTATTACAGAATCATATTCATTGTTATTATATCATATATGGTTCACTTAGACTTTATATTACCCGTTCTTTTGTAAATTCATGTTAAAGTAGCGTTTTGGGTAAAATCATCTCATTTGTCGTTCATGTTTTAACTTGTAATTATTCATATGATTACATAGATAATAATTACTTAATTCCAGAATATAAAACATGATTTATATATAATATATATTCAGAATATATATATATATAATAGATTAGTAAATGGAAAGAAATACACCGTTCATGGAGACGGTAGACCGTTCGTACACATGAACACTGTTTTCGTTTCCTTATTGAGTTGAATGGAATTAAGTAGATGACATACATATATATACACATAAATCCAGTAGCTTTATAATTTAATATATTTCATTATTATTGCTTATATATACTTTATAATCATTCTTAAATGGTTAACATGGAGAATGAATCTCATCGCGTCGTGGAGACGGTAGTCCGTACGTACGCACGAGCGATGATATCATTTCCATAATTATTGAATTGAATTGGAGTGGATGATACAATATATCAGAATCATTATTATTTTATAATAATTATGTATAGTTATTCTTTACACCATAATACCCATCCATGTAAGGTGTTGGTGGAAAAGCAAATTACACCACGGCGTGGAGACGGTATTCCGTACGTACGCACGCGCAGTGATTTCCTTTTTCCATAGGATGGATAGAAGGTTAATTAGAGTTGTTTCATATTTATAATAACATATCAGTATATGAGTGATACTGATGTTATTACTTCATAATGAAACAACCTTATAAGAAGAAGTGGAAGAAGAAATAAAGGTGAAGGAATTGGTAACAGAAATTACCTCTTCTTTGAAGCGCCTCTTTGAGACCACCTCTTAGGGTAACAAAATTGGTCTTTGAGGAAGACCAGAACCTCTAGGATGTTTCTAGGGAAGTGGAGAAGAGAATTTGGCAGAGTTTGGACGAGCTTTAAGGCTCAAAGTTGTGTGATGAAGAGAGGGAGGAGGTGCCATTTTATAAGGGGGGAGAGGGGTACCTTTGGAATAACTAAAACTATTATTTTATTATAAAGTCAAATTCGGTTTTAAATAGCTCCAAATTTATTTATTTCGAAGCTAAAGTGGGGATGGGTTGAAATCCTCTCATCCAATAGAATTTAGACAAGTTTATGTTTCTATTGTAACCTTATCATTTAGATTTAACATTTTGTTAAATAATTTTACTTTTACCGTGTCTTCTTGTGTTCATACACTATAAGGTTAATAAACTTACTATAACAAGCCAAAAGAACCCCAAGTTGTAAATTATTAATATATATAAACTTATCTAAGTCATTTGGCCGAACCTTAGATTTTTAGGAGTAAAATAACAATTAATAATATAATATTTGTTTTGAAATACTATTTTATCTCAATTTTGACACTATTTAGTAATTGATTTTTGTGAAAATCATAAAAGAATGATAAGTTCGAAAAAAGTTAATTAAATCACTACTAACATGTCATATTAACCTAGAAAATTAGTGGAATTCATAAAAAGTCTCAAATTATATTTATTTGGGTATTTATAACATCAATTATGTTAATATTTCATTAATAAGATAATTTCTGCATCATCGTTGTGTCATACATAAATTAAATTATTTAATGTCTAAAAATTACAAATAAAATACCATTATGTATGAAATCTTTTTATCTTTCTAATGAATATTTATAGTCTAATTTATCTTATGTATAACCCTATATTAAAAATGATTTAGTTATTAAACCTTGATTTTAACTATTTTAACCCTTCTTTAAATAAATTAATAATAAATGTCCTAATCTAATCCAAGTGGGCCTAAATGGTCATATTTTATTCCTAAGTTTGTTTTTGGTCGAATTAAACTTGTCCAATAGAATTAGGACATGTTTTAGGGTAATAATAATATCATTTCTACCATTAATTACCCTATTTACTTTTAACCGTGTTAAAAAAAGTAAAAAGTTACTATTCACCAAAAAAATTATTTTCATCTCATTGAACCACATTTTACTTACTGACATCAACTGTGTCTCTCGGATTTTTGAAATTCCACTCACAGAAGCGGTAAAATTAAGTTTTATTAACAATTCAGTTTTTTTAACTACCACTTAGTGGTTTCACTATTCATCAAAAATTGAAAGTTTTCAGAAAAATACCAAAAATTTGGCCTAAGCTATATTTGATATTATGAACTCAAAAATGATGTCTATTTTACCAAATTCAAAACATATCAGTTGCATTAACTAATTTAAAAATTAATTCCCGTCGTCAAAACAAATAGCGTGTTTTTAAGAGATAATAACTATCAAAAGATTGAAACTTGTTTATAACAGGTTTAAATATGAAATTACATCCAATGACCATCATTGTATTACATTGTAAAAATATATTCTAAATATAGTTTAAAACCACTAAAACTAATAATTTTTCACTATTAATTATTTCGATTGAAAAAGGTTTTTTTAATTAAAATTTAGTACTTTCCACTATTCATCAAAATATGAAAGTTATCCAAAAATTACCAAAATTTCACCCTAAGCTAATTTCGATATTCCGAATCCAAAAATAAAGTCCATTTTGAAAAATAAAATTTACAAAATTTCAAAAAGTGGTTATTACTATTCATAACGGCTAGTTTTCATAATATTTTAATAGCATATCGTTGTTTAGTGAAACTCGGTATTGCATACTACACACGCTATCAAGGAAGGTCGTGATTGCGTGTAATGAAAGGCAAGTCAAGGATGCGTGTTGTGAAAGCTCCTTTTGGTGTAGCGTACAACACAAGACATTAATGAAATTAAAAAGAATATTTTTCATAAAATCTCGGGGTGTTACAACCTTCCTAGAATGGGGATTTTTTTATCTACAGTGATGCTTCATTAAAAGGACTCGGTTGCTTCCTAATGCAGAATGATCTGGAAATTTCTTATGCTTCACATAAGTTTAAAACCCATGAGGTAAATTACCCTACACATGATTTGGAATTACCTGCTATTGTTTTCATTTTAAAAATATGGAGGCATCATTTATATGGTGTAAAGTGGGAAATATACACTGATCACAAAATTTTAAAGTATATATTTACATAAAAATAATTGAACATGAGATAGAAGAGATGGCTAGAATTAATCAAGTATTATGATTGTACAATTCATTACCATCCGGGAGAATAAAATAAAATGGATGATGCTTTGAGTCGAAAAAGTAATGCTTCATTAACCATGTTACGTTTGGAAAGTGATCCTTTGGTTAATTATTTGATAAAATTTGGCATAGAATTAGTTGGTGCATGATGTTCTTTTGTTTTGTTTCAGGTATCAGTGAAATCTTCTCTATCAGATAGAATTAAGCAATCACAGAAGCAAGATAGTGAGTTTCAAAAAAAGGTAGAGCTGTTTCAGAAGGGTAAGTTGCCTGAATTCAAAATTGATAATGATTGTGTTTTGAGATTGGGAAGAGGTTGTGTGTGCCGTGTGATTCACAGTTTAAGAAGGAGTTGTTATGTGAAGCTTATAGTTCTCCATTTTCAGTTCATTCAGACAGTAATAAGATGTATAGAGATCTTCAGGAGTATTACTGGTGGGATGGAATGAAAAGAGATATTGCTGATTTTACTGTGAAGTGTTTGAGTTGTCAATAGTTTAAAGCAGAGTGGTAGTTATCGAAGGGGATGCCTCAGCCTTTACCATTACTGTAGTGGAAATGGTAGAATATATCCATGGACTTCATTGTGGGATTTCCAAAGACACCTCGAGGTAACAATGCAATCTGGTTTATTGTTGATCGCTTGACTAAATCTTCTCATTTCCTTGCTATATGAGAAACTTTTTTCCTAGATCATCTTTCTCTTTGTATCTTAAGGAGATATCCAGGTTACATGGAGTTCCCCTCTCCATTGTATATTATCGTGATCCTAGGTATACTTCTAACTTTTGGAAAGGCCTTAAGAAGTTGTTGGGTACTGAATTAAATTTTAGTACAGCTTTTCATCCTCAATCAGATGGGCAGTCAGAATGAAAAATTCAGACTTTGGAGCATATGATATGTGTTTGTTCTATGGATTATCAGGGAAGTTGGTACCAACATCTTTCTTTGGTTGAGTTTTCTTATAATAACAGTTTTCATTCCAGTATACAGATGGAAACATTTGAGGCATTATATGGGAAGCGGTGTCGAACTCTAGATTTTTGGGATGAAGTGGGTGAAAGGAAGTTGATGGGACCAAAATTGGTAGAAGAGTTGGCAGAAAAAGTTCAGCTGATTCAGAAGCACATGAGAACAGCTCAGAGCAGCCAGAAAAGTTATGCGGACAATAGGAGGAAAGATCTATTTTTTGAGGTAGGTGATCATGTATTCCTCAAAGTTTCACAATGGAAAAGTGTGATGAGATTTGGTAAGAAAGGAAAGTTGAGTCCAAGGTTCATTGGAACATATGAAATTCTGGAGAGAGTTGGATCAGTTGCATAACGAGTGGCTTTATCTTGGAGTTTATCTCAGGTAGACAAGGTTTTTTATGTTTCATTGTTAAGGAAGTACATGCCAGATCCATCTCACGTTTTGAGTCCATAGGTAGTTCAGTTGGAACATAATCTATCATATGAGAAACAACTCGTCCATATTCTTGACTATAGGGTACAAGTGTTACGGAATAAGGTGATTCATCAAGTAATGGTTTTGTGGAAAAACCACATGATTGAAGAGGCAACGTGGGAATCTTAAAATGCAACGAGGGATAAATACCCCCCACTTATTCGATAAGTAAATAAATTGCGGGGATGAAATTTTCTAAATGGGGAAGGATGTAACATCCCATGTAAGTAATGAATAATTTATTTTCTTATCTATGTCTATTTATGAATTAGATAGTATTTTAGAGGAGAATAAATCCAATCTCTGGCATAGAATACTATATTTTTTGTTTTACCGCCTTTTGATGGAAACCCATTTTTAAATCTATATTTTGATAGTTTTATAAGCTCTATTTCTAAAAATAAACTTATTAATTATAATTGGGACATTTAAATTTAATTTGGATTAATTTTTGGTATTTTTCTGACAATGTTCAATTTTTAATGAATATGGAAAATAATGCATTTTACATCAAAACTTCTTTTTTATATAATTTAATTATATTGTTATATTATCTTTATAATTGACTTTAAAGTGTAATTAGAATATATTTTTACCATTTAATCTAATGGTGGTCATTAGAATTGATTTCACTTTGGAACTAGGCATAAACAAGTTCCAACCTTTTGATAAAAATTGTTTCTAACAAACCCGCTATTTGGTTTGGCAACGGGAATCATTTTTAAATTAATTACTATAATTTTTGTGTCTGAAATTAGGTAAAATGGATTCCATATTTTGAATCAGAAGGTCCAAATTATATAATTGTGAATCTTTTGTTTATGGAAATTATGAATAGTAACGACGGTAATTATCTTTAATTATCACGATTAATTTGTAATCAGGTAGTTATGGATAATAAAATAATATCATAATAATAAAAAAAATGAACCCAACATGTGTCCTAATGCTACTGGTTGTGCCATGGCCGACCATGGGTTGCCTTGTGCCAAACTTTGGCATCCCATGGAATCACTTTTGTGTGATAGTGACTTTTTTATCTTTTTATTTTTAATGAAAGATAAATATAACAAATTATGTAACACCAAAGTAAAACAATTTAAATTTTGTCTACATAAATTATCTCTTGAACTATAAATAGTCATTGTAAATATTAAAAGATTTCCTAAATCATAGTATTTTTAATAAAAAATTTAGACATTAAATAAATTAAAAAAATTTATGACACCATGATGATGCAGCGATTACCTCAATAATGAACAATTAGAATAAAATGAAAAGATAATGTGAAATATATGACATAAACATAGAAAAAAACTATTGGATGAGTGTATTTAGAACTCTTATCACCTTATCCTTGAAATATTTCAATGTGGGACCTTTAAAATCTGAAACACATTTCAATATAAAGTAACATTTCTTGACTTTCCAAGAGTGCCCCTCCTCCCTCTTATAAAAGGCCCCCACCTCTACCTCCTCACCCACACCTCTCAAGCCATTGGCTCAGCCAAGATCTGCTCATTTTATCTCTCCACATCCCTCTCTCCATCCTATAAGAATTACCTTAGGCAGAAATCACTTCCAGAAACCCTTTTGGTTCAAACTAAGAGGAGTTACCCGATTTAAAGGTAATGTCTTCACTTTTGTTATTTTGTTTTATTTTGCTTCTCCAACCCCCTAAACTATTTTTATTTCTTTCTTTTGTAACAAAATCAGTATCTTAACTATACTAGGATGTTTTTATTAGAATTATTCGAGCTACACTTACACACACCTCCGTCTAATGGTTAAAGAACACACTGTTTCTGTCGATGGCGAATTTCTGCCTCACGAAATGATGATTGTTAAATATTTTTTAACACCTATCATGGTGGCCATTAAGATGTCAATCTATTTATATATGATATATATTATTTTTATGTTTTCCTTATGCTTCTGTATTTCCAATTTATGGCATACCTTTATGGTTTGCATTATGCGTAAGCACGATATCTTCATTTTAGGAAGTGCGGACTACATCCCCCTCAAAGTGATTTGATTCGTTAATTCCATATGTGGGACGTGTAAAGGATGGAGTTAATAATATTATATATTATATTATACTGGAATTATAATCTACCTTTATATCATTATGATTCCATTCCATTAAATATGAAATAGAAATGAAAGTAGCGTTCATGCGTACGTACGACTTACCGTCTCTATGAACGGTGCATTTCATTTCTTAACTCTAAATGTTATGTAATATTATAAATGCATGTATATACTGGATATATATGATATATATGATATATACATCATGAATAAAATTCTGGATATAATGGATATTTTACCACATGATCAACCAGTAATTATAAGGAGTTTATTTTTGACTCGAGTACCAATGATCGACAAAACGACCGTTATTAACTAAAATAATTACATAGTGTTCATAACATGGAAATAAGTGATATAAAAATAATAATGAACTTGAAAAAGGTTCTTAATAAAGTAAAAATTAACTCAAGTTTATTATTCAGTAGATTAAAGAATGATCAAGTCAAGTCAGACATGAGGTATGGGAGATAGTCTCAATCTCCTTTCATTGAGACATATTTTTTTTATACACAACTTTATTTTATACGGTGTATAAACCCCTTTGAATTTTACATTTATTCAAAAGGAATATTTTTTATACAAATCATTTTACTAAATGACAAAATGGAATGGTTCTGTCATACGTATTTGGTGACAACAACTTCTCCGCCGCCGTGACCATTATTTGAGTTTCGACTTCCTCTACAAGCCATAACTTTTTTTAAAATGAAAAATAAATACCATGTTTTACTTTTCTTTTATTTTGGTATTGAAAATGGTTTTGATAATGTTTTTATTATATCAATGTGTTATTGATATCTTGTAATTGAAATGTGGAAATGTTATGTTTCCTTCATGCATGTTTCATGTGATATGATTATGTTATGGTTCTTGGGAATTGTTTATGAAGAAGGGTGGTTCCATGATAAACTAAGTGCAGGTGAGCCCGATATAGCTCTCCAATTCATTGGGTAATGCGAAGAGGTTAAACACTAAGGTTTCTCTGAAGAGATTTAGGGAATATGTTGTGATGGTTAATCCAAACGTAACCATAAGGGTTACTCCCTACGTAAGAATGTTATGAATGCCTGAAGTTACCTTTATGTCTTATGTTTTCTATGATTTATTCATGATTTGGTGAGGTATGTTAATGTGATTATGTTTTATGAGTAAAGTATGATTTCATTAATTCTTATGTATACATGGACTAATGATTTCATTTCGTACTTTTATATCCCTTACTGAGCTTTTTATGCTCATCCCAAGTTTTTGAAATGTTTTTCACAGGTCAAGGGAAATGTACATGATGTGAAGATAGTGTCGAGGAAGTGTCAAGAAAGAATCCATGTTTTATTTTAAAAATGTTTCCTTTTATGGTAAAAGTTAATATTTTCTTTGATGTAACCACCTTGTTTAAATGTGGGATGTAATGCATGATTTAAGATCTAATTCTCTAAAACTCTAAACCTGAAAAGATCCTCAATGTGTATTCTTTAAATATCTCAAGGTTAAGTAATGTTTAAGGATGGGGCCTTATATTTACATTATAGAAAAATACCAACACAAAACTTTTAATTTGAAAACATTAATTTACTTATATCTAGAAAAAAATAATTTTATATTTTCATTTATAAGATACCCAAATTTTATTTATAAATTCATTTGTTAGTTTACTAATCGATTTTTATATATTTCATAATTTATATAAATTCCACTTATTCAATATACATTTATAATGAATTTAACTACGTAAATCCCAAATAAAAATTGTATATTTTATAGGTAACTAGCTTTTTAATGTAGAAGAATGAACATATAACATTTAGAAGTATTAAAAATGTGTAGTTCTAATAGTATGATTAAAATAATAACATGAGATGAATGTATGTTAATTTTATCTGAATGGTTGACTTGAATATAGAATTATTTCAAATATTCATGTGTATTTTAATGAATATGAAATGATTTCCCATAATGTATTAGAATTTTATTGAGATTCTTTTTATGCCACTTCTTGATGGAGCACCCTTAATCAAAACATTCATACATGTTTTCATCAGGTGGATGAACCAAAAATGGTGGAGGATCATCAACTCAATAACCTCAATCAAGAGGCCAATCTTATCTATGATGGGGTTCAAATATGTTTAGAATAATGAGAGGATAAAATATAAAACAATATATTTCTATTTAAAATGGTAGATTAAAATTAAATCCTTACTAACATATATCCAAAACATTTTGAATTTTTTGTGGTAAAATAACATTTAAGTATTATGACAAGAATTATTCACATCCTTAATTTATTTCAATGGTTATAGCCTATAATAGATCAAAAATATATTAGTTAATGAAAGTATCCTGATTTTGTAAAACATTTTGACACCATGTTCTCTGACCAATATTCTCAAAAAAATTTACTTCTTCTTTTGTGTTTTTAGATTTTTGGAAGTCATGGTAATATTGGGAATGTATAGACAAACAAATGATTAAAAATATTTTCAATGAAACTTTAATTACCTTCATAAATTTCATTTTTCATGATTGTAGTATGTTGAGGGTATATGATATATTTCATAAATATTTAATCATAATATCAACAATAATTTTTTTTATTTTGATTCAAAATATATAGAAACATTGAAAAAATAGTAATTTTTATGTGGAAATGTTTTTATATTTAAATATTACTATATATACCTTAATCCATTTCCATTTTAATAAATGATTAGGATTCTCTTGCTTAGCCACTAAAATCATACCATAACATAGATCATATTTATAGATCACTCTATAAAAATAATATTCTCGTCAAAATAGAAACTAAAATAGATTTTTTTCTTCAAAAAAATGTTTATTTTAGTGCATTAAGAATTTACAATAGACATTATGTTCTGTAAGAATTTTTGGAAACCCTTTCTTTAAATAAAAAACTGTTTGGGTATCCAATTTAATTTTGATGAAGATCTTGTGGTTCAAAAAAAAACTAATTAATAAAGAAAAATATATTTTATATTAATTGATTATAGATTTTTACCACTACTTTGTAGAAATAAAGAGAAAATTATCATCTATAAATTTCTATACATCATGTGTGTATTCCAAACAAAAAATCCAAGCCATTAAAATTAGATAATTTTATTTATAATCTTTCGACCAACTGAACCTTTAATTGAAACTCTATATATTTCATCATCATATTTATTTTTGGACATGTTCTCATATTTATTTATTGTGTATTTTTGAAATTGATTTATTATTATATGTGGAAGTGTAACGGGTGGGGTTATTGTACTCTCAAAAGATAATTTTGATTTTAAGATTTATCTACTATATTGTCTTGATCCAACCATTTAGTTCTCCTTAGTTTTGTCTTCCTATAATACCATACCTCATTTAACACCTTTTTTCTTCAATTGTAAATGGGTTTTCATTTGAAAAATATTATTAAGTACATACCTAATGAATCTTTACAAAATTATATGACCATGTTGTGGATGTTTTAATAACATTATTGACTGTGGTAATATCCAGATCATCAAGAGAAATGTGAAACTCATTACATAACTCATGATCTACATCAATCCCCAATATCATGTAATATTTTAATAGTTTTTTATTGTGTAGGTTGTGTCTTGATATATTTCAAATCATTACCCTCAAAAGAATTCAATGTTTGGGAGTCAACAGATATAAATCAAAAAAAAATCACCATATAGAATTATAGTAATATAATGTCATCAAAGGTTGTTAGATTAACATTTAGGATAAAGAGTTATGATGAAATTGATTACCTTATGTAATGTAGGTTTCTATGGGGATTGGTTATCAAATAAAACCAGTGGGTTCATGTAGATATTCATGTACTGATCACTTTTACACTATTGGTTTTCTTTGATCCTTTCATATATAAAGTCCTATTAAATGAGACCCTAATGTAATATCTCTCAACCAATTTATTCATGACAAAATGACATTGATCATATTATATGATCTCATTAGAGATTTTCCATCTTGAAAAATGCACGAGGTGACACTCACAAACCTTCAAATATAATGAGACTATATTTTCCTTGCCACTTCAAAGCTACTGAATATAGTTTTTTCTTTAGGTACATTCAATGAGGATTATTATTTATAAATCATATAATCAAACATAAAAACCTAAACACTTATTTCAATGTAATTATTAAAAAATTAAAAAATAACTATTATGTATGACTTTCACATGATTCCTACATAGGAAGTGTGTTTTCAACTACTAGTTTTCCCTCTTTATTTACAAGAGATTCCATCTATAACATATATAGTTGAATAAAAGTGGATTTAGTTATTAATTCACAAATATATATATATATATGAACTTTTTTTTATTCATACCATATAAAAAAATTTCACTAGATTTAAAATACATACCATTTTCTTCTCAAGTGAAGTATACACCATCATTGTATTATAGTAAGGGCAAATAATTTTTGATGAAATTGCTCATTTTTATCACTGCTTTTATATTTCATAAATTTATAATTTTCACTCAATGTAGATAAAATAATTATATTTAAAAAATATATAATCTATTTTAATGAACCTAAAATGATTCCTAATTCCATATACTAATGAAATATTTACTAGCTTCCTAGATAATAATGTGTGCATATGTAGCTAGGTGTTGGGGGCTAAATTTCCCATCAGTATCCTTAAGATGACGTCATATAAATAGTTTCTAGAATCCTCTATGATATTTTCCAATTATAATTATAAAAAATTATTATTATGGAAATATTAAATTAATGAACTTTGAAATGGATAATGAAAATTAAATCAACGTTCATTATATAATATTCCGAGAAATTAAGAGCGTATATTATGAAATCATACTAATAACATAGAAGATGGTTGTCTTTAATGTAGTCATGACATTGTGCCACCTATATATAACAATTTGAACACACATTTTAGTTTTGACCCCAATATAACTAATGAACATTGACTAGTTGTGGTTAGCAGGTTGGCTGCATTGATTCCATCCAACTGCAAATATTATACCATTTATCCTTTCCTTTATAACATTAGTAAAGATTAAAATTCTATGCTACTCCTGTTTTTTACCAATATGTGGTTGATCCCCATATAATTCAACTGTTTCATAATTGAATTTCCATTCTTCCTCAAGATTGTTATCATTGGATATTGAATAATTACGTGTCTACATGGGTAGTACAAAATTTAATTTATATTACTCTTAAATGGAGTATGTAAAACATAATATTATAAGGAAAATCAAAGTATATTGGTAAACACATTTACATTTCATTTGTTTTTTTCTATAAATGTTGATGAGTTTTTTCTACTCAATCGAGTATCCAAATCCTCTTCTCAAGGAAACACTACCACATAAGACAATATCTATATTAACATCATAATTAAATTATTATGATATCTTAGTGAAATGGCCATTATAAATTGAATTTTATTGTGATCCCATAGTTGTTTTGAATAACCCCAGAACAATTGACCAATTCTTTATTGCAGTATCCAGGACCTATAATACATTCACTAATTGTGATTCTATTTTGAATGGATTTTTCTTTTACCATTCCACACATAAGTTCACCTCCATAAAGAAAAATTCATTAAATTTATCTTTATTTTTGTTTGGGAATTATTTTCAACGAAACAAATTAACTTGAAATGTTGTATTTTCTAAATTTTATATTTTTTAAATGTTACCAAATCATGATATATTCTTATTAATTGTATTCATATATATTAAATTGGATATGTGAATCAATTCTACCATTAGAGTACCACTATTTTTTTCATCCTATATTGATCATATTGTTCATTCATATAAAACATATAACCATTAAACACAATACTAATATAAAATATATCATTTTCATTTAGTACCATAACGATCCGTCAAAGTAATTTGTTAATTGAAATAATATTTCAATATTACTGATTATAAATATAATCTCAGAACCATACAATAAAATATTGGTTATAAATAGTTAATATCCAAATGTCATCCCTTGATGGATTCAAATGTCTAATATCTTCTTTTCAGGATTCAACATATGGAGAAACCTCTGCACTATTATTTATAATTTAATAGTGATCCTGATCCCCCTCTATAATAGTTATTGTAAAAAATATCTTCCACAGAGTCCTTTTTCTAGTAAGGTGTCTACTATATTCAAATGATGGGAGGCCAATTTTATCATCATATAATAGTTAATTGGTACAAAACTAAATATATTCTTAAAAAATATATCACTCAAAAATAAAACCTTTTTTCCATTTTTTATTCATTATGTAACCTTTCAGAATATCCCCATATCTATGATGTATATTTATTTTTCTACTTTCATTAAATCAATAAAATGTATGATCTAAAAGTAGTTCCATTTCATTAATTAAAAGAATATTGATCTCCTTTTCACATATTAATATTTATCTTTTTTTTAAATGGTTACCAAAATTTTTCAATATCATGTTACATTCTAGAATTGTTGATCACCATTTAGTGGTGATGGTGTTATAACTTATTATGTGTCTCCTTGGAATAATTTTATTCCTAATCAGTATTTATGTTTTTTGGGGGGAAATTAATGATTTAATAAAAACAAAATCTTTGTGGAATGTTTTATCCTAACTGAGTGTGTACATTTTTAACAAATGGGAACCAAGACATTCTATTAATTATTTTCTTGAAAAATTCCTATTAATAGTAATTTCATGATTCATAATTTATAACATGGCTCACAATGGGAACTCTTCTCTTCTATGAGCATCAAAAAATATAACACATGCATCCCACATCAACCTGATATCATTGATCAATGCATCCATATAGACATCAATATCACTACTGGGTGGTTTTGGTCCATATATAACCTGAGACAACATAATATATTTTCATTTTGTGTCTAAAATTAGTGTAATTTTTTAATATTACTACATAATTTTACATGTACTTTGAATGTTAATTTTTATACCAAAATGATTTATTCCATATATATATAATTCAATATAGTGGTTTCTCGGTTTATTTACAATTTTATGATACTTATAATCTGTTTTCTATCACTCAGGAGAGAATGTTAGGAGATTTAGTTTCCCATAATAAACTATTGTATCCATATTCTATGTAAATTGTCTTTCATTTTCTTGAAGTAGATATAGTTATTTTAACCTTTGAATGATAGTAAATTACCATACAAAATTTGAAGGACTGGATTCACATTTCTTGTATCAATCTATGCCACACATAGAGAATTTTATGAGTAATTCATCATCCATGTGATACAATATAATATTATTTGTCCATGTATGTAGTTTTTCAAATATCACACACACTGAACATAATATTAGTCTAGTTTCATATTCCATATAGGGAAGCTAAATTTTTTATGGAAGGATATCATTCAGGAGCTTGATTAGTTTTGTAGAATTGGTGTATCTCTGTCATCTATCAATATTCAAATTATATAACTTCAATACAGATGATGATGTTTAATATTTAATACAACCATTATAAAATATAATGTTTTCATAGCTATTAAACTTCTCCAATGTCATTAGACAATCTGATGGTCATCATTAATTTCCATTAACATTTATTCCATTCGATCTCCATGATTATTTAAAATAGTATTCATATAAAATGTTCCCTAAATTATAGTATCATATAAATATTTTTTCCATTCTATTTTTCACATATTTAATCAATCATTTATATCTTTGAAATATTACCAGACAAATAAAATTTTCTTAAAACTCTTATAGAAGATTTTTTCTTCAATACAAACAATATATACACTAAAAAAATTTAGATGGACTGTATGCATGAACTATTTAAAAAAATGATGGATTATTCAACTCCATAATCATTATTTTATGTCATATCATTATAATCCATCAATATTGAATTCATATACATCATATTAGGGTCAATAAATTTTTTTTATACCAAATTAAAAAGTACACAGAATATATTCAAAATCAAAGGAGGATGTTATAGATAATTTTAAGAAATCATAGAAGGTAGAGAATTTGTGATGTCTATAAATTTACAAAGAATCTAATTAAACATTAATTTATTACAATGTACAGAGATCAAATAAGGTCAGTAAGAAAATTATTAATGGTTATCTGTGAGGATTAAATTATAGAGGACAATTTATTTGTTTTAACATTGGTGTAGTCTATTATAATTTATAGAGGAATTGTTTTACTATAAGTAATATGAGGAAGTGAAAGTTATTTAGATCTATTAATAACTTAAAGAATTTTTCTTATGGTAAACATGAGGCTATTGTTAAAATTTCTATATTTGATATTTCATAGGATGAAAAGGTATAAATTGAATGTTAGTTTCTATAAATTTTCATGGTGGGTTGTTCAATAGGAGGGGGGAATTTCTGTTTATTCATTTAACCAATTGACATTTGAATGTCCATGTGGTTTTTCAATTAAAAGGTTCATAGGAACTGAATTTGAAGATCATTAGATTGATGATGTAAATTTTGATAGTACCTGATCACCTATTCATGCGAAGCCAACATTTGAAGAAACTCCTAAATTTTAATCCACATAACATTAAGTCCCTAGATTGGGTTCACAAGCTACTAGAAAAACTAAAGAATAATCTAATCATGGTTTAACGAATGCATAAAAATTAAAAAATTCAAATACCTTGGAAGAGGGCTCAATGAAAAAAATGAATATTATTTTTCAGGAAAAAATGAACAATCCACTTCATTATATGTTGAACAACTATCACAGTGGGATCACGAGAATGCCTAATCACAAACTAATGATTAGTGTAGAACACTAAAATCCTAGGATAACTTTAAAAAAACCAATCCATACTTGAACCAAAAGAGAGAATCAATGAAGGAAAAATTATAGAGTGGAAAATGGAATCAATGATTAAAAAATACTGAATCATATATAGACGCTTTGTATACTTTTAATGATTCCAATTTATGTTGTGATGTGTGGTGTGAGTGGATCATTAAAAAGATTTATAGGATTTACCATTATTGGGGTCAGGTTTTATATAAGATTATAGATATGTACCAATTTAATGAACTGATAATGTCTAATTGAATAAAAGATAAAAATGATGGATTAATGAATTAAAATGAAGTATAGAATGAATTAAAGTGGGTAAAAGGGAAAGAACACACTAAAAATAATTGCCCAAATCCAAATTATGAACAATGATGTTATAAATGTGAATGAAATCCTCAATATGGTCCGTAGGTCAGTGAATCTACTATGAGAGAAAATTAATAGAATTGGGGCATTCCAAATGAAAAAAACTGGTGAATTGAGTCATCATGAAAATCTTCATGCTACGAGGTGTCTAGATCATGGTGGAATAAATAAAATATAACCCACATCTCAGTGGGGAAAAAATATATTTCCTTTTAGGAAGGGTCATGAAAATGATTTATGTGTTTTGGGTGTTTTATCTAATGTCAATCGAATGAAAATAGGTCATTCCCAAAGAGGGGGAAAAATTTAGGTGGTGATAAAAATATAATTTTCATGCTTGCTAGATATAGAAAACTCTTTGACACATTAATTTTAGAAGAGCATGAAATTATTTATAGCGCTGAATTAGAGATGTATTTTTACATTAGAGTAGTTATTGATAAAAGGTTTCTAGACATTCATAATGACATAAGAGGTTCAATTCATTAGAAAATAACTATAAATGGTGAAAAAAATTTATATTGAGTAAGGAGGAGTATAAATAAACATATACCATTGGTTTGGAGATGGTCTATTCATTCGAGATGTTCGATGGGGACTGGTGGAAGAGGTCGAATATTGTGAGATCCTGAAGAGCATGAAGAAGTGGGTTTTATTAGGGTTTAATTTATAAGATTGGGAAAGGTTTTTTATCACTTCGTTAAAAAAAGAAGAGGTTTAAAAAATATGAAATGAATATATTTTAAAATGAATAATTTTTTTAAAATGTAAATCATTATATGGATTATTAATGAATATATGATATTAAATTCATGAATACTTAAAATGATTGAAATTAAATAATAAAAAATGAATATAATTCAAAAATATAAAAAAACCGTTATGATATATTAATTATATAAATTATTTTAAAAAATTAAATATATTTTTTAATGGAGAAGAATTCATATTAAAAACATTAAATTTTTATGAATAAATATTTATATATATAAATATTAATAATAAATTAATTATAAAAATTTAAAAAATTATTAACACCATAAGTAAATAAATCATATGAAATGGATGAAGGTAAAGATTGTAAAATTTAATTATTAAAAAATCAATAGTTTGAAAATATATTTTGAACTGGTTATGTTTTGGATAATATAGACTATTAATAAAACTACAGTCAAATATATATGAAAATAAAAATGACTACATATTTGTTAAATAAATTAAATGAATCATACTAAAAATAATAAATTGTTTGGAATTAACTTGTATAAATATATATTAAATGTATAAGAAAGTAAAAAATTATTAAACATATAATAGTTAAGAAGGAATAAAGTACAAAAAATATTAAAAATTAAAAAATACTTCTGATTAATATATAATATAAAAAATGAATAAATTATAAAAAATATTAAATATTAAGAAATAATATTTTTTAATTAAAAACAGAATAAGTGAATAGTATTTAACAACTAAAAAAATGTTATATTAAATATATTATATGTGTTATAAAATGAAATTCTAAAATTGGATGTTATTAATTGAATAAATTACATAAATATTATGCGTGTGTATGTTTTTATTTAAAATTATATTAATTACATATATGTGTGTGTGAAATTAATGTGTATATATTTGAAAAAAGTTTGAAATATGTCAATTTGAATAAACTAATAGTGACATTGCATAATATATAATTCGTATTCCTTGATGTTAATCAATCAATATTTTTAATTACTGTTAATTTTAAATTATGAACCAGTTTTCAGTACATATATGACTTACTAAATGTAAATACAAATTTTTTATAAAAATTATATTTATGAAATCATAATATATTTATATATATCAATATAAAAATATTTATATATTAAAAACATTAAATATGTTGATGAATATTTATATAAAAAGATTTAAAATATGAATATATTATAAAAATATGAAACAAGTAATTATTAAAAAAGAATAAATAATATTAATGGTAAAATGAAATTGAAATTAATAATGAATGATTTAATTAATGTTAAAAATTTGAAAAAATATAATAAAAATTAATAGATCAAAATAATATTAAAATAACTAAAAAGTGTTATTAGTTATAAAAATTGTAAAAAGTTAAAAATTCATAATTAATATGAAAATTAAATGATATATTAATTTTAAAAATTGTAATTATTTTTAAAAAAATAATGTTAATAAAAAAATATGTTTAAGTAAATAAAAAAATGAATAAATTTACAAAATATGAATTATATGTAATTTAAAATTAAATAAATTACAAAAAATATTAAATAATTTAATAATGAAATAAATAAATAATATATATATATATATATTAAAATTTATTAGACAATATATATAATAAGTAAAAATATAAAAAATGAATAAAATTTAATAATTAAAAACAATAAATATTTAATATTCAACATCAATAAATAAAAATACGAAAGTATAATATTATTAAAATTTATTATCAGCATATGCTTTTCTTGGTGAAAGTGAATGAATTACACACATATATATAGTGAGATTATTGGGTGATATATCATGTTTAAATACAAAATTTCTAAATATTTGTACTTAATAACAAAATATTTACTATTTGATATACATGTGAAATTGAAAAAACAAATGACATTGATATAATATGTTTTCAAATGTCTATTAGTATTAATTAGTAAATAATTTAAATAAATATAAATTTTCATTTTACTTATAAACCATTGTTCATAATATGAGGTGTAACATATTTAACATAAAAGAATCATATTTAAAAAATCATATATATATATATATATATATATATCAATATAATAAATATTAACTATGAATTTTTATAATATATAATTTTTTCTAATTATTTTATATGACATTTCCATGTAAACTTGTTATATTACAAGGGTATATATATATAGATATATATAAATCATATTTAATAATTTTTTATAAATATTAAAATTTAAATATATTTATATTATAATATATGATTTTTATTGATATAATTATTTATATGAAATAAAACTTCTATGAGTGTATTTTAGAAATGATGAAGGCTACCTTTTGATAGTGATGAATAAAAGCACTAAGAGAAGGTTCCATTAATCCATGAAAAGAAATTGATTTAGGGGTACATTTATAAATTTTTTTAGCTAGTGCTGATAAAGGGTAGTGTTCGATATAACTTGTTCTATGATAGAGAACCCCAAAATAGTTGTAGTATTTTTCCCCAATTGTCAAAGCATTTAGATGAGTGTCACCGGACCTCTATGAGATGTTACTACAACATAATAATATTATACATACTTGCACCCAGATATATATATATATATATGATGAATTGAAATATAAATTGACATATTGTAGAGATAGAGATATAATGTTGTATAATTTTTATAGATATATAAAAATAAGCAATATTCATTCATGGGTTACATAAATCTAGTTGGACCATACAAATAAAGTGAGATGGGTATTTTAATAAAATCATATGATATATTATAACTAAAAAATAATTTAATTATTCTCACAGTTTAAACTTGAGTTACCATTCAAGAAGTACTCAATTGCCAGCTTCCCCTTCTTGGAGTTCACCCTGCACGCATTTCATAGTGTCTACCCAGCTCCCCTTTCTATATAATAGTGTTTTGGGATTGAAAATGATTGTAACACTAGTGAAGCATTAATTATGTGATAAAATATAGTGAAAAAATGAATAAATAAATGACATCAGACATAATGTTGAACCCACCCTCTAAAATGAAAGTGCTAAAACTGACAGGAAAATAATAGGAACTCACTATGGGTAAATTTAGGGAATTACACTCCCTTATTATTAAAATATTATAACCCTAAATACACATCTCTTGAATAAGTGTATAAATAAATAACCCAAAATTTGACAGACCCATATGAGATTTGAGACGATGGTCGAAGTTGATGCTGAAACAATTGAGGAAAATATCATTTATATAAAATTATCTAATAATAAACTCCTATCTTACCTAGTGGTTTGGGTGGATATCCACCAAACACACACCTACCTCAACCCTCCCACATTGACAAAGAGACGGAGGTACCATTCATCAAGAAAAATAATACAAACAAATCTACTACTAAAATATTGATTAAGAACCAATAACATCTCTTCACGTATATTATATATAAGAGAACATGTTGTTCACATATCTTGAAGGCCATGAGAGATAGTTTTTCCTCAGAATTATTAGTGTCAAACTCCTTCATCAGGAAATTTTTCTGACGTTCTTTAGTATGAATTTTATGAATTTCTACACATCCTTCATGTACTACATATCGAACAAGGTGATATTTTAACCTAATTTTATTAATCATAGAATAAAAAGATAGGTTCTTTTCAATGTGCAAGGCACTCTAAAAGTCAAAAAAATTGAATTTACTCTTATATGTTCTTGGGATCCAATATTTAAATTTTCATCCAAGTTTTCTCTTTTCATGATTGTATACCCACCATGTACTATTCCTTCATCAGGGTAAAAGACAAAACTAATTGTAAAATTGAAATCCTACTCACAAGTCCTCTTAAAGGAGTAAAAATGTAACTAGTAGTGGATTTTCATCATTTAGAATCACATGAAAAATACGAATCAACATAGCTTCTGATAGTAATATCCAATCCTACATAACAATATGCATCATCTGAGGTCTCTTTGTGGTATCTTAGAATTATTATTTTCCAACGATATCTTCCAAGATTATCTATGTAAATAATTACTGCTCCAACTCCATGTGAAATGTCTAGTCCTATACGGATTATAGAGAACTTCATACTCCCCACTATAGATGAATATAGTTCTGGAGGCATCTCCATCCTCTATGTTTCACTTCATGGACTTATGATAGAGGATATAATAAAATTCTAATTAAGAGTGGTGAAGATTGGTTTCCATTTTTTATTGCTGGAATTTTTAGGACATTTCACTAGTAATTCATCTATGATATCCAAATAATCCCATTATCTCTATCCTAGTAAATATCCATCCCAAGAACCGTTTTTACTAGTCCCCTGATTTTCATATCAAACTCCCAACAAAAATATGTCTTCATCTCCTAGATATGATCATTTTCAGATGTAAAAAAAAAGAATTTCATAGAAAATTGAATAATAATGTGATAACTACGACTTGAATCCTTAAATGTGCAAAAAACTCTGAATGAAGTATACTATATTCATGTTCCATGATATAGGAATAAACACCCTTGTACCCACACCTTGGAACTTTATTGAGTCTACACTAAGATATATTCAACCTGAAACTAAAGTTATATTTTATTTATTATACAAATAATTCTAGTTGGAGAATATAGATTTATTCATAAATATCACTATAAATAATAGAAGTCATCACACCCAACTTCTTTAAATGTAAATTCTGTGTGACACACATCACTAAAACTATCAAAATAATAACAGTCTAAAATAGGATAATTATTTCCATTAAATTAAATAACTTCATTATAAACATACCCATTGAACACTATTATCGAATGACATCTTTCCACATAAACTTTTCCATACTTCTTGATTATAAAGATTAATTTTTTGTTGATTGAATTCCTTCCATGAGTTAATAGAAAAATACCCCATGTCTTTTTTACATTGTAGGGATCCATGTTTTTTCTGTATCCCAATCATCCATGAGGATATATGATGAATCAGTGTAACCGCCAAAAAATAATATCGACCTCCATTCTATTTTAATAATTAATGTGTAATATTTTTCTAACTGACATAGTTCGGGAGCGGTAGTAGTTCTCTTTTATCCATAGTTGATGGTTAGGGTATAGACTCAACCAGTAAATTATTATCATACCTTAGTAATGCTTTAGAGGAAATGGGTTCTTCAAATGATTTCACCTTTACATCAACTATTTTAGTTTCAAAATTCTATTTCTATATTTATTTATCAAATGTCATTTTCACATTTTATTTTGAAAAAATGAAATATCTTATGATGAAATGTTTCTATGTATTGGGGTCCTTTAAAAATTCTCCATTACGCCATAAACAAACCCCAAGAAGATCAAATTCATTGATCTCATATCCAACATATAAATTTCCAAACTATTACAAATATGTATATACATGGATTAAAAAATGTAACTGAGAATAATTGGTGGGTTTACTAGTCACCATCTCCATCAATTTCATACTATCAATTGTCATCGGAGGTGTTCAGTTGATCACATAATGAGTAGTACTCAATGTGTTTTCAGAAAATATTTTGATAATTTATGCATTACTTAACATCTCTCATATTCAATACAATAGGGTTATGTACATCAACATTTTTACTCCATTATTCTGAGGAGTTTACACTTCCAAGAATTATATTTTTATGACTTTAATTCGAAAAAATTTATCAAAAACCTCACATATGTACTCTCCACCATTTCCAGTCCTCAAACTCAAGATCTTCTATCCATATTTACCCTCCTTTTACAATTTTAATGTTATAATTCATCAAAATAATTCAACTTCCAATTGATTGGTCATAACCAAAATATCCTGGAATATTAATCAATGAATGATACAATGTACCTTACTCCTCACATGGATATAGCTCGTGCCTACTAAACGTCATAATGAATCATCCCTATGATATATTTTCTTCTAGTTATGGAAATACCTAACTTTAACTAGTGTTTCCTGGTCAAAAATAAATTATCATAAAATTGTAATGATTCCCTTTCTATCCTAGTAAGAAAAATCGAATAATAATGAATATTTAGGCCTTGTTCAGTATTCTAACCAATAATCTAATAGCATGATGTCGTCAACAATTTTTTGAGGTAGTTGGTGTGAAAAATGTACCCACCAACTTCTATATTTCACCCATAAGAATGTATAAAATCTATGTGACCCCTTTTTTCCTCTATCACGATAAAAACTCCCTTAAAAATTATCATCACATCATTCTTGGGATGAGTCATAAAATTGATTTCATCAAATTGTACCAAAGAAAATATGTTCTTCATCAGACCCTTTAGATGGAATACTAAATGGATGGTTCACAAAATACCATCATGAAACTTCAAATTGATGTTACCGAATCCAAAAATCATCATAGTGTGTACATTCCACATGTTAAAAAATATTTACAATATAGTTTAATTTGGATCTATCCATTCCCATAATGATGACATGTTCCTGGATGATTTTAATTTGATTATAAATGTGTCATTGAGATGATATCTACCTCTAATAGTCTTTGTCACTTCACATACATACATATCCCTATTACCAGAAGTACACTCCACATTTACATGAGAGGTATTTTCACTACTCTTATTATTCCAATATTCATTATTGACATGACCCTTAATGATAAAATTATAACATGTGACATTCTTAATCTAACTCTTTGATGTGGACCTGCCATGATTTTCGATCCAACTAGAACCACTTTCTATAATAATTCCTCTCTCTATTAAAAAATAATCTACTTGGTGTGAAGCTTTCTATATTAACTTATTATTTTTTACAAATTTATTCATAATGAGCTATGAATTTATCATCATTTAAGAGACACATATTTATCAAGATACTATTAGTGTGATTGATGATTATTTGATCAAATGAATCTCAGAAACTATGCAGTAAAATATCTATATGTTCAGTATATAAAATTTTATAGCCCGACACTATGAGTTGTGACAACTAGATATCAAGGGTGTTGATTTGTTCGATCACCATTAATGTTTCATCAATTAAAATAGTGTATTATGTTCTCTCTATGAAAATGTTTCGTGTAGTTACTTGGCCTCATATAACTTAATTAGAGTATCCCAAATTTCATTTGACATTTTTTCACCATAATGAACGATAAGGTCTTGTTTTCAAATGATTAATGAATGTTGGAAAAAGAATACTCATCCTTATTGTTACATTTACCCTATATCACTACCACCAGTATCTCTTTATATGCCAGTATGCAATTATCCTTGCACATGAATTCCTGAATATTCATTTTCCACAATAGAAAATTGATCCTATTGAATTTCTCGATTTCAAATTTCACCACCAATTTCACATGCCATCAGTCCAGAACATACAATGTTTCAAAATGATATAATTATTAATGTAAATAATATTTTTTTAATATGAATGATAGTTCAAGACATACAAATATTTATGATAATTATTACTACCCTTAAAAGTGAAGGGCATGGGGAACGAACCTACTTCTCATACGACTTATTGAGATAAAAAATGATTATCCCACTAGTTAATCGACAATTACGAGATAAAATAAATTAAATAAGTGTTGATACAATTAACACTATATGTAACATTGAAAATCCTCCAAAATTAAAGGGGTAAAAACCAATGGAATATTTGAAAGACCTTACTATGGGTAAATGCGGGTATAAAAAGTATCTTATTATTACTCAATGAAAACCCACAAAACATCTCCTCTGAATACGAGGAGAAATAAATCTAATAGAATACTGGAAAATCAAATGGTATTTGAGATTATTGATAAAGGAGATGACCAAACCATGGGGAAGAGACATTTTTATAAGAAATCCACCCTATTCAACTCCTCTCATACTGGTAAGTTAGAGAGGTTGGCTATCAAATAGAAACTCACGTTGAGTTTCCTCCTTTGAAAAAGATGGGGAAACATCATGTGTGGTAAAAATATTGTAGACAAATTTTTCATGATACCGTAATGGTTGAGCACCAGGTCTGGTTCACTAACCATAACATCCTCTGGTATGTCATCCACAGCTTTCTATCCATCTTAACATCCCATGTTTCAGATCAGAGGTGCTAGATCCAACTAAGAGATATAGAATGACTCCCATGTATTGGTCTTTCACCAAGAACACATTTTTCATCCTTCTAGAATGATCATATATCTGTATAGGGAGCCCCACTACCAGGTTACAGCCAATTTAATTTAGGATCTTCCACCACTATATTCCTTATGAAGCAATCTAAGATCTATTCCTATTTAATTTTACTATGTCCCCCAACTAAATACATCCAAACCCCTGAATTGATAAAAATTTGACGACCAAGCACTAATGTTTTTTTGTGATGGGTGATATTGGGAGGATGTGCAGCCACTACATTATACCAACATATAAATTTTGTAATATGCATGACTAGCAAACTGAAAATTAAAAAAAAATGAATTCCTTCAAACAAGACCCATTTATAAATTCAAAACATTTATTTATGGATTTTATATGTGCGATATAAAAATAAAATATCACCCCTAAAAAAAAGAAAGATGAATGGGCCAGTCAACTTTCTCTTTAGCATATGTGTTAACACATGGTTTTCTTGATTAATGATTGATTTTCATTTTTATTGAAATAATTACTTAATAGGACATGGTTTTGTCAGATTCATGTATTTTAATCATCTTTGGATCCCATGTGAATTGTTTTTTGAAATTATAGACTACCATTATGACAGATGTGTCCTTGTAACATGGATGTAGATCAAGAAATTTTCTGCAATTGCCTTGTTTTATATTTTCTTAATTTTATAGGAAGATTAATTAGATATAAAAAAATATAATGACCAAAAAATATTTCCCAACATTAGTTCGTCGAAGTTTCTTCCATGTCATAAATGAAAAGTGTAACCATAATGGTGGTTGTAGAGAAAGAAAATGAGTGATATAATAGAGGTAGTGGGTGGTAGAGGTCAGTCGATGTAGTGGACCATCAGAGTTTTTTGGGTCATAGGTAAAAAAGTTGAAAAAGTAAATATTTTTTTGATTATAACATGATTTTTTTCAAAAGATAATGTTGATAAGACACATACTGAAGGGTTGATATTTTATTTTACTTTGATTTTTTAATTATATTTAATATATGACGATTGAATGTATAGAATAACATCTTTGAGGTACTATTTATAGTTTATTTTAAGGTAACTATAATATGAAAATGTCTTAATGATTTCGTGGCCAATATTTGGTGTTTTTTTAATAGTGAAAATGAAAGGGGGATTATTTCCTAAGATCATTGATATAATTATTAATTTTATATCAGTTATATTGGGAGTATTGGTTTCATGTATGCAAAAAAAATATGAAAATAAGATATGTAAGAGAAAAAAAATTATCTATTCTATACACTTCTAGAATGTAAGGCCAAACATATAGATAAAAATGAGGTATTTGTGAAAAATGTTTTTGGAGGGAGAATGGAAAATTTTCAAGCTCATGTTCCTGTTATTTTATTATACTCTAGGAAATATTAATGTAATTTATTTATAAATACTCACAATATTCAATTCCATTAACATTATTATTGACAATGTTTATGGCCCCATGGAATGGTTAATGAATTTTAGGCTATAGAGTTTGAATTAAATTAATTAGCATGAATTAGGATGGTTGAATCTTTCTATTTGGTGGTTAATTTAGTTAGGGGTGAAAATGATTTATGTTAAACTTGAGAATATAAAATTATTTATCTTCGATCCAAAAGTAGAAGGAAATTGATTGTGTGGGAAGTAATGTCACGTTGGAATATTTGGAATTAAAATTTCAAGAAAATTATTTATATTTATATACCATTCAATTTGACATGAATGAGAATATTATAAATAATTTTCAGGCGGGCCTAAATTTTAGTCTTGATCTTAAATAGTTTAGAGAAATTGTTGTGTTCGAGATTACATTTTGTACAAATAGGGAATTATAACCTCATGATATTTATGTTTGATTTTACCATTACATAGAAACAATAAATTTTTTATGAAATGGTTGTAAAATTAAACAACATATTCATTTTCATTATTATATCACAATTTTCATGAGGTGAACAATATGAAGAGGATGTTGACTCTATTAATTTATCAATGTGTTGATATTGAAAAATTAATATCTAGGTACTTCTAGATACTCATCATCAACATTTTAAATAGAATTGCATTCAAAATTGTGTAAAAAAATTGCTAACATGATAAAATATGGTCCATGTTTACTTTGTTCTTAGAGGAAGTTAATATTCGTATACCATAATGTCGTTGATTTTGAGGCTGAGTGGATGAAAATTAAATTTTAATTTGATAAAGCTAAATTATCTATGATGGTTGGACTATATAGTGTGAGATAAAAATTGTCACATTGATTTAGGATGAAATCATTGAAATTTGGGATACATAACACATAATTAAGTGAATATTTTAATGGTTTCCTAAAATATTATTCTCATCATAGATTGAGTTTTGGTGTTTTTTTTCATGAAATATGATGATGTCATTGAAGAGTATATATATCAAGATGTGAAGTCTTAATTAATAATTAGGTAAAAAACATTAAATAATTATGCTCCCTATCCATCCACTATATAGATAATCTTTAGATAATCACACTTTAACTCTTTTTCGTTTTAGAATGAGTATCAAATCGATGGGGCATGTTTTTTCATATCTTCACCAAAAATTATATTCACATACTTTTATGGAGTTATCATGATGCTATTTGAAATGGTGTTTTTATATTTATATAATAACCATAATCAAACTATGAATTGATATCGTAGAATATTTGAATTAGTTGGAATATTTTTTGGCTATATTTTAAATTTTTTGGGAGGATAGATGTTTGATCTTTTCATGAAAACTGAATAATGAAGAGGTGGACACAATGTGCATGAAAAATTACCACTAGTCATGGTGATCCTATTTATAATGAGTATTATAAGAATTCAGTTAAAAACGTTTTACAAATAACTTACTGAAATGGATATGAACATTACAACAATTTCATGTGAGATGGATGGTGGTATGAAGTAGTTATTTCAAACAAAAAAACATTTATAGGAACATGGATAATATCAAAAAACCAAATCCATGCAACAATATGAGTAGTAGTATCTATACAATTTGGAAAACTATTATGCATAAATGGAATCCAACACAAATAGGAGGAGATCACGTGAAAAGATATTTTGAGAGAAATGCACCACCAGGACCATCAAAAAATAAAAATGATGTTGTTGGATCATTGTTGACGATCTTAAGAGAGATATATATATAGTTATCGTATATATAATGATAATATTTTGGACATTCCATTGATTATATTATTTATGTCCCTTTTTATTAGGTGTTTCTGACCAGATAACTTTTGATGATGTGTTTTTATTGAAGATATTGGTGATAATTTATTTCTCAATTTTGGTTATTTTATTTTGAAAAATAGGGTAAAATTGCCATTGAATTTTTTTTACATCTTATAAGAATGGATTTCGATAAATATTAGACTATGATGTCAAGAGATTTACTCTAATGAGAAAATGTACAATTCCTTTTTTCAAATGACTATATTTTATGAAACAAGGGTTGTTGTATGTATAATTGGGAAATATGTTAAGCATAAAATGAAGAAATATAAAAAGGGTGGAGGAGATGTGAAATATAGTTAGAGAGAATGAATCACAAGGCCCTTAAAAACCATGATGTTTTTGTTGGATCAACAGTAATGAAAGTATGATATTTTTTTAGTTTATATATTGTATATATAAGTAATTTGTTAAATTAAATTATCTATATTAATTATGTCATTTTTTGGGTTTTTCTGAGAAGATGAAAAGTACTGATGCATTTTTTATTGAGGATATTCATTAAAATGTTTATTTCAATTTATTATTTTTATTTAAATAAAAGGGAACAATGTCTAATGAATTTATTATATAATACATGAATATATTATGATAAAATTGTGATTTGGATGTTGGAGGTTTGTCTCTTCTAGAAATTATTTTAGTGCCTTTTAAAAAAACTATACTTTAAGAAATAATTGTTTTTAGTAGAAATATATATTTTTTTGATTTCAACATTTACAAAAAATAATTTTTTTATAATGTTCTTTTGGATAAAGATGTGGTTTTTATTAATTTTTTCATTCAGTACAGTGGTATAAAAATTAACAAAATCTGGGTAAATTAAACTCTTAAAAAAAGTATTTCTTAAACACATGTCCATATTCAGATTAAAAAACAATGGTGCCAACTTCCCTTATATGTGGTAGTTTTCATCACCAAACTTCTTCTTGAAGTTCATTCGGTCTCTATCACACTCTAACATGGATGTGTTTGAAATTTTCTAAACATTTAGGGAATTATATCAGCTACATTAGGTTGCATTTACTATGATTATATGTTCCAACAAGATGTTATTTTATCGATGAAATGAAAAACAACAAATTAAATATAAACTTATGGGGGCCTGGGTTGGAGTTTCATAAACTTGTATATCAATTACTAGTATAGAATTCATGAAATTACATTATTAGTTCCCAATAATCTTCTCCTCATTTAGACTATCCAAATTAGTTTTAAGGGTATCCATTAGAATACAATAATAATCATACAATCATATACCCAGAGGATTCTAAAAAACATAAATTCATACCACATAGATGGAGTGTTTTTTCTATATATATATATAAATGTCTAACTCTCAGTCCAATATTTTGTTTCCTTGAATTGATGTATGAAAACAAATGTTCATCAATATATTTAATGAGTAATTTCCATTGTCGGTTTCCTATATTGAAAGGAAATAATAAGAATCTAGTTGATTGCACAACATTCAGAATTAGTTTGGAAAAAATGCTTATTATCAATGATTCATTTTTACCGTTGCTTTTTCTATAAAAACTATAATGTACACATTTTAAATTTTTTGATTCTATTCACAAATATTTAATGTCAAAAAACGTCAAACTTATGACACATGCTCTTGTAATGAACATTGTTTCCTATGGAAAATTATTTACAGCACCAGTTTCTTTACAATTTTCCTTAGAAATCTTTTATTAGGAATTAATATACTTGTGTGATGATAATCATAAGAAAATTATATTAATAATTTATAAAAAATATGGGTTGTAATAGTATTATAGGGATGGATGTAATCCCTTTATTCATCAAACCTACAACATCCTTTATTGATACTCATTTATTTTAATATGTTGGATCCAATAGGTATAACCTGTACATAAAAAATTACATGTAATCATTATTGACGTAAATATTTTATTTGGGAACTTATGTAAACTAATGTAATCGTTACTTATTATCATCATTCGTT
The DNA here is from genome assembly GCA_963277665.1 of Viscum album. Taxonomy (NCBI): domain Eukaryota; kingdom Viridiplantae; phylum Streptophyta; class Magnoliopsida; order Santalales; family Viscaceae; genus Viscum; species Viscum album. Next base: position 271,552 of record CAUJRU010000076.1, read on the forward strand.
TTTCATTATTTTGATAAAACTACAATGTTCCTATATTAAAAAGTTTGGGTTTGTCATTTACCGTTGAGGATTGGTAATAATAGTAGATTAATATATATGAGTAGTAGTTATTGGATGTTTTTGGGAAAGAAGTTATCTATTACATGTTTCATAGATATAGATACATTTTAGGTTCAGTTTTGTTTGTCATATTGTGTCCTAGACTTGACATTCTTAATCATTGAACTTTTTTTCTTCTACTATAATTCTCAATGCTTAATACCACTTCTTTATTTAGGGATGTAAAATATATTTTTATATCCTTCCATTTTGACTATTAATATACTTTAATGGGGTAACTAACCCCATATTTTAATTCATATTTAATTAGTATTATGTCATCGTTGTTATTTGTTAATTACTTCATTTGTTTTTTATTTATTAAACACTTTAACATGCCAATTTCCTAGTTTTTATTTTATATTTTCCTCTAATGTTTCTATTCTACCTTTATCTGCATTTCTACTAACACATGTTTCTCATGAGCTCAATTCCGTTATTCAACATTTTTTTGTGTCATCTCTTCTATTGTTTTCGAAACTTCATCTATCTTTACAGAAGTTTCAGTTATATATCCATACTATGTGTTTTGTGCATTTAAAAATGCACAGATTTTCCAATATATAATTAAATATTTATAGAAACTATCAATTGGGTATATGATTTTAGTAAACTCTCAAAACCAATACAATATATTACATGGGGTCATGACATGAAAATGAATAAAGAGTTTGAAAATGTTATGACATGTACAATATCCTCAAAAATTATGAACAACGATATACAACTAAGACATATACAATCCCATGATTTTGTTGATGACTATATAGATATCATAAGATATTTATTAACAGATCATGTCCAAGCTAACTATTTGATTTTTGTTTTGTAATTATCTATAAAATTTATATAACCTAATCCAAAATAGTGACCACTCTGATGGTACATATCAGTTTCACAAGTGTAATGAAATATTAATGATTTATTTTCATTATATTATGTACTATCATTTACTTGATCCACTAGTGTAATTAATACCTTAATTTCATTCTACATTATAATCATTCAATGGTTATTAAATCTTCTCTATATTAGATATGATTTTTTCCAGTTTTTAAGTATTGTATTGAAATATTAGTTTTAGTGTATCAATGATTCCATATATTCAACGAACATATTCTCCTAGAAATTGGTACCAAATTTCCTCCAAAAGTGAACATGTTTGTTTGAACATTGCACAAGGAAAAATATATATCACAAAACAATAATAACTCTTTTAGTATTAATGGGAGACCTTTTCGATGGAGATGATATTTTAAAAATTCCAAAATGTGTTTCCTTTATTGATGTATTATAGTGTTTTAGTTGGGGTGAATATCTGTTAATAATTATTGTAGTCATATCACGCATTAAGCATACCATCATATAATTATACCAGTTTTTTAACACATACATTTATATATAGTAAATTAAAAAAGTAACATCATAAATGAATTTTTTTAAAAAAAATTGAAACTTCAATGATAAGTATGATTCACTATAAGTAGTTCTATAATGGGAAGTAGATAAACTATAATCCACTTGTAGATATTTTGAGAACCATTGCTAAAAATACTCTGTACGGAATTCAAAGAACAATTTCATCTAGAAGGATTATAAGTATATAAACCTTAAAAACGTTTTTTTACATCATATCTGTCCATTATCTATATGAGTTTTTGAACATAATTTATAATTACAATGTACCATTAGCAGTTCCTAAAATAGAAGCAGCTACACTAGAATCCACTTATTCAAATTTCCATTTATATTACAACAAATCTATTTTATGTTATTTTCATCACTATCACAATTTATATGATTATAAAGAAATAAAACATAATAAGAAAATATGTAAAAAACATTAAGCATTTCCCTATATTTTTGGTAAGTGGTTCTTCAAAGGGATGCATCTACACTAGAAATACCCCAGTAGAGATCTTTACTTCTGATGATACAAAACGTTAAAAAGGGATCTCCAGCCTTATTACATTTATTATTATTATATGGAAATCAACCTTAAAAATAAATATATAAATTATATCAGCCATTTAACTATAACTTATATATGTGGTTCTTTATAGGGAAGAAACTACACAAGAATTCCCATGTGGAGATTTCCATTTCTGATCAAGAAAAACTAATGCAGGGAATTTGCATCATCATTACATTTCATTGGACTATAAGGAAAAGTGTGCATACATTTTTTACATCATATTTGACATTTAAAAGACCGTTTTAAATTCCTCATAGATATGTACCATTCACTATAAGTGATTCTTTAGAGGTAAGGGGGTCCATTAAACCCCCATTGTAGATATTTCTAGTCAAGATCAGGTGTAACATCCCATACCTGGATGTTGATCAACAGTGCCCCAACCCTGGTTGGTTACATGGCCTCAAGCACATATCCCAAAACTCAAGAGGCTACCTACATGAAGAGAGGGCCTATGTGAACTATTGGGGAGACTATAACCTCATTACCAGAGTATCATAGCAGATGTCAAACATAAAATAAATGGTGAAATTGAAAAAAAATAGAAGTCAACTAGAAATAAGAAAAGACATGAGTACATATCAATAAACAGAAGTATCTCATATAAAAAATGACGCACATGATACAAGTAATCTAGAAAGAATCCAGAATAGTACATGGAAATACAATATAGTACAAGTATCCCGAAATAACAAAAGACCAAAAAGTGCTTTTTGCATTGAAAGCCCCATCTTGGCCCTTTTCCCCTAGCTCCAATACCACAATCAACAACCTACACAAGGGTTCTTGCCCCTATCATCATTTACAACAAAATAATATATTTGGGTATCTGGGGAGGCCCAAACAAAGTGTGATATGAACATCCTTGTTGGAAACCACTCATGTATATACAATTCTAACCGAAATAACCAGACTTCTAGAAAGTGTAAATAAGATAGTAAAGTATGTGTGCATGACCATGGAATATGTATAAAGAAACTACCAATATGAAACATCCCCTCAAGTCTCCCTGCAAAAATGTTAGCTCTTAACTAGGCTGGTATAAACAAATTAAACAAGTCACACAACCAAAAAGTACATCCATCCATACCAAGAAACCCTAGGACGCACCGTATAAAGACTTTAGTAATACCACAACCACACTATAAATCAATCCATAGTGGGAAACCCACAAACACACCATATAAAGATATCAAAAATACCACAACCACATCGTATATTGATATGTAGACCACAAAGGCTGAATCCAAGGAATAATGTAACAAGGAATCTCTTTTATTAATCTACACCATGAAGGGACAGATCCAAGGAACTTGTCCGAGGAATCCAAATCAAGTCTTATGGGTGTCCTAGTGGATACTCGTTCTATGCATTGGATAGAGTAGAAAGATCATGTTTACCTACATGTCTTATGTGAGTCCAAGCAAGCCATATCCACGTAGTAGTAAGTCCTGAGGCTTCCCACGGAATAAATACCCAAGGGGCAGAGTCATCCGAAGATGTCCACTACCACGTTCCAAACCCATATAGAGAAGTCCATGGCATCTATCAAACCATTCATTCAAGAATTAAAAATTATACATTTAATTTCATATGAGTATACCCACTCTCATCAACCAGAACAATCAAGGAGTATACCAACTCATGAAATACATTAATCATACACTAGGAATATAGGCCAACCCTACCAAAAAATCCAGCTAACATGCCATTGATAATTTTATACAGGTATACCCACTCATATTTTCTATTTAAAAATTCCAATTAAATTAAAAAAGCATGGAATAACCAGATATCATTATGTTTGGAGGTAGGACATCTCTTTGGAAGACTTTCCAAATCATTAAGGCATTAAAAACTTCCTTTATCTCAATAATCACATGAAAACAACCCTTTGGTGGTTTGAACATTTATAGAGAAGGATTTTCATAAATATGTACTCCATGGGTGACCTAGAATTGATCAATGGGTGACAACACACCTAAATAGAACCTACAAGATTCCTCACAAGGTCCAACTATAGTTACTATAAGAAAATCGCAAAAATACATGGCGTCCAATGGATGGATTCCAGACACCCAAAAGTCACTCTAAAACCTGAAAGAAAGTTTTGAAAAAATACCTTGGCCTAGAAATAGATTTCGCATCTGATATCAAGTCCCGATTCATCATTGTTTGGATGAAATATGGAGAATAGATGAAGAAAAATATACTAGGGAATATGAGACTAAAATAAAATAGCAAAATAAATTTTACTAAGAATTGAATATGGATAAAAAGGAATTTAGGACATACTAATATGGATCTAATGAGACAAACCATAATTGAAAAAATATCAGATGGAGAGATGGACTCAATCCCTAGCCTAGGTTCCAAAGGGGAGCTCCCTATAGTGGTGGGTTGTACTGCATTGAAGGAAACCTTCAGATGGGTTTAAAATGATTTTTGGGTTTTTAATTAAATTTGTTAAAAAATTTACATAGTAATGTCACACGGTTTCCCCATGGTTTCCAAAAACATGCAGAAACTGTGCACACCTAACTATCTCAAAGGGGAATTTTTCACAGTTCCACCATACAGTTTATGTAACCATGAAATAACTGTGCAAAAATGTTATGCTAAAACATATAACATTTAAGACATCTCGCACGACCTTGAAGCCTCTACCACAGGGTTTCTCAAACTATGAAGAAGCTTCTACCTCACCTCACATGGTTAAACTAACCGTTCACATACTGTGTGTGAATCGTGTGCCAGGACATTCTCAACCCAAAACAAGGCTTTGGGATTTACAGAATCCCAAGACCCCTTCAAAACCAGCATGATCAGGTGAAGCATTCACATAAGGCCATAACAAGGCATTTAAACTGAAAATAAATTTGATTAATACCTCATATAAAATTAGGGGTTCATAATATATTCTCCCTAATAGCAATTCATCCCTGAATTTCTCTTTAACGGTGGTCATGATTCATTAGAGAATATGTCTAGCCACAGAGCACATACCTCTACCTCCTGCACCCATGTCTCGTCTGATAAATGGACATACTACCATTGAACCCAAACTAGAGGAATTGATCGGCCTCAAAGAACCTTCATGCTCCTGTCAACTATATGAACCAAATGTTCCTCCAAGGATACATCAACCTAAATCTCAACCTCCTTAGGATGAAAAATTTGAGATGGGTCTGAGTGATAGCTACACAACTGAGATACATGGAATATATTGTGTAGGGATCGATACCTCTAAGGAAGCTTTAACCGATAGGAAACGAACCTGACTCTCTACATATTATGGAACAACTCAAAATATTGTGTTGAAATCTTACCTTATCTCCTAATATTCCTGTGTCACAACCTCAATGAAATGTGCATGAATTCCAAATTCATGTCCTTAGTCTCTAGAGGTTGTCTACAGCGATCATCATAAGGCTTTTGCGAGACTATGTTGTAGCTACTTGCTTCTGTATTAACTGCACATTCCAAGAAGTCTCCTACATAAGACATTTTCCCACTAAAGAAACCTCTCAAGCCTCTAACCAGTACAAGGGTGAACAACATGAACTACCATATTAATCCTTGTAAGGATTCATCTGTATCATCGCATGATAACTATTATTTTAGGTGAACACAAATTTGGGAATATGGCTCTCCCAAGATGCTCTAGAATCCAGGATGCATGATTGCTACATTTACTCTAGAATTTGTATTGTACACTATGGCTAGGAATCAGTCTGGGGGCGGTATGTTGTGCTCAGAAGAACCTGTATACCCTAAGACCCTCTGAAAACACCACCAGAAATGAGGCATAAAGTGAGTTTCCCTATCTAAAATTATAGTGTGCATAACCCCATGTAGTTTTACCACCTATTAGATATACAACATTCCAAGTTCATCGACACATAATGTATTCTTGATCAGAAAAATGTCAGTGAAATTCATCATCTAATCAACAACAAGCCACAAAACATCGTTACCTTAAGGTTACCTTAGTAAAACAATCACAATATCTATCATTCCATCACCCCCTTTCCACTCAGGGATAGGTAACTGAAGTAAAATCCCAATCCACCATTTATGTTCGTCCTTCAGCTGCTGACTTGTGGAATAACTCATAAAAAAACTAGATAATTTGCATTTCATACCCAACCAAAATTACTGGAGACGTAAGTTCTGATATATCTTGGTGACTCTAGGATGCACTTCCAAAGATGAATCAGGGAACTTACACAATAGCTCTTCGCGAATATTCATTGGAACCAAATAACATCCATGTATACATAGATTTTTTCCATCACCTACTGTCCTACTGGGAGGAGGGTCCTTACCTGCAACATAATTATGTAGAACTAGGCCTTTAGTATCTAAAATCCACCTCATCCTAAATTTTCATTGTAGGGTAAAAGACACAACTAAGGATGATATAAAATGTTGTCTCAATCTGTTGTTCACCTCCAGATGCATCTCATAGAACAATGCCATAATTTACCACTCACCAATAGCATGCTAAACTTCCTATATCTGAGCCCTCCGAATCAGTGCATTGGCCACTACATTTCCCTCAACAGGCATGTAAGAAATATCAAAATCAAGAAAATGTTGCTAATCCCCCCACCTTTACTACTTCAGATTTATATCATTTAACATAATGATATTCTTGAGGTTTTTATGGTCCATGTATGAAACAAAATTCTCTCCCAAAAAATAATTCCTCCAACAACACAATGTGTGAACAATTGCATCTTGCTTGAGATCATGCATAGGGTAATTCATATCGTTAGGCCATAGCAAATGAGATGCACACACCATGACTCAGTATACCCATATAAGCAATTCAACCATCCAAACACCTGATGCATCATTGTACACAATGTTACTCCTTCCATACTTTGGCCGTATCAGGGCTGGTTTTGATGTCAACCAACCTTTTAGCTCCTGAAAGGATGTCTCACAAGATTATGAACACATGAACATCATTCCATTTTTAGTCAATCCCATCAATGGAAATGCTAAGCCATAAAAGTTTTTTATATAATGAATGTAGTAACAAGCTATCCCCAAGATACTCTATATGTCAAAAATGTTCTCCCGGTGTTCCTAGGAAACTATCGTTCACACCTTTTCTATGTTCCCTAAAACTCATTTCTCTAAGATGGTGTGACCCAATATGTGAATCTGATCCATCCAAAAGTGGATCTTGGTGAGCATAGAATATAACTGATTCTCAATTAGTGTATTGAAAATGATCTCAAAATGGTTGGTATGGATTTTTTGATTGTGAGAATACACCAAGATATAATCCATGAAACCACAATAGTAGAATCCAATTAAAGATGGAAAACTCTGTTCATCAGCACCATGAAAATTTACAATGCATTAAAGGGACCAAAAAGAAAAACCATATACACCAACGAACCATACCTACTACGATATTCTATACGAGGAATGTGCACAGGTCGGAAACATAACTGGTGATATTCGGGCCTCAAGTTGGTCTTTGATAACACCCAATATGCTTGAAGATGATCAAACATATCATCTTCAATGGAATGGGATATTGGATTTTAACAGTCAACTGGCTCTGTTTCTGCTAATCCACATACAACCTAATTGTATTATTCACCTTTTTTTAAAAAGGACTATGGATCCCTAAGGAGAAGTACTGGGTCAAATAAACCCCTTCACCAAAAAATCCTCTAGATACCTCTTGAGCTCATGTAGCTTGGTTTTAGCCATCTTGTAAAGAGGAATGGATTCCAGTTCAGATCCCAGAACTAGATCGATGGATAATTCTATGTCTCACTAAGGAGGTAAACTATAAAAGTCACCCGAACCTATAGTGCTCAACCACCGGAAGGAAATCTGCCTGAGTCACTCATTAATCTTTAAGAAACAAACTAGAAATGTAGACGGTCATCCCACCCAACACATGTTACTCGGGACTATATATATTTTCCGAAAAATACCACTGACCCTTGTGAGTAAACAATATACCCTATGGTGATGTGAAAGTCACCCTCCGATGATAATAGTCAACATACACTCAATAAGCTACCAGACAACCCATTCCGAGAACAATATCAAACCATTTTATCTTGGGGAAATACATACCCCAAATGATGTGACACTCCTTGAACTCAAGGGGACACTCCATACACTGGTTCACATAACCTTTTCTAACACCCAATGGTGTTTATAGTGTCAGAATTCCCACAGAAAGAAGGACAACAAAATAGAGGCAATTAACCACTCGTGAAGAAAGAAAACTAAGAGGGGCATGTTTATCAAAAAGATATGATCCAATAGTAGAAGCTACTAACATTGTACTTATCAATGTAGATAGTTTGAGATCCTTCAATTTTTGGGTCTATTGTACAACATAAGTATGGAACATACCATGACCGTGTGACACTACCTAGCTACCCTATGCTGATACAACCACCTGTCTCTAGGAACTTGGTGTTTGTCTACAACTCCAAAAAACTCCACTACCTTTCCTTGATGAGCATGCACTCCTCTAGCTACTATCCTAACATGAAGATGAATAACCTTCTCTTGATCTAAATGTCAGTGTTAACCCCTACCACTCTTATCTAGAAGGAATATCCAAGGAAAACAGCAAAATTTTCCCCATACTACCACAACCTCGACACTCAACTAGGCCATGTTCTCTTAGATTATTCATGTGGCCTCACCTACCAAACTAATTGAAATACCCCAAGTTGCGGGAACCAATATCATAACTAGAACTAACCCTGAGGGAAGCCTTAAAATAGTGCTTGAACCTGAAGACATAAATTTGATGGGGTGGGAAACATCACTCACCTATTTTGTACCCCTTTCTTCCCTCAGGATCCGTTCTGTGATAAGTTCTTGATTCACAGTCTCAGTGATAGAATCCAACCTGAACATGTTCACCTACACTTTGATAGAATGTCTGATACCTTCCTTGAAGCATCTATCCCTCGATAGCTCAACAATAAGATACATCGGCACAAAACGCTCTAGCTTTATAAAGCGTGATGAATATTCCATAACTGTCATCGCGCCTTTCTCTAGACGCAAGAACTCAGTAGCTCACTCTTCTCATAGAGTCGTGGGATAAAATTAATCATAAAAGTGGGTCTAGAAATCTGTCCAACCCATCTCTTGTACCCCGTCATCTCGGTTCAAAACATTTTACTAGCACTTCTCCCCTCCACGTAGTGTATAAGTTGTGACCTTGACCCTCCACTAAGGAGGTGTCTTCAGGTGATCAAAGATCACAAACATTGTCTCAGTCTATATATCTACAACCTATGGATGGTAATCCGCTTAAAATTTGGGAGGATACTGCTACTAGAACACCTTTGTCAGCTCATCCATATGAAAGGCTAGCTATGGTGCTCCCAAGAATGTCAGCATATAACTAAAGAAACCCTTGCAGAAGAATGCCTCAGCACCTATGTCCAGGACATTGTCTAGTTCCGTATCTAGTACTATTGGATGATCAACTAGTAGCCCATAGACCACCATCTATGTATCATGGTCATCACCTCCATCGTGTAATACCACTTGATTTCATCATGGTGGAATGTCTCTACATTTCTAAACACATTCCTTAAGAAAGAGCGACAACAAAGTACACAAAACAAAATTGCAATACATGTTAGAACTGTCCTAGAAACTAAGTCAAACCCACATCCTACTCCTAAATCCAAGGCAATATAATGAAAATCCATCAAAGCACAAGAAAATATGCCTCTTTCTCACTCTATAGGTGGTTCTAGGTCATGTCTCTATCCATTATTTCATGCTTCCATTTCAATTTCACATTCATTTGTCTAGGAAATTCTACCAGGGGTTACCAATTTAGAATCCATGTTGGCCCATAACACCACATGAACCCAAACATAGTTCCCATTTAAAAAATACATATATCAAGTTTATTTATTTTTTTCGTTCCATTGGTCCATCATTTAACAATCCATAAGGGCCCGCAATCCATATGAATTGAATGATGACATCACTCATCAATATATACAACACCCAAACTAACACAATAGGAGGCACAACTATCACATAGACTATCACAACAACATGAAAAATATAATGGATCTTAGATGGCATGAAATAATTCATGGAATATGATTCTAATGGATGTATATATGATTCATGAGATGTAACAACCTCATCTAATTGTATTTCAAAGGAAATAGAACCCACAAATGTGTTAATGGTTACAAAATAAATCATGTGTGTCACCCAACGGTGACATCAAATCAAATATTACCATCAAAATTGATAAAATTAAAACTCAATTTGATAAAATTTGGATTTTCCATGTACATGGGGTAGCTACTCCTGGGCACAGTTTATTACCAAAATCCATTTCCTTTCTATCCCTATTTTTTGTAACCAAATAGTAAGGAAAACTAGAAAAAACCTACTCTGATACCACCTTATAAAATCTTGTAGCCAAATGAAACTAAATAGTGCCATGAGCCTAGTTGGTTACATGTAATCAAGTGAATCTTCCCAAATTCCAGAGTCTTTCGACTAACAGTGAGGGCCTAGGTGTCTCAAAGGGGAGACAATGCCCGCATTACCATAGTATGACAACAGATGTCCAACATAATGTAAATAGTAGAAGCGAAATAAATAGGATTCAACTGAAAATAAGAGAAGAAAAAAATACATATCAATAACTAGAATAAGTTCATATAAAAATGATTTAGATGATACAAGTAATCTATAAATATGTTAGAATTGTACATGGAAATACAATACAGTACAAGTATCCAAAAAGAAAAAAAAGACCAAAAATTGCATGTACCCTCGACTTGGTCCTATAATCCCCAAATCTAATGCCACATTCAACAACCTATACCAGAGTTCTTTCCCCTATCATCACCACCAACCATATATTCATTCTGGGTCCTTGGGGAGGCCCAAACAGGGTGTGAGATAAACATATCAGTAGGAAACTGCCTAGGTCTATACAAATCTAACAACAATAACTAGAGTGATAGCAAGTGTAATGAAGGAAGTAAAGTTTTTTTTCATTCCCAGGACCTAAGTATAATGCACCTAGTAGTACAAAACATCCCCTCAAGGCTTCAATCAAAGTTTTCAGGTGTTAACAAGGTAGCTATTAACAAACTAAACAAGTCACAAGGTCTCATCGTACTTCCATACACTCCAAGAAACACATGACCACAACGTATAAATAATTAAAGAGTCACACAACCACACCATACATCCTTCTATACCATGAAACCCACAACCACACCGTATAAAAAGGTCAGGAATCCCACAACCTTTCCGTATAGTGTAGTGTAGACCACATGGGCTTGATCCAATGTATCATGTACCATGGAACCATGTAATTAATCTAGACCACGAAGGGAAAGATCAAAGGAACTCATCCATGGAATCCACCTCGAGTTGCATGGTCATCCCAGTGGAAACTCGGTCCATTCACTATTTGGAGTTATAGAAGCATGTGTACCGACATGTCCTAGGTGATTCCAAGCAATATAGATCCATAGGGCAACAAGCCCCGATGCATCCCACAGAATCAAGAACCAAGGGGCCAAGTCAACCCATGGAATCCACTACCACGCTCCAGACCCATGGAGAGTAGTACATGGAATCTATCAAACCATTCATTCATGATTTAAAAATTAAAAATTCAATTTCATGTGAGTATACCCACTCATATAAACAAGAACAAACCATTAGTATACACACTCATGCAATCCATTAATCATTTACCAAGCACATGGGCCTACCCTCCCATACAATCTATTTAACATTACATTAATCTTTCGGTACAGGTACACACACCCATATTATACCTTTAATAATATCGTTTAAATTAAATAATAATGGCATAACTAGATATCACTAGTCAAGGAGGCATTAAATCTCTTTAGCAGACTATCCAACTCATTAACACATTAACAACTTCCTAGATCTCAACATGCAATGGCTAACACTCCTTCGGTTGTTTAAATAGGAATAGACATGGGATTTCCTATAGGTTCACCCCATGGTTGACCTTGAATTAAGAAATGGGTTCCAACACACCTAAAAAAACTAAAGGAATCTTCACTATATTCTACTACAACTACTACAAGATACTCCTAAAAAATAAGGCCTTTCTAGAAAGTATGATGGATGGAGAAAATGCCGAATGCTCAAATATAATCAGAAAATTCAAAAGAAAGTATATACCACATACCTCCATTATGTAGTAGGGAACTCATCCAATATCAAGTACCGATTCATCCTGGTTTGTAGTAAATCCGAAGAATGGGTCATGTTTAGAATATTCGGGAATATGAGCCTAAAATCAAGATGTGCAATTGATTTCCAGAAGAATTGAATATGGATAAATATGAAAGTATGCCTTACTGATATGGAACCAATGAGACCAACCCAAAGCTAAATAGATATAGAATGGAGATATGGACCCAATCCCTATCCTAGGCACTAAAGTGGAGCTGCCTATTGTAGTGGGCTTATGTGTTCTAATGGATACCCTAAAATGGGATTATAAGGATTTTTCATTTTTTAATTATTTTTTTAAAAAAACATACACAGTAGGGTCACATGGTTTCCCATCACAGTTTCTCAAACATTTCTCACCTCACTACCTCAAAGGGGAAATTATCACGGTTACCCCTCATAGTTTGACTAACTGTACAGTAACAATTGAAAATTTTCTTCTAAAAAACAGAATCTTTTCCGACATATCACACGGTCGTGCGACCTCTACAACATGATTTATCAAACCACGGGGAAGCTACCACTCCCCTTTTATGGTTAGACTAACCATGTGTAAGCCTTGCACAAATTGTTCTCCAGACCATTTTCAGCCCAAAACATGGTTTTCGGGTTCCGAACTAGCCCCAGACACCTCCAAAACACATGTGATCAACTTAAGCTTTCACATAAGGCCATAATAAGTCATTTAAACTAAAAAAGAAAAAGAATACATACATCATATGAAAACATGGGTTCTAACATCCTGTAAATATCTAGTATGGGATTTTTAGCATCATTAACTTCAATCAGATTATATTGACATCAACCATAGAAAACAATTTTGTATATCATAGATTGAATTTGTAACATACTAAAGATAATCCTTCATAGATATTTATCATACACTATATGTTTTTCTACAATTATAATAAACTACATTTGAGTACCTCTATATAGATTTCTAGTTATTATTCTAAAAATATCTTACAAGGTAATCAGATCATGATTAATTTTTCATTATGTTAGTAAATTTCATTTTTTGTAAGAGGTTCTAGAAATGGAAATAACTACACTAGAATCCCCTGCTAGAGTTTTCTAGTTTCGATGATAAAAATAACTTAATGGGGATTTGTATCATGAAAACATTTGGATGGATTATAATGGAATGAAAAATAATAAAAAATTCATATATAATATTAGGAATTTCAAATTTTGTTTGGTAATTGGTTCATTAAATGGATGTTGCTACACTAGAATACCTTATTGGAAAGTTCTAATTATGATGCCACAAATCTTCTACAGGTGATTTTCAACATCTTTATATTTCATTAGATTCTATGGAAAAAAATATTACTCAAGTAATTTATACACCATATTAGGAATTTTAGTATACCACATTTCATACATCAAAAATAAGTTCCATCCACATTAAGTGCTTATAAAAAAGTAATAATGTATAATAGAATCAACCAGTGGAGTTTTTTTTTCTATCCATGGAATCTCATGTTAGTGGATTGGAATCATCATTTCCATTGAAAGGATTCTATAATGGGAAGCATTTACAGAATATTTGATGGTTTTGGGTGCGCTGGAAGCATGCAGAGGTGGGAGATATGATAAAATTTATTTTCATAATTATTGCTCGAAACCTAGAGAAAATATCTTGCACATCCAATTTATAATTAAATTATTTAATCTCTTAAGAAAGACATGTATGGGTTAGGAACTCTCCTTGTTGGTTAATGTTGAACCTTTAAAAATACCCTTTCAGATTACCTTCATTGGGATATGAGGATCCATGGATGGAATCCATCTAGTGGGGATCCACCCATGCTCTTATGATACCCGAACAAAACCACTCGATCTCTAGGTGTTAGCACAGCTAGTCGAATGTATTGGGCTGTTCATTAGAGATTTATCATTCATAGACATGGATGAAATCTCTCTTTCACATCTCGTTTATGATATATGGAGAGAATGAGGAGATGAGAGATAATTGTTTATGTAAAACAATTATATATTCTCAATTTTAGATGATAATTAATAAAACCCATGACACATAATAGTAATTATATTAGTATTATTATTATTATTATTATTATTATGTAGCGCGTTCCAACATCTGCAATTACAAATATTATGTAATAGTCTTCTTAATTAATATTTTTCACCAGACTCTTTCTTGGTACATTCAAACACCACAATCATTTTTTGAACAAATGAATAAATATTTTATTCACAATCTAGAAAGTAAATATATATTAAAAAATTTAATAAAAAATATATATTTTATTCACATGTTGATGAATAATTATTTATTTAATTTATTTGATCAATATAACATGAATAAAATTATTCCTAATACTTGATAATTATATTTATTACATTAATAAAACTAGAATATAATTTAATCAAGATCAATGGAAACTCATAGAGTGCGATCCTCAAGGATTATTTCTCATCAGAATTATATAGGATTTCGTAAAGTCTAATATTACTATTTAGAAATGGGTCAAGGAACCCAAGAGAATGAACATAATGTTGTAGTGTCAACAACCACATATGAAGACTCACTATGTAATATAATACCTTTGTCACAATATCTCATTAAGAATGTTGCATAACTATGTCACCAACCTATATGATCGATATATATATCTTTGAATACCTGAAATAAAAAAATCATTACACCATGAAAATAGAATTTAATGTGATAGTTATATTCCAATGAAAGGACCGAGATGCCAACTTCAGTAAATATGTAAGGGAAAAATCCTTCCTCAACTTATTCATTAATGACATGTCACTCATGACGCACCCAACACACCCAACATCACCCAGAATTGTTATCATCATGGTCTATGAAATACATCAATGTATGCTAGTTTTAAAATATATTAAAAATAATATTAATGTCTAACAACCATCATAAATTCTTGTATATTTTAATATTTGATGGCACAAAAATATGAAATATTTATACCAGCAGGTCGGTTCTCATAATCTCTCATCTTGGAGATTACCAAGTGTGAACTTCATGAGAAGAAGCCTCATCTACTTATGAGTACTCTCAAATTATATTCTATCTTTAGGGGGTCCCATCATAGTATGTTATCCAACCAGATAACATTATTTTATAATTTCAAAATTGAACATCAAGGTTATCATCACATTGAGGAACTACTTATGACCATTAGTTCACGAGACATCACATGATAGTCATTTTTCTTCTTAGCCAAGGATTTAGTCATGGGGTTTTCCAAGATTCCTTAAGGGGAAATACTTTTCACCTCAACTTCACCACACTATGAAAAATCCATCAAGAGATGATACTTATGAAGTATGTTCTTTGTCCATTGATGTGACCTTGCATCTTTTAAATGATCCACCACTGCAGAATTATCACATTAGAGTGTGATATGATATTTACTTGTAGGTACCTCATCAAGATATTTGATGAAGTTTCACATCCACACTATTTATTTAGATGCCTCAAAAGCTGCAATATACTCAGACTGTATAGTAAAATCTTTAACCAAAACCTTCTCAGATTCCTTCTAGCTCAGAGCACCTCCATTCAAAGTGAATATGGGTCTCGTTTATGACTTCATTATATCATGACCAGTTTGGGAACTATCATATACATATACATTGATGAATATTTTCCCATATACTTGGAAAACCAAGAATATATCCTTACTTTGCCTCATATACTTAATGATAGTCTTGAATTCCATTCAATGGAGGTCACCTGCATCATCTAGATATCTTCCTACAGCACTTAATACATAGGCGAAATATATTCTAGTACATATCACAACATACATGACTGACCCAATCATTGACGTGTAACGAATCCTTATCATTATTATTATCTCCACAAGTTTCTAAGGACACATTTTCATGGAAATATGAATGACATGTGACATTAGAAAAAATCCCCTCATGGATTGTTCTATACCGAGTCTCTTTAGAATCTTTTCAATGTATGTACTTTGACATAGGCTAAGAAAACTCGGGGATCAATCAAAATGGATCAATATCAATGAATATATGATTCCTAACCAATTTATTTCATAGAGAATCATTTATTAAACAACTACTTAATAAACTGCAAGAATGGTATTTAATTTTTAATGAGTAACATATCATTAAAATATACTATTTTGAAAATTACTGCACTCCCTGTAAACTACTTATAGACATATGACTCAAATCCATAATTAATAAAACCATATTTCATTATGTTCTCATCAAAAAAATGTTACATGACTTGGTTTCTATATTTTATCCATAAATGAATATTTGGAAATTATACATCTCATTAGAATTATTTGGAATCAAAATCACTTTAGGATATTTCATATAGCTATATTCCACATGTATCCCATTAATGAAGGCTATTTTGATATCCATTTTCTAAATCTTGTAATCATGGAACGCCACAATGGAAAGTAAAATTTTGATTAATTTCAGTATTGAAAATGTTGAAAAGGTTTTATAGTAGTCAATGCATGGATTCTATTTAATCCCTTTGTCTTCCAGTCACATAGTATAATTACGAACTTGTCCTTCGATGTAAAATTTCTTCCTAAATAACCATTTTCAACCAATAGGCATTACATCTACTAGAATGTTTTCCAATATCTGGACATTTTTTTTGTTCACAGAATCCTTTTCAAAATTCATGGATTCCAACCACTTATAAGAATCTATTCCACTTACTTATTCCTTATATGTTATAAGATCATTATTATCTTTTAATAATGAGTCACCATCCTCAGTGACTAGAAAACCATACGATTTTGGTTATCTTACATCTATTGTAATCCTACATATTAATTGTGTCCCTAGAACAATACCCTCATCAATATGGAATTGTGGAATTTGTTATTTTGACCACTATTATCTGTGATGAGCCTGGAATTCATCGAATTATATCATTGTCCCCTATCCCTTTTAAATATAAGTTCCACCTCAATAAATGTGGGACATCTATCAACCAAAAACTTTTTTTCTAAAGGATTGTATAGGTATTATCGCTTTGATTCACTGGGATATCTTATAAGGATACACATTTTGCCTATGGGTGAATTCTTGTTACCTAAATGGGCCTTAAAAAAAATACTTCTCAACCCCACACATGTATATATGAAAACATAATTTTTATTACGTTCCATAATTGGTATGTGATACTATCTATTAATTTAGTCAAAACATGGTTTAGAATATATGCTTCTGTTTGTAATGTGTATCCCCAAATAGTTAATGGAAGTCTCACACAAATCCTCATTGATCACGTAGTGTCCAACAAGGTATAGTTCATCATTTCAGTTAAATCATTCCACAGAGACATATAAGGATGAGTGAGTTGAGATAAAATACCAAAATACCCTATATAATTATTTAATTATTGATTAAGATATTATATTCCATGGTCAAAGAGAAATTTTATAATCTTCTTACCAAGATGGTTCTCAACTTCATTCTTGTGTTCCATAAATTTTTGAAAAGAATTTGTCTTATACCTCATTATGTATACCAATCCATATATACAAAAATCATCATTGAATGTTATGAAGTATGAGTACCCACCCCTTGCTTCAATAGAAAATTTCCCACAAACATTAGTATGAACTAATTAAAGAAGATCATTATCTCTTTCACATTCCCACTAAATGGGGATTTGTTAAATTTTCTTTATAAACATGCATGAAATACACCAAGTGAATTTACTCAAAAAATAATCTAAATATCCAACTGGGTGTAATTTAACCAAATGTTTTTCATTTACATGATCTTGCCGGTGATTCCAATGTTGTATGTGATATAAATAATGTGATGTAACTTTGTTATCAATTTATTTTAGTTTATTCATGTAATACAACACATAAACACCATTAGTTAAATATTCCATAACAAAGGAAATTTAATCTTTACAAAAGAAGAAAAATTTATTCTGAATTTTGTAAAAAAATCCCTTCATATTATTTATGGATATAGAAATAATGTTTTTGATAACTGAAGGCACATAATAACAACCCATTAAAACCATGATCATTATAGTCGACAATGTCAGGTGGCTGTCCCTAATAGTTACAATAAATAGTTTTTCTTTATTGGCTTCACGAAGATCCACAACTCCTTGGTCAATCATTCTAAATATAGTTGGTAACTGTATTTTAATACAAATGTGAGTTACCCATGATTTATATAATACCCAATTTTTTGAAATAGATAAATATAACTCGATAACAAACACACCTGAAGCTTCCCCTTTCTTCTTTGGTTGAGGTGCAATTTTTATTCCAATGGCTTAACATGCCACATTAAAAAAATATAGAATCTGGTTCACATTCTTGGCCTTTGACCTTTCTCTTCTTGGAAGGGCATAAATAGGCTTTTCTCATTATGTTCATTGCTTTCCCTTTTATTTTTTTCACCATAATGATGGATGGTTTTTTTATAATTGTATACTTATATACCTGGAGAATAAGTGTAAGGAGATATGGAAGTGACTTGTTAATGTACATATTAAAATTCACAATAAAATAGTGAAAGGTATGAAGGAGTAATGCCAAAATGAGGTCGGTGCCCAGATCTTCTTGGATCTTAAAACATATTACATCTTAGTATTAATGTAGCCAATAATATTGAATACATGAGGAAAAAGTTGGGAACCCTCTTCAAGATATATTTGAATGAGCGCCCTGGAAATTTCAAACTATTACTATCTATCTTTCTACTATTAAAGACTATGGGGGGTGATCAAGCATTCTATACACATCCATGTTTTCGTGAGACTTCATTAATTGAATAAAAATCAAGGAAATCATCAACCAAAGAAAAATGACTACATCACTATTTTTTTTCACATACAAGGAACTCTTAATTACTCTCTTATTTAGCATGAGGATCATGAATTTTGGATTCTAGCATGTAATATTTCCATTCAAGGTGTAGCACAACCCGAAGATGTCTAAAACCCTCATGGATGTTACTTATAGTTAGGAGGTTATCTTTCACTTGTATTGATCATAGGTATATTGTGGATGATGTACTTGTAATTTTATGTTAAAATTAACAAGTGTGTACTATGAGATCATTTCATGATTAAAAAAATAAGTGAGATATAATAAATTAAATATTTGTTTACTTATTTATTAAATCCCGCACTATTTTATCAAGTCTCAATAGCCCTCACTAATGAAATTGGAATGTATATTTGCTTCAAAATTCTAGATCATGGATCCCCATTAATTTTCATAATGATCTATTATTTGTCCATGAAAAACATAATAAAGTAATTAGGTAGGCGGTATTTCAATATTTGGACTTGAATCACCTTGATACTTTGAGTGGATTCCCCTATCTGGAAATCCTAAATTGGATTTCCTCAACA
Source organism: Viscum album (assembly GCA_963277665.1). NCBI lineage: Eukaryota > Viridiplantae > Streptophyta > Magnoliopsida > Santalales > Viscaceae > Viscum > Viscum album. The sequence continues at coordinate 291,279 of CAUJRU010000076.1, forward strand.
CATACCTCCAAATATTTTAAGAATAGACTTTGAGCGTTAAACACATCAAAATTTTGATTATGTCAACCGAAAACTACCATGAGAACTCCCCAATAAATGTATGTGTCCAGACATTGGCCCTATACTACACGTAGTTCTATATTTTCATTCGCAATCATGTAATTTAACGGTTTGTTTGACTTAATATTTAATTGAGATATTTTAATTTATTTATCATAAAATTTACCTTTTTTATACATTACAAATCTTGAAAAAATTAATTGTATGTTACATAATTAATTCATCATATTGGATAAAACATTAAAAAATAATTCATTTGATTTCCATATTTTCATATTAGATTATTTATTTATGTGATTTTGACCTTGAATACATTAAAATAATAATAGCATTTACATTAAAAAATATCAAATTAAATGACCCATTCATGAGATTTATGTAACAATTTGTTTAATGAGAGGGCATTAAATCAACCATTGACCTATGAGAAATAACTCTTATTCTGATTTCAACATGAGTTATGAAATTCCGCATATCAACCTATGTGTCTCCTGGGTTGGCATAATTATGGTTCCATCACGAACTGCCTCCATGTTCCTGGGGATGATGCATTAATTTAAAATATTTATTATTCTTAGAGAGGTGATGGGAATGAATGGATTAGTTAAATGGGTTGCATAAATATCTTTGGACACTCAGGTCCTACATAATAATAGAGGGATGGATGAATCACATGCCATTATTTAATTTATGTTTAAATAATTTAATAAATAGGAAATAAATTATATAAAAACATCCAACACATACACATGTCTCGTTCATCCTCATGAATTTTCATTTAAGAAAAGAATACACAAACATAAACGGATAACATTCATTTCCTTATTATTTATTATAAATGTTCTGGTATTAATAAATCAATAAATCAATAAATTAATTTAATAATTCCCTTCACCTTATTGACCAATTGATCTTATTTGGAGATACCCATAATTAGTGGAATTCATATAAAATAATCAACAGAAACATTAATGACCTATTAATTATAATAAATTAATTGAGTATTTACAAATTTTAAAACCATTAGTAAATTTGAAAATGCACAAAAGAGTTCCAATCAATTAAAAAAGGTTTTAATTCTAAATTATTCAAATTAAATTAAATTTTTAATTTTTTCCATTAATGGGATACTACATGGTATGTACATTCAGCTACATGACATGTACATAAGTTCTCATATATCCTAGTCACACACCTTGCACTTTGTCATGTTGACTTAGCTAGACTACATGGTGTGTAATTGACAGCTACATAAACTATATCCTCTTTCCGTGTGGCAAGTTATCTTGGTTAGCATACCTTGTGAAATAAAAGTGTCTCATGTAATAATTTTCATAAAGAATATAGATACAATGTTCATGGTTATACGATGTGTTCTCTAGCTACATGTTGTGTAACCATGTTTTACTAACTAATGACTTGGCACTTCTTAATTGAATCTCTGATTATTCTTCATTTTTTCATAAACCATTAAGAAAATGAAACACTCAATGAACATTATTAATATGTTGATAACTTGTTAATTCAAATTTTAATAAAGATAAAATTACTTGAAATGGAAATCTAATGACAATTATGCAAAGAACAACAATCAAATAATGAATTATATATTTAAAAGTGACCGCTGTGATACCACTTGATAGTTCTCAGTGTATTGAAAGCATAAAAATGTATGAGATATATTATTATTTATTTTAATAATCATTTACCAAAACCAATAGTGAGGATCTTGAATGTCAAATTTCAAATGAATTTATTTAATATCTAAGGAAATAAATACACGGGCTTAGGAACATTCTTCATTAGTAAATGTTCATCATCCAAAAAGACCCTTTTGGTTTACCTTTATTGTGGAGTGAGGATCCAATTATAGAGTCCCTTTATTTGTGATTCACGAGTGCTCCTATGATCTTTGAGGAACACAACCCAATCTCTGGGTGTGAGAGGTGCAAGTGGAATGTCTTGGGCTTTTCATCCTTGATCTCTCATTCTTTGGACATGAAGAAATCTATTCTTAACATCTCATTTTTGTAGGGAGGGAGAATGAGGAGTTCGTAGGTAATTCTTTTTGAGAAAAAATATAAATTCTCAATTTTGGATGTTATTTAAAAATTCCTAGGCCACATAATAATAATTATGTTATTATTTTTGTGGTGCATGAAAAATTTTATATTAATGAATATTATATAATAGTATTGTTAATTAATATTTGACACCAGACTCAGTCTTGGTGCATTTTTACTCCTCTATCATTTATTGAACAGCCAAATACCTATTTGATTCACAAATAAAAATTTTATTCACAACCTAGAGAATAAATATTTACTAAAAATATTAAATAAAATAAATAAATATTTCATTTACATTCCATCAAATAAATGTTTATCTAATTTATGTAATCCATATAACATGTATAAAATTCTTCCTTCAACTTGAGAATAATTTTATTATATTAATTATTTCGAAATAAAATTTAATCGAAATTAATAAAAACACTTCGTATGGGACAATCTAGGATTCTATCTAATTGGAATTGGGCATGATTTCCTGAAATCCATGATTAATTTCTATTAATGGGTCAAAAAACTCACGAGAAGGAACATAGTTTCACAACGTCGCAGACCACATACGAAAACTCATTGTGTAATATAATATATTTATCACAATATCGCATCATGCATGTTGCAAAATCGTGTCACCAACCTACATGATCGACATGTCATTCCTTGATTATCTAGAATAAACACTTCATTACACCATAGACATGGAATTCAGTGGGACAGATATGTTAAAATCAAATAAAAAAGATATCAACTTCCATAAATATGGAAGGAAAAAAATCCTTCCTTGACTTATTCATTATTGACTTTTCACTCACGATGCACCCAAAGAATCCAATTTATCCATGAACTGTTTTAATCATGGTTCATGAAATACATGTAAGTATGTGAGTTTTAACATGAAATAATAATATTCTCAATTTCTAAAGACCATAAAACATGGTTGTTGATTGAAATATATTATGACACCAAAACATGAAAAATTCTTACCAGTAGGTCTGTTCTCATAATCTCCTTTCTTAGAGATAACCATATGTGAACTTCATGAGAAGAAACCTCACCTGATCTTGAGTAATCCCACTTATCAGTATATGTAATATGTGTCCCATCATAGTACGTTATCCAACCACAAAACATTATTTGAGAATATCATCACAACACGTCAAGGATCTCTTTATAGAAGGGAACTACTATGAAATTATCAATGTGATGAATACATTAGGATATTATTACATAGAATCATAAAAAAACAATATGTAATAAAACGTTCTAATAATATACAATACATATAATATATATAGTAAAAGTATAAATAGTTTTTCCTATGACACTAACTAAAACAAGAATCCACTAGTTGTGATATCAATGTCTGAATATTCAAAACTATTATTGGATATCTCCTTGACCTATAGCCTTATAGTATTCAATATTATTGGAAAATTTCTATCATATTTGAAATAAAAATAATTATTTGTATAATTTTTATATAATAGTATAAATAATATTTAAAAATATCTTAAAAGTTCAATTTTTTCTATTTTAAACAACATCTAACAAATAAACAATTTTAATTAAAATAAGATCCAATAGTCTAGTTAAAATGATGACAATTACAACAAATACCAATAGCATAATCTTCAAGCCATAAACCTAAGACTTGATCTCCATAACTATTATATTGCATGTTTTTAAGAACATTATATTTATGTTCGCTTTCTAGAGCCATCAATTTTTTTACTTTACTTCAAATGAATATTCGAATATTTGAATAATTATAAAACACCATATTAAATATTTTTCATTATTCAATGTGAATTTAATGATATAATCTTCTAGTGTATCTATCTCATTTATGATTTAATATTATCTCCCAAACATGATTAGAAACTCAAAATTACATTATGATATTATTAAATATAGTTATGCGGTAACCCAGTATTCTATAATGAGGAACTCAATAAGTAGACGTTATGATGGAAGTACTCATAAGAGGGTGAGACTTTATCTCATGAAGTTCTCACATGGTATCATGAAGACCTAATGTTATGAGAAAAACCATGCCAGTCATAATTACACAAGTTTTGGTGTCATAGGACATTCCAATATTCAATCATGGGTAATGGCCTTTAAACATTAAGATTATCATTAATCATTTTATGACACACATGGTTATATTTACTTACTAAAATAATCAGGCATTATGTTCATAGGAATTAAGGTACATTCATTTTTCATGAATGAAATATTCTTAATGAATAAGTTGATAAAATTATTTTCCTATTTTATCATTATGGGAGTTGATATCGTATCCATTTAATTAGAATAGAGCAGCTACATTAACTTCCATTGACATTTTGTAATTGTAGGTTTATTTTAGATATAAAAAAAGATATTTCAAGAATATAGGTTAATGAAATGGATGTATAATATTTTCAAAGATATATTATGATAAAGGGATTATAATAAAAAATGTTGATTTGTTTCTGGTTATCGATGTTGAGATGGTATGTTAATTATCTTGACTGCCTTGTCCCTGTGCAAGACATTAATCACAGATATTAGTAAATTCCAGCAAATTTTAATGATAAATATTCCTCAATTGGAAAAATATATGTTATTACATTAATCATGATTGAATTATATTTTAATTTAAGTAATATAATAAATATTATTCTCAACATTGAGGAATAATATTATTCAAGATTTAGTTGTCTAAAAATATTTATTAAAAATTTTGAAAATATTTATTTATGAATACAATATTAACGTAAAAATTTATTCACAGATTCAATAAATTATGATAGAGTTTAGTAGGAAAGTATCATGTTTGGTGATTAATATTAACTTTATTGTCGATGAAATAATATTTATTGTTGTTCAGTTAACACAAGGCATAAAACAGTGTTATTATTATTATTATTATTATTTAAGAAGTGGTTTAATAACCTTTCAATATATTATTTAGGGTTCATTTTGAAATTAGATAATATAATGACCTAAAACATAACTATATAAATCTATTGTTATGTCTATTATTTTAGGTAATCAAGAATTAAGAATCATAACACACGAAAAATTCCTCCCTCGACAAATTCTTCTACCACATTTTGAAGAAAAAGATTAAGTCCTTCATGTATGATGGCTAGGTGATTAATATGAACAAAAAATGATGAATGATATGTCACAAAAACACCTGAAATTCCATATTTATTGTTTAGAGATCAAATGAGAAATTCTAGATCATCGATATAGTGATTTTCGGGTTAGATCCTCCCTACACAATGAAGGTAAACTGATAAAGGGTTTTATATAATGAACATCATCAAAAAATAATGTTCGAAATATATGGTGGAAATAGTCATATTTAAATTAAATTAATTATTAATTTAACATCAAAAAATCCTCTTTGGTCTCAGGGAATTCTTATGTCAATATGTGAATGAAAAAACATCATTAGTCATGTCATTGAAATCTTGTAAAATATATGAATGATCCATCCGATCAATAATAAACCTTATGGATTTATTCCCTTTTAGTAAATTATTCTTTGACTAATAACTATATGTGTTATAAGAGTTGTCACATTTTATATTTGTAATTATTTACATGATTATTGATCTACATTTGTAATAGTTGTTATATTTTTATTTTCCATATGTATTCATTCATTTATCCAATTTTAGTTAACCTTATTTGGACAAATGAATTATCATCAATGAGGATTTAATATTTTCATTATGTTCTAATAATAGATGAAGAATGATCAGAGAATCCATTGGGATGTGAAAATCATTCTAGCTAGATATCATGGGTTACACTTTATTTAACATTAGCATATATTGTGTACCTAAGTGCACTACATTTTGATGTGTTATGGGATATATTTTGTTCCATGCCACAATAGAATATGGTGCATTTATTGTACATCATGTGTTGATTAGGCCAGTCTAGTTCCTTAGATTAATAATATTTAACATGTACCTGGAAAAAAGTCATGTATTCAACAAAGTTTTGAAATGAAATTTTTTTAAACCACGAATCCAAAGACCTGGTTAAAATTGTGTGGGATATAAATCCGGTAACATTAATGGATTACACTAAAAGTAACTAGTTTAAAAAATATGTATCTCATTATTCCCTGAATCTAAGAAACAAACCGATACATTTTTCCTGTTTCACATGCACATGGATGTGTGATATATAACTTGTAGCTAGGTAGGTCATGGTGTATATTCCATCCAGGATACATGATGATTCCCTAGGTATTAATATTATGTACATGTCAAATGAAGAAAAATTCATGACGATCTAAGTAAATTTCCTATTTTCTACTAATAGTGGATCAAATTATATTACATTAAAATAATTAATTGACACACTAAAACATTATTATATTAAATTACACCAGATTTCCTTGGAAATATAATAAATGTTTTAAATTATTATTCTATAATAAACTAATTTATTATAATTATATGTAATTACTATTTTTACAATTCATTTTTGATATATGAATTTATGTTGAGTATCTATAAGAGAATTCAGATGGATATTAAGTTAAAAATGGTTGAATTAATAAATTAAATAATCAATCATTTAATGAAAGAATGTTTATCTTAATAATAAATAATAGATATAAATTTATGTCATATAGTATGGTTTTTTCATATTTTTTTCACTTGTATAGTCATTTATAAGATTAGATATTATCTTTTTATACATTGATTTTATTTAATTTAATGTATTTTCAGGTTTTGATATTATTAATTATTAAATATGATGTCATGTAAGTCATCCTTCCCTTATATATTATATACGACATTCTTGTCCAATGTAATTTATATAATACCCCTTAAGAGTTATTTCAGTTCCCCTAACAAACACGAGTGGAATAAACACATATAATAAAATTAGGATCACAATGATTTTAGGGGATATTAAAGAATAAACTGATAGAATTCTAACATAGGTATTACATAGGTAGACACATGGAATGATCAATCTAATCCCAAAGATGATACGATGTTTTCCGCTAGTTCGTTTATAGATTTATTATCTACTTAGGAAATCAATTGGTAGTTAATTTTATAATCAGGTAATTTAATTATTTATTAATTTCAGTCTTTTGAAATATTTATTTTATATATGCGGAGGCATGATAACATAAATTGATGAAAGAATATGTATATTGACATTATTTTGATGATCGTATTATGTGTAATTTATTTATTTCACATGGTTAATTTCTTATGTAATATCAACTTAATATTAACTAGACATGTAAAGGATTAAAAACAAGACAATGTATACTAATAATATATAATATCCATCGTCTATATATTAATTAAGAATTGTCCTTCCATTAATTTATTAGGAATGAAATCCATATAACTAGGTGTTTAACCAACACTCATTGGGAAAATTACATTTAATGTGGAGTTCAAATGAAAGTCATGGGTTGAATTAACAATCATACATAAATAGAATTATCCCTTGGTATTAATGATGTGACTTGAAGGGTAGTGTTGGGGAATCCAATATTGGTTTTCTTGAATGGGGAGTCCACTCATTGGATCACAGAGCTGAAATCTTGCAATTGGAAAATATTGGTATACCAGAATACCCTCATGTATCTTGACCAAACCATATTGGAGTTATACCAAATGGAATATGGTTCTTTTCCACTAGAATATCAAATCAACTATGAATTATATGTTCAATGGTGATGGATGTTGGTACTTGAAAAAATAATGAACGAATTAATTATATTAATTTCATTAAGTCTCACATAATTTTTAATCATATAAATTTATAATAACCTTATATTCTAAAAGGTTATAATTATGGTAATTTCATAATCCACATTCTCCCATAGATTTATATTTGGAAAAGGTCGTCTCATATTCAGTTGTATCTTCTTTGAATTGTTTAGATTTATACGGTTTCTGTTGTTCCCTGAATAAAAATCTTATATGCTAAAATCCCCATTGCTATATCCTCTTCCTGAAGAGGCAAGTGATGAGGAGTTCTCTATATTTGACCAAAACATAAACAATGCAATCGATATTTTGTGCCTAATGGTTCATCCATGTCTAGTTAACTCATGTGGTATCATAATATCTTGGATTCATATAGCATGTTGTTTCACCTCAACGGTTTATGTCATGAAGGAGAAAGACATTAAAATATTGAGATATCCACGGTGCTCTTTTAGAGTATTCATGGAGAGGGTGTTCATGATAGTACTTAGATAATTAAACTTATTGTCTTCATTGATCACCAGGAGGATCATCGGTTCACACACCCTAAATAACCATGCACCAATATCATTATTTAATCACTCATTTATATATTTTCCAACTTTTTTTACATTTTAATTTTAACTACATTGATAAGTCTCTAATATACTTTCACACTCCTCTCCCCCAATATGATTAGATAACAAAGCATAAAAATACATTTTTCCTTATGATTAAAAATGGAAAGTCCAGTAAAAGAACTATATTTCCAAATATTCTTCGAAAATCCTTTCCAAAAAATAGAAATATAAAAGTTAAAGTAATTGAGTAAGATAATATATTCTATTCATGTGTCAAGAAGGAAAACGGGAAAGATATTTCACCTAGATAGATATGTAATGAGAATGTATCAGTGTGTTTATTATTGAGTGTAATTTATATAATCCTAAAAATTGGTTTTTAGATATATATTGTGGTACACATGTATGTATTAAAATAAAATAACCATGTTGGTTCAAAAATATTTACAGAGGGGATGTAGATTTATGAGTAGCTAATGAATCTAGACTAGCTATTATGGATATCAGGGACTAACACCTCATGTTTTCTAATGAAATGTTCTTGGTATTGAGAAATGTTTATTTTGTACCATCCATTAGAAAAAATGTTTTCAATCGTGACTTGATACAAATAGAATTAATTTTTTTCTTTGTACTAATGATGAATCTTTTATAGATATAGATTTTTTATGGTAAGGAACACTTAAATAATGATCTTTATTTTTTTGGATTTTAAAAAACAAGTACTGTTAATCGATAATGAAAACATTTTACAAGACTCATAATACACACAAAATTGGAATCATAGGCAAGGTCATGAAAACATTTTTATACTAAATTACTTTAAGATGGATATTTAGATTCCTTTTAAATATACTATATTGTGTTTGTGATTCATTATTACAAGGATAAATTATCAATCAATTTTTATTCTAAAAGGTAAAATTGGTTAGATCTTGTTGAATTAGTTTATATTGATGTGTATGGACCATTTAATGTTGATGAAATTGGTGGTTACACATACTTCATAACTTTTACTGAGGGATTCAATTCATCTGAATATATCTACTTAATAAGTTATAAGTCAAATACATTTAATAAAATAAAATTTTTTGTTTCAGTTAAAAAAGATAACATTGATAGATTGAATGAATACAAAAATAATTTTGTGAGAAAAATTGGTATGAATATTAAGAAACACTGCTCAAGCCATGGAAGATTCTATATTAGTCAAGAATTCATTTATTATTAATGCTTGTATGGGATTATATCCCAAATAACTCATCATTATAACTATAGTGGAGTAGTGTAATTGGGAGGGGTAATTGAACCTATTTTTATACCATGAGTTCAATGATGAGTCATGTGAGTCTTTTATTATCCTTTTCGAGATACATTTTATAAGAAACAATGAAAATAATAAACCAAGATCGAATTAATGTAGAAGATTTTATACCATAAACAGTTGGGAAGGGATATAAACTTTTTTATCTTACTTACTTGTGTATAGTTGTAGTACATTTTTTAATGCCTCTTCCAGAAACAAACTTTTACCTAGAGTATCAATGTGTTCCTTTATAGGATACCCTAAAAAAACAAGGGTACATTACCTATAAAAACCCTCAAAAAAAGTTATTGGTGGAATTACATTCCATATTACATGTGAGGGAGCTCATATATATAACATATAGTTAGAGGGATATATAATATGACATGTTCTAGGATGAAGGTACACAAATGTTTTCATAGGAACAAATTCCACCAACATCATGGAAGAAGATGATCCAAAGGCAGAGATGTTGTGTATGAGAACAATAGAGGTTTTGGGAACCTAAATTATATGTTATTCAAGTTACTGAGTATTGTTACCAGTAATAAGTTGATAATAATGATCCCCTAACCTACACGTAAGAAGAAATTGGAATAGTTGTTTCTAGATGGAACAAAACAATGAATTCTAAAATTGATTCCATGTACCAAAACCTAGTCTATATTTTGGTAGATACTACAATTTATGGATAGCATAATATTTGTAAATGTGCATTTGAGAGTAAAATAGGCACTAATGGACAATCCATTAATTATAAGGCATAAAAATTTGTAAAAGGTTCAAACCATGTAAGGGAACTGTAAATTTTGAATCTTTTTCAAGGCTAAAAGTACTCATGGTTATTCTAGTCATTGTATCATGCCACAAATATGATATTTGGAATATATATGAATAAATAAAATTCCTTAATGGGAAAATTGTGGAAAATATTTATATGACACAACCTAAAGGCTATGTAACAAAAAAGGATTCCAATAATGTATTCAAGCTGAAATTATACATTTATGGAAAAATCAGAGCATTCAACCATAGAATATTTTGGTTGATGAAGGAATAATGGAATTTGGTTTCATAAATAACAAATGTGAAACTTTTGTATATAATAGGTATAGTTTTTGTGTAGTAATTTTCTTAATAGTTTATGTTTATTACATAATACTTATTTGAAATGAAACCACTGTCATACAATCTATTAATTCCTAGAAGAATACAAGATTATCCCTAAAGGACTTATTTGAAGTAGAATATATTTTTGGGATCAAGATCCACCATGATAGATCCAAGAAGAAACTTTGACTGTGTATGAGTACATATACTAACAAAATATTGAATAGATTTAGTTTGAAACATTCCATGAGGGTATTGTATCTAGTGTCACATGGAATTAATTTTCCATTATAATGTATCCCAATACACATGGGGAATGAAAACGTTTTATAGGTATTCCTTATTATTTTTTGACTGAATCATTCATATATTTTAATCTATGTACTAGTATTAATATCCCCAATGAATGAAGTGTGGTAGGAGGATATCAATATAACCCAAGTGACTTCTATTAGATGGAATCCTATAATATCACTAAGTATTTAAGGTATACTAAGGATATATTTATGGTATATATAGGGGATAAGGGACAATTTATCATAGGATATGAAGATTCCAATTTCTCAATAGATCATGATAGTATAAAATAATAGAAAAGATAGATCATCACTCTCATTGAAGGATTAGTGAGTTTGAAGACCTTAATGAAATATCTGGTCAAATATTCTATAATTTATTTTGAGTATAATTTTTTGAGGCATCTATAGAAGTAGGAATGATTCAAAAAGTATTATAAAATCTTAACATGGTAACAAGAAATAAAATTCTATAACTCTATTGTGATAAAATTTCTTGGTGGCTCTCACAAAGGATCCAAGGACACATCATCAGATGAAACCCAAACATTGAATGTATCATCTCTTGAGATATTTTTCTCAAAGTTGTTATGATAGAGTGATTTCATTCTCTATTGAAGAAAACATGGAGGAACACATTATTAAATCCTTATCTGGGTGGAAACATGATCATTTTGTGAGGTCTTGAAGTCTGAAATTCATAGGTAGTTGGCACTAGTATAGGTTGGAGTCTACTGGTGTTAGGGTTATAGAGCCAATTTTATGTATATTGTATTACCAAAATACTGCAAGATTTGAATATTAATAAAACACCTTATTAACATTTATATATTTCCTGCATGAATTTAATGTAATAATTTCCTCGATAATATATTTCATTTATAAAGTCATGGAAGTTGACCTGTATGATGAGCACCTTGAAATCCGTTTAAGATATTATAAAATATATAATTTTTATTCAAATAACATTCTATGATGGATAAAAAAGTATGTATACTGACAGGTGTGATAAATCATAAGTGTATGTGTCCTCTTCTAATGAAGATGGATGTTATTAATATCTAATGTCGGATAATATGAGAACATACTACCTAGTAGGAATTATACATACTTCGATGTCATCAGGAATTCCATTTTGATAGCATGTTTAATAATCCTTAGAATTTATTATTATAAAATAGGCATGTCATGACTCATGGACATATATTTACTGACAAAAAATAGGGACACCATATGTTCATGGGAATTAGGGTACGTTGGGTGAATCACAAAAGAATTCTCATTAAAGAAAAAGGTGACGAAGGAATTTTCCATTATGTATTTATAGAAGGTGATATCCCAACACTCTTACTGGAATGTAATATTCAAATTTAATTCCATGGACATAGTGTAATGATATTTTTATTTTTAAAATTTAATGAAACACACAAAAGTATATAGGTTGAGGACATAACTGTGAAACCTAGATTATATGTTATTGTGATAAAATGATTATATTACATAGTAACTATTTATACATAGTTATAGACATTACGACATTATTTTCTCTCTTTTGGGTGAATTGATCTATTGCTAGATTCAAATCTTAGAATTTATGTAAGCATACCATATCCCAATGATAAATAATCCTTGGGGGCCACAGACAATGTTTTCTATTCATCTCGATTAAATTCATTTATAAATTTCATAAATAGAATAAATATTAATCTTAAGTCCGAGATTAATGTTATTCCAGTTTTATCGATCATTAAATATTTATTGAATATTTATTAAATATTTATTCATTTGACGATGAAATAAATATTTATTTGTTAATAAAATATTAAGGTAAAAAAATTAGACATTCTATAAATGTAAATGAAGTTAACCACACCCTAATCTTATTTGGTGATAAATATTTATTTATAAACTAGTATAATAATATTTATCATCTCACCACTTTAGAATGTAAAAATAATAATAACAATATTATTATTATTATATATTTTAATATTGTTTATTATATTAGTTATCGGTATTTTTGTATTAAAATAATATTTTAACTGAAATCCTAACTCTATGAATAGATATTTATTTTTATTCTATAGGGTAACCAAGAATAAAATATCTTTTCATATAAATGATTTCAAGCTTTATTCCTCCTCTGATTGTCTTTTCAAGAATGAAAAGAAATCCAAAAACCCAAAGTACCTAAGATAAATACATACAACACAAGATGATATATACATCACATACACACACCTGAAATTCAATAAGTGATGTTCAGTGTTTAAAGGATCATGTGTGGATTAACACTAGAGGGAATCTACACTTGAATCACCCCTATGAAATTAATTTAATTTAACAAATGGTTTCATAAAATCAATATCTTCTAAGAAGAAAGTTCCTAAGACCAGGTAACCTTCTTCTGATTTAAATTAAATTATTTTTTAATTTATTTTTAAATGATCCTCTCTGAGTTCAAATATTTAATATGTCAATTTCCAACTGAAAAATTTTCATTTCTCACCACGTTAATGAAATTTACAATATGAAAATGACCCATGAAATCAACAATAACCATTACTGTTTGACAATCAACACATTGATTCACCTATTCCCAGATGCTACAATGTATTCTAGTGTTTCATTTTTGAAATACAATAGAATATAATTAAATCATATTTGGAGCATTCCCAAATTCATTTTTCATGGGATGGTTCTAGCCACATTATTGAAATACATTTCATTTTTTTTCATCTAGAAAATAGAATATTTGGATGTTTCAAAATATTATTTATATTTATGGATGCCTTCTTTTCAATGATTTTGTTCTCATGGTGTGATATAATCGTAGGACCTAGTGAACTCTCTACATCTATATAATCTATGGATGGTTCAAGGAAAAAATCCATTCTTATTTATTTAGGATTTAAAGTACTCATACTGTTTAATTTTTATCAGTACTCATTTTGATTGTGAAGATTTATTATTTGTAGATGTGTGAAAAAATGAACACTCTAAATTTCATGAAAATATATACATAGTAATGTATACATAGAGAATTTAATTGTTGAAAGGGTAACCATATGACCATCAAAGATTTTTTAGAGGGGGAAAAATTTAGAATTCATTTTTAATGATCAAATAGTATTTCACTAATAGTTACATCATTTATTATCAAAATATTCTAGGACATAATTCACCCCCAAATTATGTTTGGAAATAGAGATGATGTTGATCCCCATATGAACACCACACTCTCGACACCGTAATATATTTATGTTTAAATAATTTTTTTATATGAAAAATATTGCTTCAAAATATTTTATCTTTAGTGTAAAATTAGGGTCCAATATATAGAATTGTTTTCCTAACATAGATGTGAACAATTTAACTCCAATATGTAATAGGTAATTATGAACTATTTCATGGGCCCTAAGAATCCATTTGATTCCATCATATGGAACCAATAATAAAAATTCATAAGTTTATTAAGGTTTTTAATTTTAATAAATAAATCTTCAAAAATCACTTTATTCTATATTTATCATAATTATAGTAATTTCAAAAAAATTGGACTTTATTTATGAAATGCTTTCAGAATTTTAAAATATTACATTACAAAACTAATAGTGTTTCCACCCGAACAAATTTCAAAAACCTATAATATTAACTTGATTAAACTTATTATGTTATTAGTTACTAGTTATATTTTTAGTTATTAATTATATTACATGTTAGTAATATAATAATTATATTTTTATTTATTCATTAGATGTGGTAATTAATTATATTAAATAATTAATTGGTAATAATTTCTATTATGTATTTTAATGAATAAATTATTATATTATTATCTATAAGTTATTAATAATATTATTAATTATTAGTTATATTGATTATATTCAATATATTAAAATTCATTAGTTACATTACTAGTTTTGATGATTTAATTAAATTATTTACTAGATTACTAAATATTTATTAAATAATTAGAAATTAATTATTTTATTATATATAAATTATGTTAAATAGCTTTTTATTTCTAGTAAATTTGTTATTGATTAAAAATTATTTTAATTTTAATATTCATTAGCAATCTGTCTCTATACTCATTTCTTTGGCCTTTTCTGGTCAATTATTTTTAAGTAAATTAATTATTTTATCATTTCTTAATTAGATTACATGTTATTAATTATATTTTTAGTTATTATTCTGAAATATTTTTTTGATAGGAAACCTAAGATAACCCATGTATAGGTCATGCTCTTCCTAGCATTGTCCATTCCTTTATAGGTGCACTTGGCCTCTTGTCGAGAATGCACTCTGCGGAATCAATAGGAAAAACCACCCCTCCCCACACCGCCCCACAAAATTATGGGTATTAAATCATTGGGCTTGTAATTTCTAGGATCCCAACCTTTTATTAGTGTTTTTTAGTAATGATAACGGGTGTATTTATCAGTGATTTCTATGTTATCCTAAAAACATCCATCTTTTAATGACGCATTGAACATCATCACATTTTTCTATTAATAGAAGTTAATTATATTGTCGATAAAAGTATAATTTATATATTTTTCAAATATTTGAATAAATTTACTGATAAAAAATGTATATAATCATAAAATGAAAAATTAATGTATCATAAAATAATGAAGAAATCAACATGAAGCAGTGGTAAGGGAAAAATTGTGAATGGTTGGTGGTCTAATGTTTGAATCTAGGGATAGGTGTCCCTGGGTGGTTGTGAAAGGGGTGGGGTAAATGGGGATAATGGATAACTAAGAAGGCATGTGCTATTAAATCCCAATTGGCCATTGTAAAAATACTAGGAGTAAAGGGGGTGTAAGCCCAGATAAATTTGGTTATCAGTAGGAGCATTGAATGAATATTTATTTATCAATGATAATGACATCATTTGTGAAATTTTAAAGAGGAGTTGTTGAAGTGACCAAATATTAATGGAGAGTACTACATCAATACATTTTATCACTGAGAGAATCCTTTTATGTTCTTATAAAGGCATGATCTGTAGTAGTGATTGTAAAAAATGTATATGATAATAGGCTGTTCTTCATAATAAAAAAAACAAGTGAATGAAAATTTATAATTTAGATGAGAATAGACATAGTTTTACAATGCACGTACATCTGCATGGGACTTTCATACATTTATTGTTTTTATAATGGGAACACTATGTTACAACATTACATAAAAATTATGTATTGGTTTAAAGATGTGGAAAACAATGATAAATAAAAATTTCATGTCATTGATGAATGGATTGTTGTTAAAATTTTAATATTGTTGTTACATATATTAATATAAAAAATCACATTTGGGGATCTTGTAAATCCAATAAGTTGATAATGAACTACAGTGTGATTATTGTAGAAACTATAATATTTTTGGATGCCCATTCATTGAGAAACTTCAATGAATCATAGAATTGAAACATATGCTAGCTGTGAGTTTCCCTTTCCTAGAAATCAACCTACAATGTCTCCCCTTAATCCATTACAGTGTGTTCAAACCACTATAGAGGCCACACCCTCACAGTGGAGGATGTGAGACATGGGGGAGACAATTTATAATGAGTATGGATTTGAATCCAAGAAGGAAAACCTAGTTGTTGAGTAACGACCCATGGTAATCCCTATGTTCAACCCCCTCAATCATTCAAATTGGGATTATAATGATGTACTTGGTTGGGGATAGGGAATAGGGGGGAGAAGATGGATGAATGAATTTTTCAGAAAACTCCCCAATATTTTTTTAGTTAAAAGAGATAATATCTTACTAATCAATCAATTTGGACTTATAAATCCAATCCAGATAATATTTAACCCAATTTTGAACACCTAAGATTTCCCATAGTGTTCCAAATGATGGGCATCTAGATTTCACATTTCATTATGAATTGAAATTTCCATTTATATAATCTTTCAACCATGGAAAAAATATTTCATAAAATAAGTCTAATATTCTATGAATTTTCTTCCTTCTTAGATAAGTAATGAATCCCTTTATGGAAATAAGATTCCATAAAAAACTTATTCGAATATTATTAGTCGGCAAGATGGATCCCATGGAAGATGGTAGATTCCTCCTTCACCACAGGACTCCAAGAGGCTTGAACATCGTTATAATGAGCTTCCACTATCTGTATACTTCTGCAAAAATCAATGAATAGAAAATCCACCCTCGAATTAGCAAAGATGACCATATCAATATTAATTTTGATAAAATCCTCTAAGGGAGCAGTCTAATAAGGATATTCCTTCCGAATGATACCAACTGAGGGAACCCCATCATTTCCTTCCATTTATTCATCCATTATGCGTCCCTCTCAAAACAAATATGATCATGGGTTACCTTCTTTTATAAATTATAATCATTTATTATAGTCTATACCAACCATGAAATTTTTCATACTAGCCCTACGTCACTTGGTTCTTACAAAGACACCCAATTATTTTGATTTTGGACCAACCCAATGGATGGATCAATGAAAATGGTAAAGTCAAATGCCAATTCCTTCCACACCCCTTCCACCCCATGAATGAATTGAATTGCATGAAAAAAGATTCCACCTCTTGGAGGAACATAGGACAAGTGTCATCCTCTTCAAGATTTCACCTTACTAGAAAATCACGGGTCTGATGTACCCCAAAAAAATCATGCAACCATTTTTTTCTTAGGTTGTGTACTGAGATAATAGAGACTCTTCCAAGACTAATTAGGATAGAACTGATCCAACCAATGAATCCACATTTTAAGAGACGAAGGAACTGAGCACCTCCTAGAATATTCTCCATTACAATAAATTTGACAACTTCTCATTATTGGCATGAAAGGAATACATAAAATGATATGACTATCATCCTCACTAAACAAACTACACACCTTTCTTCCAACCCCATTCAGATAAAGAGTCATTGATCAGGTCTCACACCCTATTTATTTTGAACCATGGTACAATGGTCGGGGAATCCTTTAAGATGAAGCCATTTTATCCCCATTGATCATTCCAAACACTAACATCATTCTCATGATAAATAATAATAAAAATATACTTTTTTAATAATATATTTTTCACCCCATATACTTCTCCACATAAGACTGGGCTATACCCTTAGCTAGGAATTCAAAAATATGGAATAAACAAAATATTTTTCATGAAAAACTTTTGATAAGAGGGAATTGGATTGGAATTAAGTAACCATCCTTAGTACTCCAAAATTACCTCATTAAACCATTTATGATTCCTAAATTTGAGACGTCCATAGAACATTGAAACATATAGTTTATCCTAAGACACCCAATGGGTGTAATGTTTTCCATCATGATAAATCCACAAAAAATTATCCAAATAAGATTGGATCTGATCAAAAAAAGTTTTTGAAAAATTGACAAATAAAATAAATTAAGAAGTAACTTACTATGGAACTAAAATAGTGGGAACTTCCTACCCCTTTGTGGGAATATATCTACAACACCATAAGAAAATAAAACTATCCACCCAATCTAAAATCAATATAAACTCTTGTTTCCTCAAAATACTGAAAATGGTCGGGAGGCCTAGGTATTTAACAGGCTTTTCAACATGAGGAAAACTGCACACCTACTGAAATTCCTCCCTCTTCCCATATAATGTTTCTTTATAGAAGAATAATTATTACTTCAAAATATTAATAAGTTTACCATAATCCCTTTCATAAAGAATAATGCTTTTCATCACTAAAATACATTCCTGCTGGGTAGAATGTGGAAAAAAGGAGACAATAATCTTTAATGAATATATGGGATATAGGGTGGAAATTACGAGATAACATATTAGAATGGATAACTAAATGATCCAATACATTCATGAATAGATGAGAAAATATTTCACCCACTATAGTGAAAAGATAAGTTGATAGTGGTCCCCCTTAATGCAAACAACTTAAGGGTTTAAAACTCTCCAAAGGGGCCTCATTAATAGTAATTATTAAAGAAGAATAAATAATACTATTCATTATATTAAAGATCTATTTTATCCCAAAGGCAATCTTGGAATGAATGATTTCAAGAAAAGGAAATTTGGGCTTATCAAAAGATTTCATGACATTTAATTTCATTTCCATGAATCCTTTTTTGGATAATGATTTTTTTTAAAGAGTTTAATAAATCATACATAATGGATGCATTATCAGTAATGGATATATAAGAAAAATAAGCACTTCGATTTTCCATAACAAGAAGTAGGTGGAAACCCCTATGCCTAGCCACCAAGATAATTTAAAATATTATGTGAACAACATTGTACAAACTGATTGGTCAAAATTCTATGATTTTCTATGGGGAATGGGTTTTTGTGATGAGATGAATAATAGATTCATTTATGTAATCAAGATGGGAACTTCCTACCCACAACTCCATCATTAGGGAAACTACATCAAGACCAATTATATGGAAATAGAATTTTAAAAATAGTGCATGAAACCCTTCCGGCCCAGAGGCCTTTGTTGAGTGAATAAGATGAAGTGGCCCAATAACTTCATCATCAGATATATCTCGCTTCGACATATCACTCATATCCAATGTCTGTTTTTTGGAATGTAGCTAGTTAGACATGAAGGAGTGTCAATACAATCCCTTTTATAGAGTTTTCTAAAACAATTCCAAAGAATCATTGAATATCATTGTTTTTATTAACAACCCTTCTAGTATGATCTAGATGATCAGAAATATGGATTCTCCTCCTTGAAGATGCTCTTTGGTGAAAAATGATAGTCTTCGAATCACTATACCTACTGTGGGATTCTTTTTCCCTCAGAAACCAAAATCTATCCCCTCCCTCAAAGGAACATTATGATTAATTTCTATAAATGAGACATCCCTATGTTGATAATTACAAAAAGGAATAATTTAGATCCTCTTCAATTTATTTTATGAAACATTAATGCATATTTTAAAATCTAAAAAAATAACTGAAATCTACATCTTTAAACAAGATACAATACTCTAGATATTGGATGTGAGGCATTGGTTTGTCCCTCCCAAGCCAACTAATCCAAATCCTCACAACTACTATATTTGATCCACATACATTCAAATTAGGAGGAACACTCATGCCTCTGCTTTTCCCCTTGAGGGATCATCAAAAAAATGATTGGGCAGTAGTCTGATGAAACTTGGGGGGGGGCATGTATAAAATAGAGAATGCGTGAAAGTGAAATTTCCACTATTCAGCCCCAAAAAATCTATCCAACCTTTTAGAAATATGATTATACATTGTTCTACCTCTATTCCATGCAAACATAAATCCAAAAAAACCTACGATCTTGGAGAGAATTTGATAAGTGCATTTCATGCATATATTTAGAGTGTTTTAATGTATTTAATTCTTGTATTTAATGGTTTAATTATTATAATTTTGAATCAAATTGATTTGTTTTACGTTTTATGGTAGTAAAGGATTAATATTAGGAAAATAAACAAAAACATGAGAAAATATGAGCAATACAAACCTTCACACCATGACCGATGCTCGTGGCGTGACCATTGTTTTTTGAGAGAGATGTAAAGCTAGAAACTGAAGAAAAATGGATTGTATGACATGTAATATCATTACATGTCATGACATGTTCAAAATAAATTACAATATGGGACATGTCGTGACATGATTACAAGACATGAAATGATGTTACACATTATGAGTTAGGATTACACGTTGTGATTGAAGTCAATTTTCTGAACAAGAATAATGTGAGATTCATGAACAAGGTGGAGAACTTAGAGGTAGTACACGACATGGAACTAAAGATCACATCATAAATATGGAGAGATTTGAAAAATAAAAATATCACTACAAGTAATACTAATATATTTACCTATAAATGGAGACCTATACACACCCTTCAATGGTACTCTAGGGCCATCATGATCATGTTCGACACCAAAGGACAATGGAGTGACGATACAGAGGCCCTCTTCGCTTCCTGTATTCTTCTGGTACTAATTATACTCATTCTCACCATGCCTATCATAAGAGAGTAGTACACATAATGCTGGGTGATATGATTATACATGTATTTTTGCTTAGGGATTGTTTCATTCTATTATTCCTATTTTAGTTTTTTGCAAACACCATATATATATTACAATCTTATTCATCCTTCAATTTCAAGACAATTGCCTGTGATTTCAAGAGTATTATTTCATTTCATTAGTTAACAGCTTTATTTTGTGTACGGAAATTAAAAAATCTACACTGGTTATATTTAAATATGGTTTGGGTCACATAATTTTGTGATTAAACCAAGTGGATGACAATTACAAAGGAGAAATCAAAGGAGTAGAGTAGGGATACCATGACCAGGGATCCCAATATCGATAAAAAACTTAATAAATTTATATCAATTGAATCCCTAATAGACACAAGTGAAATCATGGAACTTTTAATTTTTAAATATTTTATTTCAGACAAACCATCATTGATTTTATTTCTCTATTTTCAAAAGAATTAAATATTTCTATTTTTTTCCATTAATTAATATAAAACATACAGACTATCATTATGGGATTGATCCTGAAACTTCTTTATAATACATTTTAATTAACTATGGAAAATATTTTTGGATTTATATTTATTTTTGAAATAGTACTATAGGTACTTATCGATGCCCTAAGGGGATCTCAGAATTCAAAAAAGAAGAATTCCTAAATTCCTCCATAGGAGCACCACTCATCATGAATACCAATTATTTTTCATGATGAAGAAGGACCCCAATGAAATATCCCCAACTAGTAAAGGTTAAAGGAGAGAGTTTTAAATTCAGTTTAGTGGGTTACATGATTTGTGTTTATCTTGAATTCCAAGCCACCCATAGAACCAATCAAAAGACCACGGTTGAGAACCTGGGAAAACCACTGTCAGGGGAATGTTATTACATGTAAAATTTGTAATCTAAACATGAAGGTACTCCTACCAAAAGTGGAAGAGATCACTATAGTGACTTTTTCTTCGAATGGGAAACATGTTCTTAAAACCAATCTTCATACCCAAGATTTCATCATCTTTATTACATAGTTTCGGTGAAAAAACCATTTTTGGGAGGTATTTTGAACTCTAATGGTGGAGTGAAAAAACTATTTGGGGGTTTCCATGACCCTGATAGTTCTAACATTATATTTTTATCTTTCGAAGAGGGGTTTCGAAACACCCACAATATCCTCTATAATTTCAAGAAATTGAACATCACCCACCAGTTCCCACCTCTACGGAAGAAACTCAGTCATCTAAAGAGATTCCCAGATAAATTTTTTCTCATTAATATTTTCAATGATTGGATCCGAACCTTTCCCTCTCTAACCATCCTTCACCATGATTGATGTTTTTAAACATATGAAAATGTTAACCCAAGAAAATTTTATCTATAGTAAAAGGTGAAAACCAGATACTCATAATCAGGAGGGGAAACTGGGTTTGGGGGTTCATCGTAAATTTTATCCATCCCAAATCATGGGTTAGTTTATTCTATTCATTTTGGATTTAGCATAATGGGTGGTATATAAATTTCCCCCAAAGAAGTAGAAATCTAGGTTGTGTTGTAATCTTGATCATTACACTTACCTAGTTTTATATCCCCAAAGTCGACCAAGGCCACTCTACTGCACAAAGGAGCTCCTTCCTTCCACGAATCCCTTTTAGCACCAGTTGAAAAATCCAGTGGCCCGAGAATGATTTTATTAATGCAAATTTTTTAGACTGCATAGTAAATACCTTCACATTTCTATCACGGTCCTTTTGTTTTTCTAAATCAAAAATAAAAGTCGTTCTGGTAATCGTTTCATAAAGATAGGGGATATATTTCATAATAAAATTTTCTTTTTTGTTCCCCTTATTAAAACCAGAATCCTTCCCTAAAATGTTTGACACATATACAAAAGAAATAAAAAATCTTATTCTTTTCAATCTCAAAAGATATTAGGGTGTTTGAATCATCTATAAATAAAAATAGGTCCCTAATTAGTGGTTGTGCAATGTCGACCAAGGATCAAATCCTCACAATTGTTCCTAATTGAATTAGATAGGACTGATCCCATTACATATATTTACCCATGCGTCATCCTATTTTAGGAACAAATCATTATTTTTTACCATGGAATAGAGTTACTTTGATTTATATTTGGAATGGTGAACCGGATAGATTAATTTTATGAATATCTTTCTCACCTTCTAGGAATTCCATGAGAATGATATTGTTATCAAGGGACAATGGCCTAACTTTGATAACCTTTTACTTTTATATTTTATTAAAAAATTAAATTAAAATAAAACACTATCCCACTTATCTTATTGAAACACCTTTATCTAATCTACCTATGTATTATAGAGTGTTCTTTAGGGTTAACTGATTGAAGGCAATTTTCTCCATAAATTTACTAATAAACAGAAGGGACATATGATGTAAAATAAGCACATCTTAATTATTCCATCAGGAAGTTATATATTTCTCTTTGTTTTTATTGAAATATTCTTCCAACAGTTCACCATATCTGATTCCATGAATTTGAGTCATGAGGAGGAACTCGCGGGACACCTACAAGAATGTTTTAGAATTCCAAAGGATGTGTAACGATCCAAATTACACATATCATAACCAAAATAAATCTTATTCATCTAAGATGGATTGATGAGATATATATCAATGGTGAAGAACTATTGCGGAATTGCAATATATGGGAAAAAACCTCTATGAACAAGGCCTCAACAAGAACCCTTCATGAGCATGGACTTCCACGATCCAAAACCTCTATATGAGAAAATATATGCAAGAAGAGACTTTCATGAGCAAAAACATCTACATGCATAACCCTTCATGATAAAATATCATTGCAAGCCATAGATGAAAAATCAATGAACTATAAGGATGAATCAAGAAATAATGAACATTCCTGTAAAACTGAGATGAACATTGGGATTAATCATGAATCAAAATATTAATTATGAGATGAAATTTTAATCTATAGATGAATACTGGGTTGGATAGTTAATTTATAGATTAATTGATGATATGTAGATGACCTTCAAAGATATTTCACATTTGATGGTGGGCACGATGCACTGATTGAGGAGAGTCCAAAATCGGGGTTAGGATATGGTCAAGGGTAAGAACATCACATAGTTCTAAAAAATAGGTTTTAGATCATGAATGTTAACATATTGTAGATCAATGAGTCCTGATAAAAATGTTGTAGTGTGAACACGAATGAACTTTGAATCGAGGAAATGACATGTTAATAACCATCATGTTGTGGATCTGGAATGCTCTATTGAGGGTGTGCACAACACTCCAGAGTGGAGGTGAATGGTGAGGAAAAAGGCTATGTCATTGGGGAGGGGAAACTAAGGAGGATCTGGGAGGACTGATGTAGATGATGATATAAAAAATAGGGATTCCACAATATGATAACTGAAGAACCACAAAACCCTATGATGAACAAAGAGTGGAAACTCTCACAGTGGGAGATACATCATGTATTGAACTACCCCATATATACCCACATATAAATGATACAATATTCCCTCCTATTAAACTAATAATTAAACAAAATTGGCTTCCTTTAAATTTGACTAGTTCCTAAATTCAAAACATCATTTTGGGAAATAAATATTTATTATAATAAAAAAATTTAATAAAAAAATTTAATTGAAGATGATTATACTAGTCAATCAACTTCCTTTCATACACATCAAGGTAGGGTTTTCATGAAATAGGATTAGATTAATGATTGATTTTAATCTCTATATTAAAATATTACCTAATAGGTTGTGGGTAATTTTATCTCCCATTATAGATCATAGACTATAAGATTTTATTAAAGGGGGAAAAGTTAAATTTTGGTGTGTCACACACACACCACACCCTACTGAATATAATTTATTTTAATTTTAAAATTGTATTATCATTATGATTATTTTTGAATTAATATGTAATTATTCTCCTTTTCAATTATGTTTATGTTATGTGTTAGATTTTTGATCAATATAAAACATTGTAAGGTCAAAAATAAAATTCAATATGTAATAACTAATTAACATTTATTTCACGGGTCTTGGGATGCCACCATATTCCTTCACATAGAACCTAAGATAAAATGAAGGTATCTCATTTTGAAAAATAAATAGTTGAAAACACACTATTTTCCACATAGATAACGGTGAAACTATTTTTGAGAAAAATGTATTTAATTTTAGAATTATTTTTAGTATTTTAAATTATTTTATTTCTAATGTAATAGAATTACAAACTACAATAATTTCAAATACATTTATTATGAACTTGATTACACTAATCTTTTATTAGTTATTTGTTATATTATTACTTATTTATTTTATTACATGTTACTAATTAAAATAATTATATTTTTATTTACTAATTATATTAATAAATTAATTATATTAAATAATTAGCTAGTAATTATAATAAATACATTATTAATTATTTAATATATTAATTATATTAATGGTTATTTAATATATAAATTATATTATCTACTACTAAAATTTCTATTTTTTTCAAATTTAATTAAATTAATAAAAAAATAATAAATTAGTAATTAAATTTTAAATTTTAAATTAAATTATTATTTATTAATCATGGTAATTAATTTTGTTATTAATAATTTTATTTTTTTGATATTAATTTTGTTAGAAGTGTTATTACTTATTAATTATCCTATAAAGTCACGATTCTATCCTTTTATAATTAATAATTATTAATTTCATTAGTTATATTATTATATATTAATTTTATTATGTGATATTAATTATATTATTAACTATTTTTTGTTATTTTTTGATAGAAAACCCAATACAACCCATGTACTCATCAAGATCATCCCAACATAGCCCATTCCTACGTGGGTTTACAAGAAATTGGGTCTCGAATAAACCTTGTGAAATCGACTGGATAAAACCCTCCCTCCCCATGCTATCCCTACACTATAAGGGATGTTAAATCTATAGTTGGAGGCCAGGATCTAGGATTTTAAAGACTCTTCCATGGATTTGAAAACTGGTGGCATCTATTTAGAAATTGTTAAAGATGAGGGTGTCAGCCAATATAATGGTACTTCATAAAAGGATAATTTTTTTTCCATTATCAAACCACCTAAATGATCTTTAGTGCAAGGAATGTGTAGTGGAAGTGAAGGTTCATGGTAATAAAATCGAATAAAAACAGGGATGAAAAATTATGAACATGAGAGATTTATGTTGTTTGGTAGTATTCCTATGACCACTGGAGAAGGGGGCCATTTCTATATCTCTCTAAAAAAATCTCGGAGGATAACACATAAATTAAAAAAATACAATAGATGATACTTATAATTTTATATAATAAAAAAATTACAAGTATGGTTGGCCAATCTTCTTTAACCCTTGATAAATTTCTCTGCTCTGGCTACTTTAGTGGTCTAAAGATTTCTACACACCCTGGAAGAAAATATTCCCACTATAGTTGTGGCTGAAAAAAGAAAACTAGTTCTCTTGATAGGGGATTCCCATTGATTTCTCCCATTATTTTGAGTGGCCATCAAAAATATCACCCTTATGACCAATTTCGGGTAGAATATAGACCAAAAATATCCATACAAGTGTCCCTTTTATCTTTCAATAGAACCTTCATCATAATGTCTGCCCCATTATCAACTATCTGTATATTCTCAAATTCGAACAATATTTCTTACAACACATTTTGGATATAGTGGTATAAATCATCATTTCCATTAGATCTAGAATGAAATTTCAGGTTGTTGTTGAGATGAATACCTCTCTAAATATCATAATATAGAATGTAATTCTATTAAATATATTCCAGATCTGGTAAAAATTTATTTATTCACAGGATCTCGAAGATTCATTTAGTGGACATGAGATACTCTTCTTATCTAGCAGACAAAGCTACACACTTCTAAAGCCAGGATTTCCATGAGACATCTGATCGAATCCCTTCACATCCATTATAGCTCAGTAGAGAGGCTATGTGATTCCCTATTATCCTTTAATTATATACACCCATTTATTTTTAAATGCCTTATTTATATGTGGAAACTCTACCAAATCAAATTTATGTGTTTTTGTGCAAGGGTCTCATATCCTCTTACAAGGCCTTCTTCCATTTGATATTTTGTACACTCATGGTTTCATCACAAGAACTGTTGGGATCTCCCCCATTAGTGAGCCTCATATACTCATTCAATGAGTATCTACAACTCATTTTCATTATCGAGTGGATTTCCACAACTTTTCTTTAGGGGGAATATGTTTTGAAATATCAAAATATGGACACATATTAGCAGATGGGGAAAAATTACATGGTAGTGATGTATCACTTGTTTCATGTTTATATCTCTCACTAGTGGGTAATGATCGGGGTGATACTAGTTATGGATTGGCTGGAATTTTCTTATACTACAACTTCACTTCATTTTATGGATTTTAAAAATCATCAATCGTCTGATCCTAAAGAAACACCGCATCTATGATTCTAATTATTATCCTATATATACGATCCCAGATTTAGTGTTCAAACTTCTCATGAGCATATCCCAAAGAGATAAAAAAATTTAATTTCCATCCATCCTTACTTGATTATATATAGGGATGATAACAAATAATATATATAAAAATACTATCATGTTCTTGTATGAAGCATATTTACATGTCCAAACCATTTATGGAATGTCATAGTTTAGTGAAAAATGGAAGAGAAAGGTTGAGGAGAGCAACTGCAGTCCTTATTTCCTCCCCCAAATATGAGTTCTATAGCTTTTAATTTATGATCATTCATATGACTCTGTCACAAATTGTTTTATTCATCATCTTAGTGACACAACTATACTGAGGCATCTTCGGTACTATTTTTTCTTTCCTAATGCTGATACACCTGAAATACTCCTCAAACAGACCATGATACTCTCCTCCATTATATGATAATTCACATATTAACATAATTCATGTTTCTCTTTCCACCATCACATGAAAATACATTAAAATATCGTACTTGTGATCTTTAGTTTTTGAAAAAAAGGACCACAATATTATATAATGGTATACATGAAGATAAAAATATAAATAAAACCTCCCAAAGAATTAGCTCTCATCATGTTGACATTTGTTTGATTCAAATATAAAACATTTTCCTTTATGGATGGTAAATGAATATCAAATGATAATTTTGGTTGTTTTTCTGTTTTCCAATGATGAAATCAACACACATTTGAAAATGTGTACCTTATAGTTTTGGTAAGAGATCCTTCATGGTGTTCATTATGATTCGTCTCTCATGAGACTAAGCCGCCTATAACCAACATTTGTAGGATCACCATTTCTCGATACATTGACTTACCCTTCCAAAATGTCTCTCATCCATGAGATAAAGATATGTTTCTTTAATTTCATTAAAAATAACCATGTTACCTTTGGTATGATTCAATTTTCCATCCCCAAAAGAACTATCATATCTATAATATTCAAGAATTCCAGTGGATACCAGATTGAGTCAAATATCAAGAACATTCCTCAAATCCTTCTACAGTAACCTACATCCAATATTAGTATCCATAGAAATATTACCAATACCAATAATTTTGGATGCACCACCATTTACCATATTCACATGTCTAAAACACCACGATCTATAAGATGAGTAGTAATATTTTTTGGAATTGACATTTTAGGAGGTGTTGGAATCATTCACCCATGTTGAGTCTTGTCTCACATGACTTACTAGATTATTTTCCTAAACATTAATGGTTTCTTAATTAAAAACTACAACATAATTATTTTGGGTCGTACCATCCCAATTTCCCATCTCTTCCTTCAAACTTATTCATTATAGGATAAAGTGTTCGTGCAGGCCATAGTGGGGGTTCTTCATGTCATAACTCAATCGATATTTTTAATGCTTCCTCCATTGTGAACATTTGTTTTAGGGATCTATTAATCTAATTATTCCTTTCCATTTCTATATCCCTTATCTTTTAGTGTCAATATTATCTAAATCAGGTGTATATCCATATCCTTTCTATTTGTATTATTCATTCATAATTCAGTTTTTTTGGATCTTCATAGATAGAGTTCCATCTGAAGTTTAATTAAAGACCAAAACAACTAGTGTAACCCACATCTTTTATAAAAAAACGTAATATCAATAGTGACAAAAACATATCATCAATATTAATTTTAATGAAATTCAAATGATCAATGGTACCTTGGAACATTCTCATGTTCTCTAAAACGTTGGTACCTATTTTTTACTTCAAATTGAAATTTTGGCATATAAGGTTTTATTTATTCTATGTGGTTTTCCTAACATATATATTTCCAATTTTTTCAATATAAAGAAAGCATCGGGTTCATTGGCCTAATTTTGGAAGATACATTGGTCAATCCATTGTCTAATTTGGGCAGCCCACATACTATTGAACACAAACCACTCTGCATCAACTTATGGGGTAATTGCTAACCACTTCTCACCATATTGACCACATGTTGATGATTCCTCTGCTTTCACTGCAATGGGATTAGTGGAATCCCCTATTGGTTTGAAAAAATCATTAAAATATATAATTTATACCATTTTTCGTTTCCAGATGGAATAATTAAAAGTGACGAGCTTAATCATATCATTAGTATTCATCCACTTATAGCGAGAGAATATCAAAAATATAACCATATGAATTTTTCCATAACAATTCAAAAAAAGGGAATCAATTCCTGGATAATTAAAAATGGACTTCTATTATCCATGATATATGACAAAAATTCCACAGTCAAGATCGACCAATGATGTAGTGAAGACATGGATCACCAGAACAGAGGCCAAAAAACATGCTAGAAAGTGAGTACCGATGTGAATAGTATCATCTTATGCTGCTAGGGTGTATTATAGCACTCAAGGATTGACCAATTCCTTAATTGCATCTATCAGACTTGTTTCAACACCATTTTTTGGTTCCTCTTGAATCATTGAAATCATCTCCCCATGATCGTCAAGAATCTTTCTTAAAAAATATACCCGCCATCAACATTCTATTCATTAGTAAATATCTCCAAAGCATCACATTTTCGACCCCGATGGCTCTGATACCACTTTTTCAAGGATGCAGTGGTTTATGGTGGAAAAATCGAACAAAAACAATAAAGAAAAATGATGAACATGAGATATTTAGGTTTTTTAGTTGTATTTATACATTCAAAGGAGAAGGAGGGATTCGTATTCTTTTGTGACAAGCATCAGAGGATAACTCACAAATTACACAATTATAGGAGATATATTTTTAATTTTATTGAAGAAAAAAACAATGTTCAATAGTGGTTCACCAATATTAATCAACCCTAGATAAATAATCCTCCACTAGCTACTTCAATGGTACATGGTTGGTTTCTCACCTAGGAAGAAAATACTTCCACTATAGTTGTAGCATACCAAAGAAAACAAGTCCAAACAACATAGGATTCCTACTAATTTCTCCCTTGATTAAGCATTTCTCCCACAGAATGAAATGTTCCCTAGACCATATTGGACAAAACAAACATGGGATAATATAGCATAAGAGGATATGAATTACACCCCTTTATGGATGTTATGTCTCATGGATAATTTTATGACAATCATATTTATTTTAACAATATTTTATCATTCGGTTAACATGAAATACAAACAATGATTGACCAAAAGATAAAGAATGAGAATGACATAGTTATTGTTTGTTGAAAAGTCAATATGGAAATGTGTAATGTTTCTAGTAAAACCCCAAATTCTAAGTGGGATCATACCTCAAACATTTATCCTGATAATAAGAAGGATGCAGAATATCCCCAAGCTGTTGTTATCCCAAGTGGGAAGGTACAACCATAGGGAGTTGTAAAAAAAATCTTTCCTTGGGGAATATTATCCTTTTTATTCTAAGGAGCCTCAACAACATTGTACCAAAATTCTATTTGTGAAGATCATTATTTCCATGAAGTGGGTACATCTATAATAAATAATACTTTGTGTACAACACTAGGATCCACTAGTATAGTGGATACTCATGAGGTCCACAATAGTGAGGTACTTGATCTCTTCACGACATGGGGATCTAGATAATATGTACTCATTGATGAAAGAATAAGGTCCTCTCCCAAGTTATAAGACTTCCCTTCTACATCACTGACATAAATTGAGGTTCGTCAATACATTGATGTTGTTGATTTCTAATATATAAGAAGCATATTGATTTGTCTGAAGAGGGAGGCAGATCAGGGAAGTCCTCCTGGAGAACCTTCCATTAAAATGAATGTCCTCTTGATAAAGGATTCCTCAACTATTTTGTATATTCCCTTGGTTTCCACTATTCCTTCAATGAAAGAGATCATTTATGTAATGGGTTCTTTGACAGTTAATCCTAAGATACTTTCCATGCTAAGTGAATAGTTATCCATGAATGAAAATTTAAGACATGAATTGATATCTAAATCTAATTATTTTAGAGTCTATAACCCACCTAATTATTTATAAGAACTATTTAAATAAAATGTGAACCAGTTAAAACTCCTTAAAATTCAATTCCTTCAATGTGATGCTAGTTGTAGTGAGTATTCCTCTCTGGATGGTCTTTTAGAGAGGGAATCAAATTGCTCAAAATGTTCCAATGTATGTTGTTGGAATTAAAAGACATAGAGGATAGGTTGAAATCTAAGAATTTGGTCTTGTGGACATATTCAAATTAATTGGGGGGATTAGTACAATTAATTCAACGCTTCTCAAAATGAAAAATATTAAGAAACATTGTCTAAATTTGTAACCGATAAGGGTATTTTCTTTTTTAAAAAACATAATTTTCATTGTGTTTATTTTTATCTTAATAAAGGTGATCAATCCCAAAATTTTTATAAAAATAATATTTTCATGTTTTATTTATGTTATATTTTTGTAATATGTTTCATATTTACATTATATAGAACTATAAATCATGCAATATTTATCACTAACTTTTATAAATTCTAAACAAAAATAAATGATGAAGGGTGTGATTTAATCAACACTAGCTAAAAGTTTTGTTAAAGGGAATAATGTATAATTTATTTTATATATAAATAAATATATATAATATAAATTTGATTTATATAACTTATAATAAAAATTTATAATCAATATAAACTTCATAATTACGTATATAATAAATTGTCATATTTATATTAAGCAATTTTTTTAATAGAATATTTATATACATTAATTACATAATCTTTAAATATATAATATTAATAGTCTATAGTAATATTTTATTTTAATAACTATATAAAAATAAAATTGAGCATATCTAATTAAATATATAATGATATTTTGAATTTATTTATTTATATCCATTTTAAATAATTTGAAATAAACCAATATATATATATATATGATTATGTACACTAGTATAAATATGGGTACTCGTGGATGGGTGATTCAGGTGACTTCCATATAGAGTTTGTTATCTTATTAACATGTAGGGGAAAATGCAACATTTTTAGTAAGGATAGAAATCCATCTTTTCAAATGGGTTGAGATGTGACCCTTACATGAACCAAAGGAATAAAAAAATGAAAGCCTAAGAATAACCCAAATATTGACCTAAGCGAGCATCATGAATCATTCCATGTCACCAATCATAAAGTACACTACCCCATTTCTAGTAATCATCTTTCATTGATCCATATCTAAAAGTCACATCTCCCCCTTTTCCATAAACTGTCATGGAACCCCTCATTACACCGTGTGAGGGAAGGGGTGTATGATAGGTGTCAGTACACCTATATCTCCTTCTATCATCGTAGTTGGTGATTTCGGTTTAGCCTATATTCCATCAGATACCAAATGCTTTGCATCCTTAGACTATTCCCATGTTTAAATGGTGATGCTCTCGGGAAGCCCACCACCCCACATCAGTTCCAAAGGTATGGAAGGTTAGATGGTAAGAGTCATTCTGACTATCCTTCTTGTTGAGGCAACCCACCTGGTAGTGTTTTCAAACATTTCCTTCATGTTGTCATGTTGTTGTCTTGTTTTATGTCAATATGACCTCCTCCAACTCATACGGACATAAAGGACCATCAATATCTTGGGGGTATTGTGTCATAATGGACATGGTTGGCCCAAATTCCCTATTGACCATAAGCACAAATAAGTGGAAAATAAAAATAAATTAGGTGAAGAGTTCTGATTTTATAGTAACTATATAGTACTACAACAATATCTTCATAAATTTCTTCTGCTATATTTGACAATGAGTTGTTGTAGGATTACATGGCATGTTAACCACATATCTACCACCACAAATATATTTGGTTTTTAGAATTGATAGTTTGTGTTACTTCAAAATAGGGGTCGCTGAAAATTTTCTCACTCCCCACTTTTCCCTTCATGTGTAAAACATGTTTTCCACTCCTTCTTCCCCACTGTTTCACCTACCATGTCGAGTCCCCCACCCTCACCCCGTTTTCCTTCCATCGATAAACCCCATTGTTTCAAATCATTTAGAACACCACTTTCTATATTCTTACCAGTGCCCAAGCACCCAATCCTCCCGACTACCCCCACTCCCTTTCCATCTATAAAATTCTCCCAATGCTCCACCACCCTGTGTCGTCGTTGCCTACCATCAAGTACCACCCACACTCCCATTCACATTATCCATCCAGACATCTAGAACCCCATCCATGTTATTGATCCCCTCTCATGTACCAGTGATCCCTCTCATGCTATCAATCCCCTATGCCTCCCTACCCTTTCCCATTTAACCACCTCCCTCTCCACCCCTTTTCCTATATGCCACTATAGCCCTCCATCTTACTATCCATGCCTTGGTTCAACTCCCCACTGAACCCACCTCCACTTCCACCCGCCCCCCTAAATTGAGCCCCGATTTCACACAACATACTTTCAACCCTTTACACATCCATTGTCTCCTACACTATTTAGCCCATGCCATATCATTGATCCAATGCAATTTTATACATTGATCCACCACTGTTGAGCCCCCCTGTTCCCCCGTCCACCCACACCAATTAAAATCTTATTATTATCTCTATGAATAAGTGTATGAAAAAATATGAACTCTATATATCTTGAAAAAAAGTGGATATCCAAACCTCACTATCTCCAATTACATGAGGCATTGGCCTCACAATAAATTTTTTGTTTAAAATTTTCATCTTTGATTTTGAAACCCCTTTCAATTAGGTTATTCTATATTCCACAAGAACCTAACCATGTATATTCCCTCTCTATAAATTATTATTTTTTAATTTTTTATGTATCTATTATTGAAATTCAAGATTGTAATCTTCAACTTCAATTTCTTTTTAGGTAACATGTATTTTTTTCGGTTACATGTACAATAATTCTTCATTCAATTTTTTAAAACAACTATTTCAGGTAGTAATTAATTTTTTTATACATAGTTATATGTTTATCTTGGTGTTTCAATCAATTATTCAATGAGTCTAATTATAACTGTAGTTCCTAATTTTGAAATCAATTATCTTTAGATGATAGATGTTTAATGAAATAAAATACAAAAATATAAATTTATAATTCTTCCCATTTAACCAAAATTATAGAATGAAAACAATTATACAGAAACATATGTTTTTTATATGTTCTATGTATACATATAAATCCTATTTCGGTATGCGATGAATGAATTTCCTAAAATAAATTTATGTTTCTATATATATTTATTTTATTTCAAAATCAAATTCATAATTTTTATGAATTTAATATTTACATAATCTTGGTTACGTATATTGAATGTTCACATAATTACTCAAATATTAGAGAATAATTTTATGAATTTCCACTTCATCCATATATATGTTTTGCCTATTTTTTGTGTTTTATAATTTTTTATGCGAGGTTATGTTTTTTATTCCAAGTAATAATTTTAGGTGTCTTTTATATATTAAATGTCGTATACATCAAAAATTGACATTTATCGATATTTGAAACATAGTGGAGAAGCTATGCAATCATCTTCAAACAAATTAGTTGCAATCACATGATATGTTTATGAAATTACATAGGCTAAGATAATTAAGTTGTCTTATGTAGATATGATGGAGTATATAAAATGAAGTCTTATTGTGTGGGTTGTTTTATTACATGTTAGGTATGACTCCATAGAATATAGTTTACATATACCCTGAACATAGTTTGTATTTGAAGTTATTAGCTTGAATATTTTTTTATAGGGAATGGTTTGTTTATATTATGTTTCAGTGGTATCATGAATTGGATTTTATCATGAGTAATGTATCCTTGGGGATAGAGAATTTGGGTAAAAATACCAACCATCCTGAATGAGTATTCCCTGTCTAGAAAGTTGAAGGGGTAGTTATTTATTAATATGATCTTAAACATATAAATATTTATATTATCAATATCATATTACTCTATGCCTCTACATAAGAATTTAATTTACCTTAAGCATAAAATGAATTCAATTATATATAAATATACTTGGTTTTATTTTTGGGTGAGTAAAAAATTCCAGGTTGTGTGAGGGGATACATATTAATGTGGTTTGAACACATCAATTTAGCTATTAAACATCAAAACAAAATTTTCTATAATAAATGATTTGTCATGAAAAAGACGTGGTTTAAACCAAAAAATAACACTATAGTGGTGGTTATTAAATGTTCCACATATTACATGGTATCTATTCATTTAATGTTTGGACTTTTTAATTTAGTGTCCATTTTTAAGTCACATTTTTTGAAAATTTAGTTGCGATAGATTGTTTAATTAGCTACATTTTTTTCAAAAAATATATGGGGGAAATATAAATAAAATAAAAGAAACCACATTGGAAATTATTATAAACTTTATCTTTTAGTGGTAGTTAAGTGTAACCATTACTAAATATTTGATATAAAATTTATTTAGTAGCGGTAACTTAAAAACCGCTAATAAATCAGATTTATTTTTAAAAAAACTTATTAAAATAAAATATAAAAAATATGACATATAATAATCAGAAACATAAAAATATGATAATACCATCATAAATATATTATACACCCACAATGATATAGAATCATCCAGTCATCATAACCCTAATCTATGTCAACCCTTAGATATGTCAATATTCATATAAAATATTTCTAACAAAAACCAATGCCCAATATATATCTATGTCATAACCTCCACTACAAATTTCTGGATCCACAACATGTCACCATCTAAAACCAAACATGTCATATCAATAACTGTAAAAAATAAATAAAAAAAATTAAAACTACATATAATATATCATAATAACATTAGAATAATTGATATAATTGTAACATACCAAAAAAACTAAAAACCATCAGGACTTCCTTTTGATTAAAGTCATCAATCTTAATGGTCAAAACCATTCATACTTCTAGAATATATAATCTACAATGAAAACTAGAATATTTAACAAATTAAATGTGAATGAAAAAAGTCACAAGATATCTATAGAATGATGCACATAAAATGTGTTATTTTGTTAATCAATCAAAAAAAGTAATATAAAAAAATAACATTTATAGGATTTTTTTAATACATAAACATAACTATTCAATATAAGATTAAATTATTGAAATTATAAATACATAAGTAAATATCCTAATTTACTTTTAAAGTGACCAGAGTCATGCTTGCAATTTACAAAATATTCTTTTATTGTTTTTGAAATCACAACATGTCTTATATTTTAGAAAAACTCAATATTGGTTTTCCCATGATATCATTTCAATACGAGGTCATTTTTTATGGTTTAGACCCTTCCATGCATATTTTTTTGTTTTAAAACACTAAATATATTTTTAAAGGCACACTGGTGAAACCGTAATTAGGAACGAAATGAAATTGGTTCACACATTTCATAACTAAATAAATGGCCATTGTACCATGATATCCAAGAAATTCGACCTCATTTTCTAGGATTTGACAACTTGGCACTAGTTTTTAATGTATTCTATACCTTTCATATGTGTATATCATGTAATTCAGTCCACAATACGTTCTAGTTTGACATGTTTTATTTTTATACACATCGATAACAAATTTGAACTTGTTTTACAATGATTGATCATCAATCTGAGTGTGTTTTCGTTGGTTTTGATCTTTAAATGCATGTTTTAGTGTTTCAAAATGCTATGAATGCATTTATGGAGATAATAGGAAGACTATAATATGGGATGAAATGTTGTGGGATCATACATTTACAATTAAATGTATGGTTTTCCCCATGATTTCAGTGATATCAGACATTATTTTATTGGTTTCGACCCCCTAACACTTGTTTTTATTGAATTGTGTACCTTTTAAAAGTGTATACTGAGTAATTATGACCACACATCAAATTATATTAATGTTTTGTTTATAATGACATTTAAAAAAACTCATCAGTGGGTTTCTAATAAATTTACATCAACATGAGTTCGTTTTATATGGTTTTGACTGTTCCACAAAAGTCTTAGTGTTTCAAAACATTAAAAATGTGTTAATGGACATCACGAGAAAAGCATAATTCATAATGAAATACCATTAGTTTCTATGTTTCATATTTATATATACAGATTTATTCCCACGATTTCATGGAAATCGAATGTGGTTTTCCTAGTTTTGACCCCCAAAAACATAGTTTTATATATTTTTACCTTTTAGAAGTGTAAAAAATGTAACTCATATCACACCACATGTTGGATTGACATGTTTTATATGTGTACATGTGAAAAAAAAATCAGTGGTGGGATTCTCAATATTACATGTCAATATAAGGTCATTTTATATGGTTTTTAAAATTTTATTCACAATTTGTTGTTTTAAAACACAAAATTTTTGTCTATAGCCATAATTGGAAAACTGTATATTATAATGACATACCATCGGTTTTTATATGTCAAAAATAAGTGTAAAGTATTTTTTCCTATGAATTTAGGGTAATCAAACATTTTTTATCTTGGTTTTGACCCCGAATATAAAATTTTTAATGGATTTGGTATCTTTCAGAAGTGTATACTACATAATTCTGGCCACACAACTCATCAAATTGATGTGTTTTCTGCACCTAATTGTAAAAAAAAACAGATAGGTGGGTTTTCAATTATTTAAGACCAATATGAGGTTGTTCTCTTTGGTTTGGATCTTTCCAAGCACATTTCTGTGTTTTAAAACACAAAAAATGCATTAATAGTCATTATAAGAAAACCATTATTTAGAATGAATTTTCGTCAGTTCCTACATTTCATAGTTTTATATACAATATTTTTCCAATGCTTTCAGGGAAATATGACTTTGTATTCCATGTTTTGACACCCCAACAGTTTTATTAATCGGTTTTATACCTTCCAAATGTTTATACCGAGTATTTTCAACCACACTGCATATTGTATTGACATGTAGTCTATGCGGAAAAATCAAAAAACAACTCAGCAGTGGGTTTAAAACAATTTCACATCAACATAGTTCATTTGATATGGTTTGACCATTAAACACACATTTAAGTGTATTAAAACACTAAATTTTTTTATACAACCTTAATGGGTAAAATGTGATTCATAATGATGTATCATTGGTTCCTACATTTTGAAATTAATTATATGGTCACTTCCATATGATTTTAGGGAAATAAGAAACCATTTCCATTATTTTTAGACCCATGTACTTGTTTTTAAATACTATTTTACCTTTCAGAAATGTATAACGACTAATTCCAACAACACAATATGCTAGATTGATGTCTTGTATTTTCGTACTTGTAGGAAACTACTTGACGTGTTTATAACATGATTTCTCATTAATTTTAGGGGTTTTACTATGGTTTTGACCATTCCATGTACATTTTATTATTTTAAAACACAAAAAATGTGTTTACAATAATAATGGAAACCTGTATTTTTGATTGACATGTAGTCTGTTCCTACATTTCACAATTAAATATACAATCATTGTATCCTGATTTTAGGGAAATATGATGTTTTTTTCATGGTTTTGACCCTTCATAAATGATTCTAAACATTGATATCTTCATAAATTTATTACTGAGCCATTTTGATCTCACCACACACTGAATGGATTATTTGTTTTCTTATACATGTTAAAAATACATCACTTGTGGGTTTTCCATTATTTCACATCAATAAAAGGTCATTTGTTATCGTTTTTATGGGTAAACATGCATTTTAGTGTTTGAAAATGAAAAAAAAAACATTTTTATCGGTTTCACAGGAAAACCATAACTCAGATTGATGTGGTTTTGATTCTGACATTTCACAAATCAATATTTAGTTATTGGCCTATGATAAATTCTTTAACAAGTAAATATTTTTTTAAAAATTATAATTTTATAATTACTATATTATTAATAAAATTATTTATTTAGTAATATTTAAAATAATACTTTATTCAATTAATATAATGTATATTTATTGTTATATAACATCTAGTGCTCAAATTTGATTGAAGAAAGAATATTTAATAGAATAATTGAATGATTTTACGTTGTATTATGAATAGTATGGCCCCATGGGATTGTTCC
Source organism: Viscum album (assembly GCA_963277665.1). Classification (NCBI taxonomy): domain Eukaryota; kingdom Viridiplantae; phylum Streptophyta; class Magnoliopsida; order Santalales; family Viscaceae; genus Viscum; species Viscum album. The sequence goes on from CAUJRU010000076.1 coordinate 331,008, forward strand.
CTTTTCACCCGTCCATGCCTCATGCCATACCCAGTGGTGTAATATCTCTTACTCAATCAAGACACACTTCCCATCATTAACTATTAATTCACTCCACACCTCATACACAGTCTGCCTCAAAACTTCACCGCATTCTCTACTCAAAATAACTAGGTTCTTTACACTATTAAAAGACCTTTACTGCATAAAAATCTAGTTTATGAGGATTCTTTTTACTACTTGTGGTGGTTTAAAATGTCAATACATAATTTTGTTGTTTTTAAGTAAACAATCATGCATTTCATGGTCAACAATCATTTATTGGAAATTTTTGTAGTTGAGAGATAGTTTTTATGTGTGTTTTTTTGTTACACAATGGTGGGTCTCTATTTAGTTGGCGATAGTTGTTTTAAGAAAAAAAATAATTTGGTTGTGATAAATATAAATTTTTTTAAATTATTTAGAGACGATTATCAATAATTATAACTAAATTGATAAAACAAATTAGTGAAAACTATCATAAGTTGAGGCTAAAGTGATTATGGATGTTGTTTGTGATCTTTGAAATGGTGTGAATGATTTACGAAATTTAAAATTTACCTTAGTGAGATGACCTATAAGGGTGGAAATTTCCTTGAGGATCATGTTGTTCATCCACTAAAATACAAAAAATAAAAAAGGTTCCAGTTGTGAGAGCCTCTAATCCCATGTTTACTTATAACAGGGTTGTTATTTCAGTTTTTATTTCAAAATTGCATCTTCCATTTGGGATTACAAATAAAAAAACTACTCATACCCCTAACGGTTGTAGTAGTACGAGATAACGTCACCCTAACCATGTAATCTAATGTAGTAGGCCTAAAACCCATCCCATTTACATGTTCAGGAAGCTCCTTCCCCAGAACTAGTCCAACTACAACGTTCTAGGAAACACACTTCGATTGTAAAGGGTTAACATCCCTTACATCATGAATTTTTAACTATTAATAAAAAATATTACCAATGAATTTTTAAAATATCCAAACATGATAATATTATTTAATTAATAAATTTTTATTTAGTTTTTGTTAATATTTTAAAAACTATAATTAATATTTAAAATTATATTACAACAACAAACAATCCATAAACACAATTAAATTGGGAAACATGTATGAATCAAATGATTCCATATTAGCATCATATTTTTCACGTACATATCCCCATTTAATTTGTTTTATATCTTGTGAGAAGTTATCATATATTTTTCATTATATCATTTTTATGGTAATTAAATAATATGCAATGTAAATGGAAGTTACTAACTCCAATATCTTTAGTATGGTCATTTACAAAAAATCTCATTTTCTTTTCTATGAACAATAAACCAAATCTCTGTTCATCCAACAGATTAAACTAATTCTGCAACCATTATTAAAAAAGGTAAAAAAATTAGATAAAATATTGAGTTATAAAAACTGTTATAAATAATAATGAATATAATACAAACCAAATTAGTTCTTTTATCAAAAAACATTGAGAACCAGAAATATGAGTACTGAATTACATCTCACGATTCAATTTTTTTGTGATAATTTTTACAAAAAATAAAAATGATAATAAAAATAATAATTTTATTATGATGATAAAAAATAAAATTATCCCATGAGATGCATCTATGTTGATATTGACAAAAAGATTCAATTTCTCATAAAAAATGTATTCAATCACATTCCCATATATTTGTCGCGAGCTTAGAGAAGTGGTATCAAACTCATGACATAATTTCCATTTAATATCACTCCATATCTTACCCAAATTTATTAAAGTCAATGTGCATGAAATGGTGTTAAGGACCTCAAATGATGAAAAATATATAAAAAAAATACAACACTTTATTTTTATAATAAATAATTCGATAAATGTCTTCTAAATTACATTACAAGAAATATTAAATTAAATTTACGTTTACTTTAGTATCAAAGAAATCATTTTTACAAGATACAGGAATATGATTCCAATCATTATAATTGTTTGGATATCACCCTACGTCACAAGAATGCTGCCTAGGAATTTTCGAATAGATTCTGGCATTGTAACCTGTAGGCACCCCAAACCCAAAAAATGGAATGATAATCTTGCAGTTCATCTGGTGGTGACATACCAATGAAATTATGGGAAACAGCTGGATCACTAAAAATATTGGGTACCAAAAAATCAATAGGATCTATAGAATATGATGGTATTGGTGGTGTTCTTTGAGTTGTCGATGGGCTAGGATCTGGATTTTTTTGTTCTTAGCATTCCTACATTTCAAATGTTAATGGTATGTTAAATGTATAAAAAATGAGAAATTATTATTTTTAACTAAAAAAATAAATAATGTCTATATATACAAAAAAACATATTAATTAGGAATTTTAATATATTTTCATTACCTATTTATACATTAAATTATCTTTATATTCATTATCTTAATTGTTATTAACCTCTATTGTGATGAGTCCTTCATTTTTACCCTCTCTTTCAAGTTATACTATTTCGATATTTTTAGGAAAAAAAATTTCAATGTTTTTTGGTTTATGAGGTTCAATATCATAATGCACCAATTGATCATCCTAACCCATATCATAAAACTCTCTCTGCTTTAGGAGGAAAACAACACTCTAACAATCATGTACTTCATCATCCCCATAATGAACCATTTTCTCTGGTGAATCCATGATAAATGGATCATGTTCTTTATGCTCACTAATATCCATCGAACAATACATGTTTAAAGAAGTAAAATATAAAGAATCGTTCATTATAACCTTATCAATGTTTTACCGCATACATTTTAGTAAGATAAATTAAAACTAGACATGATGGTTTAATTCAATTATACCATTCATCTTCCCATAATATCTCAACAATGCAAATGTAAATACACCACTTTTCTGAGTTATAATGTCTTCTTCATGATAAATTGAATGAATAAAAAATTAATGAATTGAATAAAAATATAATCCATTAACCCTTCATGTAGGACATGAAGATAAAAAATATCAAATCATTTTATATTTTAGCTCGATTATAAAAAGTCATTATCTAGGAAAATAAATTGAAGTAGTTAATTTTTACATATTAAAATAACTAGAAATCAATATTATTAGTAATAGTTTATAATAACATGAAGTAAGAACCATTTTACTAGCTCATTGTTAATAGTTTTTGTTAATTATAACTCATTCTGAGCTCGACCCCTTATTCGTCACTTTATTTGTAGTCATAATTTTTCAAGAAAATAGATCTGTAATAACACTATTGAGGAGAACATATATATCTTCTTGTAGAAACAACAATTTAGTCAGTGTTAAATTGGAAACCATTCCAATTAGACAACCATTAGTTGGAAATATTGATGACTACATTTTATTATGATAATTTGTGGAGATGTCGGCAGCATATCCAACATGTTTTTATCTAGTCTCAATCACATCCAAATACCAAGAACGGAATGTGAATCAATTTATGTCTATGGAACACTAAAAAATAGGGCCTTTTGGTTGAGCTTTATCCCTAAAATAATATTTCTAATGAGCTATATACCTGATGAAAAAATAAAGAATCATATTAAAAAAATATTACCCAATGATTTGATAAAATAAAATTCACCAATGAAAATAAAAAAATATCATTATAACACTCAATTGGATACATTCCTTAATAATGTACAATTTAGCCATGTTTTTCTTCTTTAACAAAATGAACATTCAAATGAATCATGATTGTGAATAATTAATAAAGAAATAACATCTCCAAATGATAATGTTTTAAAGTAATTGTTTCTTTTAAGTATGTGAAACATGATTGGAAATAGAGTTTTTACATAGAGTTCTCTGAAAAAGTTAGAAAACTAAAATATAAACACAATTACATTTTTTATAATGTATTATGCATCACCAATGGAAAAAAACTTACCTATAAAAATATGGGATTCATGACTTTTAAATCTATTTTACATTTGTTGTTTTAAGTCAATTCACCTTGATATGTTACTTGAATATCCATGTAACACTTTTATATTCTTTAATGGTCAAAGGAAAATATATTTCTCATGATTTATCATTGAAAAAATAATTGAAGGGTAATTTTATTTAAAATTTTCCCACAAACCAAGATTTATAAACCTTTGCATAAAAGCCTTATGAACATTATGGTTATCCTTTGATTTATCCTTCTTATTAAGTACATTAAATCATACATTGTCACAAACATCATTCTCAATATGAGTACATCAAAATTATGATGAATCAAATTAAAATCCCAATAAGTATGTTTGAAAAATATACACTTTTAAACCATTTTTGTGTTCCATATTCTTCAGATATTGTACCTTATACCTATTTACACTTATTTAAAATGATGACTTTTCTAAATTATTTAGTGACAGTCAATATCAATCCTAATAATTTTTAACTAGATAAAAACTTTGGTTATTTTATCAGTTCAATATATCCATGTAATCATGTCATGTTAAACATTAGTTAATGAGAAGAATCGTGAAATCAAGGATGAACCACAAAACACCATTTTTGGATATTTGGTAATTGTTGAGGATTATAATCAAAATTAAAAACTAGAAAATCCAAAATAGTACGAGTGTTCCTACCAGATAAATTTCATAGTCTAATAAAGTCACTATTTGTCCACATTAAATCCTTGTGCATTTTTGAATAGTTTTCTGGTTGAAGCATTATGTGTTCCCACACTATCATCTCATAATCAGGGAAACTCTTTGATTATGGGTTGAAGATATACCTTAATGTCATTTCTGAACATTTTTATTTTAGGAATAATCATAGAAATAATGAAATATATCTTTATCATACACAACCATGTAAACAGATCATAGGATATCAAATCAACTATCCCAAAGCTATAATTATCACATATAGTACCAAAAGGGTTAAAAACCTCATAATCCAATCCCAAACATATATTCACATGATCTAAATAAAAATATTGATATAGTGAATCAAACAACTTCCTTGATGTTAATTCTTATGTATTTCCCATAAAACCATCATTAATATCCGGATCATGCCACATTATGTCATATGTTGTCTTATATGGAATGGATAATTTTTAATCATTTTTAGTAGAATTTAATAAAATACCTTTGCAAGAGTTTTACTTTTTTTATTCTGAGGGTTGCATTGATTTTTCTATAATTGTTGTTCATTGACTTCCATATACTTGAATAACATCTTGTGTAATAATTTGAATCATATCCCTAGTAATGGATGAAATCATTTGTGAATGCATATATCTTGGTATAATCAAATACATGTTTGTTGATGACCTTATTCATTTCATAGAATGAGGAAGAGATCATAGCTTCACTAAATGCATCATGAAGAAACTCTAAAATAATGGACAATTATTTTTAAATAATTCCAAAGAGACACTTGATATGATATAACTTATTATATAGGATAATTTCAAATAATTGACACACCCTTTATGTATTTATAATTATCCATCTTCATCTAATTCATGAAAATCAATTTTTCTTATCACTGATGTCCTAATAAGATTAACTTTCTCCTGATCAACTAAATTTTCTGTTGAATAATTACAATTTAAACATTTTATTCTTTAAAAAAAATGTCTAATTTAAAAAAAATTAACTGATATCTCCTTTTTGGGTCACTTTTTATTTAATTGAATGTATTTTCATTATTTTTAATTTCTAAAACATTTGATTTTCCATGTAAAATTCAACATATATATTGACCATGAATCTCTCTCGACATCAAATTATTATATACATCGTTTCTATTCAAACATCCTTTTAATTTTCATTGTAGGAACAAAAATTTTATTCTACCATCCACTGATCAGTTTTAAATTTCATAATCTAAAAATTCATCCAAACCTATGACCTAGATAGGCATGTTTCAAGTTTAAATAATCCAATATTGAAACACAGGTATTGGAATGCATCGTCCCTTTAAATTCAGATATAAATATATAAATGTTTAATCAAACTTATACAATCAAAATTAAATATCGCCTATATTTTATATTGACTATTCATAATAATTATAATGTCATATAGGATGAATTAAATAATGAAAATTTTCTTACTAAACTTATAACATAAAAAATGAATCAAATAAATTATTATTTCTCAAAAAAATATATAAATAATGAATTAAATTAGATTATCACCACATTTTATCAAAAAGGAATCCAATGAATGTTCTAAAATATATCAAATATGTCTCCTTAAATTGAGAGTATGAAGATTAAGTGTCTTTCTTGGTAATGATAAAATTAAATTTTTTTAGTTTTAAGAAGGATCTATATAGATTAGGATAATTCACCAGGCCATGATATTTGATGTTAAAACACAATTGAAACAACTAATATTTAATTATGGAAGTGTGGAAAACAAACTCTATAAGAAATATTATAAATATGTATCAATTTTTTATATTTTATATGTAAATGATATTCTTTTTCTTGGATAAAAATATAATGGCCTATTTTACCCTAGATTTATAACTAAGTAGGGTTCATTCCATGGAAAGATTTGCTGCATTAAGCAATTTCCAATCCATTTGCAATGAAATAACTAAGTCAAAGAGCACCACTTTAAAAATATTGATGAAACATATACATTATTAGGATATCATGATATGTCTTGAATACACAAAATACTAAACTCTATACGTGTGTATTCTAGTCAATTAGCTTAGTGTGACTTTATATGGTTCTATGAATTATATAAATCAACTCTATTCAAATAACATCAAATCTGTTGTTCCTTTAGCTTGTGATAAATATAAAACACATTTGGGTAACATAAATGTGAAAAATTCGTATTGTGATTTTAAATGAAGATGATAAAAAATTAGTTATTTGAATCAAAAAAACTACACACTACAATTAGTTCTCTTAAAAATCATGTTAGTTAAACTAAAATCAATGAAATTAAGTCATCTATTCCAATTACCATGACCAATAATTTATTATCATGAATGTAAAAAATAAGACTAACTATTCTTTAATTATTCAATCAATATTATTAAAATATATGGTTCCTTAAATAAGCATAATACATGAAGATTTATGAAAATTTAAAAGGGTCTAATATCTCATTTTCAAGGTCTTTATCCATAGAGACCTTGCCAGTGTTGGTGATGAATCCATGTGTGGCCACAAAACCAACCACAAATTGGTCATGAGTTGCAAAATATTCTCAATTATGTATATGAAAAAAATTGGTGGCATTAAAACATATTGAACAATGTGAAATTCATTAATAACAAATAGATACCATAAAATTATGAACGATAAAGATTCTATAATCAACTTATGTCATAAATGTATTCATTTTTTATTTTAATACCACAAATACAAAATTAATGATTATTAATACTCCAAAAAAATTAATTCAAAATAAAAATAACACATTATAAATCAATATTACATATATAAATTACTATTCAAGAAATTAAAAACATATTCTATACTCTTTACCACACATTACAATCCATATAATGGTAATGAACAAAATATTTAGGGTGGGGATTATGCAACCTTTAAGGGGGGGTTTCTGTATTTCCACCGAGGAGGGTATCCAAGATAGGGAGAGGGTGGTTTGGGGGGGGGTCATTTCCTTCAATGATGGGAACTGAGATGGGGAGGGGAAGGTGTGTTGGGGGAGTCTATGTCGATAGTGAGTAGGGGAACCGTGAGCATGGATAGGGGGTCTGAGGGATGGGTGTAGGGGATGGCATTGGAGGGGGGTGTCACTGTGGTCGGGGTCTCTTGTGAGAATGGAGGAAGTAGGTTGGAGGGGTTTGGGGATGAGGGTCACAATGTTGGGCAAGGTAGAAGAGGATATCCATGGAGGGAGTGGGTGTAAAGGGGTTAGGGTCACATAGAGGGAGCGGGGAGGGGAAGGAATATGGTTTGTTTTAAATTTTAGTTGTGATTAAAATAAAAGAACCACTAACGATAAAAATAATAAAAATATGGAATTGGTTTGATCAATTCACAATTATATTATATATATTTTTATTCTAGATTTATTTCATGGTGTTTACTAGAACCACAACTAATAAACCGTCCCAAAAAAAACATTTTTTAGTGTTAAAATTGTAATTTTGAAAATAAATCTGTATAATCATGTAAACATAAAAAACAATAAAACATCAATACATAAACAAATTATAACATGAAATAATTATGAATTTAATGTGCACAATATATATATTAAATTTACAACATTAAAATAAAACACCTCAATAACTATGTGTAGGATTCCTTCAAAAAATGGCACATTCCAAGACATTGATCGTCTAATTGGGTAGGTAATTACATTGCATGGTGTCCCTATAATTTCTTGTGAACGAAAATAAAATAAAAATTTAATTTCTATTATCCTTTTGGGTAGCTTATTCCATAGTTTTTTAACCCCTTGAATTTCATTTTTATCTCATTCACGGAATTGTTTTTTGGTTACAATAGTTTGGAAGACATAATAGGATTAGGTTACTAGAAGAATAGTGTTAGTTATTTCTATATTATGGATTTTTATAGAGTGATATTCACTCATATTTTAATGGTCCACAACCATTATGAATTATATCCTTCTCAACCTAAAAAATAATGTTTTAAAAGAATCTCTATAATAGGGTTATTATTTAGTGAAAAATGAATGTTTGTTTACTAAATGGGTTTGATGTATAGGGTCATTATTTTTAGTGGGAGAATTTTCATTAAATATCCTTGATGAAAATAAAAAAAACCCGACAATCATATAATAGAAAATTGTTGTATATATATTGCATCACCATTGATGATAATAACATAAGATTAGTCAATGAAAGGAGAAACATAAATATAAGTATCTCTTAAGACCAGTAAAAAAAGAAATTTTATTATAGAGAATTATATGTGTCAAATAAACACCATCATAAGTAACCAATTGTTGGAGCTGTTCAACACATAAACCTAGATTATTATGAGGCCTAAACAGATTCTTTTGAGGTTTGAAAGACATTTGATGAAAAATTACCTATGGAATTTTAGTCAGGGTTAATTAGTAGGATTGAGAGTGATAAGTACATTGTATGATTTTTATTCACTTAATTGTTGTTATAGTTATTGAATTAATACTATTTTTACCGATATAAATATAGAAAAAATATTAATGATTATAAGAAATATTTTAGTCAATATTATGAATGAGTTGATAAAAAATAAAATAGGAATTTTTTTTATCAATTATCAATTTTATTGGTAGTTAAATTGGGTAAAAATAAAAATTTAATGAATAAGAAGATAGTTTGAGCATTAAAAAATGTTTCCAAAATTATATAGTCAAGGTTAGTAAAATCTAATGATAATCTAACGAAGGGTGGAGTAATGAATCTATCAGATGAAATTGATCTGAATAATCGAATGAGTTTATAAATCTCCATGGAATATTCACTTTAGATATTGGTGTAAAATAAATTTATTCATTGGTTTTAAAAGGTATATGATACCAAATTAATACATTAATTTTTATAAATAGAAATGAGATCAAAATCAAAGGAATAATTGATAGAAATTGGTTTTACATTCAAGTGATTAATCGAATATTTACTACATGAATGTAACATAATTTACAAAATCGTAGTAGATATTATCTAAATTAATTTTCTCTTAATTTTATACATCTTAAATGATAAAAGGTTATAATGGGTAAAAATTATTTGTTATGAAAAACAAAAAATTATTAATATTCTACACTTATGATGATTTATCCTATGGTCTTGATCAGGAAAATAGGATTACTAATGACCTAAACCATCTTATTAATTTGATGTAAGGAATGAAAATGGAATTTATCAAAACCAAATATCTTAAAGAAGGTGATTAAAATTATATAGTTTACAATTATCTCCAAAGAGCCACAAAATTTGAAAGGAAAATTGATGTTTTAAATAATAATGGGTGTTCCTTGGAAACAAATATGACTCGGTTATATAGGTTGTCTCTTATTATAGGAATATCATTAATGGTCCTTGTTATTTAATGAATATTATCGAAGGTATAATCCAAAAAAAATTCAATAATTAGGATAATTATATTATATATGCTGTAACTAAAAAATTTGAAGTCAAAGAAGCTGTTTTTGGATTAAATCATGGATGTTTACCGGGCCCAAATGGGTTAAAAAATATTTATTTCAAAATAATGGGATATAATTTTGGTTGATGCTTTGAGACTGCTTAATAAATTTTTTAATAGAGGGTAGATTTCATATGGAATAAATTATCAATTTCATTTCCCCATTCTGAAACTGGTGAATGAGAATGAAATTCATCTCATCAGACCAGTGGAACTCAACAAAATATTATGAAATCATTGGGAAAATTCTTGTCCAATGACTAGAGAACATTGCTAATAGGATTTTGTTTTGAAATAAATTCTCATTCATTAATGGAATAGCATTTCAAGACTAAATCATCACTACTTCGTAATGTGTCAACATTTTCATAAAGCCTACTAGGGGAGTTAATATATTTAATAATCTCGATGTGAAAAAAATATTTTGACACATTATATTCGGGTTTTATATAGAAAGGTCAACTTAATTTTGGATTTGATGAGACGTTCATTAAATATTTTAACAAAATCCTAACTTCATCCCATTTTTTCCTAATAAATGGATCTCCAAAAGGTTACATGACATACTATTAATGTTTTAAAAAAATTGATCAACTTTCATTGATTATTTTACTTATTCTTGGAGATTATTTGATCAAATTTTTCTCTGGATGGTTAATGATTGTAAAGTGAAATATATTAGAGATGGAAGAGTTATTGTTTCCCCCATACATTTACTGCATGTTGGTAAAATTATACTCTTCATCAAAGGTAGAAAAAAACATCAAGAATTTCTAGAATGTTCTCATACATTATAAATAAGTATCCAGACAAGATAAAAGTTGGGAAAATTCCTTACATTTTGGATTAAATACTACATTTTGAAATGTTAACATTTCAAAAGTCCGGGAAATTAAAGAGAGATAACATCCATTCACCTATCTTGCTGTTTCTTTATTATGGGGTCAGACTTTTACCATCCACGTATCTCACATTATGAGTCAAATAAAAAATCAATTAGCCTCTCAGAAAGCCCCAAATCTATCGATGGAGGGAAAAACTATTATTGTGAAAGAATTGATTTTTTTAAATTTGGTTCTTTATATAATTGTTTATAAATATACGATTCCACTCATAAATAATATTACTATGTGCATGAATAACATTATCTATAATGGAATAATTCATTAAAGGAAAATTTCCACTTTCTCATGGAAGGAATGTTTTCAACTAGTTGATCACGGAAGTATTAGTATCAAAAACCACATTAAATCCAATAAATCCTTGAAAATCAACTTTATATTGAGACTCATCACAAATAATTCATTGGATCATTCATTTATATAAATCAGATTCATCAGAAGTCTCAAATATGGAACTCAAAACAACATGGTATCTTCTGTTTGGTCTTGTTTTAAAACCTATTTTCCAATGATTATAGTGAATTATTATTGATTGGTTAACATTAATTATTATCTAAAATTTTGGTTGTATAATTAGAATGGTACGTCTCTAATTAAATATTTAAGCTACCCAGATCCCTTACTTAACACTAAAGTGTCAATTAAAGGGAAAATATAGGCCTCATTGGACACTCTTCCAAATGATGTTAAAGAATTTGTTAGCAATTATACCGATATAAATATGAAGGAACAATTATTTTTGATTCATCCATCAATGTAAGGATGAAATCAAATTTTTATTACACTGTGATGGTTCAGGGACAACCCAAAAACTGGGATAAGATAAAAAATAAAAGAATGACATATCCCTTATAGTCCTCACTTTCATAGAGGATAATGCACGCCCGACTTCCTACTGACACATTCATACAGATTGATGGAATTAATATATGTTCACGATGTATTATGTACAATAAACATCACGATGATCTAAAACATTTATTACATAATTTTCAGCCTCATTTAGTTCAATGGGATGATACTTCAGATCTCATTGAGGTCTCTATTCCCTGGGCATCAAACATTCAGGACCAACTTATTTCCTCCACCATTATGCCACATTCCTAGCAGTTGTGGAATCTCATTATGGATTCCAACATTGAAATTTTCCATGTCATTTGGACATATCATGAAAAAATGGATCCATTATTGTGTTCCGTTCTCTTTACAATCTACGTTGGATCAAATTATTATGGCTATTAAAAATGAAAATTTCATTCAAATAGGTTTTCGTGATAACTATATCCATGATTTTATTATGTTAAATAGTTTTGGTATTATAGGAAATTAACATGCACCAATGGGAACCTTGTAAGATATATGGATTTTCCCTATAGTGGGTTGTATCAAATGAATCACAGATGAAGCTTTGAAAACTCATATTTGTGATGCAGTGGGATGTATTTATGGTTTCAATGGAATATATATTAATCTAATGGTATAATTTATGTGGATAATCAATGTGGTCGATATTGAAATGAAAAATAGTTAGATCATCTAATGGATCGAGTGTTATCCTTCCACCATTGTACAAAAAATCATGAATGGTTTTATTCATATTTTATGGAAGCTCATCACTTGATGGATCTAATGCTTAGAATCTACCTCATACAGAAGTTACATAATCACTTATTCCATCCATGAATAAATTTATATAGAGGATGAGATTTCCCATAAAGGGATCTCTACTATTGATCTGACACTACCCAATGATGTTCCAGATGATATTCATTCTTTGTTGTAAAGGAAATTTTTGGAAAAATAATTCTTTCGATATGTTTAAACTTATTACTTTTTTAATAAATAGGAATAGTCTTTTTAGAAAATATATCAACTTCTACTAAGAGATTTTAATTTAATTAATGGTTGAATAATAATATCCACATAATTTACAACATTGTGTTATCCCTCATCAATGATCACCCTGGAGTATTTTTTGTTATACTTATATTTTATGGTTTGGTTTAATAAATTATTTTACTTCATATAGATGGTTTTATAAGAGATATGATAACTAGGTAAATAAGGTAATAATTTGAAACATATTACATGGACTAATTTGGAAGTGTAAATATAGAGTAATGATGTATAATCATCAATATACTTTGTGATGTATGATTATTATTATTCACTATTACCAATATTTTCTGAGATACATAGCTTGAGAAACATTATAATTTTATACCTCACACATACAGGTTTGACAATAACTCAGATAATACTAGATTGGTTGGGTATATTATTGTTCATTTAATTTGGTAGAGTTAAACCATTATGAGATTCTTCCACTTGTATGATGAGTTATAAAATTTCATCCTTGTTTAAACTAGATTAATGAAATGCATGTTCATGCTTAGTTGAAATCCTTTGGGTTTTTTCATCATTGTAGATGAGTTCATGTGATGTATTCCTCCATTAGATGACATGATGTATTCATCGACCATGTTAGTCTTTTTTGTAGAATCATGAAAGGATGAGTTTTCTTATAAAAGCATGATGTGATAAATATCTAGTTGTCACTAAATATCATGAAAAAATGAATAATATATGTGTACATATGATGTATATGATACATTGTATCATGGAAATGTTAATATAGTTATAAGAGTATTTTTTATGGAGATCACATTATTCCACCTTGTAGATTGAGTAGCACATATGACTTTCTAGAAGACTCTCTTTACAAAAATATATGAAATATGAATTTTATATTTATTTTCAATGAAACTAATTCTCATAGGGCCACACAGTTAGGCCTTGGGACAAGGATATTATTTTTAACAAATTATTTATTCCAAAATTAATGAAGTTTGATAAAGCCACAACCCAAAGAGTTTGGGTGTATTTACAATTACTTATAAAAATTTACATTAATTCCTTAGTTAATTATTTGAATGTGGGTGATTATTGGATGATCTCTATGATTATGTGAATCAATTAAATCAGTTTTAATTTATCTTACTATGAATCTTAGTTAAATAAAATTCACTATAAAGGGAATAAATTAAATCTATTATGGATGGATAAAATTATTTATATTCATTAAATAAAGTCAATAAATAAGTCTAATGGAATAAGTTTATGTCGATATGATGAATATGGATGAAAATTTCTCACTAAATGAAATGTTTCAAGGTTGAATATATAAAGGCAATATATCTATCCTATTAGAGGTGACTAACTACATACATTCACTTCTACATGTCTCTTTATATTAACATACCATTTTTCTAGACATTGATGGTGCTAGAACCCCACAACATATTAATATCCTCTCATTATAATCATGGAACCACATGTTAGTGCACCGACCACCTTGGTAGAATGGATATGTCTACTTATATAGTGATATTCATCAAGCTAACACAATTGATATGGATGATACTACATTTGATAACAAGGTACTCATAAAATTTTTATTTTTCAGTTATATATCAAGGTTATATTATAATGGATAAAAAAGATTTATATATTTGTATATTTCCTTCCACTACAAAGGTTCATACGATGATCCTCTAAATTTATCAGTTGTCTTCACCTCTTCAATAAAGAAATTCAGACCTAAAATTACATTAATCAATTCATACACTGTTTACTAAAAATAGATGATTCTTCTACGCAGTTACCATAATTATAAAAGTAATTTGCAGTGTTCCCCAATTAATCTGCATTTTGATGATGCTGATATATGATTGATGTAATTACATGGTTATGCCTCAATTTTAATTTACTTTTAATTGATGAATGAACATGTTCTAATTTCACACATTTATGACGTTTATAAACTATTAACAGTGATAAACTATAGCTAAGACACTGATAGTTATAAATTATAAATCAATTAAAACATATAGAGGAAAATATATTTACATAGATTGTAAATTTAGTAATATGTTATATATATTTTTACTAAAACAATCAATTCATAACATTTTACATTTATCTATAATTAAATATCCATGACATGATCTTGAGGATTTTTTAATGGATTAGTTTATCATTAATTTAATAAACAAAAAAACCCAAGGGAGAAACCTAATGATCCTTCAGTGTCATAGATTTTATAAACTACCATTCTCATTTCACTCATGGTGTAAAAATACACCCTTGAAGACTCCCATGGTACCTACTTTTATTAATATATTATGCATGTGGATGTTATGGGTTCTGGGGGTTTGGAATACATAAAAAATTACCATAACACGAAGGTTTTAATATTCATAGAGAGTGGTTTGACACATATTTCATCAACAAAGAATGAATATGTAATTCCATTAAATTATATAAAAAAATAAAAAATAATACCCCATACAATTTGAATAAACCATTGGTCTAACATATCAAGACCTATCATCAATCAGTTCAGTTACCATGATTTTATATATATTTTTTATTTTATATATAAAAATATATAAATACAAATAATTTATTTAGATATAATCAGATATATTACCTTACAGATATAATTACCTAGAAAGGAAATTTAGTAAAATAATATATATATATCATCATTAAATTATTAACATTTTTAATTAGTTCTGATTAAATAAATGTGAAAAGATCTTGAGGATTTTCAATGGATTGGATTATCATTATTTTATTAACCAATAATAACCTAGGTGGAATCTACTTAGGCCTCAATTATCATGGATTTTCGTGACTACCATTCTCTTTTCATTCCAAGTGACATCGATCATCAATCCCACATACATAACATGTTGGAGTTGGTATCCTGGGACTAGTGGTTTTTACTTTGATTATGTATATATTCGATGATTGAAATATTAATAAATATGCTTATTACATATTCTTCATTAATTTATAAGAATATGATGTTATAATTTTCAAAATTATGCATCACATTGATAAGGTCTTAATAGTTCCCCACAATGATGTGAACCATGAAATCCTGTGACAAAAATATGACATCATGATCTATGGTCAGATTATATACTATTATGGGAGATAATGAACAAATAATTTTTGGTGAGAGTGCTCCTAAGTGGATGAGAATTCTTCTCATGGAGGTACCACATGGTGATCTCTAGGATGGTAGATTATTATAATAAAACTACCTTCAATAATTCTTCATGTTTTGGTATCATCAGACATTTCTATCAATGAGAATGTGAAATGGTCCATATAATTTATGATAATCATGTAACATTTTATAGAATCACGCACTTATATTTTCTAATTAAAACCATGTCTCTATATGTTTTTGGTGTTGTATGGAATGTTGGGCGCATCATGGTAGATAAGTCATTAATGGTAAGCAGAGGCTGGATTTTTCCCTTACATCTTGATACAAGTTGATCTCTCATCCCTTTAATTAGAATAAAATTTTTTTATTAAAATTCCAGGAACAAGTTGAAATGACACGTTTATTTCTAATAGTCAACAAAATATATTTGAAACACATTGGATGGTGAGAAATATGTGCATCCTCCTTGATGGGATATTGCAATAATGGGATTATATTACATTGTGACTGTTTGTATGTGGATTTCAGTTTTGAAACATTATGTTATTTATCATGGGTGCCTTGACCCATTTCTTGACAGTTATATAGAACATTAGGTAGCCCCACCTAATTCCAATGATAATGGATCCTAAAGGGTCACACATTATGTGTTTCTGATGATCCTAATTAAATTCATTTGAATTTAATTAATTGAAAAAATTTATTCTGAATAACAATGGATAATTTTTTTCATGTTTTATTAATAAACAATGTCTGGTAACGAATAATATATTTAAATTTAAGATATATTTGATAGATTAATAATTTCTAATGGACTTTTAATGGACCAAGGTCGATTATTTGGAGAAATATTAATCAACAGACCGATTAAATATATTGGTCGTTTGATAGGTTTGGGTGTGCCAAAAAATAAAAATAATAAAATTATTATTATTATCTTGCATGGGGTATATTGAGGATTATAATTTTATTTAAGGGTCAAAATGTAATTAAATAACATTTTAACCTGAACCCTTGCTCTATAAATAGAGGGTAGTCTTGATTTCATATTGCATCAAAATCTAAATATTGAGAATGGTTGAACACAATAAAACTTTCACTAGACTCCATATTTATATCTTCCTCTTAATAATGTGAAATGAAAGATATATCCCTTAAATATCAGAGGACGAGAGATCATTAAAAACAACTTAAGGCGTTCAACACATTGTTCTAGCAACCAAAGATAAATTGGATTTTCTTAGAGTTCAAAGTAGAATATGGGGAACATTGTAAGAGGGATTATATCCTTGTATACTCACAATTAAAAGAAGGAATCCCAAAATGGTATTTTCAAATTCTCAAATACTACATATAAAAAACAATTCTTAGATAAGGTATTAGTTTCATCTGATAATAAATAAATTAATTATAAATTTTATGTGTGAGATCCTTTCTAGGGGATTCGGGATACTAAATATTATTATAAATTTAAATACATCACCCACCACTTCATCCATCTTCTTAACCAAAAACCAATAACTAGTATCAGTGTGGAAAGATTTATAATTTATATTTATTTGTTTGATTATTGATCTATTTGAAATCTAGGATCAATGTTTCATTTCATATTAATCATTCTTAGAACTGATTTGAATTATCATGTCATTAACATATTAATGTTGTTCGTTCAATGCTTAATTTTATTAATGTTATAAGAATAGGTTATGATGAACCAAACATTCCACTGAGAAATTAAAAAAATCCATTTAATCATGGCTACATGATGTTTATCTGGATTACACATTGTGTACCCAAGAGAATTGCACCTAGATCCACCCAAAAAATAATTACATGCACATTGTTTATTAAACACCATGTGTATAATTGAGTAACACGTAGCATGGGATGTTAGATAATGGGGAATTCACTTATTGTGCACTCTTTGTAGTTTACAAGGGTTAGTGGTTTAAATCAGGAAATATGTGTGGTAATTATACATGTTGTTTACATGTGATACTAACAACTTAGAAATTTTATGATATAAAAGAGGTATATGAGGAGTACATAGTGTGTAGGTCAACATTTCTTACACACTTAAAACACACATATTTATTCATAGATAATAGCGGACACACAAAATAAGGGACCCATAATTCTTATCTATCATGTATATGGCATGTGATCTCGCTGAGATACATGAAGAAGTCCCATGAGAGTATATTGGGAACATAAAAACAGTATAGCATGGTGTGTAGATGTAATGTAGACACCACTTCGTCTAGCCGAATTAACATTCCAAATCCCTATGCGTGTAACCCAGATACTCTGCAACTGAGGTACACAACATGAAGTTCTATAGTACATGTCGTGCCATCTCTAAATTACTATAATATTTAAATTAAATAAATAGATAATTGAATCATTAAAACTGTATTTCATTTATTTTAACATTAATTATTTGAAAATTTATTAAGGGTTATAAGGAATTTAAAATTATTAGTTTATTTATTTTAATAAATATTTTATTATTTGTTCTTCAGTTTATTTTCTATATATCACAACAATGATGGGTATCTAAAAAATAAATTTTGATGGTCAATAAATTGAAAGGAAAATAGAAAATCAATTAATCAATAAATTAATTCATGAAAGTCTATTTATCTCATTAATAAATGTTGATTACGAATTCAATGATTAGATATTTACTTTTTGGAATACATTTCTTGTATGTCCATTCATGAGTTTGTCCAAGACCAGTGTATGTTTTGGATTTTTTATTTAATTTATTATAAGGGATTATAAATATTTAATATTAAATTCAACATGAATTACTATTATTCATTCCCCCTACATTATTATTTAGCACCTACCAGTCCATGATTTTTTATAAAATTCCCATTAACCAATCCTTTAGTACCTCACACCTACATGTGAGTTAAAAATGCATTTAACTAAGGAAATATCCTAAGGAATTTGGAGGAAAATCAAGAGTAATATTGTATGGAGCCATCTTAGGTAATATATAGGTCGAAAAGAGGAATATTATAGATTGTGATAGGTATGGAAGAAAGAGTTATCCCTCCCAGGTCATATGTTGATTTAATGCATGCCCATTAAATCAACCATTAGCTAAAACTCAAAAAGGTTATTTAAATATTTATTTATTTATTTCTATGAAATATTTAATTTATTATATGCAAGTCCATGATCACAAAGTAAATAAATTAATGGGAAAATAATGAATTTAAATAAATGTATTACGTGTAAATGTTTTACCCATTATATTTAATTAATTATGTAACATGAAATTAATATTAATGTGGAATTTAGAAAATACTAATGACTTAATATACACACAGTAGTATAAAATACCTTAAATGTTTAATAATTCATACATTTAGTTCTATAACATGATTAATAATAGAATTTATAGAACCAATAGTTTGAATATCCCTCATTAAGAGTCTTAGTTTTAAAAAGTTGTTATTTTGAGGGTTATGGGTCGAGTTAACCCTTTTACATCACGACATACATCCCTTTATAGACAAGATGTAACTAGAAGGCATGTATTATAAAAATCAAAGAAATTATTTATGGATAGGTGAGTCCACTCATTAGATTAAGGTTCTTCAATCCCAATATTAGAATAGTCCTGATTCCCTAAATACCAACAAGAAGCATGACCATCCCTCTTTGGAGTTATTCTATGGGGAAAATGGACCGATTCAACAATAATGTCTTAGAAACTAAAAATACCGGGGTCAATAGTTATTGATATTGAGACTTGATTAAATAGTGGGATGTTTAATAAAAAAATAAAAAAATAATTTCTAAAAAAATTTAAATAAAGAAAATTAATGAGAATATTCACTTATAATTGAGAAATAAAATGGAATATTTATGATTCACACCACTCCATTGATCAATATCATAGAAATAAAATGATCTCAGTATAAGTAACTTCAAAGGAGTTGTTCAAACACATTTGGGTTATTTTGTTCCATTAATGAAAATCTTACATGCTATAATCCTCATGTCATAATCCACCTTCACAAGAGGTGAGTGATGAAATGATCCACATCTAGGTAAAACATTTTTGCGATGTAGTCAATGTTATTAATTTTATTATTTCATATACTCTATTTTAAATTCATGACATATCACCAAAACCTAGATACTAATAACATTCTTTATCACCTTCATGGTCTTTACATGGAATGAGATAGACACAAGTGGTTTGAGATTTCTAATGCAATGGTTTAGATATATCCTAGTGATAATTTCTTAGATATGAATCATATTATCATGCTCATTTACTACATTCATAACCAAGTAATTTTAGGGTTTATACTTTTCAAAGAACTGGTCACTGATATCATTCTTTCATTACTCCTTTAGATATTCTCAGGATTTTATGTATATTATAATGTGAACATCATTGAGAAGTATCTTCTAGATATTCTCACAATTCTTCACTAACTATACAAGTAAATAATTAATAGAAATCCTTATATCACATTGGTGAATAAAATAAAAGTCAACTGATGATCTTAGAGCCCAAATATTTTTCAGACCCTTTAATGAAGAAGAATATTAAGGGTAATGATATTGAACATGATGCTATTTGTCTCTCACATGGCATGAATGTTCAATTGAAGAAAAAAATCATCCATCCAAAGAAGAAATGAAAAGTTTCTAGTGCATTTTTTATTATGTATAATTTACAAATTTTGAAAAATAATTTATTAGGTATTTCTTAACGTGATCATATATGTAGTCAAATAAAGGAACCAGGTTGATTAAAAAATATGATGAAGTAATGAAAGTTCTATGAGAATCCAATGGTGATAAAATTTCTATTTTAACTATGAGGGACTACCATAGAGAATTTCCGAATAGAATGATATTGGTCTTACATGAGTTTAATCAAGAACCATTAGTTTCTGAAAACCTTAATTTGTTATCCAAATTTGATATTGAGGTTTTTTATTTTCACGTTTTAAAATATTTCATTATTAATTTATAAAGATATCATTTGTTAAATTAAATCACATTGAAATAAAGATCTTTATGATTTAGATTACATGAACCATGTACTGTAAATAGATGAAAAAACTGTTTCAGAAGATTCATTCCACACAAAAAAATGGTATCACCAGATATGTTATGTAAGTGAAAAATGATTGACTAAATTATAATGATATGGTTTTTTAGATTATTTTCAAGAAATACCCTTTAGTATATGTCTTTCAGGTTGATAAGGTAAAATGGACAGAGCCCCATTTAATGGAAAAGGGGAAAGGACCGAAGTGATTCTTGAATTAGTTCATACAAGCCTGTGTTATCCATTTCCAATTGAGGTATGGGGTGGGTACTCATAATTAAAATTTGTTAACAATGTTTTTAATAGATATTGATATTTCTACTTAATGATATATAATTCAAATTCATTATATATGTTTTAGGAATACATGAATGAAGATAAGAACTAACTTGTTAAGAATATTGAGAAACTCTAATCATAACATAGTGGAGAATATCTTAATGAAGACTTCATTTATTAAATTTAGGATATTGAGATGCTATCTAAACTCAATTATCCTTATACACCTCAGAGGAATGATGTAAATGAAATACGAAACCACACATTGTTAGACATGGTTTGATAAATGATTATTCATGTGAGTGTACCATTTTATTTATGAAAAAAAAACGATACAGATAGTTTTAAAAATACTAAACTAAGTTCCAAATAAAGCGAAAGATAGTGTACCGTACTATTGGTGGAATGGAATAAAACTTGGTTTTTAAAAAGCACATTTTGGGGTTTCAAAGCATTCAATATTTCTTCTTTAGGTTACAAAAATTTCTCCATGAGACACAAAGTATTCCCTAATAGGATACCCTAATGAAATAATGTTAAATTACCCATATGAAACCTTAGAAAAAATTTATTAGTTTCAAGATAAAACATTTTCCTTGTGATGGAGAAGATAACACAATGATATTGTTTGATAGAGATAGACTTCTATAAAGTAGATTATCTAGGTACACAAGGGTTTAAATAGGAACAAATTCCATAATGAATCATGAAAGAAGAAACTGTTCTAGAGACACAAGTACTGTGAATGATTACAAGAGTGGTTAAACAACTAGAATGGCATGTTTTAATAAATAAAAATGATGATGACTCATTATAATCTTATAATAATGATAATATTACATATAAGGAAGTAGTAAGTGGTACATATGTTTCCTGGTGGTGAGATGCCAAGAATTATAAAATGGATTCTATGTACAAAAACCATGACTTGATTTTGGTATATCCTCCAATGGTTCTATGTACCATTTTTTGTAATTCCTTATTCAAGAAGAAACTAGACATGAAAGGAAATGTAAGAACCAGAAAGGCATGAATTATTACAAAGGGTTAAAAATGTTTCATAGAATTGACTATGATGAATACGTTTCACTAATTGTAATAAAAAATACATTAGAATTATTCATTCCATTACTGCCTTTCATGACTATCAGATTTAGAAAATGGATGTCAAAACAGACTTCCATAATGGAATCCTTAAAAAATATTTCAACATGACACAACCTGAAGGGTTTTTAACCCATAGGATGCAAATAATATATGGATTTTCAAAAATACATTTATAGATTAATGATACAATCCAAATAACGTAAAATTAATTCTAATTAAGCTATAATTAAAATTTTATATGAATGAATTAATGTGATTTTTTTTCTATATGTTCTTCAATTTTAGTACAATCATTTTTAATAGTATATGTTGATGATATATTACTTATTATATAAGTGATAACATTCATACAGACTGTTAAGGCCTAGTTGATTAAATTATTCTCTATGAGGACTTATATGAGGTATCATATATTCTTCAGGTCAAGATCCATAATGATTGGTCAAATAGATTTCTCCACCTAAGTTAATGAACATATGTTGACATGATATTGAACAGATTCAGCGTGGAAAAATGTATGAGGGGACTGTTTTTAATGTCAAATTACATTATCCTCTCTAGTAAAATGTGACTTCAGTCACATGAGAAAAGAAATTACCAGGAAAGAATTATATATGGGTTAGATATTGGGTCATTCATGTATTCTATAATATTTATTATGATATATTTTACCCACACTATTAGAGTAGGAGGATGTTATTATGGTGACCCAAGTGATTTTCATTGTATTCTAGTGAAAACTATCATTAATTATCTAAGGTGTATTAATTATATGTTCTTAGTTTATAGATGACATAAGGAACTAGTTAGAAGATGTCATATAGAAGCTAGTTTCTAAATAGATCAAGATGAAATGAATTCAAAAATAGGATGCATATTTACTTTAAATGGAGGTTCTATGAGATGGATGTTCTCAATGCATGGTACAATAGAATATTCTATAGAAAATGATGAGTATTTCTCCTCTAATGATAAAGATAAATAAGTTTTATGTTTGAGAAAATTCATCCCACATCTTGATGTAGTATGTATAATTAAGGATAATATCTCACTCTATTGTGATAACAATGTAGTAGTAGATCTCTCCAAAGAGATGAGGAAACATTAGTGAACTAAGAACATACTTCAAAATTATCATATCTTGAGGATTTTTCTTAGAGGGTAGAAGTTAAAATGTAGAATATTTCTATTAAAGACAATGTGGCAGAACCCTTCAATAATCCTTAACTTTGATGAAACATGATAATCATATTAAGTCTTACTGATTTATAGTTATAGGCTAACAGATCTTGTCCAAGCAGGATTTTTTGGGTGTTCTTGTTCAAGTACCAACTATTTCAACTCTGATTACTGGTATATTGGTTGATTGGAATATTAATAAATCCAATTATCAAATATTGGTCATTTAACATCATGACTCTTATGTAATGATTTCCTAGAGTACAAATCACATTAATAAGGTTATAACAATTCCATGATATGATGGGAACCTTGAAGTGCTATGATGATATTCCTAAATAATGTTTCGTAGTTGGATAAAGTTCACTGATAGGACATATAGAACATAGATTTTCATGTATGACTACTTTTATGAAGATGAGTATTCTTCTAATCATGTTCATAATTCCAAATCTCCATGATGGGAGACTATGAGATCATTCCTTCTAGTAGGAATTCCATAAGTTTTGGTGTCATCAGATATTCCAATACGAGTGTGTGTGAAATGTTCCATAGAGATTAATATTGTCATTATTTCATTTCATGACTGATGCTCTAAGATTTTTGTAAAAAATGTTATTTGATATGTTCATGACATGGTAGGGAACGTTTGATGGGTCCCGATTGACATGACATTAATAGATAATTATAGTATATATGGATATTGATATCTTCGTTCTTTGATTTGAATAGAACCATCTCACCCAATTTCAAGGCCATGGTGAAATAATATGTTTATTTTAGATAATCAAAGAATGGTATATCGATAATATAGGTTGGGGTCACAGATGTGAAACCTTCTTGAAAAGATATTATGACAATGCGATTACGTTAAATAGTGAGTGTTTTTTTGTTTTTTTGTCATAATGTCATTTATTTATCTATATAGGGTTCCTTTACCCCATTATATATTGTAATGTTGCAATTTATGTAATCCCACCCAATTCAAATGAGAAAGAATCTAATTGGGTCACACACTATATGTTTTTGATGACCAAAATTAAATTATTTTTAATCACAATTAATTGAAAAAATATTATTCGTAATACTCAGGGATAATTGTATTCACATTTTATCAGTCATAAATGATTAATGATCATGAAATATTTAAATTAAATAGTTTTTTGGAGTTTAATAATTTTTAAAGGATTTTGAAATGACCATGTGGAATTTTGATGAAATATATTAATTAACAAGTTGGTAAAATAATATATGTTATTTAACATGTTGGAATTCACAAAATAATTAATATAATATAATTATTATTATATAGTATGGGGTTTATTAAGGATTATATTATTATTTAACCGAAAAATATATATTGAATATTATTTTAACCTAATCCCAATCCTGATAAAAGACAATTATGTATATTGTGTATTTCATTAAAAATCAAATCATGAGAACCCATGAATTCAACAAAACTCTATATCGACTCGTCATTTCTCTCTTACGCTCAATAATGAGAAACATAAGAGAGACCCCTTTAGGATCGAAGGGTGAGGGATGAAAATGAATAATTCAACACAATTGAATCATTGCACTAGAACCTAATGATCGATTCTCATTGCTTGTAGATTAAAGGAGCACATGTGGATCACATATTGAAGGATTCGATATTTGGATCCCCAAAGCACAATAACGGAAATATAAAAGAGACTTTTGGGATAGAGAACATCTACGTCTACGAAAAAATTATTAGATTTATTATTCATTTTTTATATTGAAAAACCAATTAATTATAAATATTATATGCAAGATCCCTGGTCAAGGTTTCATGAAACTCAATATTAAATGAAATTTTATTATATCTCTGACGACACACACTTTTAGAACTCTATGAACCAATGGATACTCCTCTTATTACAATATTAACCACATTCATGTGAAGGGTTTCAGGGATTTGGAATAAATAAAAAATTACAATAAACATGCCATTACATACATTATTTGATGGGGTGATGACGCAAAGTTCATCAAAAAAGATATTAAATATAATAATAAAAATTACAGAACCAAATAAATAAGGTTTTTTACATATAATTCCAATCAATATTTGTTCATTTATCTTAATACTAGTGATTAATAAATTCAATTACTCTATTTTTATGTATAGTTATTCATTTTATTTTAGGTTTTGGGTTATTATTAAGCACCCCATAATTAAACATGAATTCCCTAAGATCAAATATAGGGAATTATTTACATTGTTATAAAAAAATATTATTATTCCACCAATTTGGGCTTTCTGGCAATGTATTTGGGACTTTGGGCCACCAATATTAGGAAGAGATGTAGTATAATAGGACTAGGCATATGTCATTATAGGAATATGATGGAAATATTTTATAACAATACCGAGAAATTTATTGGTGAGTGGATCAAAAGATTAATGAGTGTATTGATACTTATCTTCCTGCCCTCCACCTACTTTGATTTTTAATGTGGGATGATGAGATATCCTTCTATGGTGCGATGGAGGGGAGCATAATGCATTGAAATATAGAAAATTTTAGTTTTTATGCCATGTTATTTTTTAGGGAATAAAATTATATAACAAATATTTTTTTAAAAAAAGTTGACGATGAGCTAGTATTTCAGTCATAAATAATAAATTTCACCATATTTATTTGCGATGCAATTATTCTTCGATCGTGAAAGTGTTTTCCACACCTACACGTGCAATATAGGGTAAAAAATATGAAGTACATACTATGTTGTGCATAAAATAATATATTCCAAAAAATAATTATTTTCATTGGAATTATACCTCTCTCACAAATCAGAAAGACTATTTTTGATGGATATGTCAGAAATATTGGTTTTCAAGATGGATTGGTTGAAAAAATTATGCCGATAGGATTATTTATAAAAAATATTTCATTTGAAAATATTATTTAAATATAAAAATAATATTTATTTGTAGTGTTTTTTGTGACAAATATGTTATCCATTATAAATAATTAATGCAGTTCCCAAAAACCATCACAAATAGAGGTTTTTTTTCAAGGAAAATTCATTTGAAAATTGTTTATGATAAAAATATATAAATAGTCACCCCTCCACTTCCCATTCAATCCTTAAATGTTTAGTTTATCTTGAGAACTCTATCTAATTTAAGTTGTATTATTAATCTATTTAGATTCGAGATAAAATCTAAAAATAAATATCTAAAGTACCAATTCCGACGTATTTTTTCATTTTATTAATTATTAATTTATTTTAAAGTGATATATATTTAGTTATATAATTTTTAATTACATAATATACTAAAATTAAATTATATTTTATATTGTTCTCTAGATGTTTTTTAAATTAATATTATATTTTTATAAACTAATTAATATTATAATAAAATAATGTTTAATTCATTAGTCTCAATAAATATTGCATTAAATTTGTGAAAATTATAAAAAATTAATATATATTTTTATAATTTATTATAAATGTATTTAATTTAATATAATTTTTTTAGTAATGTTCAACAATGTAGAGTAAATTTGGGTTAAATTTGAAAAAATTAAATTATTTTTGAAATAATTTTGTATAAATTCATTTAAAATAATATTAATTATTAAAAATTAGTATAATATAATAAAAAATGTAATATATTGATAAAATGTAATAAAAAGTTTTATATATTAATATAATAAAAAAAAATTTATATAATTAATTATAAAAGAAAAAGATATAGCATAAATAAATAAAAATAGTAAAAAGTAAAGAAAATTATTATAAATTAGTATAAAATCCTCAAAAATTATATAAATTATTTATATATTATAATAAACTCGTCGGTAAATACTCTAAATCAATATAAATTTTTATATACAAATAAAAAATATTAAAAAATATAAATTAATTAATAATAGTATAATTTATTATCAATTAATTAAAAAAATTTATACATGATAAATTATTATAAATTATTGTTAATCTGTTAATAGTTTTTATAAATTTTTATATATCAATTAAATAATTTTAATATTTATAGTTAATAATAAATAGTTATAAATTTTAACAAATTTATATAAATTATAATAAATTTTTATAAATTTTTATAACATATGAAAAATTTGTAACTGTTAGAATAAAATTAAAAAAATGGTAAAAAATTACATAAATTATTTAAATTTTTATATTTTTATAAAATTCTATTAATCTAATATAAATTACTTGAAATTACTAACAAATTGTAAAAATTAATATATATTCATATAATATAATAATAATTATCATAATATAGTATTAATAAATCGATAATTATATTAAATTACATTGAATTACCGTAAATCCCTAAAAATTAATATAAATTATTATTGGTTTGAAAAATTATTTTATATTAGTATTAATTAATATAAATTATTATATAAGAAAAGTTCTTGACTTGAGAATGCCTGGTAAGAAAAATTTATTTAATAAAATAGAAATGTAGAAGAAAACAACAATAAACATGTGGCAAGTAAGTGGCACCAAACATGAAAGGATCAACCCAAATACAAACAAAAACCATAAAATGAACTAAACCCCCTATTAATGATAGATCCATTTGTCCAAATTTGAATCCTAAGTACCCTATGGAATAATTAGTTGATGCCATCACATTCTGGATGCACACTCTTGAGGATGAACCATCAGTCCCAAAGATCATCTCAAAGGCCCAAAAGAAAAAAGTCCACAAAAGGCTAGCGACCCACATTGAGAAATGAGAAAAACTATACCGACATAAAATCAATGAGGTTAATGAAATGTTGTTCCCAGTCTTTATTCACACTATATCCTAAGAATCGCCCTGCATTTCAAGAATTTTCACCATCCTATTGGAATGTCCGCCACCACAAAGCAATGATCACCAATCAACTTTATCATCTCCAACTACTGGGATACCAAGATGTTCAGTACTCATACAGTAACCCCTTCATAGAGAGGCAATTCAAACCCTCATGTTGAATGAACATGGCCTCTCAAGGTCGATCACTAGCCAACATTGTGTACAAAACAACACAACCAAAAATATCACTACCATCATTGGTGCACAGATGCCCTTTCATCGGATGACACATTCTTGAAAAATCTAACTGCTCACTGGAGGTTCGTTAAAACTGATACCAGAAATCATGTTATAACCACTATGATGGCAGTTCACACATAATTTCCCCACACAATCATTAGATCCACCAAGATCCCAATCCCAAACCTCATTGTCGTCTGTTAATTAATGAACAACATCTCATACATTGGATGGTTCCATCATCGTCGACTAACACACAAAGAATTAAACCTATCCTCCTCCTTTGACCCATAGATCCTATAATATTGAAGTGTCCCATGATGTTTAGGTTCCACTTGGAGACAATGATTTACATCTCGAGGGCTCAATGTGCCCCAAGATAGACACTATCACAAACCGAGTCCATCATCCAAAAATCATCACCAACCAATGGTAATCGATGTCAATGACTTCCCCACATCATCATCAAATCTTTTTCCCTACTTATGAGTGGGATCATAAGAGGTCCGGAGAGATCATGAGGAAAATCTTTCTTTACAACCATTTCCAAAACAACCATGAGAAGATTCATTCTTTTGAGCATAAAACAGTGGGAAAATAAATTCTTTTTCCGGATAAATTCAGATAGTGTTTGATCATTATGAGAGATGATCAATACCAAACAATCGCCATAACGACTACCATAATTGGATAGAGATAGATTCTTTCCAGAAGAGAGAGAAACAAAATAAAAATTATTATATATCATTATAAATCAATTAATAATATGTATAAAGTATTACAAATTATTAATAAATTAAAAAATTGATATAATTTATTGAAAACTGATATAATTATCACCAAAATTGAATAGATTAGTATAAATTACAATATTTTTCCTATATGTTTTAATAAATAGATAAGAATTTTAATAACTTAATATAAACTATTACAATTTTTTATATTTTAAAATTAGTTATTATAAATTATTGTAATTTTGTTTAAAATATTAAAAATTTGAAACAAATAGTATTAATTATTGCAATTTAAAACAATTTGTTATAAATCAGTACCGATTCATTAGTAAATAGTGTAACTTAATAAAAACCTTTTTAAATTAAAATAAATTATTATAAATTATTATAAATTAGGATACTTTAATAAAATATTGAATAAAAATAAAAATTCATTAAAATTATTATTAATGTGTTCCCAATTAGTATAAATAGTTATAATTTAGTTACAATTTTATAAATTTATGTAACATAAAAAAGTAAATAAAAATTTAAATAAATTGATATTAATTTCTTAAAATTATTCTAAGTTAATAAAAATTATTTTATAATAGTATAAATTATTACTGATTGATATAATTTATTCTAAAATGAAATAAATTAGAAGAAATTGTTATAAATCAGTACAAATAGATAAGATAAAAAATTCTAATCTGATATAGATTGTTATAAATTGTTTTATATTATTATAAATTTATATAAATTTATATAAATTAATCAAAATTGTAATTTTTTTTTAATTTATTTTAATTATAAATTTGTAAGAATTTATATAAAAAACTAATTACTATTAATTTTTATATAAAAAATGCCTTGAAATAAATAGTGGTTTCTATTATCAGATCATGATTATACAAGTAATTAAAGAAATAAAAATGGTTATAGTGTAAATATAGTCTATATCAAGTGTATCAAAACATTTCTATAGGATCCATTAATCTAGTAATTGTGATCTGGTTTTTAAATTATTATATTAAAACAAGATACAATGGATTTCATTATGAAGGATTAGCCATTGTATAATTCATGGGATACTAGATACAATTAAGGTTTCCATATTACAATGAAAAAACAAGTACATAGAAAAAATTATTTAAAAATAGGAGACCATTCAATGATTCACTACTGTAAATCCCATTTTCACCAATGCTTATATCCCAACGGTTTGATAAACCGTTGGGAATGGCTATGTATACCAACGGTTTTCAGAAAACCATTGGTATAGAGGATTTTATGATGAAATTTACCAACAGTTTGTAAAACCGTTGGTATAGGCCTCAATTATTACACTTTTACCAATGGTTATACACTAACCGTTGGTATATGTTGGAATCTATGCCACATTTTACCAACGGTTTAAAGAAACCGTTGGTATAGGACTACATTCCCAACGGTTTTTTAAGACCGTTGGGAACGTTTTCCCCTAAATCTAGATCGGGTGTCCAGTAGCCCATCCGCTCGACTGTAGCCCTAAATTAAAGGTCTCTCGACGCTCTCTCGTTACCCACTCTCCAAAACTCCATCCATCCTCTTTAATCAAACAATTTTTCTGTTCTACACAACAAATATGTAATTTCTACCCCAGTTATAATGTTATTCATATATTTTTTTATTTTCTATTTTGATTTGACCTAAACGTCTAGGATCTCTCTATACAAAGACTCAGAAACTCATTCCACTCATATATCCATCTTAAATCAAACAATTTTTTAGTTATACACTCTAAATCTATAAGTACTACCTTAGTTTTAATGTTTTGAATCTATTATTTTTGTTTTCTATTTTAATTTGGTATAAACAAGGTTGTGTTGTTTATGGCATGCGAAGTTTAGTGATATTGAGAATGAATTGGATGTTGGTTGGGTGATGGATTGGAATTGTGATGTTTTTTGGATTAAGTTTAGTTAATTTTCCACGAATTATTTAGGGATTTACTCCCTTTAACAGAGCCCCCACTCTTCTTGGACCCTGGACACCCCCCTCTTTGACCCTGGATAGTCCCCCCGTCCTGGAACTTAGATAGCCTAGCCCCCGTTTTTCTTGAAACATGGACAACCCCCCTCCTGTACCCTGGACAACCCCCTCCACCATCCTCCCAGGACCTTGTATAGTCCCCCTCCTTCCTGGAACATAGGAAGCCCCACACCCTGGACCCTAGATAGCCCCCCTCCTCGATCGACCCTGGACAACCCCCCTCCTTCCTGGACCATGGACATCCCCTTCTCCCCTTCTCCTTGACCCTGGACAGCACCCCACCCCCCTTCTTGGACCCTGGATAGCCCCCACCCCTCCTCCTATACCTTGGACATCCCCCTCATCTCCCTCCTCTGCAACCAAATACCCCCCCACTTCAAAACATTGACCACCAAACTTGGACATGATGGATTTTCTCTAAAAAGATAGATTTGATCCTCAAACCACCTTAATAATATCCTAAACAATGCTTATAATGTGGTTTTCACCACATAAAATCCAATTGTATTCCAAGTCACTAGTCTATCATCCCTTTGCTAGATTTTACAAAAAGCGTTCAACCTTAAAGATCCATATAAAAATAAATTGATATAAGACATTTGATAATGGATTAAAATTTCAAATTTGGATCCAATGAGGAATATTTGAGATATTATGCATCATGTCCATTAGTAAATCCATTTCTATATATCTGATAAGTTATTTTTTACAATTTTCATACATTAATTGTTTGTAAAAATGGGACAATCATTTATAAAGGCTCTAATATATAAAAATGAATATATTTGTGGATGCAGCTTAACCAACAATGTCTAGCTTCTCTGCCTCATCCATGATCATCGATGTGCACGTCCCGTCTCCATCTGAACTCGCACGACAGGTGACTCAGCGTCTGGATGACGACGAGCACCATATTCTCTTACTTCCACACCATATTCACGCCCTCTACGCTCCTGAAGTGATCGATCCCACTAAGCGTCCCTGTGAGCTTGATGACACGGCCACCAGTTCTTGTAAGAGGCAGTGGAGTTCTGAGCTGATGGACCAAGACGATTGACCAGTGTCCATCCATCTCGCTGAAGACGTAAAACTTAGAACTTCCTGGGAGGAAACCCTTGTTCTAGAGTTTCATCATTTTACTTTTTTTACTTGGTTTTAGGAAATAAAAATGGCATGTATGCAACAATTTTTAGCTGCTTCTGATCTGTATGTGCACTTGTCCTTACTCAGCTTGACTGCTTCTATATTTTTGATCCTTAGTGTTGTTTTTTATGAAATGATGAGGATATGTGCTGTCTATGTGTAGATTTTATAGGTACATAAGTATGTGGACTTTTCATTATTCCATTCTTTCAGTTCTTAGGCCGATGGTACGAGGGAGGTTCGTACAAGAGGTAGACGAGCATCTCCGCGTACCCGACTAGACCATTCCCCTCCAACCAAACGCATTTGGATTCTATTAAAACCAAAAGAAAATGATCCATGGGTCAAATGTGATGTGTATAAGTCAACCCCGCCTTATTAAAAGGCACGGTGTGGCCATGATCACTCAAACTGCTTCTCTTTTGTTCAAAATTGACTTATTTTTAAGTGAAATAAACCACTGACATATGGGAAACCAACCAAACGCCTTCATATTGTGGATACACTTTAGGAAAACGATCCATGGGTCATATGTGACATTTAAAAGTAAACTTAGCCTCAATCCGATGCACGGTGTGGCCGGTATCACTCCAAGTGTATGTATTTTGTTTAAAATGGACAATATTTTACGTACATATGCCAATCCAATAAAACAAATTTTGATTATGTTGATACCTTTTCACAATGATACATGACTAATATGTGTCATTTACAAGTCAACCCCGCCTCAATTCGAGGCTCAGTGTGGCCGATACCACTCAAAGTGCCTCTGTTTTGTTAAAAATGGACTTAATTTTAAGTGAAATCAACAACTAACATACGAAAAACCAACCAAACGCATTTGGATTCTATTGAAACATAAGGAAAACGATCCATGAGTAAAATTTGACGTTTATGAGTCAACTCCGACTCAATACAAGGCTCGGTGTGGCCGACACCACTCCAAATTCCTCTGTTTTGTTAAAAATGGGCTTAATTTTAAGTGAAATCAACAACTGACATACGGTAAACCAACCAAACGCATTCAGATTATATTGATACTATAGTACAACAATACATGGGTCATATGTGACCTGTAAGAGTCAACCTCGCATCAATCCAATGTGCGGTGTGGACGGTACCATTCAAAATGTCTCTTTTTTGTTCAAAATGAATTTATTTTTAAGTGAAAACAACAACGGGCATACATAAAACCGACCAAATGCATTCCAAATCTATTCAAACTTTAGTAAAATGATACATGGGTCATATATGACATGTAAGAGTCAACCCCGTCTCAATCCAAGGCATGGTGTGGCTGGAACCACCCAAACTGTCCCTCTTTTGTTTAAAATGGACAATATTTTACGTACATACGCCAAACCAATCAAACAGATTCTGATTGTGTTGATACTTTTGAAAAACGATCCATGACTCATATGTGATGTGTATGAGTCAACTCCACCTCAATTAGAGGCCCGATGTGGCCGACACTACTCAAAGTGCCTCTGTTTTGTTAAAAGTGGACTTAATTTTAATTGAAATCAACAACTGACATACGAAAAACCGACCAAACGCTTTCCTATTATATTAAAACACAAGAAAAACGATCCATGAGTCAAATGTGAGGTGTAAAAGAAAACCCTACCTCAATACGAGGATCGGTGGGGCTGACACAACTCAAAATTCCTCTGTTTTGTTAGAAATGGACTTAATTTTACGTGAAATCAACAACTGACATACGGTAAACCGACCATACACATTCAGATTCTGTTGATACTACAGGACAACGATACACGGGTAATATGTGACGTGTACGAGTCAACCCCGCCTTAATCCAAGGCACGGTGTGGACGGTACCATTCAAAATGTCTCTCTTTTGTTCAAAATGACTTTAATGTTAAGTGAAAACAACAACTGGCATACGAAGCACCAACCAAATGCATTCCTAATCTATTTAAACTTTAGGAAAACGATCCATGGGTCATATGTAACGTGTAAGAGTCAACCCCACATCAATCCGAGGCGCGGTGTGGCCGGAACCACCCAAATTGTCCCTCTTTTGTTTAAAATGGACAATATTTTATGTACATATGTCTAACCGATCAAACAACTTCTAATTGTGTTGATACTTTTGAACAATAGTCCATGACACATATGTGATGTGTACGAGTCAACCCCGCCTCAATTAAATACCTAGTGTGGCTGACACCACTCAAAGTGCCTCTTTTTTGTTAAAAATGGACTTAATTTTAAGTGAAATCAACAACTGACATACGGAAAACCGACCAAACGCATTTGTATTATATTGAAACTTAATTAAAACGATCCATCAGTCAAATGTGACGTGTAAGAGTAAAACCCACCTCAATACGAGGCTCGGTGTGGCCACACCACTCAAAATGCATCAGTTTTGTTAAAAATGGACTTAATTTTAAGTGAAATCAACAACTGACATACAGTAAACTGACCAAATGCATTTGGATTCTGATGATACTACAAGACAACTGTCCATGGATCATATGTGATGTGTACGAGTCAACCCCGCCTTAATCCGAGGCGCGGTGTGGACGGTACCATTATAAATGTCTTTCTTTTGTTCAAAATGACTTTAATTTTAAGTGAAAACAAAAACTGGCACATGAAAAACTGACCAAATGCGTTCTGAATCTATTGAAACTTTAGGAAAACGATCCATGGGTAATAAGGGATGTGTAAAAGTCAACCCCACCTCAATCCGAGGCGCAGTGTGGCTGGAACCACCCAAACTGTCCCTCTTTTCTTTAAAATGGACAATATTTTACGTACATACGTCAAACCAATCAAAAAGATTCTGATTGTGTTGATACTTTTGAACAACAATCTATGACTCATATGTGATCTATACGAGCCAACCCCGCCTCAATTCGAGGCGCAGTGTGGCCGACACCACTCAAAGTGCCTCTGTTTTGTTAAAAATGGACTTAATTTTAAGTGAAATCAACAAATGACATACGACAAACCGACCAAACGCATTAGGATTATATTGAAACTTAAGTAAAACGTTCCATGAGTTAAATTTGACGTGTACGAGTAAACTATGCTTCAATATGAAGCTCGGTGTGGCCGACTCCACTCAAAATGTCTCTGTTTTGTTAAAAATAGACTTAACTTTAAGTGAAATCAACAACTGACCTACAGTAAACCAACCCAACACATTTGGATTCTGTTGATACTACAGGAAAACGATCCATGGGTCATATGTGACGTGTATGAGTCAACCCCGCCTTAATTAGAGGCGCGGTGTGGATAGTACCATTCAAAATGTCTCTCTATTGTTCAAAATGACTTTAATTTTAAGTGAAAACAAAAACTGACATACGAAAAAACGATCAAATGCGTTCCGAATCTATTGAAACTTTAGGAAAATGATACATGGGTCATATGTGACGTGTAAAAGTCAACCCCACCTCAATCTGAGGCGCGGTGTGGCTGGAACCACCCAAACAATCCGTTTTTTGTTTAAAATGTAAAATATTTTACGTACATATGTCAAATAGAATAAATGGATTTTGATTGTGTTGATACCTTTGAAAAACGATCCATGACTCATATGTGATGTGTACGAGTCAACCCTACCTCGATTTGAGGCCCGGTGTGGCCGACACCACTCAAAGTGACCCTATTTTGTTAAAAATGGACTAAATTTCAAGTGAAATCAACAACTGACATACGGAAAACTGACCAAACACATTCAGATTATATTGAAACTTAAGAAAAACAATCCATGAGTCAAATTTGACTTGTAATAGTAAACCCCGCCTCAATATGAGTCTTGGTGTGGCCGAAACCACTCAAAATGCCTCTGTTTTGTTAAAAATAGACTTAATTTTAAGTGAAATCAACAACTGACCTACAGTAAACTGACCAAACGCATTCTTATTCTATTGATACTACAGTACAACGATCCATGGGTTATATGTGACGTGTACGAGTAAAGACCGCCTTAATCCGAGGTGCGGTGTGGCCGGTATCACTCCAAGTGTATGTATTTTATTTATAATGGACAATATTTTACGTACATACGCCAAACCAATCAAATGGATTCTGATTGTGTTGATACTTTTTAACAATGATACATGAGTCATAGGTGATGTGTAAGAGTCAACTCCACCTCAATCTAAGGCCTGGTGTGGCCGACACCACTCAAAGTGCCTCTGTTTTGTAAAAATTGAACTTAAGTTTAAGTGAAATCAACAACTGACATACGACAAACCGACCAAATGCATTCGGATTATTTTGAAACTTAAGTAAAATGATCCATGGGTCAAATTTGATGTGTACAAATCAACATCGCCTCTATACGAGGTGCGGTGTGGCCGAGACCACTCAAACATCCTCTCTTTTGATCAAAATGGACTTATTTTTAAGTGAAATCAACAACTAACAGACGGCAAACCGACCAAACGCCTTCGGATTGTGTTGACACATCAGCAAAACGATCCATGGGTTATATGTGATGTTTACGAGTCAATCCTGGCTCAAATATGAAGCACAGTGTGACTGGTATCACTCCATTTGTATGTATTTTGTTTAAAATGGACAATATTTTACGTACATAATCCAAACCGATCAAACGACTTCTGATTGTGTTGATACTTTTTCACATAGATCCATGTCTCATTTGTGACATGTTCGAGGCAACCCTACCTCATTCCGAGGCCCGGTGTGGCCGAAACCACTCAAAGTACCTCTGTTTTGTTAAAAATGGACTTAATTTTAAGTGAAATCAACAACTGACATACGACAAAATGACCAAACGCATTCGGATTCTGTTAAAACTTAAGGACAATGATCCCTGAGTGAAATGTGACGTGAATGGACAGCCCCGAACAGCCCCCACCCCCCTTTCTGTACCTTGGACAGCCCCCCCCCCCCCCTCCTCCTTAGACCCCAGACAGCCCCCCGGACATGAATAACATTTTCCTTTTGTACCACTGTATATGCAAGTAAATGAGACTCGTATGCCTTATGAATAATTCTATTACAATTTGATTAAATGTTATACCTCATGGATGATATGAAAATGCAAGCATGTTGATTTCACATGCCATTTTTTATTTCATTGATCATGCAATGTTATTTGGGATTATTCCATTTTGTATGTCTTGAACTATAAGAATGAATTGGTAAGCTTATTAGCTCATGCTCATCAAATGCATGTGATGATATGCTATAATTTGAATACAAATCCTTGTTTCACATTCTCCATGACCCCTATACTCGCTCCCTGGAAATCTCCCCTCATCCCCTCTTCCTGGACAACCCCCTCCCCTCTCGAGACATCACCCCACATCACATTCAATGCAAGTCATGCATCACTCCAGATGATGAGAAAATATTAACAACATTGTTAATTCACTTTATCACACATATCCCTCATGCACCAATTTCTATCATAATCATCACCTTTTTAGTAAGAAAAAATTGATATGTGTGAACCTAATAAATTGAAATAGGATAATTGGAAGAGTTGTTGTCATATGAAGATTGAAATGGGGAATTGTTGTACATGGCATGGTTGGAAGAGTGATGTTTTTATGTGTTATTTGCAATTTTTTTGTGGCATTTGAAGTCTATTTATAGATGTTATTCGTGATGTTTTTTATGCAGGTCTATCAAGTGGAGGAAGCTGTATGCAGGCTGATGGTTTTTTGTGAAAATACCCAATACCAACGGTTTAGTACCGTTGGTATACTTTGAGAAAATATGAATATATACCAATGGTTTATCTAAACTGTTGGTAAAAAGCCATACCAACGGTTTTGAACCATTGGTATAAGCTCAAAAATAAGAATTTCCCAACGGTTTTAAACCGTTGGTAAATCCGTTTGCCAACGGTTTAGAAGAACCATTGGGAAATTAAAACTTTCACCACCTTTTACCAACGGTTTTCCTTAAACCGTTGGTAAAGGACTTTCCCAACACCTTACTTCCCTATGGTTTGGGAAACCGTTGGTATATCTTATACAAACGGTTTTCCAGCCTATACCAATGGTTTTGACCCGTTGGTATTTTCTATATTTCCAGTAGTGATTCTTTCTCCATATAATAGGAAAGTGAAAAAATAATGAACGAAGCCTTATGATGAGTCAGGGATTCATACAGTGGAACATTTTATGAATAATTAAGGATTCATTCATATCACATAGTGTAAAATCGAAATAGATGATAATAAATTAATGAATTGACTTTAATGTACATTCAGGGCTAATATCCAAATTTTTTTTAGATGGATAACAAAAACTAAATTATAAAAAAAATCAAGAATTCTAGAAATTAATGATATTACCATTAAGAACACATCCAATGTTTCATGAATTTTATTATCAAGGCATCAAACAAGAAAAATTTAATATAATGTTTGTTATACACTAATTACCCAAGAAAGGTTCAACAAGTTTTATCTCACAAGAACTATTGATGAATTAATGTGCTATTTATAACTAGACCCCACTCATCACATTCAAATCATATGATTTCGTATTATATTGAATGATCAATAATATTCTTCTCAAATTTTTTAATAAATAAACAGTTATCTATATTGAATAAAGAATATGGAATATTTCCCTATTCAATGAAATAAAATTCAAAATAACCTTCCTTCAATGGATTCCCCATATAAAAATAGTATAAGTTTAAGATAATATCAATGTGGTGGAAATAATACCATATAAATCCTTGATACATTATTAATTCTTTATGGAGGAGAAAATAATTTCCAATTAAGTAATGGATTATGATTTTGATTGTGATAATGGAAATGTTAATGACAAAAAAATTAATTAGTACACTTTGAATGGATACCATAAATTCATTAGTAATTATGATTTTTTAAATAAAGGACATTATTTAGATAATTTTAGTTGAAAATTGAAGTGATATTTTAAAGATGAATGTCCTTAAATAAGTTGTGACTTGGATAGAAAACCAAAAATGTAATTCATATATATTCTTTTAAATTCATTACTAAAATAATACCCTTTAAATTTGAGACAATTTTAAATTAAAATCCCAAAAATATCCTAAAGATAATTTTATTTCAAATTATTAGTTGAAACATGTAATAGAATTATTAAACTAAATAATTGTCATGATAGTTGGAATATATATTCCTTTTATCTATGTAAAATGGGTTAACACTTCACACTTTTATAAAAAGATTAAAAAAATAAATGATTAAATAATATTGATAGGATTTATTTTATAACTTTGTAAAAAAAATAAAGGTAGTGTGAATGACCTTATAATGACATTTCATGTATATGATAATACTCCAATAGAAAAATTTTATGAACTCGACATTGAAGAAAATTATTCCTGATAGAAAATAAGAAATATGGTTGGTATCTATTATATTTACCTTACTTACGGACCCTTGATTCATCAAGATATGAAATGGAAAAATAAATATAATACCCAAACATATCGAAAGAATAAGAGAATGAATGGTGTTTAAGAGATTATGATCATCTAATTTTAGAAAATAAAATTTTAACATAAACAATCCCAATGTAAAACGTTATTATAAAATAAGTCCAATACCTTGGGTCTTCACCTAGTCACACATGTTTAATACTTGTGTATAATTAATTGATATTTATTAAATAATTTATTATATATTTTTCTCTATTCTAAAAATGTAATAGTTATTTTATAATTATTTAAATTACATTCATCGAGTAGTTTCTTCTTATGATGGCTATATAAGGTTGTTCATTAAATAGATAAAAAATATTGGTATATTTACTTTGGTAAAATAAATAATGAAATGGTTTCATCATTTTAAAATATTTGATTAAAATTTTAAATTTTATTTTTATTCATTATTTTATAATTTTAGTGTCTTGAATTACTGATGGGAATATAAATAAAAATCATATAGCTTCAAAGAGGTGGAGGTCCACTCATATGAA
Organism: Viscum album; assembly: GCA_963277665.1. NCBI lineage: Eukaryota > Viridiplantae > Streptophyta > Magnoliopsida > Santalales > Viscaceae > Viscum > Viscum album. The sequence goes on from CAUJRU010000076.1 coordinate 371,595, forward strand.
CAAGTTTTTTTTTCATTCTCTTATATAAGTAAGTGTAAAAATTAAGGTGATAAATTATATTTATATAATCCTGATAAGTTCACACATATTATATATATTAATTAATTCTATCTTTATAACTATCCATGGAAGTTTATTATCAAAAATAAATTACACCACTACGTGGAAACGGTAGGTGGTACACACACATAAGAGATGTTTTCATTTTAAATTGGAATAAATGGAGATTAAACCTAGTTTTACAATCATTATAACATCATTTAATAAATTTTTGTGTACTTATGTAATTATATAATATTTTTTTATGGTTTAATTGAATGATTTAGAGAAAGAAACGGAATAAAATAACTCCATTAAGAGTTATACCCCATCTTTGGAATCCCCCTTTGGCTAACACCATAGGCTTTCTTTGGATGGTATAAGGTAATGAGAAGAATCTTCATGACGTAAGAAAGTTAGCTGTCATGGAATTTATGTCATATTTTGTTGAGATAATTTGATCAATTATTTAGAATAAGAGTGGGGAGGAGGTTCCCATTTATAATGGAGGAGCGTACAAAAAAAATACTTGACATATTAATATATAATATGTATCTAACTCTTGTAATGTGGCTCTAAATTTTCTCATATTTTAAGATAAATAGTTAAATTTCAAATAAAATCATGCATTTAATTCTAGACATGATTAAGTTCCATTTTAAACATTATTATTTCGGTTCCACCCACTTGATAATAATGTTTTACCTAAACAATTGTATGAAATTTCACACTATTTAAGAGTAATTAATGTGATATTAAAAATGTGAGGTGTAATACACACAAAACATAAATTAATTTATTATAAATTCACCATTAAATTGTGTTTATATATCATTTTTTTAATTTTATAATGATTTAAAATAGGTTTTAGACACATTATACCATTTAAGGTCATTTTCGAGACTATAAAAAATATTCATATTAATAGAGTCAATTTAATAATAGAATTAAAATTTAAACTCTATAAAAATAAATAAAAAATTAAAAATCATAATTTACCATTAAATTCATGGTTGACCATAATTTATCGAAAATAAATGACTTTGAATTTTTTTAAAATCATTTATTTTATTTTTATACTGCCTGAACCATCATTGCATCCATGTTTAGTAAGAATTCGAGGAAATTATATTGTTACTAATAATTAACAAAAGTAATATCAGGAAAAAAATAATTAATATTCAGAATAAAAATTAATAACAATTCACATCTTCTTTTTACCCATAAGAAAAAAAATTAATGATTTATAATAAAAAACGTACCATCTTATAATATTTATATACTTAAAATAAAATAATATTTATAATCTACGGAAAGTGGAACAACATGAAATATTTTTTAATATACAATTTTTTTCCAAATTAATCTCATCTAAAGATATAAAGTCTTGCTCTGGAAGTATTTAGAGATGTAATCTCATAGTTTTAGCATTAACTATCCAATTTTACCCATTAATATTGTGATAGAATTTTGACATGGTTACTATTCCTTAAGATAAAAAATGAAATTAGCCTATTAATCATATTATAACATACAAATTATAAATATCAAATCAATATATATTTCAATAATCAATTTATATTATTTATAGAAATTAATTTATATATAAATATAGTAAATAAATTGAAAATAATTTCAACCAAATGTTTTTTTAATAATAAAAATAATCTTATTGAAAAATAAAATATAATTAAGAATAATTTTGAAATAATAAGTTATGATTAATAAAATGGATCTTATATTATTTTAATTCCAATTTAAAATTATCATGGGAGTTTTAAATTACATGATTTAATAAAATGAAATTAATGATTTCACTAAAATGAGGATTTTTCACTATTTACCCCAAAAACTACATATTTAGAAATATATGAAAAAATCCCTAGAAGATAATTTTTATGTCATAATTTTAAAAAAATGAATTCTCTTTTATCTAAAATTTAATTTGTTATCATAAATTAAATCTAATTATCTTTGAATAAAATTCCACAATTTTTTAATAAAATTAGTATTTTAAAAGCATAAAATGAATATAATATTATTATTTACATTGCTAAAAAAATATATGAATGGAAGAATTAATGATTTAATTTAATATTTTAATAAATTTATAATTCTATTATATATATTATATAATTTTTTTTATTCTTATTCATACCTTCCAACCTAATGACTATGTTATGGAAGGAATATTTAAATTTTATTTCATGAATCATCTTTTCTTAGTGTTGCGTGTAGTGTATTCTATAAAACATAGTATTCTTTTAAAATAAAATTAAGACTTAAATAATAAGATATAATTTTTTTTAACATTTGAATTATAAAATTTATTTATTTTTTTTAGAAGGAATAGTTTAGTCCTCGTATACGATGTGTGATCTAAATTTTTTTGAAACTTTTGATAATGTTGAGGTTAATATATTATTGTTTGGGTTTTATAGTTATTATATATGTAGGCATAAAAATGATGAATTATGTTTAGAAGTTAATATATTTTCTTTCTCTCTAAAACCATCACATTTTCAATATTTAGTACATGATGTTTCTGTCCAATATTTCCCAGAAGCATAAGCACATAATTACATTTTTAATCCCAAATTTTCACAAAATAGATTATGTGATTGATTGCAATCTATTGATGACATGATATATCCTGGATATAGGATAGTAAAATTTGAAACATTTACTAATTTTAGGGATATCAAATATGATGTTGGAATGTAAAATAGATGTTTTAATGACATATTTCTTTAGTGAAATCATCAATCAAAAAATTGAATAAATTTCTTTAAAATTTCTATGAAAGGGTTTTTTAAATTTGTATCTTAATTATAAACAATTCAATGCATGTTCAAATTATTACATCTTATATTATGGTAAATATGAGTTATTATTTAATTTTCCAACATGTGTAAAATCAAGGTATAAATAGGTACAATAAGAAAATTAGGTATTTATTTTTATCAAACTGATGATATAGTTTTTTTTACATATTGACAACCACATCAATTTATATCTCCCACCATAACCTTATTGATTACATGTCATAAGCATGATGTTTTTGTGGGTAAAAAATCATACTAGTGATAGTGATTCTTGGAAATAGTTTGATAATTTGTATCCATATTTTTCATTATAACCTCATAACATATGGATGGGTCTTTCTACTGATGGTTTCTATCGATTTAGTGATTTTGGAAGTCAATATTCTTAGTGTACTATTTTAATAACATTATTAAACATAAGTATTTTAATGTTGATGAATAAACAATATATATTTTTGGTGTTATTAATTCATGTAAAATCAATGAATATTATTTTTGTTTATAAGGGGACACAGGTTGATGAGTAAATTATATTATAGAATGACCATTTACTTACATATGAAGTAGTTTATAATCAGAATTTTATAACTAAAGACGCATTAATGTGAAAAAATAGTGATTCTTCAACTGCAGGGTATGTTTTTTGGATGATGTAAAATGGCCTAAAATTTTATCCATACTATATGGATAACATCAAATAGCTTCTTCTTATTAATTGAATACATGCCTATTTTTCAACATTCAGAGAATAATTATTTACACTAATCACTAAATTCAATGGAATATAAGTAATTTCAAAAAAGTTATAATTGGTAGATTTATTAATCCAACTTGTCTCTCATTTATTATAGTAAAATTTATTGGTCCCTAATTACCTTCTATTACATGAGGACCAACTCTTAAGTAATTAAAAATAGGTGGTTTTGGATAGATCACAATTTAATAGAGAATTTTTTTGAGATTTCATATTGGCATGATTTGATGATTTTACACATTTTATATGAAATTCACATTGAAAAAAAGTATTTTGACAAAATATTTTATACTATATATGAATAAACTAGAATGACCAAAAATAATGCAAAGGAACAACTAGATCTTATTTATATTTACAGCCATCCCGAACATGATTTATTTGAAAATTAAATTTCACAAAATATAATGAATTGAAAGGACACATATGACCATTCTAAATATGGTAAGTGATTATTCTTTAAGTGGATTATAGATTCGATTTTACTATATGGTTAGGCTTTATATGTGTCTTATTACATCAAAAATTGTATTTTTACCATGTAAAAAATTCATGATTTTCACGACATAAAATAAAATATTTTGAACTATTAGCCCATAGGGATGTTGAATTCTTTGATATGGGATGAGTTTTCTAAAATTTCATATGTTATATAAGACATTTTTATATAAATAATAGAAATTTATTCACTAATTATTCAAAAACAATATATTATTCTATATTTATATAAATTGTGGAAAATAATTACAGAAACCACATTTTTATCTATAAAATATTTGATATTCATTTTTCCATAACTAAATAAACTTGGATGTGATGTAAAATTAGGATATATATACCCATTAGAGAGATGTAATCATAAAATTAAAGAGGAAGGAGGATAATAAAGCATCATTTTAATGGTCTATTACTAAAGCATACCTGTAAGAAGATGTTTCAATTTTTCTGTATTTTTATTTTAAATATGATTTTCCATCAAATAAAACTCAAATGAATCTCAACAAGAGAAATTTTAACCAATTCACAAACCATAAATTTTTAGTATTTGGTTATCATAAACATGGTTTTGGTTGTCATCGTCAATGGTGACTTTCATATAATGAACTACATTTATATAATAGTTATATTCTACTCAATTATGAATAAATGAAATGATTTCTAGATAAATTATTAATTTACATTTTATAAAATAAAAATTTGTACTATAAATTTATTGTACTTATGTTTTTGATTATATGAATATCCTATTGAAATTAAATTCACACAAATTACCTCCAATATTCTTAAACAATATCAGTAGTGTATTTTTTAAATCTAGTATAAATTTTTGGTAACATAAATTATTTATGAATAAACATATGAAATAATTTATTATTTTATATGTTAATAATTATTTCATTATTTATATAGTTATAAAAACATGGAAATAAAATTTATTGTTCATTATGATCATTGAGTACTTTGCCACAAAAATTGATCAAATATTATAATTTTTATGTGGTTATTAGATTTTGACATCATACACACACATATGTAGAATCACAAAAAATCAATGAACAATGATGTTTGTTTAAAAGTATCACTTCGTAAATAAATTGAGGTTTAATTTTAAGTAATGTATGATGAAATGATTTAGTTATGTCATATGGGGTAAAATTAAAAATGGGGTTCAAATTTTATTTGTTTGATAATGATCAAGGGTTGTGTGTTCATCCTTGATATGAGATCATTGATATTAAATATAAAAGTAATATTATAGAAAAAGAACCATTTTTTTTGAATGTCAAGAACATCGTGTTTATTTTGTAAATTACTATGATGATTTGAGAGATTTAGAAGAATAGTGGAGTTTAATATAAATGAAACCTGTTAATAATGAGTTTATAGAAAATTAATGTGACTCTACTTAATTGAATGATATTGAATTTTTTCATGAAACATTTCCAAATAACTCTCTTATATAGAGAGATACAAATATAAACACCACATTTTAGGTTCAATTATGTTGATTATATTGATATTGTGACCAATAATTTTGGAATTAATAGTTATGATAAAATTTAAATACCTATGGAATTTGATATAGCTATTGAGGAAGATGTAGACATTGACACTGATGATGATAAAAATTAAGATAATGAAAAAGATGAATATGAATAATGATGTATTATTTGTCTTCAATAAATTTTTAGTAGTTTCATACTTTTGATATATGTATTTAAAATTATCTATTTGTAAAATTATTTTCACTCGTCTGATTTAAAAATAAGGGTTCTATTATTTTTAAATTAATGGTAATTTGTTTTAAAAAAAATAAATATTTTTTTATAAAATTAATTTTATAATTCAGGTGGAATAAGGAAATTATCATGTCTTGATATATATCTTGTTTAAAAATCTATAACATGGTGATTATCCTCTTGATTGTTCATCCAAGGGTGTACCACAACTTCAAAAACAAGGCATGGTCGAGGCCATTCATGAGTGATGATTCTAGATTCTATTATATAGTAACATCCATATATTGACTTCAATCCTCAATAGATGAATTAATTTAGAATTTTAATTTAATTTATTTTTCATTAAAATTTATTTAATTTATAAATTATCTCACAAGTTATTCTTTTTTTATATTTTTCATCATCTATTTCTTATTAATGTGAGTGTTATTTTAGGGAATTATTTTTCATCGACGTGGGTGTAATGGGATCATGTTCTTATTGATCTACATCAACATATGATAGAGAAACAAATTAAAATTTTAAATAAACAATTCAATTTATTCTCAATTTATATTATTTGTAATAAGCTATATTTTAAAATATTTTTATATTAGAGGCACCCCTATTGATGATAATATGAGACTATTTATTTGCAATTAGAGACCTTAATTCTTGTTAATCTAAATTAGTTTCTATAATTAATTCAGAGAAGAGCTATTTTGTTAGCATCTCCAAAGGTGTTTGATGATTATTTTAGGCCTCATAGGCTAGTTTACCTCACCACATAAGATTGGGAGGTATCATGCACATACTAGATTGGAGATGCATTCCATAGGCGATCTGATTCTAGTGGATAGAAACAGGGAAGACAGGATGTCACCCATATTGCTAAGTATCCTACTTTCAATATACATCATTGAAAAATGCTAATTCATACAATTTAATGAAATATATATATATATATATAATTTATTTTTAATAAAAAAAATATATTATAAATTTATTCAATCTATAATTGATCCATATGTTAGAAATTTTGATGTGTACAAGAATATATACACTTATATTTATGATATAACACTCCACACACAACTATATCAAGTAATAACAATATCATGGACTATTTAAAAAATTATCCAATTAAAGAAACGTTATTCTATAATTTATTAAAAATATATATTTTATAATTTCAAATTTTCCAATCTAATTCCATTTTGGAATTGGTCATATTAAAATTGTATTAGTATGAATTATTTATGTATTTTTTAATATGAATATTTTTAGTAGAAAATTACAATTTTCATGAAACATGAAATTTTTATGACATTATCATTATAATAATGACATGTAATGTAATAAAATATGAATTTAAGGATTATCATTGTAAATTTGAAACTATTATTTATAGAGAACATATAAGAAACTTATTTAAAACTAATTATAATGTTACATTAGTAAAAAATGTGTAAAGAACCAGAATTTTTCAAGTATTTTTTTAATTATATGGGAATATTATGAGTTCGCAAAAATTGACAGCGTGTGATTCTGATGCCCGGTGTGCCTGAAATGAATTCATGGACTTTTGTTCTGGTACATTCAATAAACGCACAAGCGGCGTTTTGTAACTTTTGAACCGATGCTGGGAATTGAATTCTGAGGACATCGTTGAACTCGTAGTGCCGATATTCAGTTAAGGAGACCCTCACCTCGACCGCATTTGGTCGAGGGTTTAAGTTAGTTTTCTGGAATTTCGTGGGAGTTTAAGAGAATAAAAATAAAATAAAACAACAACTTTGATTTTATTTTCACGAATCCACCTTTTTTCATTTTTAGTGGTGCAGACCACTCGAGCTTGAAACCGCCTCATTTAATCTGAGTTAGCCCTTGGGATTCTCCCAATTTAATGATATAACATACTCAATTTAATGATCCAACCTATTTGATTTAATGTGCCAATTTTAATTTAATTAATAATCTTAACTCAATTAAAGTTGGATCCTCACTTCTTTGTTGGTAATGGTTCGAAAATGACAGCTTGGGAGAAACTTTGGAGAAATATTATCCATTAAAGAACAACATTTTGGATCAAGAACATTGACGTTGGAGTGTGGTTCATCAGTGCATTGCGAGAGTGATGAACACCGACGCCCCCTCCATCGACTTCTTCTCCTTCCCCACGACACCTCCCATAAAGGTCAAGGAAGGGGTTTTAATTTGAAGTATGACTAAATCTATTTGTTGATTCTTCATATTCATAATTCACAATGACGATGGCCTAAAAACATGGCCATCGTTCCACAGATAAACCTATCCCCCTTTTCTTTCATTCTTCGGGCTTTCTTCGTACGTTCTCCGATGCAAAATAATTAAGCATGCTAGAAAATAAAGGTTTCGTTGAGAACGACATATGGATGTGGAGTCCTCTACCTAAGTATTGAGAATTTGTGGTCGTCATATTTTTCAGGCCTAGAATGAAGATGTGCCGACCAGTTGAAGAGGAGGGTGGGCGGTAACCGATCGGCCATGGTTCGAGCAGGCAGTGGTGGAGGTAGGGTGGCGTGCGTCCACACCACCGGTTGAGCAGGAGGTCACGACCCATCGACCATGATGGAGCTGGGTGGTGGCTGGCATGCCGGCCGACCATGTGGAAAAGCAGCGGCACACGTCCCCACCACCGGAATAGAATACCATGGCCTCTTGGCTGTGATAGAGGATAGAGGGTGGCCAGCATCTAGCCTGTCGTGGTGGCCAGCGGCGTCATCGCGCCGCCTGGAGAAGAGTTGCCCGAATCCCTAACCGGGTGTAGCGGATCAGCCGGACCCATTCCTGTCTCGTAGGTGACATGGGTGTGCCTAAAGGTGTTGCCTCTTGATGTTCTGGATAGAAGGGGGCCGCTCAGCAGTTCAGTGCCAGATCGGGTAGACAGGGATGCCCAGCGGGCCACGCCATTGCAGGCCGCACCCAGCGGGTGGCACCGCAGTGGGACGTGCCCAGCGGGCCGCACGCCAGCAGGCCGCGCCCAGCTGGCGATGCCAGCGGGTCATGCCCAGTGGGTTGGGCCACCCCCCATAATGAGTCGGGCTAGACTGCGGCCTAGAGGGCCTGGCCCGCCGCCGCCCAGGCCATCCAGGCCGGACCCAGACCGGGTCGGGTCGACCCGAACAGGACCCTAGCCCATCTTGAACCAGATACGCCATTGTGGCTATACCGTGAGAACCGAGCATCCGTTTGATGAAAATTCAATGGTAAAATAATCCTTGGATCGAGGTAGTCCTTTTGGTATACTCTACTTGAGTATTGGATAATCTTAGAGTACGGACGGGTTGGATCGAAACGCAAATCCTACTGGGTCCTTGGAGCAGAAACACTAATAACATACAGACCTGGCATCTGATTTATGTGACGTTTGTTTTTTTAGGTCCCTTATGACGTGAAAAACCTTTGGGATACTTATTCATGGAACATTGTGGCAGGTTAGGTATGACCGATGGCTTGAGGAGAATTTCTCCCAAATATGCTATTATCTGGAATCCAGTGGATGGTATTGAGGTGGAGGTTGGAGAGAGATCATATGGAGGTTAGTACCGAGAGATACTTGGTGGGTCATCACTGATCCTTTGTGGGTCAGATCATGTGTGGGTCAGTGCTCAACGATCACGTGTGGGTCAGCACAAACTGATCTTGTGAGTGTCAGATCTTGTGTGGGTGAGCGCTCATCTATCTTGTATCGGTCATCGCATACCGATCATGTGTGGGACTAATCCTTTGTGGGTTATTGTAGGGGTTAGTTCCTATTGATCTTGTGTGGGTCAGACTTCGTATAATCATTAGAAGTACCTCTTGAAAGAATAAGATGATCTAGCTTCACGACTGATTATCAGTACTTCTGTACTTCACTTATACCGAGTGTGAGCTGGGTCTTCTACTTCATGGTGTTACCTTTGTATATCTTGATTACTTAGGTATATGTATGGGCATATACCGAAGTAGTGTTGATTACTATTTCTTTTTGATTTATGGTTTTTCCTTTTTGAAACTCTAAGAGACCTATGTGGGTCTTGGGGTCTCTACTATGTATCGTTATACTCTCCCCTACACAGGCTATTCCCACACATTGTTGTGTCTTGTGCAGACGACAAACAACACTGATCGAGGTCGAGGGTGCCGGACTGGAGGCTGATCGGAGGTGGAAATTAGACCAGATGATCCGCAGGGATGACCATTCAAGAGCTATACCTACCTTTGAGGTAGGGTCCTTGGAAGGTGTTCACAATAGTTGTTTTTTCAGTATTACATGTAATTTCTATTTAGGCTTGTATTCTGGCCCCTTTACATTCTGTACACACCCTGTTTACATTATAGATTACCTTGTTCTTGTATCTTGATGTGTACTTGGTTTGGGTGAGTTTATAGGTTTAGAGACAATGCCTTCCCGGTTATAGGGATATGCCTTTTCAGTGCTAGTCTTCAGCCCCTAGCCTATGAAAGGCTGGCTTGGGGTAGTCATGACACTGGCCCCGGGGGACGGGTCCTGAAAAATTGGTATCATAGGAGTTTGGTTCTACTGAAGAACTAGAACACTAATCTTCTGACTCGGAAATAGTGTTAAGTGAAATGAGTGTGGTTTTCAGTTTAGGGAGTAAAGTGTTGGTGTGGAGGCCGGCGTATCCATACATCCGGACACTGAGTTTGGATTTCCGACTCAGTGCACGAAAACACTGATTGCGAGTTTGGGTTTGAAAATTTGTCTTTGTGAACTTTTCGTGTCATCTCACCAGGTATAACTTATTTTCTGTTGTGCACCTATTTCTTTTCAGGATGCCTCCACCCAGACAGCCAGCTACGGTTTTGAGTAGAGTATGTGATGACAACCCACCGAGCGACGAGGGTTCGGTGCAGGGCCCCCTTACGGCACTTGTACCATCATGTGGTGTAGCAACAACACCACTACCCATTGGGAAGACAATTCCACCAGCCCCAAGTGTAGAGGGTGCACGCCGCATTGAGGTCATTGCATGAGTTCTAGCACCAAAGACCACCATGGTTCTGAGGAGATATGGATCCACATGAAGCTGAGGATTTTTTGGAAGTCATGGTCAGAGTTTTTTGACTGGAAGGGACAGCAACCGATCTCATGGTGATCCTTGCTACCAGTCTTCTTCAGGCAGCAGTGGGAAGATGGTGGAGCTTGTTTCTCCATGTTCACAACGAAGTGACACTCATCTGGGTGGACATCGAGAGCCCTTTCAGGGTAGAGTTCATACCAGCGACCCTATGCTCATAGTGTATATAGGTGCTTCTCCACTTATAGCAAGGAGGCATGACTGTGGCTCAGTATTCAATAAGGTTGACCAACCTCTCGCGCTACTCCCCTGATACGGTTCGGGGCCCTTTCATCAGGGCCCAGACTATTGAGCAGGGGCTCAGATGGGATATTAGAGTTTCGATGGTTTCTCTCAACATCCCAACATAGGCAGAGGTGTTAGAGAGAGAACTCTTAGTGGATAGCTTCCTTGTTGAGAAGTCACCGGCAGCGAGACCCACCAGCAGACTACACGTAGAAGAGTCATCAGTAGCTTGTAGAAGACTGATGATGCAGAGGTCTAGGAGGACCTAACCTACTGGTGTAAGACCGCATAATACTATGTCAGTGGTGTGAGGCTCTTGATACAAAGTAAGATAGGCGAGGGACATGCACTGTTACTCATGTGAAAGGTAGGGTCATATGGCTCATGACTGACTGACCCACCAAATAGATGACCATGAGATGGTTGAAGGACCACCTCGAAAGAGGCAATGAATCGATCATGGAGGTCTGCAGGTAAGAGGTGGTTGTGGAAAATGAGTAGGTTGTGTAGTAGGTGGTGGGTGATGATTCAAGGTCCAACCACCACCACCACCAGGTGGTCCACCCAATCCAGAGGGAGCTTGTGGACAGGGACGATCTCATCTCGAGGCAGCTGAGGCCTATGGCCATTGTGCTTCATAGATTATATGACGTACGATCTGTGACTACTCCATGCTAGATGCAGTACTTATAGACACAGGTTCCAGTCACTCATTTATAGCCACAACCCTTGTTCGGAGATCAAATATTTTGTTGGAGTTTTTGGTTCAATTTTTATGGATAGATACTCAAATGTGAGAAGATTCGATGATTACACACTGGTGTCAGTAGTGTGCGTTTACTCTTGGATGTGAGATCTTTGGCTGGGATATTCTGGTAGCGGGTTCGAGGCCTTATGAAGTCATCTTGGGTATGAACGGGTTATCCACAGTCCATGCTCAGATTGACTATATTAGCTGCAAAGTACGGTGTGTCTACACAGATGGGACTAGGTTTTTATTCCCTAGAGAGAAGGGAACCTTTTCAGTGTAGGATGGACTTACCCGGAGGAGTTTGAAACAGATCACACATCAACTGGCTAGCATAACCCTCGGAGCGGTTGATGTTGAGAGTTCGAGCTATCCTATAGTGGTAGACCAGTACGCTAATGTTTTCCCTGATGATGTTATGGTTCTATCTCCTCTAAGAGAGGTGGACTTCTAAATTGACTTGTACCCTGAAAAAAATCAATATCTACTCTATAATATCAGATGGATCTTTTGGAGCTTTGAGAGCATTGGGTACTGCTGCCGGACTTGCAAGGCAAGGGGTTCGTTAGGCCCAGTGTTTCTCCTAGGGCATCCCTGATTTTGTTCACCAAGAAGGGGGAGGGGAGTTTGAGACTCTATATAGACTATCAGTGCTGGAACCCTAAGACTGTGGAGAAAAAGAACCCACTATAGAGGATTTACAATCTCTATGACCATATAAAGGGAGAACGGTGGTTTTCAAATATAGACCTCAGATCAGGTTATCACCAGCTCAGGGTATGAGATGAGTATGTGTAGAAGACGACCATCAGATGTTGGTATGGCCATTAATAGTTCTTTGTTATGCCATTCGGCATGATCAATTCCCTATTATTGTTCATAACACTCATGAACATGATCTTCCAGGCATACCTTGATTGCATTGTAGTAGTCTTCATCAATGACATCCTGATATACTCAGCGATGGAGGAGGAGCATACTTATCATCTGCATATAGTTATGGATACACTATGAGAGTATTTTCTTTATGGTAATCACTTGAATTTCTAGTTCTATATTTGATAGGAACAATTCTTGGGAAACGTCATTTTGGAGGCTAGAGTTGCGGTGGATCCAACGAAGATCGAGGTTGTTTTTTCTTGGGAGCCACCCAAGATTATGATGGAGGTGTGGAGTTTTCGGGGATTGGTAGGTTACTACCATAGGTTTGTGCCAGACTTTTCCAGATTTTTCGCACCCTTATCAGCATTTACGAAGAAAGGGAAACCATTTGTGTGGTCGGAGAGATGCCAAAAGTTTTTCTAGAAGCAGAGGCAGAGACTAACGAGTGCCCCCATCTTGACGCTACCAGAGGAGGGTGTTGGGTACATAGTCTACTATGATGCATCAGAGACCAATCAAGGATGTGTCTTGATTCAGGATGGAGAAGTGATCACGTATAGTTCTTGAAAACTTAGACAACATGAGAATAACTATGTAACCCATGACCTGGAGTTAGAAGCAGTTGTCTTCTCCTTGAAGATGTGGCGACATTACAAATGGAAGAATGTTTTACAGTCTACTCTGATCACAAGAGTCTCAAGTATATCTTCTCTCATAATGAACTAAACATGATACAATGATGTTAGATTGAGGTCTTATGTGACTATGACTTTAAGATTGTCTATACTCCTAGGAAGGGGAAAAAAGTAGTAGATGCACTTAGCAGAAGATCTAGTATTTAGTTGTTGAGTGAGGCGACATAGCAGCTAACCTCTTTGCGGATATCCTATGTGGATTGAGATGGAGAATCTTATCTTCCGTCTCTGACAGTCACTCCTCCACTCCTTCAGTGTGTCAGGGAGTCACATATTAGAGACACTGACCATTAGGCTTGATATGATCATATACACCCATTACAGGCACCTAAGGATTTTTTTAAAGGTGGGGAGCACTTCATCCTCTATAGAGGGAATACAATGGTACCCGTGGTTCTTAAGGGGGAAGTGCTGAGGGAGTTCCATACCTCTCCTCTAGTGTTACATCCAGTAAGGGAGAAGTTGTACCAAGACCATCAGAATTTACACTAGTATCCAGGAATCAAGAAAGAATTGGTAGAGTTTGCCTCACAGTGCCTCACCTTTCAGCAAGTGAAGGAAGAGCACCAGGTTCCAGTGGGTTAGTTCATCCAATAAAGGTTCCATATTGGAAGTGGGATGGAATATATATATACTTCATGATAGGACATCAACAAATGACCCAGGGTCATGATTATATCTGGGTGATCATTGAATGACTCACCCAGTCGGCCGACATCCTATATAACAGAGAGCAGGGAACATTAGAGATCTTGGGAAGCCTCTACGTGAAAAAGATTGTGCAACTTCATGGAGTTCCATATAATATTTTCTCTGATTGTGATGCATGATTCACTTCCCGACTATGGAAGGGGATGCATGAGGTGATTGAGACACAACTTTGATTGAGAACCACCTTCCATCCTCATACAGATGGTCAGATAAAGCGGACCATTCAGTCTCTTGAGGACATGAAACGTGCTTGTGTAGAAGATTTCAACTACATCTGGGAGAATCACTTACCTTTGGTGGAGTTTTTATACAAAAACAGAAATCATTCCACTATTGTAATGTCACCATTTTCGGCATTGTACAGTTGACCTTTCAGATCATCTCTAATTTGGACTTACCCAGGGGAGTCAGCACTCTTTGGACTAGAGATGGTATGGGCTACCACAGAGAAGGTTAAGATCATCCAGGGGTGGATGAAGAATGCACAAAGCATATAGATGTCCTATCCTGAGAGGAGATAGAGACAACTTGAGTTTGAGGATAGTGGTCATTTCTTTCTATGGGTATCAGCTCGACGAGGTTTGCGATGATTTGTCTGGGGCGAAAAGTTATATCTGAGATTTACTAGACCCTTTCAGGTTCTTATCAGAGTTGGAGAGGTTGAAAAACCCCTAGTGTTTCTACCGCAGTTGGATAGGGTGCACAAAATATTCCACATATCCCAGATGAGGAGATACGTATGTGATCCTTTTCCCATCATTGACTGGGGAGAGCTGGAAATCGATGATGGGGTGATGTTTTTGGAGGTTGCAGTGGATATTTAGGATCAGCAAGAGATAATCCTATGTTGGCGATCGATAACTCTGGTGTGGATACGATGAAATCACGGAATCCTCCAGTAGTGCACATGGGGGCGAGAGGCTCAGATTCTTGGTCAGTACCCCCACTTTTTTCCCCAGTTTTTGTTGTGGCTTTCAGGGACGCTAATCCCTGAGGTGGGGAGAATGTAAAGACTCGGTTTTTTCCAAGTAATTTTTTAACTATATGGGAATATTATGAGTCTGTGAAAATTAAAGGTGTGAGATTCTGAGGCTTGGGGTGCTCGGAATGAATTTCTAAACTTTTTTCAGGTATGTTTAGTAAATGAATGAGCAGAGTTTTCTAACATTTGAACTGGGTTCAGAAATGAAATCTAAGGACATCGTTGAACTCACAATGTAGATACTTTCTTAAGGAGACCTTCACCTTGATCGTTGTAGGCCAAGGGTGGAAGTTAGTTTTTCATATTTTCGTGGGAGGTTAAAAGAATAAATATAATTTTAAAAAACCAATTTTTATTTATTTTCTTGAAACCTACTTTTTGAAATTTTAGTGGTGGAGACCACCTGAGCTTGAAACCTCCCCATTTAATATGAGTTAGCCGTTGGGATTCTCCCAATTTAATGTGCCAAATTATTCAATTTAATGATCCAACTTATTTGATTTACTGTGCCAACACTAACTGAATTAATAATCATAACTGAATTAAAGATGGCTCCTCTCTTCTTTGTTGGGAATTGTTGGAGAAGGAGAGATTGGGATAACCTTTGGAGAAATATTCTCCAATAAATAACAATGCATTGGATCAAGAAATTTGATGTTGGAGCATGGTTCAGAAGTTATTTGTGGGAGTGGTGAACACCGACACTCCCTTCATCGACTCTATCTCCTTCCTCACGACACCTCCAATGAATGTAAAGAAAGGTGTTTTAATTGGAAGTATGATTAAATCTATTTGTTCATTATTCATCTTCATGATTCACAATGATTATGGTTGAACAAAAATGTCCATCGTTCTGCACATATACCATGCCCCCATTTCTTTCGTTCCTCGCACGTTCTTCATATGTTCTCCGATAACAACTAATTAAGCATGCTGGAAACTCAATGATTCATTGAGCATGTTATATGGATGTGGATCCCTCTAACTGAGGATCACGAATATGTGGTCATCATAATTTTAGGCTTAGAATGATGTTGCGGTATCACGAGGAAGTGGAGGGCGGCCGGTAATCAACCTTCCATGGTTTGAGAAGGCGGCGTTGGAGGTAGGGCGATGCGCGTCCCCACCGCAGGTTGAGCAGGAGACCATAGACCATCAGCTACGGTAGAGCCAGGTGATTGCCGACATTCTGGACGGCCTCATGGCGAAGCAGCATTGGATGTCCACACCATCAGAACTGGAGATCGTGGCCGCTTGGCAGCGGTGGAGGACAGAGGATGGCTGACTTGCAGTCGGCCACAGTGGTCAGCAGCGACGTCGCACCACTGGTAAGAGAGATGGTCGGAGAATCGACCGTACATAGTGGATAAGTGGGACCCTCTTAGGTCCCACGGGTGACATGGTATCCCCTAAAGGCATTGCAACTTGCTGTTCCAAATGGAAGGGGGGGCACTCCCCCTTCGACGCCAGCTCGGGCGGAGTGCACCGTAGCAGGCCGCACCCAGCGGGCAGAGACAAACCCATCATGGTCTGGACCAGACCGTGGCCTAGTGGGCTGGGCCCACCATGTCCCATGCCATCTGGGCCGGACCTGGACTGGTTCGGGCCGGACCCAGGCCCATCCATAGCCAGATATGCCTTTTTGGCCATATCTTGAGAACCGAGATTCTGTTTGATGAACTATCTATGGAACCAGAATCCTTGGATCGAGACAGTCCTTTTGGTATACTCCACTGGAGTATTGGATAATGTTGGAGTATGTCTAGGTTGGATCAAACCTCGAATCCAACCAGGCCCTCAGAGCAGAAACACTAATAACGTACAGACTGGGCGTCTGATTGATGCACTGTCTATTATGTTGGGTCCCTTATGAGCTGAAAGACCTTTGGGATACTTCTTCATGGAACTTATTGGTTGTTGAGGTATGACCGATGGATTGAGGTTAAGTTCTAAAAAATGTGGAATTAGTAGGAATCCAATGGCTGATAGTGAGGCAGAGGTTGGAGACAGATCATATAGGGGTTAGTACCGAGCAATCCAATGTGGGTTTGAACTGATACTGTGTGGGATAGATCCTGTGTGGGGAAGAGCTCAACGATTCTGTGTGGGTCTGCACATATCGATCCTATGTGTGTTAGATCCTATGTGGGTCAGTGCTCTATGATCCTATGTGGGTCAGTGCATACCGATCCTGTGTGGGTCAGATCTTGTGGGGGTCATTGTGGGGGTATGTTCCTATTGATCATGTGTGGGTCAGACTCCGTATAATCATTAGTAGTACCTCTTGAAAGAATAATATGATCTAGTTTCATGACTAATCATTAGTACTTCTGTACTTCACTTATACTTGGTGTGAGCTGAGTCTTCTACCTTCATGGTGTTACCTTTGTATATCATGATAACTTAGGTATATGTATGAGCATATACCAAAGTAGTGTTGAAGAATATTGCTTCGTGATATATGTTTTTTTACTTTTTGGAACTCTAGGAGACCTACGAGGGTCTCAAGGTCCCTAATGAGTATTGTTATACTCATCCCTGCACGGGCAATGCCCACACCTTGTTGTGTCTTGTGCAGACGACAAACAACACTGATCGAGGTTGAGGGTATCGGACTGGAGGGTAATTGAATTTGGACATTAGATGAGATGATCTGTAGGGATGACCATTTGAGAGCTATACCAACCTTTCAGGAAGAGTCCTTGGCAGTTGTTTACAAGAGATGTTCTTTTTCAGTTTTACTTGTACATACCTATTGGGCTTCTATTTTGGACCCTTTTCTTTTTGTACACACATTGTTTACTTTATAGTTTAACTTGTACTAGTATCTTGATGTGTGCATGGTTTGGGTGGGTTTACATGTCTAGAGTAAATTCCTTCCCAGTTTTAGGGATATGCCTTTCGGGTGCTAGTCTCCATCCCCTGGCCTATGGAAGGCAGTCTTGGGGTAGTCACAACCCGGGCCCCGGGGGATGGGTCATGAAAAAATTGGGTTTCAATACTTTCCTTGACTCATGTATTTTCAATGGAGACACATTATTTAAATTCCATTGAAGTCTCATAAAATATACTTATATTATAAAAAATAATGTTTGTTCACTAAAATAAATAACCAATGTAATTTAACATTATAGATAAATTAAACGCTCAGGAATATATATCTCAAAAAATAGTTTTTATGTGATTTTGAATATTAATTTAAAAATTAAATTATCAAACATTTAGAAAATTTATTTTATAAAATTCCTCATAGATATGAAATTATACCTATCCAATTAGACACAATGTTCAATCATATTATTTTTCATTATAATTAATTACTACGATTCTAAAATAATTTTTAAGGTAAAAGTAAAAGGGGTAAATTTTGTTTAAAAAACTGTAGAAGTTATACAAAATTTTATTTTTTATATTAAATTTAATATTTGAGTTATTATAGATCAATTAATGTTTCAAATACAATTTCTTAATTTTTTTTACATTTACCCTTGTATAGTTCAACGGCCTTATTAAAAATGTAATGATGTTCACCACACTACCCTTCCCTTCAATTATAACAGGGGAATATCATTACCACATCAAGAGACACCATATGGTTATAATTCACCGTCCAAATCTTCCATCTCTCTCTCTCACTATAACCCTACCTAACAATCATAATCCACTGACAACTCATATTTATCCTAACACCTTCATATTCAAGGAGACATCCAAGGAAAAATCAAGCCCTCGGCTTGAGTATTATAAGTAGAATAGGTTTCTTCATAATTTTATTCATCAAATTTTATTCTATGAACACTAAAATATTGATCTAATTATCATTTATATACTTTAATTTTACTATATTTAGGCTATTAAAATTATTTATTCCTATATCTCATCCAATAATAAAAACCAAGTTGTTGTTCCTGCGTTGTGAGGAAAACCACCTCAATTACGTAATACATTTTGTTTTCCTTCACCACCATAAATGGTTTTATATTAGATGATATTAAAGGATAACTATTATTTTTTTAAAATCATTATGATTGCGGTGTTGTAAATTTTAAATACTATTAAGGATATTACCCACAAACAATCCTCATTATTTTAATCGTTTAAAATAAGTCTACTAAGTGGATAATCATTTATTTAAATTGAGTAATGATTTAATATCAATTAATTAATCAAATCATGAAGTATAATTATGATATATAACATGAATAAAAACTAAATAATATCATTATACTCATTTAATAATGATATTAAAACTAAATCATCTCATCATAATTAACTATTCATGTTAGGTTCATTTTTGGGTAGATTTAACCACCTACTTCAAAAATATTATATATTTATGTCATGCTAGGCTATGAAAACATATTTAATATTATAATATGATATAAATGTGTGAACAATTAATTTTTTGGTTTTGGAGATATTATATAAATATCTAATTTATAAATTAATTTTACTCCCACCATTCAACAAAAATTACTAGAACATGATTATTATTGACATTATCATCAAGGATGAGGTATAAAAGGATGGTACAATTTCTCACAACAGAAGCCGGGGTGCTAGAGAATTAAAAACCATTCATCACTGGAGTGATGAAAATTCACTATCTTAGACAATCTAATACCTGATATAGGTTTGAGGATCTCATAATAATTTAATAGGAACAAAAATAAAAAAACATATACCTCACTCAATTTGGAGGTGCATTTAACTAAATATTGTCACCAATTATTTTTCTGAATTGATATAAATTCTAACCCCTCTAGATCATCCACACATATTTGAATAATCCATGTGGATTCTGATAGTCACACTTTGGGTGCTAGTAGGGTGGTCAAATAAATCCTTTAACGTCATGATGATCACCTTAATCCCATATCATCGATCCACTGAAGCAATTCGTGGATTAGTCAATCAAATATTGGAATTATATCTTTAGAATAAGGGAGGAGAGATAAGAACTAATTCAATTGGAATGAATAGTCATTGAGATGATCATTTCCTCTTTCTTATCTATTAGGAGACTCAAATACTATAAAGGGGTTCCTAGACCCCTCAATAATAAATCACCCAGTAGATAATCAGTAAATTAAATGTTATGATGAACTAACTAAATCAATAATGACATATTATTTTATCACCTCATATGTTACAGAATAAAACCGATGTTATTACCCAACTATAAATTCTTTCTAATGTTAAATGAACATTGAATACAAAAATAATATTCCTCCATATTATATTTTTCCTTTATTCTCTAAATACATCCTAATGAATTTTAATAAATTAACTCAACCCGATTATTGTATACTTGAGTAATAATAAATTGAAATATAATCCTTTAATTAATTACTTGGACAAATCTTAGATCCTGTGGTGGGGCCCAATACGTAAAATATTCCAATTGACTAGAATATAAGAGACTCTTAAATTAACAATAATGAGTGACCATCTATTTCATTACCTCAATACAAGTGAATACAATTAATAGACCAGTATTAAATTCAACCATCCTATCAAGGCCCCTAAATAGATAAGGAATAGTCAAAGCAATGACAACCATCTTGTGAGCATGAATTGTGTAACATAATCTGATTATATAATGATATATCATACTATAGTATGCACAAATGTTTCAGCATCCATTCAATCTTTATTATTTGTGATCTAACTAGACATACATACCTATGACTACCTTGGCCAAGAATTTATGATGGTAAAACCATCCCGATCAAATATTCTTTATATATACCTTCCTCAAATTTTAAGAAATTAGTTTTAACATGACCTATTATAAAATTCTATACCTCCAATGATTCACCCAACACTTGCTACCTTTTCATGACATAAATTCTATTTCACTACATGCATCAAAGTATGATAAAATTGAAATTTTTTATAATGACCTCATGTTAAGAGACATATACATATACATATATATAGACAACCAATGACACTTGAAATATGTTGTCATAATATTGGAAGTTATGTCCTCACGATCTGACCCACTAGATATCACTAATTGAAAACATCATGATAATGAGTGTTAAACTTTCTTATTCCCTAGCACATGATATATAAAAATATATTATGTCCATTTAGTATGATATATATAGACCATGAGACATATATTGAAGATTAATGTCATAGTATATTCAGGATATCATTATAGTATGGGAACTGATTAGAACATTTAATATGAAAAATAATATATGATCATTACCATTTAAAAAGTAAATGCATAACTATCAACAATAAAATCATAACTATACATATTATATAACTAACCATTTACATGGTATAATAATCTAAAAGAACTAATATTGGTTGTTCTAGCGAACCCACTTTTACAACACCCTCACTAGTATTAGCACCATCTTACTAACTATATTTTTTATCTATTACATGATAATATCATGTTTCCAGGGATTTATGTCTTTAGTAATGGACCTTCCATGATTCAATATTTTAGATATTCTCTTATCTATAACATTACCTCATTAATTAACATTTATCAAGTGATGAATCCCATGTATATATCCTTTTGTTCAATAAGAAAACAAGACATGTTGGCTAGTACCAGTAATACAATTATCATAATTACAAAAAATTACTTAATATGAAGAATTACATGAATTAGAAAAAATCATTTCATATTTTACACATCTTCTTTTGCTGCCTCAAAATCTATAGAGTACTCATCTTTTGTAAATATGAATACCAATACCTTAAATGAGAATAAACTATTCAATACCTTGTCCTAAAAACAATATTAGATCCTATTATTATAAATATGATTAGTTAATGTCCCATGAAAACTAGTATATGTTATTCCCCACAATCCATGTACATATCATTAATACATGATCAAGTACAATAAGATAGTTTTGATTTTTCCCACACCATTCTCTTACAAATTACATATAATTTCTTTCCATTATGTGTATCTTGTAAATATCAATATATTTATGGAATAACATGGAATATGTGATTGATCTATTGTAGAAGCATATGGAACCAAACTCACCACATCAATCTCCTTTTAGTCTCAAAACAAGACTTCATTGAGTGATTTATGTAATGTGACATTTGTAATAATCCAAAAATAGCTCCAACTTGTATTTATTAATACCATTCCATTGTATGTACTTTCAATTGGTCAAAGAAAACCATAGATCCCACTGAGTAGATGACATCCACCAAAACATGGTAAATACATTATGTCAATCTCTATAGATGTAATTTCATTATGGACATATATTATTCTAATTCCATTAGTTGTTTTACTTATGTTACCAAAAATATTTTTCATGGAAAACCATGGATCTCTAACCAAACTCTTATCGATAGATTAAAAAAATTCACTCCAAAGTAAATTTCTATGATTTTATTGGCATATGTTAATACTAAACTGTAATTCATTAACATTCACCCCATATTTACATTTTATGGTTCCAGAATACAATTATAGTTATCTAATATAGAAAACATCATTTATTAGTGGTATTGTCATCAAATTCCAAAACAAATTTATATAATGTAGCTATAACAAGTACATTCTATTGGAATCATGCACACAAACATAATATTACCAATCGATCCATACTAGTAATACACTTCTACAATCCATGTATATGTTCAAATTAATAACCAATACTTTATTAAAAAAATAGGCACCAACAATTTGAAACATAGATGAGTTATTAAATTTTAATTTACCTTTTCAATCTAAGTGAATTTCATATACTTCTTACTTTTGGAAATATTATTCTCAATGAATATTGGACCATCGAACATAGTTAATATAAAACATCACCATTTATTTTTTCCTTCCTATGAAGTATGAGTCACAATTTCAATCACATTCCAGAAGGTCCTGTGGGAATCATATCAATTCCAACCATATGGGTACCTATAGAGTTGTTTAAACCCAAGTCAATTTTTCTTCCAATATATCAGGTAGATATATGAAACCTATTATAGAAATATATTCAATAACCGGAATATCACATTTCTATCTTTGAGATTACTGTA
The DNA here is from genome assembly GCA_963277665.1 of Viscum album. NCBI lineage: Eukaryota > Viridiplantae > Streptophyta > Magnoliopsida > Santalales > Viscaceae > Viscum > Viscum album. The sequence goes on from CAUJRU010000076.1 coordinate 394,835, forward strand.
ATATCATTATAACACATTTTCATAACTATAGATGCACGTTGTAGGTTTATTGATATAGGTATTTCTATATCCTTAAAAAACACGTTGCCTTGATACACATATTCTTATGAAATAATTGATTTCCATTGTACAAAAACTCATATGATATCCATTTTTGAAGATAAATCTAATATGGTTGTTGGATAGTGTCATTATTTGGGATTCATATCATGAAAAATAATGGATGTATATATGATAGATATTTGTTGAATCTTTGATACTCCTTTTATATACATCATGGATCTGATGTGTATAAGGAAATGTGAATTCAAGAATTACTACACACTTAATTTTTTGATCAATGTTTATAGGTATGATTCAAAATCGATATTCATTATTAGAACAAAATATTTTATGTGGATAAGGGCATGTATATTTATTAATTACTCCACTCTACAATATATTGATCGATGAAGACTTGATCAATGTATTTTTCAACACAACCCTCAGAAACTCATATTTTTTACAATAAATATCTCATACTTCAGTTTCATATTCATTAAAAACATAACTGAATATTATGAAGTATAGTTACAACTAACATTCCATTGAAATAGTTAATGATCTCTAGGTGTACTAATTTAAAAAGATGTGTGGCTTACCATTATTTCTAAAGGAATCATTTTTCAAAACATTGTACATTAGCGTTTCAATAATACCGATTACATTTAACTCAAATGAGTCTAAAAAAATTCTATCTATATTATTTATAACTATGTAGTGTTTCATGAAAAAGTATTATCAGTCCACAACTAGGTTTATACATCTTACATTCAACATTAGCCACATATTTCCAATGATTTTTTATTATATAACGATTGGATGTGTATTAAACACAACTAAAAACATTCATTACATAACTAGAATAATTCCTTGATGTGAAAAATGGAAATATGATATAAATGTTTTTGTTATATTCAATTAAAATTATTCTTGAATCATTCACTATGAAATTATAGATTTTGTGTTTCTCCCCACTAAATTAACAACTTCCATTTCTCAATGGCTTCAAGAAAATTATTATATTATTATAACATTTTAATAAATTCATGGTTATTGGATTCAAATAAAAATAGGTTAATGGAATATTTTCTTCAATCCCTAAAAATTAATATAGAAATACAACATACAATTGAAAAATACACCTAAATATGATGCAACTTATTTATTATTCAATTCTGTTCTTTCATATTAAAATTAAATATATTTATTTTAGGATATGAAATCCAAAAGAAACCATTTTTTATATCCAAAATCCTTTCATTGAACGATGATTGAAATTTTCTATTTGATGTTATACTTGTTTTTGACCCTTCAGATTTTCTTTCAACTAGTTCACCATAAGAACTATGACTTTGTTTAATTTATTATTTACTTGGTTAACCTTACTTAAAAGAAAATTATTTTTTCTCTATAATACTCATTTTTATTCGTAATTAATACCGGCGTATATTATTTCAAACTATTTATGAATTTGGTGTGTTGACATATCACAATCCATATTTCATACTTATTGGTCTCTTGTGTAACCATATCCCATTCATATCCCACATCAAATTCTCTTCAACAGAATCATAGAGAGGATACTAAAAGAGAAATAATCCATGTAATAATGTTGTATCCTTTTGAAAAACAAATTTAACCTTTTGGTAGAAGTGGTTTTAGTAGTTTTTGAAGGGATTTAACCAATAAGTAATGATGAATTAACCTTGATACACTCATATTTTTTGGGAGGATATGATATAAAGTTGCTAGATTTGGGGTTGAATGTGATTGGATAATTGAATACTAAAGTACCAAAGATATTGGATTAAATTAAATAAAATTAAAATTATATATTTTAATGGAAAAAATAAACATTATGTGTCAATCGTATATTTTCACTGCAGTTAGTTTGGATGTATTTGTTTTCATAGAAAACCTCGGATCACTAAATCTAGAGATATCTACAAGATTATATAATTCTCCAAAATCCTTCACTAATTTAATACCAATAATATTCCACTGTAAATCACCAGTTAAAATAGTATATCACATTAAGAAGAACTCCAAGTAATTGTATCATACTTATACTCAACATGAATAATCATTAATGTTGGAAAAGATGTAGAAGAAAATAATTCATAGGATAAATGTTTCAAAATAATTAATTGTTATTAATGAAAAAGAAATTAAATTAAATTCCCCCACAAGAAACTCCCAAATAACAAATCATGAAATTCTATCCCACCACTGACATTATTATATCAATCAAAGTGGGTTTTCGACTTCATAATATAGGATTGGAGAAGTTAAAATAATGAAATAACAAACACTCCACCATTATCTGAGAAATTTTACATTTTTTTAGTGTGAGTAAATACACACCTTAATTCAAATATATTATCATTTTAATGAAAAGGAATATTTAAATGAATCAGAAGAAGAATAAATCTTATTAATAAATGAAGGCGAATGAAAATATTATATGCAAAAAATTAAATATGCAATTAGAAAATGAATATGTAAAATTATGATTGAAAGAGAAACATGGATTAAAAAATAAATTCCCCAACAGTTACTTATATAGAAAATTTGTGGTTTGTTTCGCTGATTACCTGTAAATCAATTCCTTCCACATTAATTATGAGTTTCAAAATGATGGTGTGAAAAAATGGACTTTTTCACTTTTCAATGTTGACCAGACAATTCGGCCAGATTCATCCCACATATAGAAGTGTGAATTTGTAATTGAAGCTGGATGAATTTGAAGGGGTCGTAGAACATAAATATATTAATATAGATATAATATAATATATTTTATAATTTCATTCCAATTTCAACATCCATTCATATTTTATGAAAGAAATAGTGCAATAGTTTTTTGGATATTCAAATCTGACATACAAATTAAATGTCAGCTTGGGATCCCTATATCTCCTTAAAATTTTTCTAACTAAATTTAGAAATTTTTTAATGAAATTATACCCATGGTATTAATTTTGTAAATTTAAAATATTATCTTAATTGGGATTTATCATTGGGATCTACATTTACTTGAAGGGCCTATGGCCCATTAGACATTCTCAATATATTTATACATTCATTGCGAAAAATTCCAGTATTCCCTTATGATTCATCCATTGACCATAAAAGACAAAATCATCCAAAACAAGTGTTTTATAATATAACAAAATATAAACTTCAAATAATGAAAATAAGGAATTCCTTAATCAGATGATATATTGGGCCCAAATTGAATCTTTAAACATGAATTTCACAATGATGTGACATGAAGTTCAATTTAGGAAACGAAATAAATTTGGTATTTATGGACATTTAAAAAAATATAAAATAAAAAATAATTAATGAATATTATCCTCTTTAAGTAGATAGTCACACCCATACCTGCATTTTTCTAGTTCGGTGAAAAACTTATCTCACAACATGTGAAATTGATTGTCGTTTTCAAAAATACATTATCATAAAATTATCACACAATGACATAATTCCAAAAAATAATGAAAAATATAAATATAATTTACCAAAAGGTATTTTCATAGTAATACACCAAGAAAAAGCCTATTTATTTATTTTAATTCAACATCACCTTTCATCCAATTTTTTTTAATAATGATGATGTGTTGTGTATCACCATATAAATGAGGAATATATTCATGTTTAAGGGGGAAAATGGAAGTCCTAGGTGGGAATCACATTAAACATTAAGATTAGTATCCAATTTTATCTTTTTATATTTGATTTTTTGTTAATTTATTTGGTTTTAACCAAAATATAGATGAAATAAATATCTCTAGGTAATAAAAATATGAAGTCCTGATCTCGAAGTACTAGATGCAAAAATATATTTAATTTAATTATCTACAATAGAGATGAAAAACCTAAATCGTGGAAAGACATCTATGGAGTCATGATCCCCAAGTGTTGGATTCCATATATTTGGAAAAAATATTTCTTTACGTAGTCATTATTTTCATTTTTTGGTGCATACTTAAATTAATCAAAACGTTTCCTTAAACACTATGCTACCATGAAAGGGTAAAAGGAAATAAAACATTAACCCAAAATCCAACGGACATATATTTTGGCATTTTTATTATGAGGATGAAAAAATAAACATTGAGAAATCACATCGGACAACTCTACATTCCATAAACTATGCTCAAGAAAATAAATGTTCATTAAAATAATAATCAAGGAATAAAAAATCATTTTAAATTCAGTTTTCATGTTTAAAAACATATATAAATATTTCAAGGGACAATGAATTGAATTTTTTCATTGAATTTATTTTTTATCATAATATCCTATTTTCCCTCAAAATACCATATTTTCACTACCCCAACATAGAATGAAACAACCCTCAATTTTTAAAGAGAATAGAATATCAAGAATAAAATAGGTAAGAAAGAGGGGGATATGTGATTCGAAATGAAATCATTGAACATGAAAACCTGGTTTATAGTTAACAACCCATCAATAATAAATTGATCACTTTGGCATCACATCACTTGTAGACTCCTTGGTGTGATTGATGGTTGGGTTTGAACATTATAATGCATTGGTTTAATTTGGAAATATTAAAATGATTAGTTTGTGAAATCTCACAAAAAAGAGGCAATAGATCACATTGAAAATCCAAAGGGTTTTACCTTAACAAAAATTACACAACAAACACATATAATAAAAAATAAACAAAAATTGCAGGAGCCTCGTTGCCGTCCATAAAACAGTTAGATTAAAGTAGTTCTCACGACTTGGACCCTCCAACATATCCAATAACACAGTAAACAGTTTTAGGAATCTATTTTTATCCACATATACTAGATTTATATTGATTACTTTTTTATAAATTGTTTCATGTACAATAATTTGTTCTACAATGAGTGGGGAAATCCTTGTAATATCTGATATGGTTCATCTAGTTTCATCTGTAGTCTTTCCCTAAAAAAATAATGATCACTCCAACATTTTTTTTCAAGATAAGAGTGAATGAATTCGGCATGGTCTTTTTTATTACTTTTTATGGAATACTTGAGTGGGTTTGGAAGGATAATATTTTTTTATTTTGGCTTGATTTTAATTTCACAATGAATATTTGAAATTTCAATCAACCTATGTTTTTATTTTTTTTGGAATAATTGGTTCCTTTTGAAAAGATGATTCATCCTAAAAATTGTTTATTTGAATTTGTAGTGTGGGGATCTAATAAATGTTTTTGATTTACCTCAATGGAATAGGGATCAGATATCCTAAAAATCAATAATGGTTCAATGTTAGGGAAAATCATTCCATGTTGTCAAATTACCATCTTGCGAATACATGATGTCAATTTAATACAGATTTAAGTACCCTTAAACATTTACTTGATCTTATTCGTCTATCCAAAATCCAACACATGCTTCATTAGTAAATTCATGAGGGTTTTCGGGTGAAAATATTTTTTTAAGGGATAAGGAAGAGATAACATGTGTTGGAATGGGTTCTATAACCATTTCAATGCTTTACACTTCTAATCCCATTGATGAAACTTCTGAATTCATTTTATACTTTTTTTCGTACATTTGTTCAATAATTCATTGGGGATTAAGATGAATAGGATTTTTGACACCACAAACTTTATTGTGTTTGATATGTTTAACTATCCTTTAGAGGATGGTTGGATTATAAATATCACTATGATTTGGGTAATAATTTATTGATTGCCTATTGAAATTACCTATGTTTGGTATATCAAAATACTTTTCTCCCACTTGATTATTTATTTTGGTAATTACAAAAGAATGTTTATGAAATTTCATTTTATTAGTCGAAAATGAGGTTTTGAGATTCTTTGGACACATAGAAATGGAATGTTGAAAGCAGAATAGAAATGGTTTGGGAAAATATTATTTTAGTGAGAAAGGAATGATAGTGTATAAGATAACAGACATGGGTCCATGGAAATAGATCTAAAATTTGGTGACTCTAATATTTTCCCTACCGGTATAACAATTTTTTTTAATATTGGTAGGGGTCAAATTCAAATGGATCGAATATGTAAACTTGAGACACTCAGATTTGAAGGGGTGATTAGCGATGAAGTGGCCTACTTTGGGGTTGGCTATGATTGGATAAAATAGTGAAACATTACTTAGTATAATTGGTTAAATTATAGAATAAAACCCATAAATATTTTTATAGAAACAAATAAATAACATTTTTTTCCTAGGTTGTCACTCGGGATAGATTTGATGTATTTGTTTTCCTAAAAAATTTCCTATCACTAATTAAAGAGATATCCCAAAAAGGTTATAATTACCCCACATAATAAAAAAATATAATCCCTAAAAATAACAAGGACAATAAAAAATTACCTTTCATGGTCACATTAATGGGAACTCCATGGAATTTGATCTTACATGCACCCAAAATGTGTCATTGTTAATGTTGACAAAAAATGATGACTAAAATAAATCATAAAATTGATGTCAATAAATAATTAATTTATATTAAATAAAATTAAATAAAATTAAATATACCCCCATGAAACTCAGTAGTATAATCCCATAAAATTTTATCCCTCCATTTATGTTATTCTATTAATCAATGTTGGGAGTTAACCTAAAGAACCTGGATTGAAGAAGATAAAATAGTCAAATAAAGAACACTTCACCATTGTGTGAAGAATTTTATGATTTTTGGTCTAAAAAAACTCAAACCTCTATCATAAGTTATAAAATGTTAATGAAAATGACAAAATAAATGATTAATAAGAATAAGAGTAAATTTTATTGAGAAATAAAGGTGAACAAAAAACATACATGGGAATAATTGAAGATGGGATTACAAAATTAATGCATACAATTAAAATCATAACAAAAATATGCATCCACAAATTCAATCACAATAATTTAACTAAATATCATATTTTGGGTCTTACAGAGGTTCCCCTATCATTCAATTCCTTCCCCATTATTTACGATAGTCAAAAGGAGGGTGAATAATGAAAGGATGTTTGACTATTCAATGTCGACCATAAAATTAGTTGAAATTCATCCCCCCTTTTGACATGTGAATTTGAAAATAATGATTAATGAATCTAAAAGTGTGTTTTAATATAAATATCATCTTCATGGTGTCCTATAATATATGTAAAATATTTATGCCAAGTGGAAAACCCATTCAGATTTTATTCTAGAAATAATTTGCGGGTTTTATTGACCTTTAAATATGGACCACAAATTAATTGTCAACCTTGGATGCTCAGATGTCCATAAAAAGATCATACTAATCTATAGCCATTTGATTACTAAAATTATACCCATAACTTTATCATTCTAAATTTAAAATTTTAGCTTCATTTATCTTGATATGTGGGATCCACATTTACATGATGGGTATAAGGCTCATTATGCTTTGTCTAGAAAGTTCTATATTCATTAAAAAAAATCCCTCTTACCTAGTGATTCATCCATTGAGAATATAATATAAATTTTTTAAAATATTTTTATATATCATTTTCCAAAATACAATATTTTGATAGTCAAAATGATGAATTCTGAATGTAGATGACAATTGGGGCCAAATTGGCACTTTAACCACAAATTTCACAATAAGGTCAACTGCATTTTAATTTATTAAATGAAATAATATTGGTGTTTATAGAAATTTATCAATGATTATTAGCCCATTTAACTTCGTAATCACACTCTCAACTTCTGTTTTTCATGTCCCATTAAAAATGTATCTAAAAAAATCTAAATTTAATTCCATTTTAGAAAAATATTTTAACATACAATTCTCATAAAAAAACATCATTCCAAAACATAGTAAAAACTATTAAAATAATTCCAGTCATGTTTTTTCAGAATAATTACCAATGATCATGCCCATTCCTTTTTTTAAATTCATCATCCCATTTCCTCCAATTTTAATTAAGCATGATTATGTGTTGTGAATCACAATAGACATGAGGTGTATTTTCTTCTATAAGGGGAAAATAGAAGCTATATGTGGGAATAAAATTAAACCTTATGATTTTAAACAAATTTTATCTTTTTATGTTTTTTTATTTTTTTGGTTGTTTTTATTTGTTTTTAAACCACAATAGAGAAGAAAGGACAAACTCTGGAGATGAAAACTATGAAATCACAATCCCCAAGTGTTGAACAACAAATATATTTTATATTACATGCTCTATGATAGAGATGAAAATCCTATCTATAGGAAATAAAAATATAGATTCATGCTCCCCGTGTTCCAGACACAACACATTTGGACAAAATATTTCTCTACGTGATCGTTATTTTCATTTTTTGGATAGTTGAATTAATCCAAAAGTGGACCAGAAATATTTTATATGATTAAAGGTTCCCATGACCTCAAAAATACCCCAAAAAAGCAATTTATGTAAAAGGTGACATTTGGATGAATAGGATGAAAATGTAAACACTGAAAACCCACATCCAAAAAAATAACTTTCTGAAAACTATTCTCGTGAACATAATCGTTCCATAATATCATATTCGAAGAATTTAATATCATTTTAAAATTATTTTCCTTGTTTCCCAATGTAAATTAATACATTAAATTATAATGAATTTATTTTTTTCATTGAATTTATTTTTTATCATAATGCCCAATGTTTTTCAAAATCCAACATTTTCTCTCCCCCAAACATAGAGGGAAACTGACCTTAGTTTATAAAGAGAAGAAAAAAGAGAGAATATACTGGGTAATAAAGAAGGAGATATATTATTTAAAAATTAAATCATGGAAAAAAAACCACCTGGTTTGTAGTTGATTACCCATAAATAAAAAATTGATTATTTTGGAGTCACATCAAATGCAGACTCTTTTGGATGGTTTAAGGTTGTGTTTGAATGTTAGAATTCATTGACTTCATTTAGAAATTTTATTATTTTTTAGATAATAAATCTCACAATGAAGAGACATTATAGTGCATTGGAATCCCCAAGGGGAATCCCTTAACAAAAGGATCACAAAAAACACTTCAAATAAAAAAAATACATAAGAGGTTTGTTATTTGTTTATAATTTATTTTATATAAAATCTTTTTTACTATAATGAGTGGAAAAATCCCTGTAATATAATAAATGGTTGAACTATTTGCTTTTGTAGTCATTCCTAATACATTAATTATCATTCTTATTTTTTTAGTTTCCAGAATAAAATGAAATACTACATCATAGTCTTGTTTAATACTAATGTTGTAACAAATTGGTGGGTAAGGAAGAACAATAATTCTTATTTTTTCTTGATTAATTTTTTTTAAAGAAGATTAGAAATTTTAATTATAATTAGGTTCTTCTCCAAAATTTTTGAAAGAATGGCTTCCTTTTGAAAATATGATTCATTCCCTCAATTATATATTTGAATATATGGAGTTTTTTATAAGGCCCCAGCCTTAAACCTTACTTAATATTGAGTTATTACAAGATTACACATTGAGGATCTTTTCAGGTTTAGAGTTTTAGAGAATTAGATCATGAAACTTGCATTACATTCCACATTTAAACAAAGTGGTTACATAAAAGACAGTATTCATTCTTCCCATCAACGGAAACATATTTAAAATATAACACGGATTCTTTCTTGAAACATCCTTGACACTATCATCACATCATGTACCTTTCCCTTGACCTGTGAAAAACATTTCAAAAACTTGGGATGAGCATAAAAAGCTCAGTAAGGGTTATAAAAATATGGAAAGGAAACATGAGTTCATATATACCTAAGAATGAAATCATACTTTACCCATAAAACATAGGCACTTTAACATACCTCATCAAACCATTAATAAATCATAGAAAACATAAGACATAAAGGTAACTCGAGGCATTCATAACATTCTTACGTGGGTAGTAACCCTCTTGGTTACGTTTGGAATACCCATCATAGTATATTCCCTAAATCTCTTCGGAGAAACCTTAACGTTTCACTCCTTCGCGTTACCCAATGCATTGGAGAGCTATATCGGGCTCACCCGCCCTTAGTTTATCACGGAACCACCCGTTATTCATAACAATTCCCAAGAACCATAACATAATCGTATCACATAAAACATGAATAAAGGAAACATAACATTTCCACATTTCAATCACAATATAACATTTTAGGATATTCAAATAATGAATCCATTAAAAAACCATTTCAAAACCATTTAAAACATTTAATAAAAAGATTTTGAATCAAAGTGTCCCATACCACCTTAATGATTAAAATTTTAAACCATTAATATCCATATAAATAAATCCATAAAACCATTTTGAAAACATGGATATTAATAAGAACAAATAATTAAAACATTTAAAACGATATTTTGGTTAAAGGGGTTTTACCAAAATTAGTGACACTTGAATACAATAATTGAGGAATAACATTTAGTCAGAACTTTATAATATCATGAGAATAAATGGATTCATGATATAATACTCCAAAGGACAGTATATACACCATATAAGAGTGAATTGGTGCATAACAACAATGAACCCTCAATAGAAATGTCAAATGTGATGAAATCCCTTATAAAGAAGGTATCCTTAAATTAAGGACAAATCAATCTCAAAAATATGTGTGACAAATATAAATACACCCAATATAAGTGTATATTATGTGTAAAACAATAAAAGGTCATTCACACATATTCAATGGATGACATATTCAATGACCACATGTTGAACCCAAAGAAATCGAAATTGGGTTAAAAAGTTCCCTTGACAGCCTAACGGCATCACATCAAAATGAGTTGGTGAGAGATAAAAAGTGTATCTCATCACTTGGACATAAAATTTCAATCAATAAGGATATATGAGAACATATCCCAACATAACAATATGTAAATTAAAAGACCCAACAAAAGAAGTATTTTAAAAAAGAGGAGGGTGAAAGGTTCCCTTGCCCACTTGGGTATCTTTCAAGACATACACCCCATGAAAAAAGGACAATAGATCATTGTTGTAAATAATCATAAACGAAAGTATATTACACAAAGAGTAGAATAATGGTCAGTACATACACCACTCAATGGAATTTGTGGCAAATTAAGCATAAAACACACGGGAATAAAAGTGAGATGAAAAATCCCTTACGAAAACTCGGCAGCCTAACGGCGCCACATAAAACGTCCTAATATGGATTGATGAGATAAATAGGGTATCTTATCACATTACAATAAAATTTAAAGCAAGAGGAATATAAAATAAAATCCCCCAACATTACAAAGAGGAGCTTAAAAGAAGTGACATAAAGGAGAGTACTTAAAAAGAAAGAGAGAGGTTAGATCTCTTACGAAAGTTCGGCAGCCTAACGGCACCACTCAAAACGACCAAAATGGATTGATGAGAGAGAATAGGGTCTCTCATCACATGAACATAAAAATAACAGTATGTGTAATATAAAAGATCATCCCAATAACAATAAATATGATCTTTAAAAGGAATGACATAAAAGTGTGTACTTAAAAAGCAAGAGAGGAGTAGGATCCCTTACCTCGGGTCCGACTTGACTCGATCGTTCATTAATCTCCTGAATAATAAACTTGAGTTAATTTCTAATTCCTTAAGAACCTTTTTCAGGTTCATTATTACTTTTATACCACTTATTACCATGTCATAAACATTATGTAATCATTTAAGTTAATAATATTTGTTTTGCCGATATTTGGTTCTTAAGTCGAAAGTGGACTTCTTACAATTACATGTTGTTCGTGTGTCCAAATGTTTATTATATCCAGAATTGTATTCATTATTTAGATATCATATATGTCATATATATCCAGTACATGCATGCATTTATAACATTACATAATCATTTAGAGGTAAGAAATGAAATGCACCGTTCATGGAGACGGTAAGCCGTACGTACGCATTAACGCTACTTTCATTTCTATTTCGTATTTTATAGAATGGAATAATAATGATATAAAGGTATATTATAATTCCAGTATAATATCATATATAATATCATATTTCCATCCTTTATACATCCCACATATGGTATTTAACGAATCAAATCACATTGAGGGGGCGGTAGTCCGCACTTCCTTAAATGAAGATATCGCGTATACCCATAATAGAAGCCATAAAGGTAAGACAAAAATGAAAAATACAGAAGCATAAATAAAAAATAAAAATATTATATATCAAATATAAAAATAGTGACATCATAATGGCCACCGTTGAAGGTGTTAAATGAGTATTGAACAATCATCGTTTCGGGAGGCAGAATTTCACCATCCACGGAAATCGTATGTTCTTTAACCATTTGATGTAGTTGTGTGAGATTGTAGCTCGAATAAATCTTATAACAACATCCTAGTATATTGAAGATACTGGTGTTGTTACAAAAGAAGTAAATAAAAAGATTTTAGGGGGTTGGAGAAGCAAAATAAAACAAATGAACATGAGAGAATGAATTACCTTTAAAAATGTAACTCCTTTTGATTTGAGACTAAAGGATTCCATTTAATGGATTCTGCCCAAAGGGAATCCTCTAAGATGAGGAGAGGGATGTGGAGAGAGTAAATGGGCAGGTTTTTGCCGAGACAAAGGCTTGAGGAGTGTGTTAAATGAGGTAGAGGTGGGGGCCTTTTATAAGAGGAGAGGAGGGGCACTTTTGGAAAGTAAAGAAATATTACTTTATTTGAAAATGTGTTTCGGTTTCAAAAGGTCCCAAATTGATATAATTCGTGGATAAGGTGATAAGGCTTCGAATTCCAATCATCCAATAAGTTTTGGACATGTGTAGTTCATAGATTTTACATTATCTTTCCATTTTATTTAAATCGTCAAATAATGATGTCATCACTGCATCATTATTATGTCATAAATAATTTAATTTATTTAATGTCTAAAAATTATAAAAAAATACTATGATGTATAAAATCTTTTTAGATTTCCAATGAATATTTATAATCAAACAGATGACTTGTATAACCCCACTTAAAAATTGTTTTAGTAAAACATATCATGTTTGTGTCAATTTTACTTTCACATTAAATAAAATGTTATTTATGTCATTTCCCAACCAAAGTGGATCCATGGGGTCCCCAAGTTGACCCATGGCTTGTCTTGGTCAGCCATGATACAACCAATGAGGGTAAGGCATGTGTCAAGCTCATCTCATTTTATTAATGCATTATTTTTACCTTAAACTACACTAATTACCACTAATCGCGATTAAAAACTTAATAAGTTACTATTCACCAAAAAATTATTTTAATCTCATTGAACCACATTTTACTTCTTAATTACAACCATGTATGTCGGATTTTTGAAAATCAAAACACAATGATGGAAAAATTTCATTTAAACGGAAAATCAGTTTTTATAAGTACCACATAGTGGTTTCACTATTCATCAAAAATTGAAGTTTTTCAGAAAAATCCCAAAAATTCACCCTAAGCTATATTTGATATTCTGAATTCAAAAATGAAGTCCATTTTACAAAATTCAAAACATATAAGTCACATTAATTAATTTAATAATTAACTCCCGCTGTCATGTCAAATAGCGTGTTTTATGAAACAATAAGTATCAAAAGATTGACACTAGTTTAAGTCTGATTTCAAAGTGAAATTGATTACAACGAACACTATTGGATTTAATGGTAAAAATATTTTCTAATTTCACTTTAAAACCAATTCAAAATATAATCTAATCATATAAATAAATTATATTAAAAAGTGGTTTTGAATTAAAATACAACATTTTACACTATTCATTAAAAATGAACTTTATCGGAAAGATACCAAAATTTTACACAAAGTAAATTTTGATGTCCCGATTCTTAATAAGAGTTTTATTTGGTCCAAAAGAATTTATAAGAGTGATCAAAACTATATTTAATGACGGTTCGCCATCAAAAGGTGATAAGTGAACCTTTAGTGAAAACTAGGGCATATACGCCTAAAATTGAATTCTTTCCGTATTTTAAGCCATTATCTTTTATTGGATAAAAGTAAAAAAAAATTAGAAACATATATAATCATATTTTAGTTATTTCTATCCATTCTCGCCATTACAACGGCTACATGTTAACTACCATTTAAAATAATATTATTTTACTATTAGAGTGCAACGTAAGATTCCCAAGAAACTCGTTGTTGCGTGTTGGGTACGCCATCGAGCATAGCGTCCCCTTTAAAGTTATTTAAATATTTTATTCACAAATATGGATAAATATGAAATGTCATATTCTTTATTTACCTGGGGTGTTACATCCTTCCCCCCTTTTGGGAATTGCATCCTTGCAATTTTAAAATTGCGCTTGGAAACATCCTTGAAAGTCCCACATCGGAACAAAAGTCGGTAAAACAAACACTTTAAAATAAAGAGAGATAAGTACAAAGGTCACCAGAGTTAACCCATACTAGGATTCCAAGTATGAAAATTTGGACATGGAGGAAAAAACAAAGGGTCATGTTCTGATGGAGAGTGATAGAAAACATGTTTAGGAGAAAGATAACCACGAGAAAATCACAAACTTGGGATGGGTTAAACGGTATTCGATTCCCCAGTAAGAAAAGTTAATAGAAAACATTTTTGTTTTAAGTTACTTTTTATTGAGGAGTTTATTCATAAGGAAACATAATCACTTATCATATTGACTTTCAACTTTTATTAGATTCCTTACACCAACTCATATTTTCTCTAAAAGACGAGTATTTAGGAAGACTTGTTCACATTAAGAGTACTATAATCAACTTCTAGAGAATCACCTAATCCATAAAATAGAACTATATACTTCCCATGTCTTTAACCAAAACCAAAACCAAAAAGGCTAGTACAAGATCAGATAATCCAGAAAAGGATAACCCTTTATAAAATGAAAATCTATTCTTAATCTCCAAAATTTGTCCAACAAAACCCAAAGTTCAACGAGGACCATTTATCCATAAAATTATTCAATGTAAACCAAAATATGATTGAAACCCAAATATTTGAAGGATTTAGTTAAATCGTAAGATTTATCTCCAAACAACATCAGTTGCTCCTAAAGTCTCACATTGAAAAGTAATTATCCTAATCACATATCCTCCAAAATCAACTTACTCTTAATTCATAAAATCATATAACTAAAAAGAATCGGTCAAACTAACCAGGGACTTCACGTAGTCCAGTGGTAGGCGATAAATACCAGTCGCACTTTGGTTGTGGGTTCGATTCCCGCAGCTTTGTCCGACGCGACGGGATGTCACACGGTCTGCGTGTTGTCCTTTTTCCAAAACTATATAATTCTTAAAACATTCCCCAAAATGAGATAAAATCTTCAAGAATAATCATAACATATTTTAACCTCAATTTTATCTCATTCCCTTCATTTTCCATCATATCATATAATAACCCATAATTACCTCAAAAGTAAGGATCATATAAACCCTAATGGTTACCTTAATAATTATTACCTGAATTTCCACATCGAGTTGGCCATCTCGTACATGATGCATTAGAGAACTCACCAAGGTTCAAGTGGATGATCATGACTCCTTGATAGTTTTTTTAGAAAAACCATGAGATTCCTCATTGAATCCCCCATCTCATTGAGTATCTTAATCAGAGAACCACCACAGTTTCCTTCAAACCCATTGTCACTTTGGTGCCTGCTAGATCCATCCATTTACTAAAACCAAAAAGGATAGTGTGAGTATATCAACAAAACCATCATGTACTAACGAGGAAGGTAAACACTAAGATATACTTACTCATTCAATTTATCTAAAACTAGGACTCTTTCTGAAATCCTAACCATTATGGTAATGTCACTTATGATTAAAGAATACCCTAACCTCTAAAGTTATCTAAACCGGCATTTGATACCAACTATAAGGCCCCAGCCTTAAACCTTACTTAATCTTGAGTTATTACAAGATTACACATTGAGGATCTTTTCAGGTTTAGAGTTTTAGAGAATTAGATCATGAAACATGCATTACATTCCACATTTAAACGAAGTGGTTACATAAAAGACAATATTCATTCTTCCCATCAACGGAAACATATTTAAAATATAACACAGATTCTTTCTTGAAACATCCTTGACACTATCATCACATCATGTACCTTTCCCTTGATCTGTGAAAAACATTTCAAAAACATGGGATGAGCATAAAAAGCTCAGTAAGGGTTATAAAAATATGGAAAGGAGACATGAGTTCATATATACATAAGAATGAAATCATACTTTACCCATAAAACATAGGCACTTTAACATACCTCATCAAACCATGAATAAATCATAGAAAACATAAGACATAAAGGTAACTCGAGGCATTCATAACATTCTTACGTGGGGATTAACCCTCTTGGTTACGTTTGGAATACCCATCACAGTATATTCCCTAAATCTCTTCGGAGAAACCTTAACGTTTCACTCCTTCGCGTTACCCAATGCATTGGAGAGCTATATCGGGCTCACCCGCCCTTAGTTTATCACGAAACCACCCGTTATTCATAACAATGCCCAAGAACCATAACATAATCGTATCACATAAAACATGAATAAAGGAAACATAACATTTCCACATTTCAATCACAATATAACATTTTAGTATATTCAAATAATGAATCCATTAAAAAACCATTTCAAAACCATTTAAAACATTTAATAAAGAGATTTTGAATCAAAGTGTCCCATACCACCTTAAAGCTTAAAATTTTTTACCATTAATATCCATATAAATAAATCCTTAAAACCATTTTGAAAACATGGATATTAATAAGAACAAATAATTAAAACATTTAAAACGATATTTTGGTTAAAGGGGTTTTACCAAAATTAGTGACACTTGAATACAATAATTGAGGAATAACATTTAGTCAGAACATTATAATATCATGAGAATAAATGGATTCATGATATAATACTTCAAAGGACAGTATATACACCATATAAGAGTGAATTGGTTCATAACAACAATGAACCCTCAATAGAAATGTCAAATGTGATGAAATCTCTTATAAAGAAGGTATCCTTAAATTAAGGACAAATCAATCTCAAAAATATGTGTGAAAAATATAAATACACCCAATATAAGTTGATATTATGTGTAAAACAATAAAAGGTCATTCACACATATTCAATGGATTACATATTCAATGACCACATGTTGAACCCAAAGAAATCGAAATTGGGTTAAAAAGTTCCCTTGACAGCCTAATGACATCACATCAAAATGAGTTGGTGAGAGATAAAAAGTGTATCTCATCACTTGGACATAAAATTTCCATCAATAAGGATATATGATAACATATCCCAACATAAAAATGTGTAAATTAAAAGACCCAACAAAAGAAGTCTTTTAAAAAAGAGGAGGGTGAAAGGTTCCCTTACCGACTTGGGTATCTTTCAAGACATACACCCCATGAAAGAAGGACAATAGATCATTGTTGTAAATAATCATAAACGAAATTATATTACACAAAGAGTAGAATAATGGGCAGTACATACACCCCTCAATGGAATTTGTGGCAAATGAAGCATAAACCTCACAGGAATAAAAGTGAGATGAAAAATCCCTTACGAAAACTCGACAGCCTAACGGCACCACATAAAACTTCCTAATATGGATTGATGAGATCAATAGGGTATCTTATCACATTACAATAAAATTTAAATCAAGAGGAATATAAAATAAAATCCCCCAACATTACAAAGAGGATCTTAAAAGAAGTGACATAAAGGACAGTACTTAAAAAGAAAGAGAGAGGTTAGATCTCTTACGAAAGTTCGGCAGCCTAACGGCACCACTCAAAACGTCCAAAATGGATTGATGAGAGAGAATAGGGTATCTCATCACATGAACATAAAAATTACAGTATGTGTAATATAAAAGATCATCCCAATAACAAGAAAGATGATCTTTAAAAGGAATGACATAAAAGTGTGTACTTAAAAAGAAAGAGAGGAGTAGGATCCCTTACCTCGGGTCTGACTTGACTCGATCGTTCTTTAATCTCCTGAATAATAAACTTGAGTTAATTTCTAATTCCTTAAGAACCTTTTTCAAGTACATTATTACTTTTATTCCACTTATTACCATCTCATAAACATTATGTAATCATTTAAGTTAATAATATTTGTTTTGCCGATATTTGGTTCTTAAGTCGAAAGTGGACTTCTTACAATTACATGTTGTTCGTGTGGCCAAATGATTATTATATCCAGAATTGTATTCATTATGTAGATATCATATATGTCATATATATCCAGTGAATTCATGCATTTATAACATTACATAATCATTTAGAGTTAAGAAATGAAATGCACCGTTCATGGAGACGGTAAGCCGTACGTACGCATGAACGCTACTTTCATTTCTATTTCGTATTTTATAGAATGGAATAATAATTATATAAAGTTATATTATAATTCCAGTATAATATCATATATAATATCATATTTCCATACTTTTTACATCCCACATATGGTATTTAACGAATCAAATCACTTTGAGGGGGTGGTAGTCCGCACTTCCTTAAATGAAGATATCGCGTATACCCATAATGGAAGCCATAAAGGTAAGACAAAAATGAAAAATAAAGAAGCATAAATAAAACATAAAAATATTATATATCATATATAAAAATATTTACATCATAATGGCCACCGTTGAAGGTGTTAAATAAGTATTGAACAATCATCGTTTCGGGAGGCAGAATTTCACCATCCACGGAAACCGTATGTTCTTTAACCATTTGATGTAGTTGTGTGAGAGTGTAGCTCGAATAAATCTTATAACAACATCCTAGTATATTGAAGATACTGGTGTTGTTACAGAAGAAGTAAATAAAAAGAGTTTAGGGGGTTGGAGAAGCAAAATAAAACAAATGAACATGAGAGAATGAATAACCTTTAAAAGTGTAACTCCTTTTGATTTGAGCCTAAAGGCTTCCTTTGAAAGGATTATGCCCAAAGGTAATCCTCTAGGATGAGGATAGGGATGTGGATAGAGTAAATGGGCAGGGTTTGGCCGATCCAAAGGCTTGAGGTGTGTGTTAAATGAGGTAGAGGTGGGGGCCTTTTATAAGTGGAGAGGAGGGGCACTTTTGGAAAGTAAAGAAATATTACTTTATTTGAAAATGTGTTTCGGTTTCAAAAGGTCCCACATTGATATAATTCGTGTATAAGGTGATAAGGCTTCGAAATCCACTCATACAATAAGTTTTGGACATGTGTAGTTCATAGATTTTACATTATCTTTCCATTTTATTTAAATCGTCAAATAATGATGTCATCACTGCATCATTATTATGTCATAAATAATTTAATTTATTTAATGTCTAAAAATTATAAAAAAAAATACTATGATGTATGAAATCTTTTTATCTTTCCAATTAATATTTATAATCAAACAGATGATTTTTATATCCCCACTTAAAAATTGTTTTAGGAAAACATATCATGTTTGTGTCAATTTTAATTTTACATTAAATAAAATGTTATTTATGTAATTTCCCAACCAAAGTGGATCCATGGGGTCCCCAAGTTGACCCATGTCTTGTCTTGGTCGGCCATGATACAACCAATCAGGGTAAGACATGTGTAAAGCTCATCTCATTTTATTAAAGCATTATTTTTACCTTAAACTACACTAATTGCCACTAATCGCGATTAAAAACTTAATAAGTTACTATTCAGCAAAAAATTATTTTAATCTCATTGAACCACATTTTACTTCTTAATGACAAAAATGTATGTCGGATTTTTGAAAATCAAAACACAATGATGGCAAAATTTCATTTAAACGGAAAATCAGTTTTTATAAGTACCACTTAGTGGTTTCACTATTCATCAAAAATTGAAGTTTTTCAGAAAAATTCCAAAAATTCACCCTAAGCTATATTTGATATTATGAATTCAAAAATGAAGTCCATTTTACAAAATTCGAAACATATAAGTCACATTAATGAATTTAATAATTAATTCCCGCTGTCATGTCAAATAGCGTGTTTTATGAAACAATAAGTATCAAAAGATTGACAGTAGTTTAAGTCTGATTTCAAAGTGAAATTGATTCCAACGAACACTATTGGATTTAATGGTAAAAATATTTTCTAATTTCACTTTAAAACCAATTCAAAATATAATCTAATCATATAAATAAATTAGATTAAAAAGTGGTTTTGAATTAAAATACAACATTTTACACTATTCATTAAAAAAATGAACTTTATCGGAAAGATACCAAAAATTTACACAAAGTAAATTTTGATGTCCCGATTCTTAATAAGAGTTTTATTTGGTCCAAAAGAATGTATAAGAGTGATCAAAACTATATTTAATGACGGTTCGCCATCAAAAGGTGATAAGTGAACCTTTAGTGAAAACTAGGCCATATACGCCTAAAATTGAATTCTTTCCGTATTTTAAGCCATTATCTTTTATTGGATAAAAGTAAAAACATTTAAAAACATATATAATCATATTTTAGTTATTTCTATCCATTCCCGCCATTACAACGGCTACATGTTAACTACCATTTAAAATAATATTATTTTATTATTAGAGTGCAACGTAAGATTCCCAAGAAACTCGTTGTTGCGTGTTGGGTACGCCATCGAGCATAGCGTCCCCTTTAAAGTTATTTAAATATTTTATTCACAAATATGGATAAATATGAAATGTCATATTATTTATTTACCTGGTGTGTTACATTTTTATAGATTGTGTTTTTTTATTTCTCTCAATGGTTTAAAGATTGGTTGTCCTAAAAATCAATAATAGTGACATATTCAAGAAAATCAATCCATGAGGTCAAATCACCCTCCTCTGAATAAATGATATCAATTTTCCCCATAATTTATTGACCGTTAAAATTACTTTATCTTCATCATCTATCCAAAATCCAAAAGTTTATTCTTTTTTAAATTCATGATAGCTTTTTGGGAGAAAATATTATTCTATTAGTGATTATGAATGTAGAACATGAGTGGAAATGGGTTCGATAACAATTTAAATGAATTGCACTTACAATATCAATGACGACAATTCAGAATACATTTTATCCATTTTATCACACAATTTTTTAGTAATTTGTTAGAGATTGTTTATCATAGATGTTTGGATATAAAGAAAGTCATTTTTTATCTCTTATTCCATTAATTAGAGGGATAGAAATTTATAAACATAAAATTAATCATCATATTGATTGTACATTTCATTGTGTGTTATGTAATAATTCATTAATTTACTGGAGAAATTCCCTATACTCGGTAGATCCAGATACTAGTTTTCCATTTGACTGTATTTTTTTTATGATGCGGTAATTTTATAGATACTCAATTGTTGTAGGATAATGATTTGAGATTCGTTGATAGACAAAAATAAAAAGGTGAAAAGATAAGAGAAATTGGGGAGAGAGAAAAGAATTTGTGGTGAAAAGTGTGATAGTGTATAAGATAACCTATTTATGTCCCCAAAAATTGAACCAATGTTTGGTGACACCCAAATTTACCCTTCTAGTATAAGTGGTTTTTGTAGTACAGGTAGGGATCAAATCCACAAGGGCCAAAGATTTAACCTGAAGGCACTTAGATTTTATGGGAGGATTCGATATGACGTGGCTAGATTTAAGGTGGATTGGGATTGGATAAAAGAATAAAAAATTAATTTAGATAATATTTTTATTAAATAATAAAACACCTAAATATTTTAATAGAAACTAATAAATAAGATGAGTCGATCCTATGTTGTTCTTTGGGTTAGATTAGGTTTAGTTGTTTTCAAATAAAATTTCAGATCACCACTATAAGATATATACAATAAAAGGAGATAATTCCAAAACATCAGTCACAAATTTAATTCCTAAATAATTACAAATCCAATCACCAATTCACATATAGTAATACATTAATGACCACTCTATGTAATTTTATCGCACTAGAACTCAAACGGAGTCATTGTTAAAGTTAACAAAGATGTAGAAGAAAATAACATATCGAATGGAAGTCATATAATAATGAATTGATATTAAATCACATGAGATGAGATTAAATACATAACCAAGTAAATATCTAGGATCAACCCATAATATTTTATCCCTCCATTGATTATATTATAACAATAAAAGTGGGATGTTGACTTAAATAAGTGGTATTTAAGAAGTGAAAACAATCAAATAATGAACACTTCATCATTATGTGAAGAATTTTTCAATTTTTGGTGGGAATAAATTTAGGTCATGGTTCAATGGTATCAATGTGATAATGAAAAGTATAATATAAATGAATAATAATAAGAAATACAATTATTAAGAAATTAAGGTGAATAAAAAATTACATTGGAAAAATTGAAGCAGTGATTAAAAAATGAAACGTTAAAATGATAGTTGAATGAAAGACATAGATCCTTAAACACCGTTACCACTAGAACCATAAATTGGGATTTTTATGGTACTAGATTAATAACCATATCAATAAATTCATACCAAATTAATTAGTAGACTCAAATGTAGGGTGACATATAAAAGGAATTTTTTTCTCAAAGTTTACTAGAAAATTAAGCCAGATCCATCCTCATTTTTAACGTATGAATTTGAAAATAAATATGAAAAACCCAAAGGGGTGTCTGGGTTTAAATATATTTTTGCATATTTCCTATAATATATTAAAAATTTTCATTAAAACTGGAATATGAATTAGGGTATTATTCTCAAAATAGTTTGCTGGTTTTATGGGCCATTAAATCATGCCCCAAAATTAAATGTGAACATGGGACTCATGGATCTCCTTGAAAACATAAGAATTTTATATGGAAATAGTTGAATGAAATGATACTAATTATTTTATATGTCAATAAATAAAATTTTAATTTTATTATTCTTTATTTTTTGGAAAAAGTTTTACTTGATGTGCCTAAGGCCCATTATGCTTTATCTTGAAATTTATGTATTAATTTGAAAAATTTCAATCTTACCTTGTGATTCCTCCATAGATTTGAAAATATAAAACGTTCCAAAAAATTGATCAATCATATTCCAAAATATAATATTCTAGTAATCCAAATAATTAATTCCAAAATAAAATGATTAATTAGGCCCAAATTGATGCTTCAAACATGAATTCCCCAATGATTTGAAATGAAGATAAATTTATGAAATATACTAAAATTGATGATTATGGACATTTAAATATATTAATATTAAAATATATTAAATTGATAATAGTCTCTTTCAGTGGATAATCATATCCATAACAAATATTGGTCATTAATGATAACCTTATAGAGTATTTTTCATATATGTCATATATGAGTCTCATGTAATCATTTTTCTCACCCACACATCCTATGGATTCTAAACATGTATTGGGGAGAACATGTTCGTGAATTTACAATATCATAGTATGTTGTGCAAGTGATTTTACTATTCATGGAATATCTTACTGGTTTGGAAATTTTCATTATCCAATCATTATGAAAATGTACTTGAGATACTTCTTACAATTTTCCATATAAGAAAAATCATGCAGAAATTACTTTTATCTTCATTACAGATTTATTAATTATTGAAGAATTAGTTAAATAAATAAATTTCTTCCACTATTTTATCAAAATATATTAACTCTATATACTAGAATTCAAATAATCTTTATTTTAATTAATGTAGTGTCAATGATCCTTGATAGCTCTCCTCATAGTATACACAAATTTGTTATGCCACTAATGAGAGTGTTCATGTAAGGTGTATGGATAACCAACCACATTTTATTGCAGTTCGTTAAATTTTTGAAAGAGATCCCAGATTTTAAAATCAAAAATTTTATTTACTCAATACTTACCTTTAAAGTTTAAAAAAATGATCAATATATTTTAATTTACTTCTATAATCTATTAGGTAAACCTATCACTACAATAAGAACTACCCCATAGAATGAGGAACCTTCAACATCAGCTAAGATAACACCATACAACTGATTTTTTGAAATTCAAATAATGGATGATATTTTAATCATAAAATTCAATTTTTATTTTTAAATATTTATCTTCAAATTTAATAGTTTCAAATTTAATGTGTTCATATTAGGTTATAATGCTCACAACTTAAAATTAATAAAAAACCTTAATATCTTATTTATGAATTTTTCCTTCTTATTATTTTATTAGTTTCATGTACTCATGAAAATTAAATTCAATAACTAATAATTCATAATGGAAATAAAGCACCTGACTGGTCTTGAGAACCAAATATTGGTTGATACATTTAAACGTAAAGGAACAATCATGACATAGGTGAATCATTCATGGCCTAATTCTTGAATCTTTGCCTAGGTTATTCCTAATATAGTGTGTCCACTTCCCATTGAAATTTTCCATCAACATGTCATGCTCTATAACTTATAGTGTCATCGTCAAAATTGAAATACTCACACATGGGAGGGGGTCTCATGAAGCCCACTATACATATATGAAGTGATAGATGTGCATGCCCTTATACATGCTGAATAAATATGTTAATGTGATGAACATATAATTTAAATAAATAATCACATGAATCACACTTGATTACATAAATAATTAAATAAATAAAAATAGGAAAATGGTCGATTAATAATCTATAATAAGGTATCTATAAATGAGAAGTACGATGAAATTAAATTGCAATAATATTAATGTACGAGGGTATATAGAACAAATAAAATGTTTAATTTAAATTAAAATAGTTTAATTTAACTTGGTCCAACTATTAAAATAATATTTTTATTCGAGAATTAATGAAGCTAAAAAAAATTAATTTTATGTCCAAAATAAAAATAATTCTATTTGGAATATATCATTTTTATGTTTTAATCTAAAACTATTAAATAAAATTTTATCATATTTTGAAAAAATATTGATGGCTCAAAAACCTAACCCAAACCCATTGTGGGTCGGTCTAAACCATTGTAAACCTATTTCAGGCCTTGAAGATCATGTCCACGGGTGTTTTGAAAAAAAAAAGACATGTGCTAACACATTATGGGTTGGGAAAACCCACATAGGTGTGTGCAGTCCTAATCATGGTGGTAAGAACCTGGTTCATGTTTGATAGGGTTGTTACATTTATCCCGATGTGTTTTCCTGGGAGATCTGAACATACTTGGGTTCAACAAAGAGGACCACATATGGTGGTAGATGCAACGATTGATGTGGGTGGTAGACGTTTGGATCTCCCATTTGATACAAAGTGTGGTGGAGGGAGCCAGGGGGAAAATCAGATCATAGGTTGTGTATAGAAATCTTGAGATCGATCTGGAATGAGTGTGGTATTGGATAAAGAAGTGATGGAGGAGGATCATCAAGGGGTGGTACTCACGAGTAACCCCACAATGGATAAATATGACGGGACATGCGATAGGGTTTCCTTGACAATAGTGGTTTCACATAGTACAATTAAAGGACGTTGGAAGTGTATCTATAAGGTGTAGATGGCTAGATGTTGGGGGGAGTTCCACTCATGGGATGGAGTTTCCATAGATGGAGGTGTTGTTCACTATGTTTTGCGATGACATAATAGCACAACCTTTCCAGTAGTGACTATTGAGAGATACAAGAAGGAAGGTTAGTGGGTCACTGGTAGGGTGTAGAGATCATTGTAGTGGAGGATGAGGTGGATGTGAGAGATCACAGGTGTGGTGGATCATTAGTTCTTGTAGGAAAATGTTGGTTCTACCAGGGAAGGAAGCTGGATTTCTATATAATAATTCCACCTCCTTCAATTATTGTTTTAATTTTTTTAAATATGTTTATTTTCAAATAATGACCCACTAGACACCTTTATTTTTTCATATATAACAATTTCATGCCACCCAAACTAAATTTCTCCACATTTTTTCTAAACATATAATGTTTTATCACTATGTAAAAAACCTACACCACCCGAATGTAAAAAACTCTTATTTGAATAGGCTTAAATGTTATATTTTATATTTTAAAAATATATATATTATATTTTTCCACAACTGTGGAAAATATAACCATCTAAAAAATAGTATTCCGATCAACGGTAATCAAGTCGTGTTTTGAAGATGACCATAATTGCATTGTCGATGTCATTTAGGTATAAATAAACTAATATATATATACATTATTCAATTATAATATCTAAAAAGTACCATTTTTTATCCATAATTTCTTTTTTCAGATGGCCATAACAGGGCTATCTGAGCTCATATCGAAGTGTGGTCTAGTCTGTTGCGACCGAACCGAAACCATCTAGTAAAATCAATGAAAATTAATTTTTCCCGCATTAGAATATTAATGTGATTTATATCATACCAATTGATTGTACCAAAGTTCTAGGTAGAATATGGTGGGTTTGTTATTTTAAAAAAACTCAACAAGGTAGTAATGTAACTATATCATCTATGATTATCCCAGAACTATTAGAGGGTTGAGAATCTCACATGAATTTAATAGGCCCAAAAATAAATTAATGAGTCCCTTATTTGATTTAGTGGTTCATTAAGCTTCAAATTTTCATTGGCGATCCTTTCCAAATAGATCAAAATATAAAACCATTTATATAATCTCTAAATACCATATGAATCCATGCCAATGATGATCGTTGAATTCCTTGAGATAACAATATGATTCGTCGATTCCTTCTATCTCATGACAATAAACTCAAACCATTCATTCGATGCATCAATGGAATTATTGGATTGGTAACATAGATAGTTAATTTCCCTATCTAGAATATGGGATGACCCTTTTTATTATATTGTGGGATTCTCAAATACTTTGAAAGGGTTCCCTGAAAACTTGAAAATAAAACAACCCCTAAATGAGTAGTAAATGAGATGTTATATTAAAATAACCACGACATTGACACAATTTATATATTATCACCACCTTGTAATATATTAAGTGATAAAATCTAATTTATTAACCTAATTTGAAATTGCTGACAATAATAAACAATCATTGAATATTAAATAAAAATTCAATTATATAATATTTTTATGTATTATGAAATACCTATTAAATAATTTTAATAAATAAATTCAATGAAATTATTCAACAATATATTAATTATAAATTTATTTATTTATTGGCGATTGATTACTAGGAAAACTCTCAGCACTCATTGTGGGGCTTAGCATGTCTAATATTCTTTTTCAACAGAATAGGGAAGACTCTTGAGTATGCTATTGGGTGTGATACCCTATAACTATTTCTCAATAATAGTGAACACAATTCATAGATTACGAATATTTTCAAGAAACCCATAATGGTCACTAAATAGATAATTAATATTTATATAAAAAACCATCCTATGAACACACACTGTGTAATGTAATCTCATAGTCTCTTGAAATATCATTAATTAGGATTCACACTACTGTCATATTACATTATTTATTTATTATTTTTTGATAAAACTAAAAATACATACCTATAACTACCATTTCTAAAGATTCATTAATGCACAACCATCTTGAGAAACTAGAGTTTAGATATCACTTCCTTAACTCAGAAAATAAAAATTCTATCCTGACCATCAAACTAATGTCGTACCATAAATGAAACACACTTTATCTAATACCTCAATATGACTTCAATGTAATGATTTTTCCATGAAAAAAAGTTTTCAATAAAATGAAACACATTGATAATGATCTCATGTCTCAATACAAATACAATTTTCTGTAGGGAGGAACAACTAATGAATATTGAAAAAAATTGTGTTTGTATAAGTAGGTATGTCCTCACAATATCACGTACTAGAGATCGCCATATGGTAACTTCACCTGAATAAGTATCAACAGTTATTATCCCCCATTAGGTGATAGTAATAAATCCTCTAATTTTAGTCTACTTAAAGTATCTAGAAAATTTGACATATGTTTACTATTAATTTCATAGTATCTCAAGGTTGTCATTATAGCTCGTTAACTGAAAGAACCAATTTAAATGAAAAATTATTTATTGATAATACCATTTATGTAGTGTTTTTAAAAAATATTAAATGTATAACGATATGTATACATCATGTATGAGTCACTGTATACATGATATGGTAATCCAAATGTACAAAAGACTTTGGGTCAAGGGATCCCACTTTTACAATATAAAATTGTCATAAAAAGAATTCAAACCTTAATAAATTATTATAAATATTACCTAAAAGTAATTTTATAGGATTATATATAGTAAAAAGTTTAATAGGATATAATAAGAGAACATTTAATTTGAAACTTGTCCAAATGATCATAACAATAAACACTGATGTGGAAAAACAAATTAATTCATATATAGAATGACTATTTAATAGAAATATAGAAGGGAAAAGATATTATTGTGATTTTTAATTAAGTTAATAAGATAGTTATGCTTATTATATATGATGATAAGTTACGTTGGTAGAATTAAGGAAAATAGTTAAGGGTATTCTTTCTTAAATACCTCTCCTAGAGACTTGGTTTCTAATATGCACATAATTTACTTTATGTGTGGTATATACTACAAATTTAAGGTGTCATATTATGAAATAATTATATCAATGGTATTTTTAATATCATGTTAAAGAGTTTTCTTAAGGAGGTTATGATTAAAATTATTACCCATTCAATATGGGGATCTTTCTGTCTTAATTTTAATTTTTTGGACACATGTAGTAATCAACACATATTTAATTTTGGGTGGTGTACACATTTCCAAGGAATAAATTTCCGTTATAATAATGAAATTTAGGGTATTTAAATGTATATATTTTTATCCCAAAATTATATTCATTTTATAGAAGATTTACCTTTCCCATTATTGAAAATCATCCCATGTTTTAGTAAAGTAAAGGAGTGTGTCATTTGCTATAAAATACATCCCTATCTAGATATTGGCTAGTCAATGTGGCTGTAGCATATAAAAAACTATGGGAAATCACACTAAAAAAGGTTTACTGAGAATTTAATCATTCATCACCTTGATAATAAATAATTTTTCATAGGAATTCACTTATAGAGAAACTCACTCTTGGGTATGCTTTAAAATATTCAATTCTCTTACTGAACAATGAAAATGGATTTCTCCTACTATTTTATTGGTCTCTTATCAATAAAATATATTAAATAAAAATATTATCTTCAATTGATAACATTGAAAATATCATGTACCCTATCTACTCTGTTTATTTTATAATTGTAAATGATGTTACATTGATGATAGATCATATATTTTACGTTTTTATGTGATGTTCTCTTAGGAATCCACATTATTCTATTGAATATGGATAAATTTGATATATATGTTTTTTTATTATAATTATGGAAATTTTTTTCCTATAAGAGGTTCATTAGGTAATGTTATGAACTATATTGATGTCTCTTATGGAGAATTAATTATACATAATCAAGTGAATGGTGGGGAAAACATTATGTATCCCTTTTACATATCTATAGGTCTCATAAGAAAAAACATGTTAGGTTTTGGTGAAGGCCTCTTCCCATAAGAGGATAATATCTTGATTGTATTATTGATATCAAGTTACATGCCATGGAGTAAGGATTCTACATGATGTTTTTCATTTGATAAATTTTGTATTCAATCAACATGATATTAATGATTATTTTTATCCATTTTTTCATTTATTTTTATGGATATTGGTTGACTTCATATTTTGTATATTTTGGATTCATGTTGTTCAATTATTCTTATTATTTATCTTATTGAATGGTTATAGTATTTGATAAATCATTGTATGGTACTATATAATGAGCACATGATCTCTCCATTATTATTTTTCTTTTCCCCATGCAATATAAAAGATGACTATGTGTTGTTTTCAAGGATATAAAAAAAGGGATAATCATTTTTTAAAATATGTTCATGATATATCTTAAGTATTTAAAGTGTAATGATTGTATAAATGTGGTATTCTAAGAATAATAAACTATTCTATCCTCTAGGAACACTTTAACTTTTTACCAATAATGTAATATAACTTATGTATCTAGGATTTTCGAGTCTGGGATGTTACGAATGATCACATTGATTGTGTGATGCAACGATGGATAGTGGGTAGTAATTTTATAGTTTTCTATTTTAAAATACTAATTTTGTTATCTTCTTAATATATATATATATATAGTTTTATTAGACATTTGTGGATTATTTTTCTCACATAAGTGAGGTCCAGCCCGAGATCGAGGGTGGTGATGATTAAGTCTCTTACGAGCCACACTTTGATAAGGTATCTCAGATATAGAGGATGGAAAGAAATCATTAGGAGGTCAATGTGGTCATTATACTTTCATGGTCTAAGTTGTTGTTGTTGAGTCAAAAGTCTTATTTTGTCTTCTATATCATGTTTTGGAAATCACAACTGCATTCTATCATATTTTGGAAATTACAATTGTCTTCTATTTTGTTTATCGTATCGTGCAATGATGACCATACTATCCATATCGTATCGTACGATACTAATCGAACTGATCGTACTGATCATGCTGATCATACTGATCATGCTGATCGTACTGATCATGCTGATCATACTGACCATATCGTATCGTACAATACTGATCTTACTAACCATATCATATCGTACAATGCTGATCGTACTGACCATATCGTATCGTACAATACTGATCGTACATACTATGCAAATCGTACAATGCTGATCATACTAAATATAAAAATTGTATTTATTCTGATACTCATAACTTTTGTTACATTCTCGTTTCAATACTTAGTCAAAAACACTTATTGCATATGAATCGTACTCATGTTTTTCATGTCTATATATCTTATGTCCTAACAAAACGATGGCGTTGAGTTAGTTACAAACTAATCAAAACGATGTCGTGCTTTCTGTTTCAATATGACCGTTGGAGGCAATATGACCGTTGGAACCCGAGGCCTATAAATAGGAGGTCATTTGAAGCTAAGAGTACAACGATTGACGAATGAAGAGAACAAATGAAGAGACTCTGTGAACTACCAAGATTCTAGAGAGAGACAATGTGACTTCTCTCATCTGCCTTGTGCGTCCGATCATCGTATCGAGGGCTTTCAAGTAATTGAAAGACAGAGGTGCCGATTACCTACAAAATCGAGGGCTGCTGGGGATAGGCAGACAGACGTGCCGATCATCATATCGAGGGCTGCTGAGGATAGGCAGACAGACGTGCCGATCATCGTATTGAGGGCTCACCAAGGTGTTGGTGAGACAAACCTTTTATCCTAGGTGAAAGGATAACCCTTCTCTTTGGGTTAAAAGAATTGTAATACTTTTACATTTCCGCTGTTACTTGTATTAGAAAGGAATTTGTATTGTTTCCTTTCTTCTTTACATATTCAATTGTAATTGTTTCAATTAAAATCATTCTATTACATTTTGTATTGATTGATTCTATACGCATTAAGGTAGAATCATTCATCTTTGTATTACTCTGATTATTGTGTTCACCTTGAATACAATTGTTTTACATTACATTAGTATTACAATAAATCATACCTCTTTACATTCAATACAATTGTGGGTGTTTGTATTTGTATTAGTTTAAGATCATTGAAACTAATCTCTTAGTTGCTAAAACTCAAAGGTTTTTAAACCTACAATTCACCCCCCTATTGTATTGTTCCATCTAATAGACATACATATCTACTTATTCAATCCAACAATTGGTATCAAAGGCGGTTTTCCACTGATTTATATTACTAGCTTTATTTCTTTCATATTATTATCTTGAATACTTACTACACTAACGTGTGGAGTGGAAATGTTTTTGTTGTATTAGATGGCAGGTATGAGTTTCGAGTCAATAGACAATCTGAATCCTTCTAGACCTCCAATCATTGATGGGAATGATTATGAGTATTGGAGAGATCGTATGAAGACATTTTTTATCAATACTGGTGTAGACAACTTTATTATGCTTACTGGAGGTTACAAAATTCCTGACAAAGAAGTCAGTAATTTCACCAACCAAGAAAAGCAAGAATATCAACTGAATTACAAGGTACGCAATACATTATTATGCTCTATGACCAGGAATATATACAGTCAGATATCTTCATGTGAAGCAGCCAACTGTATTTGGAAGAAATTAGAAGTCACTCATTTTGGTACATCCAAGGTTATAGAAACAAGGAGAGAAATGCTTCGAGCAGAATATCATGGATTTGTTTTTCCTTATGGAGATCCTGTATGTAGAGTACAACAAAGGTTTATGACAATTGTCAATAGCTTAAAATCTATGGGAGAAAAAGGTCTTAATGATGAAGCTCTTGTTGATAAGATTATAGATATAATTCCAAATGAATGGGAGTCAAAAAGGAAAGCTATTGATGAAAATAGAAAAGTTTCTCAGATTACTCTTGATGAACTCTTTGGAACTCTTCTACAGCACGAGACAAGAATGAAGAGAGATGCTGATTTCAACAAGAAGAAGAATGGGAATGGAAGTGTAGCCTTTGCATCTAAAGCTATAACACCTAAAAGGATTACAAGGTCTAAATCCAAGAAAGTTGTTGTATCTGATTCATTTGATTGTAATCTTTCGGATAATGAGTTAGCCAATCTTGCTCGAAGGATGAACAAGATCGTGGGAAAGAAAGTTTTTCAATATAGATTCAAAAAGAAATATGGGAAGAATAGGAAAGATTCAGAGGTAACTTGTTATGAATGCAAGAAAGAAGGACATATAAGGCCTTATTGTCCTTTACTAAAGAGGAAAGATAGAAAGGAGAAACACTCTGAAAGAAAAAAGAAAAGGTTTTATAAGACAAAGAAGGTCTTAAAAGCAAATGATACATGGAGTGCAAGTGGTAGTGATTCCTCAGATGATTCTTCAGAATATGAGACATCAGGACAAAGGAATATTGGAATCTTAGCCAGATTACCTATTGAAGATCATTGTCTCATGGCTAAGGTACATAATGCTGAAGCTATTACAAATATCTCTTTAAATGCAAATTGTACTGATAATAGATATTATGAATCTTCAAATGATGAATCCTCATCATCAGAGGATGATACATTACCTTCTTTTGAAGAGGTCTCTATATTTGCTAAGTTACTTGAAAATGAAAATTCTAAACTCAAAAAGAGATTTGAAAAAGAAAATTCTAGGATTTCAATCTTGACTAAAGAAGTATCAGATCTTTCTAAAGATCTTGATGTGAAAACTTCTGATTTTGAAAGTATTTTAAAAACCCTTGAGAATGTTAAATTTGATAAGGATAAACTTTCTAAGGATCTTGAAACTATAATTTCAAAGAAAAATATTTTAGAGCCTAACTCTAGTTCAAATGTTTTGGAAAGTAAGAATTTGGTTTTAAAACAAAAGTCAGAGATTTTATCCCTGAAGAAATGTTTGTCAAACTTTACTCATGGAAATGAAAACTTTGACAAGATGTATTCTCAAATTAGACCATTGAGAAATCGTTCTGGTCTTGGTTATACTTATTCCAAACCTGTTTTAGCAATAACTATATTGTTCCTCAAAAAACCATTTTCTGTTCTAAGTGTCAATGTGGTGGACACTGGAGAAGAGATTGTTCTCTTAACACAACTCAATCTTTAGGATTTCATAAATCACATTTTGAAAAACAAATGTGGATTCCTAAAATTCTTTTATCTATCCTTTGTGGATCCAAACAAGTTTGGATTCCGAAAAACTAATTGTTTCTTTTTCAGGAAAATGAGATGTGTACCAATAAGAATATTTGGAACATGGATAGTGGTTGTTCTCCGCACATGACTGGAAACAAATATCTCTTTGAAAAGGTTATCAAACCAAAAGGTGGAAAAGTTACCTTCGGAGATAATGCTCAAGGAAAGATTGTTGGTATAGGTAATATTGTTTTTCTTGGAAAAGTTCTTATCTCAAATGCTTTGTTTGTTTAAGGTCTTAGGCACAATCTCATCAGCATAAGTCAATTATGTGATGAAGGTTACCTTGTGAATTTTAGAAATGATAAGTGTCTTGTTCACAATTCGAAGGATGAGTTCATTCTATCTTCCCATAGGCAAGATAATGTTTACACAATAAACTTAGAAGACCTTAGGAACCATAACTGACCTTGCTTAAGTGCAATAAAAGACCAATAATGGCTATGACATAGAAGACTAGGACACTGTAATCTGAGAAACCTTAGTAAACTCTCAAAGAAAAGACTTGAAAAAGGACTACCGTACCTTAGATATGACTCTTCAAAAGTATGTGATCCTTGTCAATTTGTCAAGAAACATAAAACTAGATTTAAATCAATTAATGAAGTTTCAACTTCTAATGCATTACAGCTTGTGCATATGGATCTTTTCGGTCCTTCACAATCTTGAAGCATTGGTGGAAATTACTATGTATTTGTTTTAGTTAATGACTTTACTAGATTTACATGGGTCTACTTTCTCACAAAGAAATCTGAAGCCTTTTCATATTTCAAAACTTTTAGTGCCCAAGTTAAAAATGAGAAAAACCTACCATTGATAACTATTCATAGTGATCATGGTGGTGAATTTCAAAATTCAGATTTTGAAACATTTTGTAGTAAGAAAGGTATTACTCACAATTTCTCATCTCCAAGAACTCCTCAGCAAAATGGTGTTGTTGAAAGAAGAAATCGTATTCTCCAGGAAATGACTCGAACCATGTTGAGTGAATACTCAATTGCTAAGCACTTTTGGGCTGAAGCTGTTAGTACTACCTGTTATACTATAAATCGTGTTTTAACTAGACCATTTCTTAATAAAACCCCTTATGAGTTATGGACTGGCCGAAAACCTAAAGTTTCATACTTCAATGTTTTTGGATGCAAAGTATTTATTCTGAATACAAAAGATAATCTACACAAATTTGCACCAAAATCTGGTGAAGGAATCTTTCTAGGCTATTCTACAACCTCTAAGGCTTATAGAGTTTTCAATAAAAACACTTGTACTGTTGAGGAAACAGAGCATGTAAAATTTGATGAAACTAATCCTTTTGTTTTCAACCAACCCAATCCTACACTCTCGGATGTGTTTTCTAAAAATTTTTATCAACCTTTATTAGAAGATCATTCTGATAAGGAAAATTTTGCAGAAAGTTTTCCTGAAACATTTACCACAGAAGATTTTCTACCATATGTTGATGAACAGGTTTTACAAAACCCAAATCAATTGTTTCTTAGGAATAATCTCAGTGATAACATCATTGGTGATGTAAACCAACCTGTAAGGACCAGAAATTCCATACGAAATGTAATAGAACATCTTGCTTTTCTTTCCCAATTTGAACCTAAAAGTGCAAGTGAGGCTTTAGGTGATGATGATTGGATCAAAGCAATGCAAGATGAACTAAATGAATTTGAAAGGAATCAAGTCTAGACTTTAGTTGATAGACCTAAAGAAACAACTGTGATTGGTGTAAAATGGGTTTTCAGAAACAAATGTGATGAAAATGGAATCATTGTAAGAAATAAAGCAAGACTTGTTGCTAAATGCTATAATCAACAAGAGGGAATAGACTATGAAGAAATATATGCTCCTGTATCTAGACTTGAATCTATTCGTATTCTATTAGCCTTTGCAGCATTTTACAATTTGAAACTATTTCAAATGGATGTCAAATGTGCTTTTCTAAATGGTTTTGTTCAAGAAAAAGTTTTTGTCGAACAAACTCCTGGTTTTCAAGACCCAAAACATCCTGATCATGTTTTTAGACTTACCAAGGCTCTATATGGTCTTAAACAAGCCCCTAGAGCATGATATGATAGACTTACATGATTTATTTTACAAAACAATTATACAAAAGGTACAGTAGATCCAACCCTTTTTATAAAAATGGAAAACAAAAATGTTTTGATTGTCCAAATCTATGTTGATGACATCATATTTGGATCAAATCAGAAATCTTTAACTGATTCTTTTGCAAACATAATGAAATCTGAGTTTGAAATGAGTATGATGGGTGAGTTAACATTATTTCTAGGTTTTTAAATTTCTCAAAAACCAGTAGGAACATATATATCTAAACATAAGTATATAAAATATTTACTCAAAAATTATGGATTTGACAAAACTAAAAGTATTAGTACTCCAATTGGTATCTCTAATACTCTTGATCTTGATGAAACTGGGAAACTTGTAGATCAAACAATCTTTAGAGGTATCATAGGAAGTTTGTTATACATGACAGCTAGTTGACCAGACTTGATGTTTTATGTATGCTTATGTGCAAGATACCAATCTAATCCAAAAGAGTCTCATTTAAAAGCCGTAAAAAGAATCATTCGGTATTTAAAAGTCACTATGGATTTAGGACTTTTCTACTCTTCTGGAAATGATTTTGTTCTAAAAAGTTTTTCAGATGCTGACTTTGGTGGTTGTAGAATGGATAGAAAAATTATATCTGGAACATGTCATTTCTTAGGAGATTCCTTGGTTTCTTGGTCCTTCAAGAAACAACACTCAGTAGCACTATCCACTACTGAAGCTGAATATGTAGCAGCTGGAAGTTGTTGTGCTCAAGTATTGTGGATGCAGCACACACTCACTGACTATGGTTTGAGTTTCTCCAAAACTCAAATTCTTTGCGATAATACAAGTTCCATAGCTATTAGTAAGAACCTAGAACATCACTCATGTGAAAAACACATAGATGTTAGACATCACTTTCTTAGGGATCACACACAAAAAGGAGATATTGTTTTACAATTCATCGGAACGCAAGAACAACTTGTTGACATTTTTACAAAACCTCTACCTTCTGATAGATTTGAATATTTAAAATAAATGCTAGGAATGATTACATTAAAACAATCATTCATATCTACTTCCTGTTTTACATCTCTCCTAATAGTATGAAACTCCTCGTAGAAAGGGGGAGAACATTTCTTTCTATGTTTCTCACTTTATTTCATTTTATCTTATGATTTTCATTTTTTTTCCTTGCTATGTATTTTCTGTTGATCGTATTGAAAATTTTACTTTTATGTTTATCGTATTGAAAATTTTAGTTTTCTATTTATCTTATTGACAATTTTACTTTTCTGTTTATCGTATTGACAATTTTACTTTTCTATTTATCGTATTGACAATTTTACTTTTCTGTTTATCGTATTGATAATTTTACTTTTCGGTTTATCGTATTAAAAATTTTATTGTAGCATTCTTTTTTTTTGTTTATCGTATTAACAGTTTTATCATATCGACCGATGATGGTAATAAAATTATTTTCCATCGTATCGACCGATGATGGTAATCAAATTCTTTTCCATTGTATCAATCAATCATGGTATTGAATCGACCGATGATGGTATTGAAATTATTTTCCATCGTATCAATCAATCATGGTATTGAATCGACCGATGATGGTATTGAAATTCTTTTCCATCGTATCAATCAATCATGGTATTGAATCGACCGATGATGGTATTGAAATTCTTTTCCATCGTATCAATCAATCATGATATTGAATCGGCCGATGATAGTATTGAATTTGTTTTCCATCGGCATGTTGTTTAATAATTCTATTGTATTTTATTTCGTACGTTTTTTTTCTTTTGAAATATATAAAAACCAAAAATTACCTTACGTTCTCCAACAGGTATTTTTTCATTTTTTTTAAATTTTTTTTCTTTGTTTTAATCCTAACCATTGATCTGGTTTTCTCTAATCTTGACCGTAGAAGATCAACGGTCACTCTTTTTCGACCGTAGAAGATCAACGGTCACCCTTTTATCGCCTATAAATAGCCCCCCTCCCCTCCCCAAACCCACATTGATTTTTTCAGGATTTGAAGCGAAGCTCTGTTCCACCAGCTATAAATCATCGTACGATCTTCTCATCGGCAGAACCTTTATGTCTCAATCCTCTGCTAACACTCCCGCCGAAATGTCTTCAAAGACTTTTACAGAGAAAGACTTTAACAGAGAAAGGTTAGTATCTCGGGACTTTTTCGATACGTACAATTCTACAATCAGGAGGATCATTTTGTTTCAAGGGTGGGAACATCTGTGTGTTGAAAAGCCCGATTCTCAAGATCCGGCTCTTTTTGATGAAGTTTTTCAATTTTACAAAACCGTTTCTTTCGACAAAGACATGACTATAAACTTTTCTGTGTACGATAGAAAATTGTCTATGTCTGTGAAACAAGCGGAACATTTTCTGAATGTCTCTGTAGAAGGGGATTCTTTCTGTCCATCGCACAAACTACCAGAAGGATTTTGGTACGTTTAATAGAGAAAGTGCTGAAAAGACATTGTTTGTTATTAATGAAGAAAAGAGAAAAGTGTCTCATCTTTCTTCGGACAATCGTTTTGTCACTTTATGGATGCAAGGTTTTCTTATCCCAAGGAAAGGGGATAGAGAAACTCTGAAAGTTTCTGATATCTTTATGCTTGACTATCTTGTGAATATGAGAAAAGTGAATCACATGGGGTATGTTTTGGAAACTATTAAGAATGTCAAGACAGGAGGGATTAATTCCCAGATGATTATGTATCCAGCCATCCTTACGAAATTCATTCTCGAAAGTATGATGTTTTGTAACATTCCCTTGAAAGGAAACCCCATAGATTTGAAGCCCTCATGGATTAGTAAGAGTGATATGAAGAAGCTGAATGTTTGTTTTGATCACAATTCAAAACTTTTTGTCAGAGATGTATAAGCTGAATTGGAACAGAATCAATCAGCACCTATTCCAGCCAAAGACATTCAATCTACTGGAGTTACTCAAAAATCTGATCCGCAAACCAGTTCAAATCCCAAGAAGAAGCTGAGGTACAGTAAGGAGTTTGTAGCCAAATGGAGAAAGGATGAGGAACAGAGAAAGGAAGGTGATCCGATGTTTGGTCTTGACCCTGCTGAGGCTTTTGCAGAAAGAGTAAGGGTAGAAGAAACCCCTCAGGCTGAAAAGAAGAAGAAGGTTCTTTTGAAAAGAAAGGCTCAGGACTTTGATGTCTCTAAAGTCTTGAAAGCAGTAGAGGAAGCTAGTTCCCAACTAACAGAAGAAGTGCACCAAGAGCCCATCGTACAGAGTCTCTTGGAGAAAGGAAAACAAAAACAAGTGATGGAAGAGATAGAAGAATTGGAGGAAGAAGAAGAAGGAGACTTTCTTTTAGAATTTCTTCAAAGTTCAAAGAAGAGTAGAGAGGAATCAATTCAAAAGCTGAGTGAAGGTGTTCAACAAACTCCTCATGCCGATCAAGCACGATCTCCAGACAGAATGTCATTTCAAGAAAAGCAAGGTGATCAATCCTCTCACTCTGATAAAGTTGTTGTCATTAGTGAAAAAGTGGAAGAAGAATGAAAGCAGAAAGAAAAAGAAAAAGGGAAACAACCAGTTGTTGACTCAAGCCGATCGTATGAACTAGCATCGTACGATGAAGATACAGATTCAGAACATACAATCTCTCTCAAAAAGAGTGATTACATTGTTCAAGTTTTGAGAAGATTTGAGAAGACCATTCCTTATTTTCCGAGGCTGGAAAGGAATATTGATTTTATTACTGACAATCAAAAGAAGAAGTTTGGCTCTCTAAAACAATTGAGGAATAAAGTTTTGTCAGTAGAAGCCGATTTTAAAGTTCTTTTAGAAAGTCCAGTTGCTCATAAGAAGGAATGCAATAAGATGACCAAGTGGTCGTACAAAACAGAGAGATCAATCAATGATCATGAAATAGCTATTGAAGATATAAGAAGGTTGTCAAATGAGATTGCAATTGCTTTCAATAATCATGACATATAAAAGGTTGAAAAGTTGAATCTTTTGTCTTCTAAAAGAGCCGATGTTCCTTCAGTGGAAGACTTGCAAGAGAGAATGAATGTTTTTCAATCTGAATTCTCGAAGGTTTCATCTTTCAAAGATGAAATGGTTTTGTTGAAGAATCAAAATTCTGTGTTATCCAAAGATAACATGAATTTTCAAAACAGAATTGATACCCCTGAAGAAGTAATCAGAATCCAGGAGGAGACTATCAAGAATCAAGATCAGATTTTTGCGGATCAACAAGAGCTTCTCAGAACTCAGGGTGAATCAATTTCTGAAGACAAGAAGGAGATCAAAAAGATGAAATCTATTCTTCCTGAGCTTATAAAGAAGGGTAAGGAAAGAGAAAACAAATTAATATTGTATTTGTTTTCTTTTGGGACTTGTCTTTGTTTTGAAATGACTTTTATGATCCTTTTCTTTTATCCATTGTCTTTTTTTTCTAACTCCTTCAGACAATTCAAGATTACCTCTCCCTTTTTGTAAATCACAAAGGGGGAGAATATTTACAAAGGGGAGAATGTTTTATAAAGGGGGAGAATTCTTTAGAACACTCTTAAGGAAAATCTACGAATACAATCCTTAGGAAAGTCCATACCTAAGGGAGAGTTAGTTGTATTCAATTTCTTATTGAGAAGAGTTTCTAATAACTCGGGGGAGATAAGTTTTTCTTGTTACATTTACTTTGTGTGTTGTGCTTTCCAAAAAGGTGGAGATTTTTGAGTCAAAATTCTTATTTTGACTTCTATATCATGTTTTGGAAATCACAAATGCATTTTATCATATTTTGGAAATTACAATTGTATTGTATTTTGTTTATCGTATCGTACAATGATGATCATACTATCCATATCGTGTCGTACGATACTAATTGAACTGATCGTACTGATAATGCTGATCATACTGATCATGCTGATCGTACTGATCATGCTGATCGTACTGATCATGCTGATCATACTGACCATATCGTATCGTACAATACTGATCATACTGACCATATCGTATCGTAAAATGCTGATCGTACTGACCATATCGTATCGTACAATACTGATCGTACTGACCATATCGTATCGTACAATACTGATCGTACATACCATGCAAATCGTACAATTCTGACCATACTAAATATGAAAATTGTATTGATTCTGTTACACATAACTTTTTTTACATTCTCGTTTCAATACTTAGTCAAAAACACTTATTTCATATGAATCATACTCATGTTTTTCATCTCTATATATCTTATGTCCTAACAAAACGATGTCGTTGAGTTAGTTACAAACTAATCAAAACGATGTCGTGCTTTCTGTTTCAATATGACCGTTGGAGGCAATATGACCATTGGAACCCGAGGCCTATAAATAAGAGGTCATTTGAAGCTGAGAGTACAACGATTGATGAACGAAGAGAACGAATGAAGAGACTCTGTGAACTACCAAGATTATAGAGAGAGACACTATGACTTCTATCATCTTCCTTGTGCGTCCGATCATCGTATTGAGGGCTTTCAAGTAATTGAAAGACAGAGGTGCCGATTACCTACAAAATCGAGGGCTGCCGGGGATAGGCAGACAGACGTGCCGATCATCGTATCGAGGGCTGCCGAGGATAGGAAGACAGACATGCCGATCATCGTATTGAAGTCTCACCAAGGTGTTGGTGAGACAGACCTTTTATCATAGGTGAAAGGATAACCCTTCTCTTTGGGTTAAAAGAATTGTAATACGTTTATATTTCTGCTGTTACTTGTATTAGAAAGGAATTTGTATTGTTTTCTTTCTTCTTTACAGATTCAATTGTAATTGTTTCAATTACAATCATTCTATTACATTTTGTATTGATTGATTCTATACGCTTTAAGGTAGAATCATTCATCTTTGTATTACTCTGATTATTGTGTTCACCTTGAATACAATTGTTTTACATTACATTAGTATTACAATACATCATACCTTTTTACATTCAATACAATTGTGGGTGTTTGTATTTGTATTAGTTTAATATCATTTAAACTAATCTCTTAGTTGCTAAAACTCATAGGTTTTTAAACCTACAATTCACCCCCCCTCTTGTATTGTTCCATCTAATAGACATACATATCTACTTATTCGATCCAATAGTTGTTACAATATTACAAAATTTGTGGAATAATATAGAATAAAGGGAGAACATTAAGGTTCGTAATAATCATCATTTTCTACTAAAGAGAATGAAGAGTGGTTTGAGCTAAGGATAAACTTATACAAAGATGGAATAGAGACTATGGAGAGTAGAAAAAAAATGTTGGAAGAGAAGATATGATAGCTAGATAGACAACATGATGATATTATGGAGTTTATGTGAAGATATAAATATGTGATATAAGGATTAAGTTTAGTCCTCTAGATAGGCATGATCACATACATGCTTAGTGATATTATTATTATATTTATTTTTATGTCATTTTTTTGTAATTGTTTTAGTTTAATTTTTTAATGCATGATCGATTTTTTAAAACTTCTATTCTATAATTTTTAATTATTTTTATTTTTTCGATGCACGAGAAAATCCATCATAATTAATGATTTTTGACGTATTTTATATTTCTACATAAAAAATTTATAAGTGGAGTTTTTTATAAAAAATATAATCCATCATAAATCATTTTTTTCAGACTCTTTAAAACATATACATCATAAATCCGTCAATTTTTGATGTAGTGTTTCACAGAGAAGTAATTTTGATAGATTACCAGCATAAATAACATTTTTAGATTGAAATCCATCTTTAATAACCCTAAAAAACACAAAATTTCTTTAGTGGCTTATGATTTTGGGTCATGTGGAATGATGAATAATGGAACCACTTCCCATTTGACTAGGTAGACGATGTGGGGTGATTGGATTAGAGTAAAAAATAATTTCATGAAATTGTTTCTTATTATGAAACATGAAATAGAATTGGGAAAGTTAGTGTTCATTAGTAGAGCCTCTATCATCAGATCTATCTGGTGTCGAATTGAAGGGGTGTCCTGCCATTATCATTATGGTGCAACACTATGTGATTGTACTGTTGTACTGAAGAAGGGGAATTATTCCATAATTATTTTTTTCTCAATTTATAAAATGGATTCTCATCTAGAACTTGATTCATATACTTCATGGTAATTTGTTCAAAAAAGTGTTGGACTTTAGGACATTAATATTTTGAACACCCTTACCATTTATATATAATAAAATATTTCCAGTGGGTGTTTTTTTCTTCATGTGGGAAGGGAAGTGGATTTACCCACTAGGGTTCTTGATTATTTTTTTAGGTTTATCATCTCATCGAAATATAAAAATGTTATGTTCTTAGTTGAGGGGTGATACCTAGATGGTAAGTTAGGCCATAGAAGGCATTGTGAGGTGACCACTAATACCTCAAAACCAAAAATTAATTGCAATTGTGGGATCTCTTAAGGGGTAAATCCACCCAATAATTCTTCATATGACATGGGTTCAATTGCAACTAGCCTTAGTTAGGAGGGTGGATTTCATGGACATTTATGGTTAATGACATGGGTGGGGTCTAATGCGATGGTGTATACCCAGGTACACACCGACATAAGGTGATGAGAAATTCAAGGCATAA
This sequence comes from Viscum album, assembly GCA_963277665.1. Lineage (NCBI taxonomy): Eukaryota > Viridiplantae > Streptophyta > Magnoliopsida > Santalales > Viscaceae > Viscum > Viscum album. The sequence goes on from CAUJRU010000076.1 coordinate 438,157, forward strand.
CAAGGAAGAATATTCAAATATAGTGAGGAATATTTTTTACGCAAAAATATTATTAGAAATATTTTGATGGATTATAGACAAAAAAAATTCAAAACTTATTTTTCTAAATTGATTATATTTTTCTATATGTCAAAAAAATATATTGTATTTGTTTAACTTAAATAAACCATATTATATATATATAATCCAATGTAGTTTTCAATATTTTCAAATATATCTATATATACTCATTAATGAATGTAATGATATTTTCCAAATAAAAATGAAATAATTATTCTATATAATTAATAACAATTCAATTCCTTTTGTGTTATGAAAATATTAAATTTAAATTTTATAAATCATTATTCACAATATAAATTATAAAAAAACATATTCCATAAATCATACATTTATAAAGGTGTGAAATTTTAATAAATAAACAAAAAAACAGAAAAGCATAATTAAATGGAAAATTAAAATTGTAAAATAAAATTTCTTATCATCCTGAAGACCGTAAATAATATGTTAAGTATATGAAATCAATTTTTGAAAGCATTAAAATTGAATATATGGGGATGAATGTAAAAAATGAGCGGGTGAATCCCTTTTAAAAATCTTCCTATATGGAGGCATGAATCATGTTTACACATCTTGTGTGTATATTTTATTGGCAGATTAAATTGGAAACACTTTTTTTAGAAACCATTCTTTATAAATATTACAAACCCTACCCTACATTGTAATTATTTTTCTTAACAAAAATTTTAAACTTCAATCAGATGATATATCTAGGTTGGTTCCATTGAGGCGATGACATTTATTTAGGAAGCATACATCATAATAGTGACAGGAATAAACAGGTGATTCAAAAAATTTAAAAACATGTTTTTGAACGGGTTTTATTACAATTTTAGATGTTTTCGGGCTATTTGGGTGTAAGAGTTTTATTAAAGCGATGAGTGAGGCTAGGTCCATCCAAACATTGGGTGTTTTTATTATATTGATGCTCTATATATTCCTTAAAAACAGTATAAAATATGTAGGAGGGATCGAAAATGTAAAAATTGGGGTAGTTTTCATAGCATAATAAAATAACAAAATTGGATTATATTTTTTTGACTTCTATATTTTGGTTATTTTTTGTATCATTTATTTCATGGATAGTTTTTTTTGGGACCTTTATGGTAGTGTCTTGTCACTCTTTCCACATGATATCTCCCCCTATTCCCATTCTTTTGTTATTTTAATAAATGAATAATCTATTTAGACTACCAAAATAGGGGTTCTAGGCCATTTTAATTAATAAAATACATATTATTATTGTAAAAAGTACTTTTTAACCAACTCTTGAATTTCACGATGTTAATAAAAGTTTAAAGAAATTTAGTCTGGGAAACCATGGACTAAATGAAGAATTATTGTCATATATTAGCCTCCCCTTCCACTATTACCAGAAAATAGTTATTTATGATGGTTGTGTTCCTCACAAAAGATAAAAATTCTCATGAAACTACCCAAGTCACGCCTAAATTGAGCACACAAAACCATCCATGTAAATGATAAATTATTTTTCATGCCCCCCTACATCAAAAAAAGTTTCTATGGTATCAAAAAATATCTACGTGGGTGTAATGTCTCCCTCATAAAAAATTAATCACATAAAGTTGTGAACACTAAAATATAGTATGACTAACCCCTTTTTAGAAACCAATGCATAAAATAAAAATCTTAATAATAAAATGGATAAGAAAAAACGGTACACATAAAAAATAAATGAGGAAATATTATAAACTGAACTACCATAATAAAGTATATCTCATAAATAAACAAAAATAATTAAATTTACTTGAGCTGATAAGGCCAATACATAATAATAAAAAAATACCAAAAACCAAACTCTAATAAAAACCAACCACACCCATGTGTCCCCTTGATCAATCCATATCCCTTAACTCCCACTACTATACCAATCTGAACAAAAAACCATGATGGGATCATTTCCATTGAACCTAAAAGGAAAATGTTAGAGTTTTATACATAGAATGGTGTATACAGGAAATGAGAAAAACCCAACTTATTTTGATAACGTCAGAGTTTTATACACTAAATATAATTTCACATTTTGATCACCTGAAAATATCATTTTGAAATAGATACATCCTAATGTTGAGATAAAAATTTAATATAAATTTTTAAATAACCTTTAGTAAAACTTATAGATAATCTAGAAAAAATGAATTGATGATAAAATACCAATCCAAGGATCTAAATCACAAATAAGATGAAATAAAAAAAATTTCCATAATTATTCACAAAACCGTATATTCCAACAGATCTGAAAAACATATGAAATAGGTGTTCCCTATGAGAATCATTAAATATAATTGGTTAAAACTATTTAATATAGACATAATATCACCAAATATATTATATACAAACTGATATTGATAGTAATCCTATGTCATTTGAACATAACAAAAGAAACATAATTCTACTAACATTAAATTCTTTAACGTGTTCCCTAGAATATTTGTAGTCAAAAGGGGGAAATAGATAGTGTGTGGCCTAAACTATTCCATTATAAATCTATCCCTATATATTGGTTCATAGGGTTCCCATGAATGAATTTAATATGATGTGATCAATACATAATAGTATAATCATTACAAAGATAAATACTAAAACGTGAAACATAATCCATCTTCTCACCTCCAACAACCACAAAATAAATAAATTCTTTCAAATAATCAATATCACAATATAATAAAACTTCCATCCAAAGGTCTAAAATTCATATCAAGCATTATGAATCACAAGGTTCAAATAATAGGGCTTTATATTTACTATTGAAGATATTTTACAAAGGCATTATTCAGACTTTTTAAAATATGTCTCTGGTTTCTATGATATTTTCAATTATTTAAAATCCTTTATAAAGTATTAATATAAATAGAAAATTTTAAAAATCACTTGTTATTTCTGAAAAAACACATCCCATTTTTTCTAAAAAAACATTTCAAGAAATTAATACATTTCCTTATTTCTAAAAAACCCAATGAAAACCATATTTTATTCCATTTTAAAACTAAATTGTGTTCAAATAACATTAATAATCAATTTTTTTCGTAAAATTTCTATTTGAATTTTCTGAAATAATTGTTAGTCAAATAATCACATTAGAAATTAAGAAACCATTTAACATCCATTGTTCCTAGGGAAGAATCACATTAAAAAAATTAAATAATCTAATGTTACTATGAAATATTAATATAATTTAATAGAAATATTATAAATACAAAAGAATATAATTAAAATTTATATAAATTAAATTCAAAAAAAATTACCTACACTAATCAAGAATAAATTCCTTGCAACGAGTTAAAATAGACCGCCTTTTATGGTGGGCACTAAACTGTGCTAGGATGACCCCTCTAAGAGAAATAGTAATCAAAATACCCTTATCTAAACTCATCCAAACCCAAAATTCATCCTACAAGGGAAAAAGGTTTTAGGGATAATAAAATATTGTAGTTAAAGGAGGAGGGTGGCAGATAAAAATGGAAACAAAGAATGTTGTGGGATTTAACTTGAGATACCGTTTGAAATCTAGGGTTCAACAAGTCAAAATCAAAGGATGGTGGGATAGCACCCCAGGTCATACATCCCTCATGGTTATAAAATATAAGGGGTAATGAGGATAAATAAAGTTAAATAAAGGTTTTATAGATAATAATTTCACCATTTTAACAAATTGAGAAGATAATCTCCGTAGAATGACCATTGTTGTTTTGTTTCGTATCCCTTCATAGACAGACAACAATGAAGGAGCCTACATGGATTTTGACATATTTACATATGATGGAATGGAGACTAGATCCCTTAGACCATCCACTAAAGTATTGCCTCCTCCACTACAACAAAATGGGACTTCCCCAGATAGAACAGTGTTTCTTCCCTTTGGGACCCTTCCATGGCACAACCCAAGTGTAGTGGTATGGTTTTCCATCACCAAATAACACCACCTCATAGCCACACCTACAACGACATGTTCAACCACACAAATTAAAAAATTATCAATAATATAGAGAGTTTGTGGAATGACCTCCCATTTTAATTGTGCATCCTACTGCATTTGTGCCGATAACTCCACTAGAATGACCCTAAACATGAAAAAATGGATGAAATTATCAAATCGGTAAAATAACACCGAAATAAAAAATGTATAAACAATAATAGCACATGGAGTGTTATATTTCTCCCACACATTAAACCTTTTACAACCTAAATTTCCACAATAGATGTATACTTGGTGAGAATGATGGGATAATTGATACCATATGTCAATAAAAGAGTGGATGAGAAAATGATCTAGACAGGATAATAATGAAAGAGATCCACAAAGAAAAAACTCTCCTTTGAGATAAAAAAATAATTCGACAAAAATAAAAAATATCTCTATTTTAAGTCAATGATAATAATATGAAACATGAAACAAAAAAATGGTACCTATCATAGGTCTCCCCGCAATTATGATGCTTCTTAAATGGTGATAAAAAATGGAGTCACACCTCAGATCAAACATGAACAGAAGAAAAATATTTCATTGAAATACCCAATGAACTAATATATCTATACCAATCATGAATAGCCATTCATGAATCCTAATTCCACACCCAAAAATAAAAACTCCCATATATACACAAAAATGACCACAAATAATTCATCCTTAGATGCACCATCACAACAAATCAAAAATTGAAAAGAAGGAAAAACCACAACCATGCCTCAAATGAATATCATGGGTTCTGACCATAGGTCCCATTAAAACAAGGAAAACTTGGACCTAAAATATTAAACACAATTTCTGGGTGAATCTATTGAAACCCTAATAAAACAACAGTGATAAAGTTTCCAAAACTAGTGAATCACCCATCTTAGTCAAATCAATGTGTACCCAATAATTTTCCCATTCTCAGCCAATAAGAATCCATCCTTAACATATCTAAAAACTATGAATAAATTTTTAAAATAGTATAGTAGTAAAATTATGCATAGAAATAAATGATAACAATAAATTATATAAATGAAAAATCTATAAATTAACCAATAAATATAATCCAAATCCTAAAATCCAAATTTTTTCTACACCCATAAAACATAATACCCAAAGAAACACTATCATCTAAAACCAAAATAGACATATGATGTTTTCTATATAAAATAAATAAACATAAAAACTCATTGAAGATACACCAATCAGTCACTTCGAAGAATTTGTCTACGAGATTTAAAAAAAGACAACTTAGAAATGTTTGGGAACTCGGGGGGTGTACTTCTACTCATTCAACTAGATGATTCCATGAAAAAATCATAATAAATAAATTTTAACATAATTCTGGATCATTCCATAATTTCATCAGATTCTAGAATAAGGATGTCTTGGAACCCCATACATTATACAGAGTAATATTACCATTTTTTTCCTCCTATAGTTATTATTCATATGAATAAACTAACACATGATGTCCACCCGAACATGAAATTAATATAACAAGAACAATTCACAATAGTGGTTAAAATTATTTAGAAATTATATCCTACATCAATGAATGAATGAAAATACTTCTTTTCATTTAATCAGAGGATTGGGTAACAAGGAATATCACACCATTAAATCACCCTAATCACAATACTAGATGAATTCTCATTAACCTATAAAATCATTAATTCTTCTAATACACTCCTTCAAGACACCATATTTCTTAATCCTCAATCTATTACTTTGGATCTAGTTCATTAAGTATTTTTCTGTTACCAAATGAGCCTCTTTTTAAGTGGAGCCACCATAGCCTTTTTTAGGTCTTATTTTTTCAGTAATACTCTTCCAAGAGGTCCGATATCCATATTATAGAGGTCCCCATCTAGTATCACAAACATAACCACCTTCTGAAATGTATGGGAACCCAGAAATTATAATGAGATACTTTTAATTTTCGGTTAAAATCAACACCCCAATTTCTAGTACATTTAGAATATTTCACATCACCTAATGAACTTCCCAAAAAAGATTATCTAAAACATCTAATTCTAAAAATATCAATGGGTGATTAAAAATATTCATATTTTATGAAAAATAATCGAAATGACTCCCAAAAAACACTTCACTAAAAAACCATTGGAATTTTACTTCAATTACCCAATGTTTCCTCTGTTGTATAATTCACTGAATTCCTATGGATCATGATTGACTAACATTGAGGTCTTATAAGAAAATTTACCATCCAATACTCATATTATGTTATACACTATCCATTGGACTACCTTCACCCACCCTACTTCCCCTAATACTGAATTACAATTCACCTTTGATTGAAATCTAGTTCACCCATGTTTTATGCACTAACTTACATAGTTCCATATTTTTCTGATGAAGCTCCATCCAATGGCCGGATTTCAAGCATTATATGATGATGTTTTAATGTCTCTATCTAGGTTAATATTTTTTTCTTCCAAAATATGAACATCCATAATACGTTCTTTCAGAATCTATATTATTGAAATTTTATACACTTTATCGCATGTAAATTTCTCACACCAAACAAAAAAATATCACACTTGAAAATTTTTTCCTATGCTATTTCCAATAATGTCCCACTTAAGGACCATTCTCATACTCATACTGAAGTCTCATTTGATTAACTTTTATTCATCATTATTCTGTTGTATTGCATGAATGGTTCCCCACATTATGCTCTATTCTGATCATCAAGATTCTTACAAAATGAAATCCCTCATCAACCTATAGAACTGTAATAATCTATTATGTTATATTTGTTAAACTCATTCCAATTACTCTATAGAATTCTCCCAAATAATATAGAAAACCTTGTTCATATCATCTATATTTATTAAAATTCTATACATCATATTTTTGAATGAATCAGGTATATTGACTATATTAAAAATATTATTCAAAATATATAAAATATTATTCTTCTAAAACATAGAATTATTCTTTTATAATAACTTTCACTGACATCATCAATGCTATCTTCTTACGGAGATCTACCATCTGAAATTTAGATGTCATAATCATGATTACCAATGGGTCTTCTTTTAGTGCACATAAGTCCTTCTATAGTCCTTTTTTATAACTTAATTGACAGGGAACTTATCCCTTCAAGGATCCCACCTCTATTCCAGAGGTCTTTCAATTGCTATGATGATCATATTGCGATCTTTTTCATAGAGACAGATGCCTCCAAATTATTCATTTCAACTTTCAAAATAAATATTTCCCTTGGAAATGGTTTTTTCCTTTATAACGGTTTTAAATATATGCGATCTACTATTATTGAGGAAATTAAAAATGATATAAAAATTAATTCTCTATATTTTAGAGTTCCATGTGTCCAACACATTCATATTTTTGATTAGATAACAATCCACCAGTATATTGGTTCATCTAATTGAATGTACAATCCAGTTCAATGGAAGCCCCTGAAAGAAACCATCAGAATAGTGAAAATAAGTTTCAACCAACAATTATTGCCCTCTATTTCACCGAGTTACAAAAAAACATATCATGTAATAAAATTTTCATCGTTTTTTATCTCTTACTTTATACCTCTCATTAAAATCATTCCATAGATTCCTTCTTCTTTTCATCTAATCAAAAGATTTCCAATAATCCATATGAATGAATCCTTATTAAGGGAGAACAATTTTATATACATATCGATAACCATGAATTCCCATAAAATGAATATATTTCCTTTAAAATTATTCCTTATCCATCTAATTTTCTTTTGATTAAACTAGGGAACCATGTCACCCCACACATTATTTATGTATGGGCACAAGCATACACATGGAAATATTTTTGGCACAAAATTATAGCTATAGGTTTGTGGAACATCCAGAGTGTTTATTTCTAGAACCTGTATTATAATATCTATAAATCATAATGAAATATAAATTTTCCATCTTCACCATCTTGTAGAATGAGGTGTGTTATCCAATCATAACATCGACTGACATGTGATAGCTTCTACTAAAACATACTTTTAAGAATATGTACCAAACTATGATTACTCCTTTTGTAATAATACATGTCCTACTATCTCTCCCTTTAGTTTATTATCATGATTAAAAATGAATTATCCATCCAATAGAACTTGAAAGTCCTCTAGGATTAGTATCACCAACATTATCATTTTTCAAAAGCATCTACTATTGATATTCACCATTTTCTATCAGAGAATCAGTAGTCTTCCTCCAACTTCTAGAATGGAAACCAACTAAAATAACAACCCATATGACACCTATGAAGCATATAGTTACAATATCTGTATTCCCTTTAGTATAAAAACCATCATTCAGAGAAATATTTTGGATAATTAACAAACCACGTCAATTCAGTAACACATCAGTCTTTTATACAAAATTGACTAACTTTTTTTAACCATAACAACCATAAACCTGGTAACCTAGAGTTAGTTTATACATTATTTCATTGTAATAATGTACAAAGGATACGATCCTAAGGAAATAATCAATTTAATAGTCATGATGAATAGTATCCACAAATGATTTCTATTATATAATAGAAAATATATAAAATATATGAAAACAAAATAATCTATATCATTACAAATCGTTCAAAGAATTATTGTTCATATCAACAGGAAATAAAAAAACATACTAGTGTGACAAAATTCTCAATTTGGGTTATGTATATTTGAATTTATCATGAATAATTAATTCATAGTAAATATAGAAATGTAAATCGTTGAATGATAATCCATTTAATCATGAATTTGAACCAAATATGAAACCATATATAATATCAATGAAAAAATTTAATGGAAAAAAATAATTAAAATATAATTGAAACAAATATTTAATATTGGAAATAATGATTTTTAACATCATGATATGTTTACAATCAAATCCATTTCCATAAAAAACATAATATATTGGTCAGTATACAATAGAACACATTTAATTGGGCCAATTGATTTACCCCATGAGACTTGTTGATGCATCAAGGAAATATCTTCAATTGGGATCCACCTATCACTACATTTTGAATTCAAACCTAATATATTTAATTATTAATTTAATTCATAAATTATATTCCTTATTACAGATAAACGTGTTGGGAAAATAAATTATATTACCAATCCATTTGTATTCAATAAAATAAAATTCAATATAAAACACTATATGTTGAAATTTTAAAAGTTTTAGGAAATAATCATTTGTATGATAAAAATAAAATAGGTATGTAATATAAATTTCATTTTTAAATAAAATTTATCATAATAATGAATTTTTTTAATATAAAGCTAAAAAGCATAAAATTAATGAATGATAACATTCAATTTATCAAAAATATATGTTTTAAAGTAAACTCTTTTTTTAAAAAAATGGAAGTGAAAGATTAAAATATTTTTTCATATAATTTTTTTCTTGAAAAAAATTTGGAAAACATGAATGAATGTAAATCTGGTAAAATGGTAGTAATGACTAGGAAATCTGTTTTTGTCATAGAAATTAAAAAAAATTTCTGGACTTTTATAAATAATGTTCAAACTAACTATTTCAGGAAAAATTATAAATATTCTGTTATAAATAGGTAAAATACATTAATGATAAAAAATCCTTAATAAATAAAATGATTAAATAAAATTGGCTTTTTTTAAAATGATATTATGAAATATGGATATGGAAAAAAAATCCAGATAAAAAAATATAGGACCTTATATTCTTTAAAATGTTCCTCTTGAAATAATAACATGAGAGAATCATCATTAATAGTTTTATATTCATGTAAAATACCTAAATGGTTTATAATATTCACCACATAAAGGTAAATAGGTGTATAACTCTTAACTAGTCTTAATGGAGAGGAAAATGAGAAGAAATCCCATACCTTATGCTTCCCCTTAGTTGATGTGCTTTAAAATCCCTTATAATGGTTATAACCATGTTATAAATTTATATCATAACCATATTAATATTTATAATATCATATAATATTCTCAAATATTATCTAATGACATGTTCATTAAAAATATGTCTTTATTATCATTATTTTAGGTGTTGATTGATTCATTTTCTTATGCATGTTTGTCACGGATGTTCTTTGGTTTAAGCATAGGTTATACTTTCAACATATCCAAAATAATTTTATTTTTATAAATATTATATTTATTCAATATATATTATTTTATTATCCTTCTTGAATGTTTGACCAGGGATATTAATTTCACTGTCTTGTGGAGATTATATGTCATACTTACACATGAGTGACAATATCATTTTTCAATTAGGGAAAGGGTAAAATTGTAGATTATATATAAAAATTTCAAAATCATTATTTTTACATAATTATAATTTATATTCATTTTTTTAGAATTATTACTATCAATGTGAGCTGATAATAGTAAAAAAAATATATTAGTTCGTGAAGCGGTAGTCATCGATGCACACATGTGATGGTAATATTTTTCCATTTGATGGCGAAGGAGATAGATAAATATTACCCCATAATCATAATAAAATATATTAATATGGAATATAATAGTTTAATTATATTTTATTTTTTATGAAATCATTTAAGCTGGTTTAATAAGAGGTAGAAAAGTAAGATATTTTCTAAGGCCATTACCTTCTCTTAAAGAAATAAATATTGGATCACTTATTAAGGACCTTAGGGTTGTAACTTTTTGAAGAGAAACACCACCAAAATATTGATAACTATGATTAAAGGTTGTTTTGTTAGGGGTTATTTGAGTTAATTGGATTTTGGTTTTATATATTGGAAAGAATAGGTGGTTCCTTTTTATAGTGAATGGAAGAACAAACATAGAAATAATAAAGAGATTTAAATATAGTCAATTCGTTTTCTAGATAAATTTTTCTAATGTGAAAAAAAAATTATGTTATGATTTTATATAGTTGAAATAACCTCATCCAATAAAATTTGTATATGTTTGCTTTGTATTTTAAACATTATCGTTTGGTTTATCCTCTTTGTTAAACAATTTCACCCTAAATGAGAGTGACATATTTTTCAATCTTAATGGACTATATTTTTATATATATGGTAATAATTTATCATAAATGGAAATGGGTTGATATTACCGACCATTTTAGATCCTACATCTTCTCATGTAAAATTTTTATAATTTTTATTTAATATAATAAAAGGTGATTTTTTCTAAAATATAAATAATTTCATTTTAGCACTAATCATTTAGTTTTACGTTAAAGTCTTCAAGGAAAATATAAATTATAATCAACACTTTGAACACATCTATAATATTCAATTTCTATATACTAAATTCTTGGGTCACTATAACCCACCAAAAAAATGAATTCTTCAATATTTTATAAAATAATTTAATTTATTTTTCTATTAATAAAATAAATATTTGTAAGGTGTTTCATGAGAACTTATGAAAAATATTTAAAGATAGAATATTAGATATATAATTTACCTTGATAAAAAATATCTATCTCAAAAAATAAACATTTATAACAAAATATATAATGTCATTATCACTATCACATTATATTATTGTTATTAAAATTAAGGGAATGAAAATTTTCACTTTACGTTGACATATAAATAATATAAATGTTATAATCAAATGGAAGTGGAATGAATTTTCCAACTTTTTTAATCATAAATCATAATGGTTGAAAAATACTTTTCCAAAAAGATAAAATAATATGTTTGGGAGGGTTTTAGGTCCTATAAAAATTTTTTCAACCTTATTTACCTAATTTACCTTTACCAATGTGAAAATATTTAAAATACATAAAATCCATATGGCTTAAAAACAAATTTGATGTATTTAAAAAATCTTATCCTACTAATTCAAAATATGGTATATATTTTCAATTATTCAATTTTTAGATTTCGAAAAAATTAATTATAGAAAAAATACGTAAAACACAATGAATAAATGTTTTTTTAGAAAAATACATTTTTGTGTATAAAAATTATTATATACCAAAAACATGATAATTATAAATAAAAATAATACTATTTTAAATAAAATGAATCATTTTTCACATTATTAAAAATCCAATATATAATAGGACTTTAAAACTACATTATTTATTTAAATTTAATGAGATTCTTTATATAATCATGGTTATTTTACTATTCAATAATAAATAAATTATGATAGATAAAAAATAATAATTTCCCTAAATTTTATTTTGAAATTCTGATTATATATGTGTTCTTTACATACAAAAATTAAATATATTAGTTTTAATATTATGTTTTAATCACATTTTAGAATTTAATTTTGTATACTATGCTATTATTTAATGAAAAATAAAACCCTAATATAATTGGACGTCATGTGTTACACCTCCCCCCAATAATAATATCTTTTAATTTTTCATTGATATTAATTTGAATGAAAATTATTGTGGTTCTTATTCGCAACATCCTTACATACCCATGTTTCTTCCTTGATTTTATGATTTCTCTAATGTACCTTTACTAGTTTAGTTACTTGATTTCATTACACGTTCTCTCTAGTGTCCAGAATCAATACATGATCTTTATATTATGATATATCATGTTGGAATTATTATTCATCATAGGTGAGAAAATTCACTAGGTCTGGCATATACTTCTTTAAGAATGAGTTATGGAATATATCTTGAACTTTATAGATACTTGATGGAATTTGAAAATAGTATACCACAACACCATTTATTAGAAGTATTTATAAGGGTCCAATTTACACATGGATGAGTTCCCCTTTTATAAGAAATATTATAATACAGTTATATAAATATAAATTCATGAAAACAAGATCTTTCACTTGAGATTACAAATATTTTATTCAGTTATCCACAAAACTACTTTCCCTCCATTAAGATATATTAATATTATTTAAGATAGTATTTAATGTTGTCATCATTTTCTCAAAATGTTATAGGTCTATAAGTTTTCATTCACTGAATTCATCGTAACAAATTGGATTTCAACAATAATTTCTACATACTTCATCATATTTATCCATTTGAATACTTGACTTGAAGCTATTTTTATAAGAAAACTATATATATGTTAAAATATTATACCACATACCATGAACATCAAGTGTTGTTGATCTCAATATATATAGTAATATCTGAATAATCCTTGTAGAATTTCCATTGGTTTAACGATGATAAGCGATACTTTTGTGAAGCTCGGTATCAAAATCCTTCTAAAGTCTTCCCCAAAATTCAAATAAAACAATTTATGATCAAACACAATTGAAATATGTTAATTATGATATTATAAAAATTATTAAAATAGATTCGTGAAAGGTGATAAAAAGGTAAATATTATCTTATATTAAGAAAATGTGTAGGCTTCTTTAGGTGTTCAATAATAACCAATATTTTATCGTTATTTATTGGAGTCTTTGGTAAACCCAGGAAAAATTATATATTAATTTCAACCTATTTCCAAAATTTAATAACAATAGGTTTAAATATTCATTTAATATGTGGTCTCTCAGAAATATCCTATTGAAAAACAAAACATATTTATACATAATCACCATTTTCTAGATTCCTATTATCCAAAAAATGGTCCTTAAAATACCTATAAATCATCATTCTACAAGTGTCTATCAGGAAATATGATCTATATTAATCATTTAATAATTCCCTTTTTATCTCAAATATTTTTTGAACATATATCCTCTATCCGAATTTGACAACACCATATTTATATACAAAGTAATCCAATTTCCCATTATTCGCACCATCATGTTTATTTTGAAAATTCTTATCATGAAGAGGTGAACTTTTCATATTTTTCAATAAATATTTTTTCAATACCATTTGAAAAAGTTTTGATGTTTCACCTTTATTAATAACTACTATATCAATGTTCACTAAATCCGTCAATATAGGATCTATGTGAGAACTCATTTTTTATAGAACTCTGTGATATTTTATACTTAATGTATCCACTACCTTATTTTCCTTCCATGGGAGGTATTGTATTGAGTAATCATAATCCTAGAGTACCATTAGGAATCTCATTTTCCACATATTGATCTATTTATATGAAAATATGTATTTTAGGATCCTATGATCTATATATATCCCATATCATTCACCATATTGATAATGTCTCCATATCATCAAAGATGATATTATGGTTTCCAACTCACTATCATGGGTTGGATAGTTCTATTCAAGAATATTCAACTACCTAAATCCATTGGAAATAAATTTAAAATATTTCATAAGGAAACAACCAAGACACTTCTTTGATGAAAAATGGTTTACCATAAATCCATCTTTTTGGATAGTATAGGAAAAATATGTGCACTGACCATATATACAAAAATTATTCAAAAAATTATTTACAATAATTCATCTTTTTTAAATTAAACCATTTACATGTATACTTATTTAATGGTAAATTCAATCAAGGACACTTTTCAACTAATCAACAATAAAAACAAGCCAAACTACTGAAACTAAAAACCTATTTTATGTTCTTTGGTGCATTCCAGTCTTTAAAAAACTATGTATTCAAAGGTTCACAAGAGATTCCATCATTAAAGTCCACATGGTCATAAAAAACCTTTCTACTGACAAAATAAGCTTATCAGAAATTTCTCTTGTAACACCTTTCGTCTATGAGTCTCCTTAATGATACACAAGTGATTCTCATAGTCATTATATGTTTTAGACTACACTATGATATAATTAATAAATACCAAAAAAATAACAATATATTAATTGAATAATAACTGCATATGATCTATAAAATAAGAGTGTGTATTATTCTATCCAAAAGACATTACTATAAAATCATTATGTCCACACCACATACAAAATTATATTTTCAGGATATCATCATTATTTAATTGCAAATGATGATACCCAAAACAAAGATAAATTATTTAAAATGTTCCATCTATTTAGAGGTGATTTAATAATTAACCAATGTGAGGTAGTAGATGCTTTTTCCTTATCATAATATTATTTATTTTTATATAAAAATGTAGATCTTCATATATCAATCATTCGACTAAAAAATAATTGGATATCCCCTTGGTGAAACACTAAGGAATACGTGTCCTTTTTCATAAAACTCTTGAAGTTGTTTTTTCTATTCCACTAGGGAAATTCTATAGGGATTATTTGACATTTGACTTGAATCATGTATTAATTTAATGGAAAACTAAACTTCATGTTCTTTTGGATTTCTATGTAATTCTATAGGAAATTTGTAAATGTATTTTGGTACAATAGGTATATCCTCATTTTAAAGATTACCTTTTTGATCCACTAATTTTCCTTACCCCTCTTCCCAAATAATTTCATCGAAAATAACTACTAGAGGTTGATCTCAACATGACCAAGATATTGAGGTCTCCCCTCTAAAGATAATAAATTACACATCTTCTTTATGGATGGAAAATTTCAACTCTTTTTAATATAATATTGAATTATATTTTCAAATGCAGCCCATACCAAGGATTCTATAAAATTCAATCATAAGTAATATAATAAATTCATTAAATAGTAAAAATTTATGTTTTATAATCGGAATGGGGAGACACATCCCTATTATAGTGGGATATCTACTACGAGTCTTGATTGACAATTACCTAATTAAGATGATAACGAAATTTCTAATTTTCTTCAAAAAATAGAAGATATAAAATAATGTAATGGAATATACTCAAATAATGAATAATATAAAATTGGTTAAATTTTTAAATTACATACAACAACATCTTTAAAAATATTTACCTCATCTTTAATAATCACATTAGATTAGACTACTTACCTTTTCCTCTTATGTAATAAGTTTCTTTGAACATTGTTACAATGTTCTAAATAATTACCCATTTAATTATAGTTAAAGGAGTAGATAATAGTGGTTTCATTCTTCCTCCTTGAATTAATTATCTTGATGACCCATATCTCATCACATGTAACAAATTATCATTCCATTTAATAATTATATTTACTGTTCCTTTCAAAACATCTAACAAGATGTACATTTGTTCATTTTATTCTTCATCTTTGAAAAGTTCCATTATTTCCTAGTGTTTACCCATCCTCTGATTTTATTAATTTCCCTTGAAAATATAATATCTTGAAAATTACTTCTCTTTTTATGGAACATAATAAAATTTACATAAATACTGATAATTTTCGATAAACCAATTCTTTTCATATGTTTTACACAACCCCTTCATTGAAATGGAAAAACTATCTTCATGAATTATTTATGTAATCAATAAAATTCATATCTTGTATTATAATGGTGTCTTCATACTCTAAAACACTTTCATATTTCTTTTCTTTTAAGATAAAGAATGTTATATTCATTTTAGATCATTTATCATGAGGTAATTTGTTTTCGAATAATGTCACATTAAATGAACTGTATTCCAATTTTTTATTTCTTCATACAACCTAGTATTCTTTATCAATGACCATAATTTATTAAATCAAATTTTAGATAATATACTAAATGTTTTAAAATTTTATTTTCTTTATATTCCAGGGAAAAATATCTTTCAAAGGTAATTAATTCATTTCTCAGCTACCACTAGATTAGCAGTCCCATTGAAATAATGTATATTCTATCACATTAATCGATCCAAACTAGTATTTTGCTAGCATGGAATGTCATTTTCTCCATATTTGTAATGTTATAAGTCATAAATTATATAATATCCCCTAATATGGTTGTGATATTTCTATTTCAAATACATATTTTATTGGCTTTCGTAATGTTGAGATCTCTACATTGGTCATGAGTATTGATCCTATTATTTTTACGAGGAACCATTTATATAAAATGAAATATAATGAGTTTTATTTTAATATTATGAATTTCAACTCATAATATATGATTCTAATTATGGTATAACAGTTATTATAAATTGAATAATTATAGATTTTTAATATCAAAATCATAAACACAGTTACATTGAAAATATACAAAAATCATAATATCATTTTTAGTTAATTTTATATTTTTTAAAAAGAAAATTTTAAATTACCCAATAATATCCCCTAGTAGTGTCACACAAAGTGAATATTAAGTTCTCATTCACTATATACTAAAAAAATGGCCGTTTTATACTCAACTAAATCATTATAGGGTCTTTACCTATAGATTCATCTATTCGAATACCACTCCCACTTATAGTATCTATAAATCGATGTATTTCTTGGTAATATCAAATAATCAATACATTAACAAAACTTTTATGGTATTGTCTTATAATTAGAATTATCCTTAACGTTTTTGATATGGTTATGTTCCTTAATCCATATTTTACTAAATATTTCTCCCAATTGTTTTACTAAACATTCTATGATGCTCACTATGAAAAACATAACTCTAGTAACCCAGGGTTGGTGCCTACAACATTAAATTAGTATTAGTTACAAGGAATCACATTCTAAAATATCAATCAATTTAGTAATCATGATGAACTAGATACAAACATGATTCTAATTTTATGTTATAAATAAAATATAAAACATAACAAAAAAACTGACTTCAATCCTTGAAAATCATTCAAATATTTATTCCTCATATCATAGGGACATGAACCAAAATAAGAGTGTGAAAAAATTCTCAATAAGAGTTGTATATAATAGAATTTATAATGAGTAAATAAATCATAACTAATATAGAATGGTAAATATCAGAAAACACATCCCATTACATAGTAACATAAAGAAAAAATGCTTCCATGGAAAATCTCAATACAACAATCACTTGGATAATTATAAAATCATTCTCAATGAAAGAAATTAAAAATATTAAAAGTCAATATTTTCATCATCATTATATCATGAACATATAATCCTAGTTCAAAAATGGTTTTATTTATGGGTATATGTAAACCAAATCCCATTTAATTTGGAAAACTTATTTGTATCATGAGATCTGTCGATTCATTAAAGGGTTCTCTAAAACCGTTCCCAATAGATCTCTTCATATATGATTCATTTTTTATATATGGAATGTTAAATTTAAATCATAAATGATATTAATTATTGAAAAATATCCATATTGATTAAATAATAAGTAATATTTACATTTCTATAGTAAGTCATAAAACATTCAATTTAATGCACAATATGTAAAAATGGGATACAGATTATGAAATAATAATATTCATGATAAAACTAATACAAATATTTAAAAGAAATTAAAAATAATTTGTTTTGGAAAATCTAAGTGAAATATTAAAATAACATTCCATTAAATGGATCTCATTGATAAACTATGGGAATGTTGTATAAGAAGAAAAATAGGGTCAAATGGTTACGATAACGTGAAAATCCATTAGCGCCATATACAATAAAAAATATTATCTCTCAAATATATAAAAATATTTTTAAAATAACATTTTGGAATAAATTATATTGAATGCTTTGAATCCTTTCAAAATTTCTATGATAATATATAAATTTTTTAATAAATAATTTGATAAAAAAGAGTATTCTAAAATTACATTGAAGGATATGGAATAATAGTATACCTAATAAAAAGAGAAATGAGACCATTTTTTTCAATATTGATCATCTAATAATAAATTGAATTAATAATAATGAATTAATATATATTTATGATAAATACCTAAAATGGGTAGTATATACACCACATAAAAAATAGGTGCATAATACAAAATATTCTTCAATATAGTGGAAATTGAGATAAAATCCCTTACCTCACACTTCCCCATAGTTGAATGTTCCTTAACCACATACTAAATAATTTTTATAGTTTTTTTAATTTTTAATAGAATTATATTCACATATATGATGTCATATATGATCCCTTTATAATATCTTTTCACTCATTTATAAACAATCCATCATTATTGGCCTTGTTTTTAGTGTTAACTACATTGTCTTCTAACGCATGTATTTTCATTAAGGTTTAGGTTCATATGAGTTCGACTCGTTTAGTAATATTAATAATGAGAATAATTTCATAATGATAAAATTTATTCATTATATAAATTTTATGAATAATTTATAAAATATAGAAATGGAAAATAATTCAAATCGCTCTATGTAGTGGTATGTCATACACATACACATGAGAAACTATATAATTTTTTAATGAATTAATGTGTAAAGAGTTATATAATTTATTAAATTTATATAATATAAATTATCTATATTTTTTCATAAAAAATCAATAGTTTTGTCATTCTTACTATACATTATAGCCTGTAATGGGGGAGGAGATGGATAAATATTATTCAATTAGTATAATAAAATATATGTATATGAGAGTTATGGTTATTATATTTTATTTATTAGGAAATAATTGAAGGTGGTAATAGAATAAGTATAATACAATGATATTTGTTATAATGATTACATTCCGTTAGAGAAACCTCATTTGGATCACTTCTTAGGGACCCTTGGGTTGGGCTTTTGGGATGAAAAACTCTAGAAAACATGTATAATGATTTTTAAAAGAGTTTATTTCAGGGGTTGGTCTAGATAATTGGCTCTATGTCATATATAGAATAGAGAACGAGTGATATATTATTATAGTGATTGAAAGGAAAAACATGGACTTAAGAATAATAGTTAAATACAATAAATTTATTTCATTTTAAATGTTGAATAATTTGAACATAATTTCCAAGATCTAATAAGTTATGGTTCAAATCTCTTCATATAATAAAATTTTGACAGGTTTATAAGTAATTTTAAACACTATATATTGTTTTAATAACTTTATTATAAATTTTTAAACATAATTTCACTAATTATATTTTCAATCTAAATATACTATAATTTTATATATACGGTAAAAATTTAATCAAAAAAGGATAAGGGAGAAATTTTTTATAGAATTTATGGAACTAGTTATCCTCATTAATTATTTTTCTGATGATTAAAAATTTTTATAAAATATTATTTTTCATAATATATCAATAATATGAGGTTATGAAAAATTAATTTTTTAAACATTAATGAAATCAGTAAAAATATTTAATTCTAATGTATATATTTAACAACTAGGTAATATTTCATGTGTATTTATAATATTATTCTGTCATTGTAACTCAAAAAAAATATTACTTATTGTTTTTTTAAAATATTTTATTTTATTTTTCTATTATTTCATTAAATATTATGTTGTCATTGTCTAAGCATGTATTATAATTATGTCATTAATAAAAAATAAAAATAAATTATCTATATAGAAAAATCAATTATAAATCAAATATCATTTTAAAAATAATTATTTTCTACCCTATTATAGAATATTATATAAATTTAAATTAAAAGGGTTAATACTTTTGACTTAATATGTTCAAAGAATAATGTAAATGTTATAATCAATAAAATGTGGCCATATATTTCCTTGTTTTTCAATAATTATTAGTAACTATCGAAATAAACTTATCCAATAATATATATAATATTTTTAGGGCAATGTTTATGGCTTATCTGGTTATTTTTATCCCTTGGGACCAGATATACCCTTACAGAGCGGATAAATATTTACTATAATTACAAGTCATAATGTCGAAAAATAAAAGGAAAATATTTACCAAATTAGAAGCTAATGATTCAAAATATAATATTAAAATATCATGATTTTATTTATATAAGTGGAAAAAAATTATATTAAAATAAAAACGTAAAACATAATAAAGAAGAGTTTTTAAAAAATGTGCTTTCAAGCATAAAAATTAACTCATATAAAAATGGTGAACATGTTTTATTAAAATTATATTATTATAAAAAAGTAGTAATTTTGAAATTAATAAAATATCTGAAATAAAATTGTTATTCTGAACTACTTGATTTAATATAAATAAATGTTAGTATTTAAATAATCATTTATTTTTACAATTCACTGAAAAATGTATATCTCAAAAATCCAATAATCTCACTATATAGAAATTTTGATAATTTGATTTCAAAAAATAATTATTTAATAAAAAATATATATATATACGAATTAATATTTAAGTAACATTGTTAAATATATCTATGTGTGTTCTGTAATTGTTTCCTTAAATGGAAATGTTTTCTATAACTAAATCTCGGGAATTTGATAAATGTTCAAATACACCTCAAGACTCTATCAGATCAACAAGTTATTTAATATATAAAAACCCTCTAGTCACACAAATACTTCTTAGTGACATCCCTCTAGAAAATTAACGAACTACTCATAAGAAAACTCTTGTTTGGTGCTTTTCCACAAAATACTAGAACCACTAATATCATGAACCATGCCTGGTCGCCACCCAACCAATTCCTGACCTGGCCCACAATAAGGGCCAAAGGGCGTTCTTTATCCCCATGGTCTAGAACATGTTCTTATAAACATAAATAAATCCTAGGAATGGTTTACCTGAAGATGTAATGATAAACCATTAAAAAATATAAAATAATCCAAAACTGGAAGTCACAACCAGACAAGCCTTTATCTAAAAAACATAATTTGAGATACATACATAAAAGAAAACCCAAATAACCACTAAAAGGTATTATGAGAACAAAACAACCCAAAAACTATCACCTGGAAATAGGGCACCACCCACAAGCCATATCCCCAACATCAACCATGAAAAATCACTAGGAACTCAAACCACTATCTCCATAAGTTTTACCCATAGTGGTATCAAATATTACTAAATATTCATACACCCAAAAGTGTATGTAGGCTATGAGCTAACACCCAATAGGATTCCACCAAGAATAGATTCCATACACAAACATTAAATGACAAAAACACATGCAAGTTTAATAAATGAGAGTAAATAACTTCTAGAACAATTTTAAAGAAAACAGTTTTAATTAAAGAAACTTCAAAGGAAAGATGTTAATTAATAACACATAGATTATTTTAAGATAACCCAAATTTCACACCGTATACCTATGGTGAGTGAAAAGTAAACAAGGAGAACCAAATATGGGCGAGTCCATTTTTGTACTAGAAATATGTTGGACCATAGAACCTCGTGTCTCAGTGAAAAGTGGTATAGAATCCATGATAACCAGTGTTCTCATGAACGAGACACTAGTAGGGAACACACCCATGACCTAGTGGTCTCCAATAATCATCCGAAATTTTAGTTAGGGTTATAGTCTTCAAACTAGCTAAGTGAAATATTTGAGATTCCTCTTCTGTATCACTAGAACACTAGTCCTGGTCACCCACATAGTTACATGGGCTTCCCTTAGTTTTCCTTCAATATTCCGGTTCAGAAGGTATGCCACATTTAGACAGGACATCTAAACAAACCCTACACACACTGAAGTCGCCACTTATACATGCAAAACATATTTCGACATCATACGCACTCAAATAAAACTGTGAAATGTGACCTGAACTGCATAAACATTTTGATAAAACCCTTACGCCATTTATAAAACACCTTTTCACTAATAATATAAATTAATAAACCATAAATTAAAGTTTTAAAAACAATTTAAAAAATGTGACTTGGCTTTACGAACTAAACCCACACAAAACACTCATTTATGACCAAATGCACAAAATCCCAGGTTAAAAATACAAATCCCACCACTTGGAAAGATTAAAAATCTAAATGAACAATTTAACAAAACATTAGAAAGAAATTATTATGCTTTTTCAGAAAAACACAATCATATCTTATAAGCACAATACTAAATTAATCAAACGCATATTAAACATCAAGAAAAACTAAATTCACACCATGAAAATTAATTAAAAAATATCGTAAATAATTTAAATAAGCCAATTAAATCATAAATCGGTATTTATACATAAAACCTCCTAAATAAGTGTAGAAAACTCCAAAAAATGATAGTGGAACATTTTCCTCACATCAATCTCACTGAAAAAAACTCAATTAGACCCTAATTTATGAAATATGACCAAATATATCAAAATCCAACAAAACACAAAATGAAATCCTAACCTAAACCCGTACCAAATAAAATAAATAGACCACTAGAGTAGAACGCACCTATGGTGAGGGAGTGGGAGGCTAGACGAGTGAGACTGGGGGTGACAGAGCTAAGCTGTTCAAGAAAAAAAATACAGGTGGGGGCTGTGGGAGGGTTATGCGCAAGAGGTCGGGGTGGTACTAGGGCTATGCAGAGGAGTTCAGTGTGGTTCTAGAGATACCAGGTTGTGTAGGGGTGGTTGTGGAATAGCCAACTATATGTTCCCCAAATGGAGAAAGGAAAGGCACCGACCACGAGGGATTCTAGTGTTGCAGTACGACACCATATCGTGAGGGGGATGTAGCACTACAAGGGGAGGGGACAGGTAGAGAGGAAGATAGGAAATGAAAATGAAAAAATGGAAAAGAGAAGAATAAAATAAAAATAAAATAAAATATAAAATAATCTAATAGTCTTAATAATAATAATAAATATATTAACAATATTAAGTCAGTTAAATAATAATAATAATAATAACCAAATTAAAATGTTAACACTAATAATAATATCATTAATTAAAATATTAACAAAACTAATGAAAATGATTAATGATGATAATAATGATTATTCATGTTAATAATAATAATTAAATTAATGATATTCATAATTTTATAATGAAAATAATTGTAAATATGATAATTAAATAATAAAATATTAGCCATAATTAAAATAAGAAACATAAATAATAATAATAATAATAATATAATTAAAATGATTCTTAACTCATTTTAATTTTATAGTTTTTTTGTTAGGTTTTTTATTCTTCTTGTTAATTAACAAGCAGGCCGCATGTTGACCTAGTGAATTGGCACGACTTAAACCATGACCTGCCCATGTGTTGTATACTGTTAATCCCAAATCATTCATTTATCATCATAAACAAAAAAATTAAATTGGGCATGGCCGACACCTCAACAAAATATTTAAAAGACATATAAAATAATAAAATACAATTATTTCTGAAGTTCGGTGGTGAAAAATATCCCCACCATAATGCTTTCCACTTCTTGAAATCCATTACAAAGATGTCTTGAAAGAAAGAACAAATATTCAAATACAACACAAGGGGATTTCTGAATGAATGAAAAAAGAAAAGTTAGTAAGAATACTACTAGTAAGAAAAGAGGTTTACAAGTTGATCTGAGGAGGTAGAAATGGGATACCCACTATGAGCCACCCACCCCAAGGCTTTAAATATCTCTAGTTGATCAATGAAAGAAATTGGAACATTTAATAATGTGAAATCCAATCAATTGATCCAAAACACCCCAAAAATCACCCAACAGAACCCAATCCATGTTTCTGAAGCAACAAAAAAGATCAACCACATCCCAATGAATACTCCAATAACCTTAATTCATCAAAACCATTAAGAAAACTCCCACACCAACATATAATAATGGAAGGGACATGAAATGATGAATCTCTAAAAAGGGAGACGCATTTCCAGGTCATCATTAGAACCCCGATCGGATCACCAACACTGGGACGCTGGCACAAAACCACACCATAATTAATAGGATAACATCAATTCATTCCTAATGAATTTTAGTGAGACTCATGACGGATATCCCCACCATAAAAACTACCGTAATTAAATGATACTCCAAACAAAATAGAAGACTCCATATGGTTCATCAATCATATGGGTATTACCATCCTACGCCATACGCAATAGTAACCAAGGTCAAAACAAACTCACAAGTATGTCCATACATGTTCAACCATACGGATGTCCACACTCAAATTGTATGAGCACTAAGGTTTAGGAAAATGAAATAACCCCTCTTGTTTATAACCATGGATGGGCTCTCCTAAATGCACATATCAAAAAATTGAGTAAGTGGGTTCCAATGTCCCTCTTCACCATATGGGACTACATGAAACAAAACTATCACATCGAATGACTAAACTGTCCCCATTTTCTGAGATTGAAGATGGGAATTGGAGCTGGATATCATATGCTCACAGGGCTTCCAAACTATACACCTACATCAATATGAGACCTATGGATATTTCTCTATTTATTGAATCATCACTTTTCTCATAGTCAGGCATTAAAATATCTGAACGAAACTCCACTTATTGGTTCCACGAGTACCCATACCATGATCTAGAAAACAACAATTGAAATAGTAAACTCTACCACCCACTTGATCACACATGAAAAATTCACCAAAACAGGGATTTAAAAGATGTATATACATCATTACTTTAACTCTAAACAAGAAACATCATATGAAATAACACACAGAAAGACACTTCACTCAGATTATAAAAATTCAGATTTTCTTGAAGGAAAACACCATTCTTGCGAAAATGGAGATTATTGGAAGATTGCACAAACATCACCCTTGTATTTGAGCTACAATGGGTCATCAAACAAGAGCCTTGCAACTAATAGAAAAATTTAAGGTGGGGGACCTTGATTTATGTCCCTAATTGTGTGAGATTACTCTTAGCGGCCATAATAGCCTCTCATAACCAATTTTTTCACACATGAGGCTTCTCACAAACCCTTTCGTAGATGAAACCAATGGATGATCCAAACACTTTTTTAGATAGTAAAAAATAAAAACAACCTAGACTACTTTCTTTTTTCCCAATGGAATTCCCTTCACCTCCCCCAGGAGGAGTCTTTAGTTACAGAGGTTTCAAAATTCATACCTTAAGACTATGGAAACTCCAAGAATCAAAATATTCTTACAAATACTCTTGCATATGTTATCCTACTACAAGAGGAACCACTTATCCAAGTCATAATGTAAGAAGACTTGTGTTCCGGATCATGAATTAAGTGTCCTTAAAATGATAAATTTAGGGATCTCCCAACGATGAATCACCAGTGGATGCACTTACATCATGTATTAACTATTAGGGGGTGTACCCTAGCCTACAAGAAAACATAACGACCAAACCATGCTGGTTCAGTGGTCAAAACATACCACAAAAAACAAAAGAACACACAAAGGGAACCATGTAAAGGCTTTCCCAAAAAATTCGTGAACGAACCCACTAATAATTATTTTAAAAAACTCATGGAAAAGGACTCAAAAATGAAACAAAGTTCAATGATGAATAGTTATCAGACTCAAAAAACCTCATGAGAATCATTTTCAATTCACATGAAGACACACCCCCCAACTACCAGTCCTTCAAACAACACATCATTTATTTAAAATAATTTTTGAAGATAAAATACCATTACTGGGTTTCCATTCACTAATGGAATACCATGGAGTATTGCGCATGCATCTTTCCTGTGATGAATTGAGAAATACCAAAGGTTAAAACAAAAACACCTTCAAATTTTCAATAACAATATATTCAACCACCAAATTAATTTTTTCAAAACTGCAAACCACAAAATCAAAACCCAATCAAAATTTCACCAACCTTTTTTGAAAGAAGAAAACATTAAAGAAAAATCCACATTCAATTATTTCACATTAAATTCAAAATATTTCACCCCATTTCAAAACACATATGGTTTTATAAAAAAATCTACACAAAACATCAACAACACTTCATCTCATTTCAACAGAATTCAATAGACTAAGAAATTCTATTTGAAATAGATTTCAAAAAACCCTCTTTAACATAATTCATATTTTGAAAACAATTAGTTTCATTAAACCACAAGTTTATAGTATGAAAATATAATCTCATTTTCCTCAATGACCACATCATGAAAATCCATTTTCCTAATACATCCTTCAAAACATTTCTGGAATCTCATTTTTCATCCCATTAGAAATCAATCCATTTCCACTTTATTGGATAATTATTTCAAAAAACTCATATTTCCAAAACACCCTTTTGGTAAATTCTGGTAATTCATTTTCCTCATTCCCAAAACTATGTAATTTTTACTATAAGGCCATGTTTCCATGATCCCATATTAAGGGATTTTCAAAACTGATTTCTAAAACCCAAATAGACATAAAACTCTTCTCAAAGGAGGGAAAATAATGATGATAGATGACTAGGACATATGGTTGGTATCCATATGCCAGTCACACCACTATGATGACGAGTGTTGTGGGACTATATCCCCTTCTCCACATTGCTTTCTAGGCTGTGTGATCTCACGGATACTATTTACCCAACTCCCATCCCATTTCCCAAAAACAAGAAACAACAAGGACTAAAAGGATTTGATGGATCTTGACTTCCCTTGGTAACTCAATTCCCACAACGAGGTGCACTTGAAATGCCCCTTACTCAAAACCAGAACATTGCGTTCTGAATGTCCTACCTTCTATATGACCAGACTCATCCAAAATAAAATAACTCAAAGGTACTCACCTCCATAGAGAAATTTTTTTCATGAACCAAGTCGAGTCGCCACCCAACCAACTTGCGACCAGGTATGCAATAAGGCTTGAAGGGAATTCATTATCCCTATGGTCTAGAACAAGTTCCTAGGTAACATAAATAAATATTGGGAATGATTTACAAGAATATGTAAAGATAAAATATTTGACAATATAAAATAAACCAAGGATGGATGTCATAAGATAACAAAACTTTTACCTTAAACAAGAATTTTAGTTACATGCTTAATCCAAAATCCAATAAACAACAACAAAGTTTAGTGACCAAAAACCATCTCAACAACCACCGCCTATTAAGAGGACACTATCCATAATCCATCCCCACAACAACATCCTTGAAAAATCTCTAACAACCCAAACCACTTTACCTATATGTTTTTCCCTTAAATGAATCGAACCATACCAAATATACTTACATCCCAAGGTATAAGTATGATGTGAGCTAACGGCCCGTAGGATTCCACTGAAAAATGATTCCATACATAAACATTAAATGATGAATACACTTTCTTGTTTAATAAATGAAGGAAAATAAATGGCTTAGACGTAATAAATTAAATATTTTAAACGAAATAAACTTCAAGGAAAACAACATTAATTAAAAAACACAATTAATTTTAAGATAACCAAAATGACCAAACATATGCTCATAGTGATCACATAATAAAAAAGAAGCATCAAATATGGGAGAGGATCTATAGGTACTAGTAAAAAGTGGGACCCAAGAACCTCAGGTCTCTACGAAAAGTTGTATAGGAACCACGACAACCTGTTTCCACATGCACATGCCACTAGTAGGGAGCATGCCTAAAACCAAGTGTTCTCGAATAATACTCCAAAAGGTTAGTTAGTGTTGTAGTTTTTAGACTAGCTATGTGACACAAGGATGATTCCACTAATATATGACTAGTACACTAGTCCTAGTCCTCCCACCTAATTACCAAGGACTCCATTAGTTCTCATTCAATATTCAGGTTTAGTTGCTATGTCATATTCACACAAGGCATCCAAATAGACACTACACAAAATAATGTCACCATTTATACACCAAAAACATATTTCCACATCATACACACTCTTACACAATTTTTATATGCGACCTTCACTGGATAAACAGTTTTATAAAACCCTTACGCCAATTATAAAACACATTTACACAGCTAATATAATTTTATAATATTTATGGAACTATTTTAAAAAAATTCATGTGAATTTACCCACTAAACCCACAAAAAACCCTATTTTATGACGGAACACAGAAAATGCTACATCAAAAATAAAAATTTCTGTACTTTCATAGATTAACAAACAAACTACACAATTTAATAAAAAACAAAAAATTGTCTAAGTATATGTTTTTAGAAAAAACTCACTCATATAATAAGAATACACGAAAATATTAATAAAAACATATTAAATGTTAAGAAAAATGATATTTGTACAAAGAAGAATAATTAACTAATATTATATATTAAATATATAAGAAAAGTAATTCATAAAACAATATTTATACGTGAATCCACCTACATTATTGTAGAAAATTCCAAAACATCTTTTCTAAACATCCACTACATGTTAATAGCACCACAAAGAAACTCAATTTGTCCCTAATTAAAGAATCCAGACCAAATATATTAAAATAAAACCCAATAAAACATGAAAACCGAACCGAAATCTCTACTAAATAGAAGAAACAAACCAGCAGAGTAGAATTCACATGCAGTGATGGAGCAGGATGCTGGTTGAGGGAGATGGGGGCGGAGGTGAGCCATGCTAGAATGAAATTTGGGGGGGGGGGCATGAGGGCTGTGGGTTGGAGGTCAGGGTGGATTTAGGGCAACTTGTAGGTGTTCTGGGTGGTGCTAGGGCATCTAGGCGGTACGAGGGTGGTCGCGAAAGGGCTGCCATGATGTTTTCCTGTGGGAGAAACGGGAGGCAGCATCCAAGTGGGCTAATAGGGTTGCGTCATGACACTATAAGAGGATGGGGGAGGGTCTGTATTGTGATGAGGGGATGAGAGAATAAGAGTAGAAGAGTTTAAAATAAAATAAAAAATGAAAAGAAAATTATAAAGGAAAAATAAAATAAAATAAAATCCAAAAATTCCAATAGGCCTAATAATAGTAATAAATAATTTAATAATAAAAACATAGTTAGAATAATAATAATAATAATAATAATAGCCTAATTAAACTGTTAACACTACAAATAATATTTTTAATAAAAATATTAACAATATTACTAAAAAATATTAATGATGATAATAATAATAATTTATGGTTATAAAAATAAAAACATTAATAATATGAAAAATATATAATAATAATAATAATAATAATAATAATTTAATAAAGTATTAACCGTAATAATAATTGTTTTCTTAAATGATATTACTATTATTATTACTAAAATGGTTCTTAACACAATTTATTTTTGTTCTTTTTTATTTTTCATTTAGTTTACTATTAATCTTTTTAGTTAATTAATTAATTAATAAAAAACATTATACACCAGGAAGGCTGTATAGTGACCTAGTGAGACCACATAGCTTTGAATGTTCCCTTCCCATGTGTTGGCACTCTCAAGACGAAAGCATTCATGTATCATCAAATCCACAAAATTTCAATAGGGCTCACCCCACACCTTGAATAAATATTTCAAAGCCATATACAATTAAAAAATAGAAGTACTTCAGAAATTTAGGTGTGAAAATTACCTTTAGTAATGCTTTTTTGGAATTTATGGTTTTTAATTCTGATCACTCCACTAGAAGAATAAAAAAAATAAAAATCACAAAGGTAAAACAACAATTTTAACAAATTCCCTACCAACTTTTGATTTGGGAACTCAGAATTCCAATTACCCTAACCACTATACTGAGTTTTCTTGCTATTTAATTCTATTTCTCCTTGGGTTCTCCTTCTGAGTAATGAATAAGAACATGAAAACCCTACAAATATTAGAAACAATAGTGATTTCCGTGGTTCAAACATTTTTTCCAAAATCCAAAAATAGAAAGGTGGTACTTATTTTCATTCAAGGAGATGTTCTAATAATAAGGATACTCAGATCTACTGCTCACCCTATTCAATATAATTGATGAAGTTGAACCGATGTGATCACACATTGCTTCTTCCAAAAATATACTTTTGATCATTATACTTTCTATTCCTTGACCTCAACCTTTAGAATTAGTGACTCGGGAACTTGTGTTCACCCATGTTAGATTCCATAGATGTTGATCCACCTATTCCTTTATTATGCCTCATTAGTGATCTCCCATCATGCTTTGCACATGAGGTCAATCGGCCTTCATTATAGGGACCTCATTAGTATCCCTATCAACACTGCTAACCAAAACATTGGGGAATCCTACCATTCAAATGAGATACTTCAAAAATCCTGAATAAATTAACACCTCTATATATAAAACCTTATGAATTATTTGTTTCACCTTATAAACATCCAAAAAAATCTCTTTAATATCTCATTCTACAAATCTATAAGGATATCTTCAAGTGTTTACTAATTTATGTCTTCTCGGTGGTGTTCCTTGTGGAAAATAACTTTAATATAAAAGGTCTAGAATTTTTATTTATAATTTAGAACCCACCCATCCATATAATGCACTATTGTCCTCTACAACACGACTGAATTCCTCCAAGATCATCTAGAAGATTCCCATTTCTATACACATGGTTCACCATCTCCCTTTCCCTAGAAAAATTCCACTCAACCTGAATCCAAAAAACCTATATTACAAGGTTATTTATAGTTAACTAAAGTTCATTCATGCTAAATTCTCTTAACCCTATCCATTAATATTTTTCCAATGATAGATTTTTCATTGGCCTCATTTAGGACGTACCATTATTCTGGTGTAATGTATCCATATATGTTCCCAATCATTTCTTTCAAATTATGTAATTTTCCAATGTGTCCTTTTGGAATATTTTCTTTAAAATTATTCCAATACATTTCCTTGAAAACATTTCTCTGACCTAAACCAATAACAATTCCATGGTTTTACTCAGTGTATGTACATGGGAGGCCTCTTATTCTATTTTTATGTAGATCAACCCAGATAATACTTCAATTTTAACTGTGGTCCACCAACCTCTACCCCTCAATAATCTAGACAAACACAACAATAACTCTTTGTACTAAAGATCCACTCAAAAAAAAAAAGAATCTCTGGTTATATTCTTCCACCAAAAGAACCTCATAATAGGTTCAAAAAAAGAACTAATGTCAAAAAAAGATACAAATACTCCAATATTTGGATGAAAGTCTATTTTAATGAACAAATATTGTAAGGTATCATTGATATATAGATTAGGAGAAAATATTGAACATTGGGAAATTATTAGAATAGTCATTAAGTAACTACTCACATATATGAGGTCTCGTTCACATGATGAAATTTTCATCATTAATATCCTAGATATAAATCCATTAAAAAAATACTTCTTGATAAATAAAAAAAACTATTCCTCGTGGATCTATGATGTTCCCATGGTCTACCACTATTTTCATATTTGTAACAACCTTACAATAATATCTTGGACCTAATTCATTATATTGTTACAAAAAATTGATTACATGGAATCAAATCTTGAAGGAATAATAAATTTATAAGTATTTGAATTCCATATTACATACATGATACCATAATACATCGAAAATTAGAAAATACAGACAGGATACCAATTAAAATTAAATAATCTAGAACCTCAAATTCTTATTCAGTTATTTATTCTTTATAACATGGGGAATGAATACATAATAGTATGAGATAAAATGATCAGTTATTATAATTAAGGATGAGGAAATAATGCATCAATATGAATTAATTAACATTTAAAGGTAAATAAGTGATATTAATACCATTCAAATAATTAGATAAGGAAAATTCAATACGGAAAGGTATGATACTAAAACACACATAATTTAATCAGTTATCTGGAAAGGAAGTGTATCATAATTTATATCATTGAATAATATCATCAATTCATAATAATTAAAATATATATGAATGAAATTCATAATTATTGTATGTGATGTATTAGGAAAAGTAGAACCTATGATGTCAATATTAATCCTCCAGATTTTTTAAAACTACCAGTATAAACTAGTTTAATTTGGAAAACTTAATCGTCTCAGCAGAGCTTGTTGATGCATCTAGGAGCTATATAAGGTATTGGATCCACCCATAATTACATGTCCAAATAATTAATCATATCAAATAATAAATTAAATCAATAGAAAGTATTCATTATCAAATATACATATTGAATAAAATGTTAGAATTTATCAATATATCCTTATTTAATCAAACAAATATCAAAGTAATCACAGTACGTAAAATGATATACGTTTAAGGTAATAATAGTATCCATTGTAAAAATATATGTATATTCAAAGAATATTATATTGAAAATTTATTATAATAAAATTATTTTCTCAGGTTAAATATAATAATCACAAATGGAAGTGAGATTGAAAAGATTACCATTAAGAAAAATCATAAGGATAATAATATTCAAACATTCCAAAGTGTCACATACCATTTTGAATACTAAAACAATAATCCCCATGGAGAAAAGAAATTAAATGAAACATAGAATATTAATAGAATAATTATATTAAAGATTTTTTTTTACATTGGGTAGTATAGAAACTATATAATTGTGAGATGGATCATAACATCAACTAAGTATCAATGGGATGCAAATTGAGACAAAACCCAGTAACATAACCTTCCATTTGTTGTGTGGTATTTATCCACCAATAAATTTGTTTAAAAAATTCTAATAAATTATAACCTAATCATATTAATATTTATAATATCATATATTGTCTTATTATAATATCTTATGCCACTTTTTACCAATATTTAATTATTATGACTATTCCAGGTGTGAATTTATTACTTTTAACAAATATGTGCTGACTTGTTATTTTTTGTTCTTATTAATTAGATTATTATTTAATCAAATATATAATTTTAAACTTGATTAATGTTTTATATATATCCAATAGATATTTATTTAGAATAATCTGTAGTGTTGGGAGATCAGAAATAAAATGCACTATTCATGGAGATGATATGATGTACACACGCATGAATGCTACTTTCATTTATTTGTGATATTAAAATAATGAAAATTAAATGATACTTATGTATATTATAAATAATTTATCACAACTATGTCATATATGATCCAAAAATTCGAAAAGAGTATTCTTAATATGTTTCATTTTTAGTGTGAATGAATTACATCGCTTTGAGGGGTGGTAGTCCACACTTCCTCAAACAGTGTGATCGTATAAATAAAAAATTGAAATAATTAAATATATGTGTCTTAAAAGGATTAATAAAGGTACAAATAAATAAAAAAATTATTTTTGAAATATATAAATATAGTTTCCATTATAATATCCAACCATGAAATTTGGTAAACAAAAAATCAGCAATCATCCTTTCATGAAGTAGTAGTTCTCCGTAAAGCAAAACAATGTGTTTGTTACCCATTTGAATAAGTGTTTATTAGGTTATTTTAAACCATTAATAAAAAAACAAAATAAACGTTTGAATACTTTTGTTATTATAGGAACATGGAAGAATAATATTTTATGTGTTGAAAAAAAATAAAAGAAAATAGATTTTTGGAAACCGTTTCCTTAAAATTCTGGTAACTGCATTTTGTTTTTAACAAAGGGATTCCTTGGAAGGATTACTACTCAAATGGAGGATTCAAGGTAAAGGGTAGTTATATTGGGAATTTAATTGGTTAGATATTTTATGAACCTATTTGTTTTGATAGCTGTGAGGAATGGGGAAAAGTGGTGTCCTTTTAAAGTAGACGAGGTGTGGAACTCTCGTAATATTTTGACATAGGAAATAGTCTCACGTTTTTCACATTGAAATTTGATCAAAGAATAGACAAAATTATTCAAAAGTGATTATCGGTTATTAATATTTCCATAAAACATTTTTTGGATATGCTTATAGATCTTTTTAAGCCCTACAATTAAGGTTTAGTCCATTGTTAAGCTTAATTTCTCTTAATGGGTGAAGTTAATTTTACTCACTTTCAATGATATTTTTGGTAAAAAAATATGTTTAAAATATTATAAATTATAAATTATTTTCATTATAAACATTTAATCTATTTTTACAAATTCTATTCGTTAATGTGGTATATTTGTTTTCAAAATTAATCTTGAAGGTGGGATGATAATGGGAGTTTTTAATGTAAAAATGTCTGCAAGTTAGCAATGTTTTTAAAAAGAATATCAAAGTGAAATTGATTCAAATGAACTTTGTATTATATTATAAAAATATGATTAAATTATACATTAAAATCAAATAAATGTATAATTTAATCATATACATAAATAAGAAGAAGAAGCAGGTTTGAACTAAAATTTAGTATTTTTAACAATTCAATAAAAAATGTTATGTGTTAGAAAAACAATAAAAAATCACCCTAAAATATTTTTTATGGATAAATTTCAAATAATGAAATTTATTTTGAAATATTAAATCATTAAATGTTTCAAAATTCTTATTTAAAATTTGGTTTCCATAAATGGTGGTAAAACACTTTAACAAAAATATAATATTTTTTTACAAAAATTTGGGTTTGTTTTTATCTTAATCAAATCCAATATATTGGTGAAATATAAAAAATAGTTTATTGTGTACATAATATATATTTCAAATAAATATCACACCTTATTTGTAATTAATTGAATTTATTTTGGGTAAAACACTTTTGGGATAATAATAATAACAATATTTCATTTATATTTAATCAGTTATTATATTCATTTATAATTAATTTGTATCTTATGAATTCATTTATATTTTTGAAAATGTTATATTTTTATAATATATTTAATTATATTCATATCTTATAATTTAATGGTTATGAATAGTATTATCATATTAAATAAGAATATTTTTATAATATATTATTGTTCGTTTAAAACTAGGGTATGCATGTAATGTATGGTTTTAAAGAAAGTCTCTCTCATGTGTACCTCACGGAAAATTGGTGTTTCACACATTGAAAACTAAAAAACATATGAAATCTAATTAAATTTGAAAATAAATTTTATAGTGTCTGGGTATTATATCCCCTAATGCTGTTGGTGTGACGTGTCATGCATGCTAGTGAATATAAGATTATTGCTTTAGAATTTTGGGGTGTTACATTCTCCCATATTAAATAAATTTAATCATCATAATTTATACATGATATCATAAATATAGGTATTTAAAATAAACTATTTTTAAAATAACAACAACTTAAAAATGTTTATTAACACATCTTATTGACAAGAGAGTAAGGAAAGTACAATGGGCACATAAATAAGTCCCTTAGTGGAAGAACATTGGTGTGAAATGGATACATCAATACAAAATAAAACTATAACACTAAATTTATGATGGAGAGTGATAGAGAATATTTTTAGGACAATGATTGTAATGCCCAGACCCCAGTTACCCAGATTTGGTGCATTATTACATAACATTGGCATGATACAAGGAATCATGTCCCGAAAGACTGATCAGTTTAGTAGCAATAGAAGTACTAGATACATACATTTTTATTACATTACATCATGAAATAAAAAAACATTGTGTCTCCTTTGAACACTCTTATATCCATTAGCCTATTCCTGTAGGTTAATTATAATATAATTCCCTGCATCCTAGAAAAAATAAAACATATGAATGTGTCGATGTCAGATGCTCATTAAGGATAAAAATATAGTAGAAACTATCATAATTAAGAATAGACATTTAAGGAAATGTATAATACTAATACACAAGACATTTAAACTTAATCATCAGTATAATATGGAAATGATAAATCAAATAATGCCATTTACTTATTAACATGGATATTCTACTCATCCAATAATCACATGTAATATCAATAACCAATTTAAAAATGATAGAATGTGTAATGTTGGACATCATAACCACATAGTCAAGGCATCATGCCAAGACTACAAATAAGACTTTGTAAAGGCCTTGTGACAAGACACTAGTTTGTCTAATGAGACCTACAGATGCATCGAAAAGATATAGAGGGCTCCACCTATCACTTACTAAGTCCAATTAATTCCTCATTTGACAAGGTGAATCATAATCTAAACATTTGTATTAAAACTAGGATATGAAATGTCAATATTTTAACCACAAACCATGAATGGAATAAAAATATCACACCCAAAGTCTAAAATTACTCATTAAATAAACATGTAATATTTCATTATAATAAATCAACCTCAATAAAGAATAATTAATAATATTGACATTGATGAAAATAACCAGTAAAAATATTTGAGAGAAATATCCCCTTTTTCTAGAAAACATTTCAATGTATAACTATTTATCAAGAAGCTATTTAAAATAGGATTTTGAATTAAAGTATCCAAAACCACTTTGAAACTTTTAAAAGGAATTTTAATTTAAAAACATTCATGACCATATAAATATGTCCTTTAAACCATTTTTAAAACATGGACATTAATGAGATATATTTAGACGAATAAATCTCTAAAACATTTAAAATGATATTTTTGTTAGAGTTCCTAACCAAATGAGGGACACTTGAATACAAGTAATTGAGGTAATAAAAAATTTATAATATCATGGTAATGAAGGGATTCATGATATACTATGTCAAAGTACAATATATACATGTTATAAAAATGAATTGGGGAATAATAACAATGATGTCTCAATGGAATATATAAATTGAGATGAAATAACTTATAAAGTCCCTATCCTTAGGTTAAAGATAAATAAAAGAAATAATTATGTATGAAAAATATAAATAAACTCAATATTATTGGATATTCAGTTTAAATCAATCATAGGACATTCACACATATTCTTGTAAAGAAACACCAATGACTTAGATGTTTAACTCAGTGAATGAAAATTGAGTTAATATTACTCTTATCACGTTCATATCGATGACTTGATAATTAATAAATGGAGTGATTATGTGTACCAAAATTAAATCCACACAAAGGGGATTGGAAATTTATACATAAATAAATACATAGTGATTTCACACATAATCTTGGAGTAAAGTAATCAAATAAGATTTTGTAAAACCTAATGTGTGGGAATCGAAATTAGAAATTTCCTTACTAATTCGATAACATACGAAACATAACACCCATGAAAGAAGGACCATAAAATTAAGATAAAAATATTCATTAATTAACTTATATTACTAAAATAATACAATCATGGGAAGTACATCCTCTACACAATAGTAAATAGTTTAAATATAGCATGGATGTCACGTGAATAAGAAGTTTGATGAAAACTCCTTACCTTGTACATTTCCATCGTAGAGGGAAGGTTATACTCTGGTATAATGGTGAAATCATTATTTTTAAATTATAAAAGATCCACATACATAAATATAATATCATATATGATCTTTGTATATTTCATTATTAATAATATTTCAGTAGTATCATTGTTCTCTGTGTTAACTTATTCATTTTCCTTTATATGTTTTGTTACGTAAGTCCTGTTTGATATGGATAAGATGTATTTTATTCATATATAGAATTATATTAAGTTCTTAATCATTATTTTTAATCATTAAATGAAAATTATTTTGGAATGGTTACGATGGGGAATGAATCTCATCCCATTCGTGGAGACGGTAATCCGTACATACACATGAGCGGCAATACCACTCTATTGATGGTTAAATCGTATTTAATTGGATGGTATATCCTATATAAAGAATCATCATCATGTTATATTTATTATTTAAATCAATTATACTAATTATTATACCCATCCAAATTATCAATTGTTGAATAACAAACTACACCACGACGTAGAGATGGTAAGTCGTATGTACGCACGTATGTTGACTTTTTCATTCATAGGATGGATAGAATAAAGAATATCTTTGTACTATATTTATAATAAAATAACATAAAGTATAATTTAATTGAGTTATTATTATGTTATGAGAACATCAAAGAAAGAGGAAATGGAAGAAGAATATAACTTTTAAGGGCGTGATGAAATTATTACCTCTTCTTCAGGTGCTTCCTTTTGATTTGATCAGAAGGGCTCCTTAGGCTGTCTTATGATTAAATTAATGCCTCTAAGATGAATTGAGGGTATTTTAGAGGATATTTTAGTAGCGTTTGTGCATGCCAAATGGCTTTGTAGGCGTGATTTTGAGAGAAGATGAAGTACCCTTTTATAAGAGTGGTGAGGGACACTTAAGGAAAAGTTTGAAATATTATTTTATTATACAGTCATATTCGGATTATAAGGGCTACAAAAAGATTTATTTTAATGTTAAGGTTATTATGTGTCGAAAACCACTCAATCAATAGGTTTTATACCGGTTTTGGTTACCATATTAGCCTTATCTTTTAGATTTAACTCTTTGTGAAGTAGTTTAACTTTTACAATGTCTTTTTCTATTTTTATATTACATGG
This sequence comes from Viscum album, assembly GCA_963277665.1. Lineage (NCBI taxonomy): Eukaryota > Viridiplantae > Streptophyta > Magnoliopsida > Santalales > Viscaceae > Viscum > Viscum album. Next base: position 476,986 of record CAUJRU010000076.1, read on the forward strand.
TTAATAAACTAACTATAAAATGACAGGAGAACCTCAAGTGGTTCATTAATGAAATATATATTATTATATAAGTCCTTTGGACAATCCTTATTATTTTAGGAATATGTTATCAATGAATAATATAATATTTTTTTTAAAAACGTATTTATGTCAATTTTGACACTATTTAGTATTTGTTTTATTTGAAAGTCATAATGACTTTATCAAATCAAAAAACAATTTATTTAATAAACCATGACATTTCATATTAACCTATAAAATTTTTGGAATACATAAAAATTTTCAATTTACAATTATATAATTATTTATAATATTAATTATTTTAATCATTCAATAATAAGGTAATTACTGCATCATCATTGTGTCATACATAAATTTTATTATTTAATGTATAAAAATAATAAATAAATTACCATTATGGAGGATATATTTTTATATTTATAATTAATTTTTATAGTCTAATTTATCTTATGTATAAACATATATTAAAAATGGAATAGTTATTAAACTTTGAATTTTATATGTTTAACTATTATTTAAATAAAATAAAAATTAATGTCTTAATCTAATTTGAATGGACCAAAAGTATCATATTTTATTTATATGATTTATTTTTGTCGAAATACACTTATAAAATTGTATTTGGACATGTGTTAGGGTAATTATATTATCATTTTTACCTTTAATTACCCTATTTACTTTTAACCGTGGTAAATAAAATTTAAAAGTTTCTATTCACCAAAAATTATTATCATCATATTGAACCAAATTTTACTTAATTATGTCAACCATGTATGTTTTATTTTGAAAATTCAATTCACAGAAGTGGTGAATTTAAGTTTTATCCAAATTTGCAAATGTGCCCAGAAGGTGAGTAAAAGACGGTAAAAAATCAATAAATTTTTATTTATCTAATCCTACTATAAAATGGATTCAATGACTTAAATTGAACTAATATAGGTATTATGTATATATTTTGACATTAACATTTATCTAAATTAAAAAAACTTATTTGATTAAAAATTCAGCTTTAAATAATAACGTAGTGTTTTTCCCTATACCTCAAAAATTGAATGTTTTTTGAAAAAGACAAAAAATTCACCGAAAGATAATTTTCATATTCAAAATTAAAAAATTATTTCTATTTTAAAAAATTTAATACATAGAAGTTGAATAAATTAATTTTTTAAAAATATTATCGTTGTCAAAACTAGAAAGCAGGTTTTTAGAAGTAAAAACTATCAAAAGATTGATATGTGTTTATGTCCAATATAAATGTTAAATTATTTCCATTGACCAAAATTGTATTAAACGATAAAAATATAATCTATTTATACTTAAAAACAATTCAAATGTATAATTTTACACTAGTAATTATTTTTATTAAAAAATTTGTTTTTAATTAAACTTTTTTATTTTTCGCTATTCATCCAAGTATGAATGTTATTAGAAAAGCAATGAAAATTTATCCAAACTAAATTTTTATGACCCTTTTATAATTTAAAAGTCCATTTTTTCAAATTTAATATTTAAAAGTTTAAAATATTAATTTTAAAAAAGGTTCTCCATTTAAAGGTGGTAAAGTATAATTTTTTTAAAAATACTTATTTTATATGAAAAATTGAATTTGATCTTATATTATGTCTAAGAAACACATAATATGGATGTGAAAATTATATGGAGTATATAAGATACAAAATATAGTTATTACAATTCATAACCATTTTTTTAAACGGCTAGTTTTATAGGTCGTGGTGTGCTTCAACTTAGTGTTGCGTACTTCACATGCTAACGTATTATTCAAATAGAAACATACACTAGAAACATGGGTTGTTAAATTCTTCCTTATCTCCATTAGTTTCATCCTCTCAATCATAAATTGTTCTTCAGAAATAAAAGGTTAAAAAATTGAAGAAAACTTTGTGGAAAACCCACATCGAAAATATGGTTAATAAAATTTAGTCCTAACAAAAGGGAAAGGGAAATGAAAAAGTCACAACCATGTTAGGATTTAGAATAAGAGAACATTGGTGGAAATTATAATTGGAGGAAAAAAATAAATATTTATATCATGTGATTGAGTTCATAAATAACAAACAAGTGAATGTGTAATTAATGGTCTCTAATCCATAAATAAATGATGATTTAAAATATCGTCAGTTCAACAAAACATAAGCTATTAGGATAACACATTTTTTGTTTAAAGATATTTAACTTAATGTTTAAGAATTATATTATTCATAGAGTAAGAAAAATAATACATAAAAAGTATAGTTCCATCCTTTAACTAATTTCTACCGTAAACTCATATTTCACTCCAAAAGATAAGTATTCAAGATTATTTGGTCACACCTTAAGTGGTAGAATAAACTTCAAGATAATCATATAATCCTAAAAAGATGAACTATATATTTCCCTTGTCTTTAGACATTAACCAAAACCAAATTGTTAGTACAAGATCAGATGGTCCCTAAAAAGGATAATCCTTTTTAGAATGAAATAATACTCCTAATCCCTAAATTTAAACAAACAATAGCCAAATCTCAACAAAGACCATTTATAAAATAATTGTCCACAAAATTATTCAAAATAATCCAAACTATGTTTGAAACCGAAAATTCATAAGGATTTGATCACATAATCTTTCACAATAAATCATAACATGTATCTCCAAATAACATCGACTACACATAAAGTCACATACTTAAAAGTAATAAACCTAATCACATATTTCCTATGATAAGTTAGTCATTTTTCATAAATAACCCAAATCTCTATAAGTCTACAAAAAAGAAACATTATTCCAAAATAAAAACATACAATTACTCCTCAAATGAAATACCATATTATTCTATTTTCCATAGGCATATAGTGTTCTAAAAAGAGCGATCATCTTCTAAAATAACATTTATCACTTAATCACCAAATCATTTTCCTATAACAAGGATAAATAATAAGTTCCCAAAAATAAACTTATTCTTCATCTGTAAAATCATTTAATTAAAAACATTGTTCATACTAACCAGAGAATTTACGTAGTTCAGTGGTAGGCTATAAATCCCAATAGCACTTTGGTTGTGGGTTCGATTCCCACAGGTTTGTCCGACATGACGGGTTGTCACTTGGTCTGTGTGTTTTCCTTTTTCAAAAACTATATAATTTTTATTACATTCCATGAAATGGGATAAATTCCTCAAAAATAACCATAAAATATTTTTACCAAAAAAATTATCTCATACCTTTTATTTTCATCGCAAAAAGTAATAACCTATAATTTACTCCAAATCATGGATCATATAAACCCATGTTGTTATCTATAACTATATACTCAAAAAAAATATAATTCTTCCTCAAATATCATTTTCACATAACAAACTGCAGGGTTACACAAAAAAGAAAAAAGTCTTCCTAAGTAATCCCATAAAAAAGAGCATTAATAATTTTTAACAATTCCCCACCCATTTATTTCCATATAGGTTCTTCCATGACATATAGGTTATCCTATAGAATAGTAAATTGACTCAGGTAATGCTCATGCTACCAACATTTTCTGCAAATCATTGTAAATGGATTCTCAGGATCATTATTACTTTCTTCTATATTATTCTTCATTTTTACCTATCAATTATTTACTTTTGGTCATTCATTTCCACACAAAGAGGATTTCTTTGTTCCATTGAGACACTTTTCATGGGTGTCTCCATCTACATTTCTTGTATGATGGAAAATGATCACTCTTTTCTCCATGGTCTCAAATGCTAGAGCAATTATCATTCTCCGTCTTTCTCTTCTTTATTGAGTTCAGAAGTTGGTTAAGGTATATGTTGTTGATCATATTTTTGGAAAAATGATTCTTAACTCAATATCTTTTATGTCGATCTAAATTCCATTTTATTTCTCATTTCCACCACCGTGTCCACCTATTACATCATGTTCAATGTTACTATTACTTCCTTGTAATCCAACTATTAACTTAAACTAGAAAGAAGAGTGTGAGGAACAATAGTCATAAAATCATTTTGAGAATTTAATGACACCTTATTTTCAATATAAAACACCATAGGATTAATCATGCTTATTTATTCTGATCTTATAATAAAACCCTTAAAACCAGTTTTTAAAGAAAACACGAATTATTCTAAGCATATCCCCACTGGAGTTTCGTAACCAAAAGTGCAACAAGGCATGTTGTTGTGTACCATGATACCCAGAGACATGCATGAAACTCCTTGTTAGAGTTTTCACTCCTAGATATATCTATTTCTGTACCGCCTCTACCTAATCGTATCCAGACAGGGATGCATTACATTGAAAATACACAAAATCTCTACAATTCCAAAACTCCAAGAAGTTCTTATTTACTAATCCTCAAAGTCTATCTTAGATTAATGTTTTATAATTAGTGTTTTTATAAATCAAGCATCCAAGGTTTGTACTAAACATCCTATGATACCAACTGTAATTCCCAGATGGTAGTTACCCAGAGCGGGTTCATTATTACATAACATTAGAATGATACCAATAATCATGTCTCGAACGTTTAGTAGCCTTGGAACTACTGGATACATAAATAAGTTTTTACATTACATCATGAAATAAAAAAACAACATTGTGTCCCATTTGAACATTATTTTATTATTTATCCTATTCATGTTGGTTAATTATAACATACTTCTTTGCATCCTGGAAAAAATAAAACATAAGAAATGGTTGAGCTCAGATTCTCAGTAAGGATAAAAATATAGTTGAACCTATCATAAATAAGTATAAACATTTAAGGTAATGTATTATACTTAGAAACAAGAATTTTAAACATAAACTTCAGAATAATATGGAAAAGATAAATCAAATAATGCTATTTACTTATTCTAATGGATATTCTACTAGTCGAATAATCACATGTAATATCAATAGCTAATTTCATAATGATGAAATGCATAATTCCGAACATCATAACCACATAGTCAAGGCCTCATGCCAAGACATAAAATAATATTTTGGCAAGGCCTTTTTCCAAGAAACTAGTTTGTCTAATGAGACCTACCAATACATCGAGGAGCTATAGTGGCCTCCACCCATCACTTACTATATCCAATGTAATCTTCACATGACAAGGTGAAACATAATCTAAACCTTATTATTAAAACAAGCATATGAAATGTCAACATTTTAACCACCAACAATGAATTGAATAAAAATATCACATCCATAGTCAAACATAACTCATTCAATACAATAGAGAATATTTATTTATAATAAATCAACCTCAATAAATAATAATTAAAGATATTGATATAGATGAAAATAATCAGTAAAACTGTTTGAGAGAAATATCCCCTTTTTCTTGAAAACATTTGAAAGTCTCACTATTTATCAAGAATCTGTTTAAAGGAGATTTTGGAATAAAAGTATCCCAAACCACTTTGAAACATTTAAAAGTAATATAAATTTTAAAACATTCATGTCAATATAAATAATTCCATTAATCTATTTTTAAAACAAGGACATTAATGAGTAATATTTAGAAGAATAAATATTTAAAACATTTAAAATGATATTTTAGTTAGAGTTCCAAAACAAATGATAGACACTTGAATTCAAATAAATGTGGTAATATAATCATTATAATATCATGAGAATGAATGGATTCATGATATTCTATGTCAAAGTACTTTATATACATCATATAAATGTGAATTTACACATAACAATAAAGAAGTCTAAATGGAATGTAAATTGAGATGAAATCCCTTTTAATGACCATATCATTTGGTTAAGGATAAATAAATGAAATAATAATGTGTGAAAAATATAAATATACTCAATATGATTGGATATTCAGTGTAAAGAAATCATAGGACAATCACACATATTCTTGTAAAAAAAACAACAATGACTTGGATGTTTAACTCAATGAATGGAAATTGAGTTTTGATTACTCTTATCATGTTCATCTTGATGAATTTAGAATTTATCAATGAATTTATTATGTGTATCAAAACTACATCCACGAAAAGGGGAGTAGAAATTACTACATAAATAAATAAATAGTGATCTGAATAAAAATCGTGGAGTAAAATAATCAATGCAATTTGGGAAAAACCCAATGAGTGGAAATCATAATTAGAAATTTAATGACCCATTTTTTAACTTAAAAAACATAAAACCCATGAACGAAGTATCATACTATGATGATGTAAATAAAAAAATATTATATTATATTAAAAAAATAATATGATCATGGGAAGTACTTACACACACACAAAATGCAATAGTGGCAATATAGCATGAATCTCACGTGAATAAGAAGTGATATGGAAACTCCCTACCTTCTACATTCCCTTTTTATATTATAGGTTAACCTCGGTATAATGGTGAAATCATTGTTATAAATTAAACATGAACCAAATACCTAAATATAAAATCATATATGATCTTATGATATTTCTTTTTTAATAATATTTCAGTAGTATCTTTGTTTCAGGTGTTAACTGATTCGTCTTTCTTTATATTTTTGTTAAGTAAGACATGTTTGATATGGATAGGATGTATTTGATTCATATAAATAATTTTACAAAGTTTTTAGACATTATTTGTAACTGTTAAATGAAAATTATTCTTGAATAGTTATGATGGGGAATGAATCTCACCGCGTCCGTGGAGATGGTAATATGTATGTATGCACGAGCGACAATACCATTCTATTGATTGTAAAATATTATGTAATTGGATGGTATAACATTTATAAATAATAATTAACATGTTATATTTATTATTTACATCAATTATACTAATTATTATTCCCATCCAAACAATGAATTGTTGAATAACAAACTACACTACGCTGTGGAGACGGTAAGCCCTACGTATGCACATGTGGTGACTTTGTCCTTCATAGTATAGATAGAATAATTAATATGGTTGTACCATATTTATAATATCATAAAAATATATATAAGGAATTGGATTTATTATATTGGATTGGAAAGAATAAATAAATAGAAACTGTAATAAGAAAAGAACATTGAAAGAGGTGATGACATTATTACCTCTTCTTCAAGGGATTCCTTTTTTATTTGACCAAAAGCACTTCATAGGTTGGATTCTGATCAATGTAAGGCGTCTATGTTTTCTTGAGGGTAGTTGGGAAGATATTTTTTTAGGGGTTGGCCAAGCCAAATGTCTTTGGAGGTGTGATTTTGAGAGAAGGGGAAGTACCCTTTTATAAGAGAGGTGAGGGTTACTTTAGGGAAAGTTTGAAATATTATCTTATTATGCAATCATATTCAGTATATAATGGCTCCAAAAAGATTTATTTATAGGCTATGGCTGGAATGGGATGAAAACCTATCAACCCATAATTTTTAGATCAGTTTAGTTAAACATATTTACATTATTGTTTAGATTTTACTCTTAGTTAAATAGTTTATCTTTTACAATCTCTTCTTGTATTTTTATATTAGATGGTTAAAAAACATACTATAATACTCTAATAGGAACCCTAAGTGGTTCATTATTACATTTATATTGTTATATAAGTTCTTTGAGGGTACCTTATAATTTTAGGAATATGATATCAATTAAGAATATAGTATTTGTTTTAAAACCTAATTTATGTCAATTTTGACAATATTTAGTATTTGGAATTTGTGTAAGTCATACAAACTTTATCACTTAGAAAAAAATACATTTAATAATCCCTAAAACGACATATTAACCTAGAGAATTCGTGGAATACATAAAAAGTTTTAATTTACAATTATATTAATATTTATAATATAAATTTTTTAATATTTCAATAATAAGGTAATTACTGCATAAGCATTATGTCATAAATAAATTTATTTATTTTATGTCTAAAAATTATAAATAAAATACTATTGTTTATGAATTATTTTTACCTTTCCAATTAATATTTATTGTCCAATTTATCTTTTGTATAACCCTATATTAAAATGGTACAGTTATTAAACATTTAATTTAACACTTTAAACTCTTCTTTAAATAAAATAATAATAAATGTCCTAATCTAATCCAAGTGTACCCAAAGGATCATATTTTATTTTTAAGGTAGATTTTGGTAGAAATAAACTTATCCAATTGAATTAGGACATGTGTTAATGTCACTAAAATATCATTTTTACCCACAATTACCTTATTTACTTTTAATTGTGGTAAATAAAATTGAAAAGTTACTATTCACAAAAAAAATTATTTCATCCTATTGAACCTGATTTTATTTACTGATGTCAACCATGTCTCTCGGAATTTTGAAATTCAATTCACAAAAGCAGTAAACAAAATTATGTAAATTTAAAAATGTGCCTAGAAGGTGAGTAAAAGACAATAAAAAGTTCAATAAAATTTTATATATCTAATGTTATTATAAAATGACCTCAATGAATTACATTGAACTAATATAGGTATTATATATATATTTTTTCTTTTAATTAAATTGAAATTAAAATTAATTATTTAAACAAAAGGTTGGCTTTAAATAATAATGCAGTGTCTTTCACTATTCATTAAAATTTGATTGTTTTTTGGAAAATAACAAAAAATCACCTAAAGCTAATTTTGATATTACAAATTAATAAATAATTTCTATTATACAAAATCATAACATAGAAGTTTTATTAATTAATTTAAAAAAATATTCCCATTGTCGAAACCAGAAAGCATGTTTTTTAGAAGTAAAAACTATCAAAAGATTGATATGTGTTTTTGTCCAATTTAAATGTTAAATTACTTACAATGACCAAAATTGGATTAAATGATGAAAATATAATCTAATTATTTTTCAAAACAACAAAAATTTATAATTTAACACTATAAATAATTTTTATTAAAATAGTTGTTTTTAATTAAAATTTATTATTTTTTATTATTCTTCAAAATATAAATGTTATAAAAAAAGGTCCTAAAAATTATCCAAACTAAATTTATATGTACCGCTTCTAAATAATAATTTATTTTATCAAATTAAATATATAAAAGTGTAAAATAATAGATTTAAAAATGGTTTTCCATTAAAAGGTTGTAAAATTTCAATTTTGTTTTAAAAAATACTTATTTTATCTGAACAATTGAATTTGTTCTTACATTAGTTCTAAATACACATAATTTGGATGTCAAAATTATATAGAGTATAAAAAATATATATTTTGTTATTAACATTCATAACATCTTTTTAATGGCTAGTTTGATTGGTCCTGGTGTGCTTGATCTTGTTGTTGCGTACTTCGCACGCTATCGTATTATTAAAAAAGAAACATATCATGGAAGCTGGGGGTGTTACAATGTAAATAATAAAAAATCCATAAATTCGTGATGATCTAAGTGGCCATTTGATTTATTGGAAATGAAAGTACTTGGAAAACATTTTTGGTTTCAAGATTACTTTTCTTGGAGTTAAGGAATTATTTCACTCACTAAGAATATAAGTAAATATATGTTTTACTAAACATAATATTTTACTTCTATTAATCTTGAACTATTTCTACCGAATCTCATAGAACATTATGCATCATATAAATATGTAATATAATAATCTAACAAATGTTTTCCAAACAACAACATAAACCCTTTCAAAAACAGTAAAAGTTTCCAATATATTGTGACGAATTTTATTAGAAAAAATGTCATTGAACATCCAAAATTTACATATAATTATCCTTAAATCTACAAGATGTATTTATATATTTTCACATTCCAAACATGTGAATAACATCATCATATATCATCTTTAAATATGGTAACAACTTATATCACCATAATACTTTTTTGGAAACATGCATTCTGGTTTATAGGTTATGTAAGATACATGTTAATGGATATATTCTTTTAATTGAAATGTTTTCTAAACTTCATCATTGATATCATAGAACACTTTTAAAAAATTCATTAATCAGGTCAAAGGTTGTCATCACCTATCCAAATAAATCATTTATTCATCAATATCTCAATATTAGGAACATATTAATTATTGAATTTCATCAATCATGTATTTTCTAAAAGTTTAACATTCTACTAATTACCATTTCATGATACCATTCAATATACAGGTTCTAAAATAATTAGTACAAATGTACAAAAATACAATATTTATGAATTTCCCAAATCATATGATGAGAACATCATAAGATGAATACTTTTACAACAAATTTCTTTGATTCAGATACAAGATAACATTAATCATTCCACTTTAGTTGTGTCATTAACATATGATTTAACATGTTCCATTAGCTTCTTATGAGGTATATTATAATGATTCTACGAGAATTAATTTATGTAGTGCCCCACCTACTTACAGTTGTAAGACTGAATATCAGCATTTTCCTTATTCCAAGTGAATTCTTTTTCATAGTGACCCTTTTATCCACACTTATAAAAAACTCCGAATCCTTTGATGAATTTACCAGGGTTATTATTTCAACTCTTACCACAACTCATACAATCCTTATTTTCTTTCAAATTATTTTAATGATTCCTTTTTTCGTGGTTCTCATATGAACTTTTTTTGTCTGGGATTCCCTTTAACATGTATGATCTTGAGAATTCCACATCTATTTTGAGGGCAATAAAATGTAACTCTTTGTAGGATGAAAAAGTAGAAGAAATCAATTCCGTTAAAAGACTTTTCTTAAAACTTTATAATAAGTGGTCGATCTTTCACTTAGTATTTTGTATTTAATCTATAGCATACCCAACACACTGGGTAAAGGTATCTTTACAAACAATAACAATATATTCATCCTCTTTATTTAAACTAAGGATGTTTATATTCATATTAGTTTTTTTATCATGAGGGCTATATTTATAGAAGAATTTATCCTTAATGGATCTCTATTACATGAGTTCTATTTCTTATTCCTCTATAGTATTCTAAACCAGATACCCCCACTGAACTGTATTGGAATTTATATAATATAATATAAGTGTAACCTTTTCTTTTTCAATCGATTATATGGCTTTTAATATCTTTTATAGATACAAAATCCATTTCTCCAGTACAATTTGAAGAGTTTTCTCAATAAACCATGGGTGCTTCTTCCATATAAAGATTTCCTGCATAAGATATTCTATCCCTAGAATAGGTTTCTCCATTTGGGAAAGGTTATATTTCATAACCTGATTATGGTTCTGTAGTATTTCCATAAAATTCCCAGTTTCAATACCAGTTGTATAGGGTTCCACAACATTTAAATATCTATATATTCCAAGACTAGTGATACCATTCTTCCTTCCAAGATCTATTTCTAAATAGTATAATATACTTGATTACCCCATAAAATTATAAACATTGAATAACTCAAAATACGAAGTAACATAGAATAATTTTTTTTAGCAAAGCTAATCTCATAATCATAAACATAGATTCTATATAGGTATAAATACTTTAAATCAATCATAATGGTAGGTAAAGAAAATTCTAATTATCCCTAGAGTATCCTCATAAAGTGAAAAAACATAGTGCATAGTAAGGAACATTTTCATGTATCAGGTTTTCCCGAATCGGGCCTAGAACACCGTGTTAGATTTATTAATCCTATGCACATATGTACCACAACCTCATCTACTTTTAGTATCCAAACATGTCTGTATTTTTAGGAATATCCACCTAATATTTAACTTACAAAAATTATAAAATTATAATCTAAACTCATCCCCATAGTCTATCTTAGGGTTATTCTACCCATTGTATGTTTTAAAAATCTAGTTTCCAAGGATGTCTCTAAACTTCATTTGAAAAAAACTATAACACCCCAAAACTGGAATCTCAGAGATGGTGCATTACTTTATTACATTGGCATGATTAAAAGGATTAAAATCCCAATGGACTGATCAGTTTAACAGTCATGGAAATCTAGATTACGCACATGATACCAATAATACATTAGAAAATAAGAAATAAAAAACATGATTCATAATAAAGTGAAATAAAATGCTTCCTTAAATTCTATTGAAAATATTTCTTCTTTATAACCTGGGGAAAGAGGGCATAATAAGGGTGAGATAGTATTCTCTATAAGGGTAAATAAAGGAGAATAAAAAATTTATCAGTAGGAATAAATTAACATGGAATGTAAAATGACTAATAGGACATTCCATGCAAATAACCAGATAAGGAAAATTAAATATGGTAAGGTAATAAACTGAAACAGATGCATTTTAATCACTGAAGTGAAATGAAAGTGTATCCTAAGATATGTTGACAGAAAATCTCATGGATGAATACTAAATAAAATATATATGAAATAAGATTTTTAATGATTGGATGTCATGAAACAATTACATGAGAATATATAATATTATGATCCATCCTCAAAACTATTTAAAACTACTGGTAGAAACCTGTTTAATTTGGCCAACATGATCATTTCATGTGAACCAATTGATGCATGAAGAAGCTATATAAAGTCCAAGATCCACCCATCAAAACATGTTAAAATGAATTAATCATATTGGATAATTAATTTAATCAATAGATAATTTGTCTTATAGAATACCAATAATTAATAAAAGTTAATACTTATCACCAATCCCCCAATTAATCAAATAACTAACAATGTAAACACTGCATGTAAAATCATATATTGTTTAGGAAATAATAATATCCATCATATAAAAATATTGATATTTAAGGATATTTTTAATGAAAATTTAGTACAATAAAATTATTGTTTCAAGGTAAAGATACCAATCAAAAAAGAAAGTGACATTTCAAAGATCATCATAATGAACATTCTTGAGGAGAATAATCTTTAAACAATCCAATGTGTCTCATACCACATTGAAACACCAAGATCATAATCACTCTGTAGGTATGGAAATAATTGAAACATATATTATCCTGGGCATAAGTACATTAATTTTTATATGTTTTAAATGTGAAGTATATATAACATATAAAAGTGAGTTGGTTTATAACAACAAATAACTCTTAGTGGAATATAAATTTAGAAAACATCTCATTCATTAACCATAGTATTATTTTGTGGTATTTATCATCCATTAAAGTGGTTTAAAATATGTTAATAATGTATAACATAACCATTATAGTTACTATAATATCATATATCAACTTCTTATAATATCTTATGACCTGTTTTCTTTAACAGACCTTTATTATTTGGAATATTTCTAGTGTTAATTGCCTAGTTTTCTCAAGAATTATTTGAGTTGTTTTTATTGTTATTATTAATTAACTCATCGATTCATCATATAAAAAATTTAAACCATGATATAATTATTATAATATTTAGTACATATGTATATATAATAATCTATAATGTTTGGAGATAAGAAATGAAATTGGGCGTTAATGGAGACAGTAGGTCGTATGTACAGATAAATGCTACATTCATTTATTTTTCACATTAAAAGAATAAAAACTGAATGATACATATATATATATTAATTATATTATCACATATATATTTCATATATGTTAGAAATCTTCGTTAAAATTATCCATAATATATCCCATGAATAATGTGAACGAAGCACATCATTTTGAGGCAGTTGTAGTCAACAATTTCTCATATAATGTTATAATATTAATACAAAATTCAAAGTATAAAATTTATGTTTTATATAAGGATTAGATAATAATAAAGGCATAATGAATTTAATATATAACATATATAAATAGAGTCTCTATACTAATTTCCATCCATGAAATTTGATAATGAAAAATTTAACAATCATCGTTTCGTGAGGCTGCAGTCTTCAATACAAAAAAAAACATTTGTTTGTTACCCATTATATTAAATTTGTTGTTAGTTTAGTTAAAACCCACAATATAAAAAATTAATATAATATTTATGATACTTGTGTTATTATATGAATATATAATAAGTATATTAGAGGGGTGGAAAGGTAAATGAAAAAAACAGTTTGTCGGAAAGCCTTACATTAAAATTCAGGTAACTCCTTTGGGTTTTTTCAAAGGGATTCCTTGGAAGAATTCCTACCTAAAAGTAAGATCAATGGTATAGGTTATGTTATTTGGGAAGTAACTTGGGAACATATTTTTGGAACCAATGGTTTTTGAGAGGTGTGAGGAATGGGGAGAAGTGGTGGAATTTTATAGTAGAGGATGAGTGGCACTCTTCAAACAGTTTGACAATGGAATTATTCCCAAAATTTTCACATTGAGAGTGGCTCAAATAATGGACCCAATTATATAATCGTTATTATAGGGTATATTTAAGGATAGTAAATGGATTTTGGACATGTGTATAGTTCTTTTTAGGCCATATGATTAACGATTAGTCATTTACTAAGTTTAAATTTCTCTTAATCGTTGTAATTAAACTTAGTCACATTCACTAATATTTTTATCATAAAATATGTTGAAATTATTTGAAATTATAAATTATTCTCATTTTAAATATGGAATTAATTTTTAGAAATTCAAATAATTAATTTGGAAGATATTGATTTCAATTTAATCTCATAGACCAGAAGACAATATAGTGTTTTAATGTAAAATCATACGAAAGTTTGATATGTTTTATAATCAATTTCAATTTAAATTTTACTCCAATGACATAAATTTCATTAGATTGTAAAAATTTTATTTAATTTATATTAAAAACAAATAAATATATAATTTAACTATACAATGAAATTAGATGAGAAAGAATATTTGAACTATAATTCTGTATTTTTTATTTTCATTTAAAAATTATTTGTTTCCGAAAAATATCAAAAACTCACTGTATCATAATTTTTTGAATATATTTATAATATGATTTTTATTTTGAAATATTAAATCTATTAATGGGTAGAAACTATTCTTTTAAATGGGTTCTCCATTAAATGATGTTAAAAATGCCTTCGTAAAAATATAGTATTTTATGCATAAATATGGGTTTGTTTTCATCCTTAAGCCAATAAAATCTATTGGATAAATATAAAAAATATTTTATTTAATATATATATATATAAATTATATTACTTAGTAATTACAATTAAATTAATTTATTAGGGAAAAATATGTTTTAGAGAATGAAAATAATAAAAATTTCCTTTATATTTAATCGGTACTTGTATTCATGTGAAAATAAATTATATTTAATAAATTAATTTTATATATTTTTAATCAATAGATTTTAATAATATAGTTAATTTAATTCAAATAAACTAATTTAATTTCTTGGATAATTATTAATATATTAACTAATAATATTATAATAATATATTATTGTTTGGTAAAAACTTGGTGTTGCATGTAATGTATGCTTTTGAAGAATTTATTTATTAAAAGTAACAAAAGAGAACTTCATGTTTCATTAATTGAAAAATATACAATATATATTGTATTTAAAATAATAAAAATGTTTTAATTTTTTAGTGTATCATATCCCCTTATGCACTTGGTGTCACGTATCATGCCAAGTATCCAATATTCGGTTCTTGCGTTTGAATTTTTGGGTGTTGCAATATATTTCTGTAAATTATCGTGACAATGATCGTAACTCTTGACTATTATGGAGTATCAATAGAATTTTGGATTCTCTAAATTTCATTCATTTACTATATTGTATCAAAATGACCTCATTCTGTAAGTAAAGAAGGTGATTGATTATTCAGAGAGATCTAGATGGGGTTCAAATGTAGGGTGGATTTTAGCTACACTACTTGATCTGAAGTATAAGTAACATTTCATAGTGTGGGCACTACTCATATTAAATTATTGGAAAAACCTTGATGTACTTTCTAATGAACAAACTACCAACTATTTTTCATGGACTCTGTAGGAGGAATACACTAAATAATATGAAACAACAACAGAATAAGTTCATGAATCAAAGAGTAAACTGTATAATAAAATGATTAACATACAAAAAACCCAAAACAAAACTCAAAAAAAAAATATATCATATAAAAATTCCTTCTAAAAAATAAACATAATATGGAAAAATACACTCTTTGAAAATACTTTACCTCATTTAATATTTAAAAAACAAAATATTATAAATATATTCCACATATTATCAAAAAACCATTATTGTCTTGATATTTTTAAAAACATAATTTTAATATTAAAATTATCCAAAAATAAGGTTTTGCATAAATCTACAAAAACATTATAAAATTATGTTTTAGATTAAAAAATTTCATAAATCACATCCACCTTTCCATGAAACATGTTTTTTAGGAAAAAAATAAAAAAATGACACAACGATCTAACAAATATCATTATGATCTCATCAAAGCACATAAAAACTACAATGGATTCATCAAAACTAAATTATGGAAACCATAATGACCCATTTATTATACAAAATAAGAATACAAATAATTCAAAAGAGAAGTATATTTGTGCATGGTTCTTCCAAATGGCTTTCTAGGCCACGTGTTAATCATGTATTGTCATATATAAAATTAATTAATTCTTGGGATTGTGATCCAATAGATTTTCAAAAACTTTTAAGCTTCCTATATAATTTTAGATCTCCATTAATTTTCACCACAAAAATAAATAATCATCTATAAATATATCATAATGATTTATCAAACATAAAATACTCTATAATGAATTAAAACATAAAACTAAAACCCTAACATTCTAGGGAAACTCATGTGTCCTCATAAGTAGTGGTGATCTAAAACCCATATGTGGTATACCACTTGAGTCCCAACAAGAATAATAATATCTATACTACCAATATGAAAACCAATATAAGTAGGGGATTTGATTTATTTTTTCATAAACCATTTCGAGTCACCTCTGAAATAGAATCCCAAACAGGTCTATAGAAGGACCGAGGTGCATTCAAGATCATCCCAGGCAATCAAAAACCTCTAGGGTATCTACACATGGATATTTGGAAACTTTTTCACTCTTATAATTAATTAAATATAGTTGAAAATAGAGAATTAACTATATATATGTTGTATTCTCATGAAAAAAAGAAAAATCTCAATAATGAAAAGGATAACTGAATAGTGTACACAAAATAACCCAAAAATCATAAACTAAAATAATAATAATATGAATATTCAATAAAAATTAACAAAATTTTTGGGAGTAACCAAGACAAAAATAAGGTTATATAATCGTTCTAAATAACCTAAAATGAGACCAATGTAAATAAAAACCATGTCCATATGACCCTTAAGTGACTGAATATACCTTTCCCCTAACCATTGATCAATACTGAACACAAAAAAAAGGAAGGGACATAAATGAAAAACATGATTGATGATTACACATAATAATGTATGTATGGGGTGGGGAAAATATATCTAATTATTGTATGACCAATGAGATTATAAATGTATTTTTAAGATACATATAATTTTTTCGATATTTAAATATAATGTAAAAATATTTTTCATGTTGATGTATATAAAACCAAATATAACACCAAATACCAGTTTATAATTTTAACATCTTCAAAAAATAATTTGAAAATATTAAATACACTTTGAAAAATCAAGATTTTAACCCACATTGAAAATAATGATTTATAACATTTTAAATAGTTAAGGTATTGTTTCAGCATAAAAAAATACAACAGCAACTCTCGACATCAATAATAAGATGAATATTAAAATTTAACATCAAAAAGTCATATAATGATAGATCTACTCAAACAAGGGATCAAAAGAAATATGATTTCATTATGAGAATCATTTAATATATTTTGAAACCTAGTAGGTTTTAAGGTGGGAGGGTCCTAAACATTATTAAATAAAACACTAGATTGAAAAAAACCTATGTTGAAAAAAAGCCATAATATTCAACTCACACCATCTTACATGGGGTCACACCATAATCTTGGATCCCATTACCCTATAGGGAACCAGACAATGTGTTTTCTAAACTAGTGTAACATAAATATATATTTTTCTCTCAGTTCTTAGGGTTCCCATGAATTTTGTTAACATTTATTGATAACTAGTGAAAAATAATTACATTGCAAAGATCAATAAGAAGTAATAGATAGTATGATTTTATCTCACCTCCAACATTCTCATAATATATATTCCCTTTTCCAATCATCAATATAAAAAAATAAGAATAACAGAAAACAATGGAAAAATTAAAGGGTTTCACCTTATTTATGGAAACTATTATATTAATAAACTAAATTGGCTTTAACAAAATATTACCCGGGATTCCAAGCAATTATCCATCAATTCAAATATTCATTACAGGATTTTATTAAATCTATCCTCTATGAACCACTTTTGGTATCATACTAAACATAATATATTTTACTAAAAAACACTTTTTCCAAATAAAAACATTTCCATACTTTTAACTCAATCCCATGAAAACCAATTCTTTCAATAATTTCATATACGAAATTTGGTTAAAAACTTTTGATCATCAAATTTATTTTGAAACAATACTCTTTTTAATTCTCACAAAACATGTGGAAGTCATAATATAAAAATAGAATTTTGAAAAAATATATCATCCATTATTACAAGTGAATAATATCATAAAAAATTTATGAAATACGTTGCAACTATATCATACTGATATAATATAATTAACCAAGTATTTAATAAAACCCAATCATCTATTGATATATATATATAATAATTAATGTTCATAAAAAATACTACACTTTATCAGCATTAATTCTATTCAATTGGTTAATATAGGATACATTTGGGAGATATCACTAAACCAATCAAGGATGATCCCAATAAGATATATAGAAATTAATATAACCTTATTTAAACTCATAACATACCCTTTATTCTACGTCAAAAGAGTTTGGTTTTGTGGGGAAAATGAAAATCAATTTGAATGGATGTGGGGGGAAGAAGAAAAAAGAAACCAAGAAAACATTGAAATTTACCCTGGGAAATTAATATAAATTCAAGGTTAAAAGGATCAAAATCATTTAAATATAGAGGGGTATATCGATATCTTCTCCATGTCTCCTAGTAGGGAGAGATAATAAGGAGGGGAAATCAAGCTAAAATTAGTGGGGATAAAATAGTAATTTCAATATTTGATAAGTATAGGACGATTAGCTCCACAACATGAACATGGTGATTTGAGTGTAAATTCCATCATAGAAACCCCACCATGAAGCATCCCCCTAGCCTGTGATGTGGTGGTCCTCTCCAACCATGCCCCACAATGTAGCCATAGGGGATGAATGATGTTTCCCTTTAACCAGGAAGGGACTAGAACCAAAAGTCCATCCATATTGGAATGAACTCCACCCCCATGATGCTAGGAAACTTCCCTATATATATCCATAATTCTTCCATTGGGTACCCTTCCACAATACAACATAGGTGATGCGGTATGGATCCCTCCTTCTAAACAATAACACAATATAACCAAAATAATTGCGTCTAAGAAACCACATCATCTGAAATATTATAAAAGATAAAGAGATGTTTGAAACTGACATCCCATGTACATGGTGGAACCTACTCCATCCAGTCCTATAGCATTAGAATGACATAGGAACCCATAAAATGAAAAAGGTACCCAAAACATCAGAACAACACCAAAATTAAATAATTGACCACAATAATAACATGATGGTGTTTTAAAAACAAAACCTCATTTCACCTTTTGATATGGGATTCGATCACGAATACATATACATCATGTTAAAATATAGAAAGTCCCAACAAGAATTTTTTTTCTGAGTTATATTCGATATATTCATCCATATGACTAAAACATTATTCATACCCTTGGATGATACCATCATTGTTGATCACTATTAACAATGATCTTTGTCATCATTACAAATATTATATAATGATGACTATATCACAGTTAGAATGGTACCTTCTGATAAAAAATATATTATTGAAATTAGAAAGTCAAAATAATTAACTCTTTTTGTCTATAGTAAAAATAGTATTTTGAGGTTTTTTGAGTTAATATGTGAGTGAAACTTCATCTAGATTATTCATGATGGTTTCAATAATAATTTATCAGATTCTGTATGAGGAATAAATTTGAAATTATTTTAAAACCACTATAAATCAATTATATATGGGTTTTTATAATATATTAATTTATTTTTAAATGTGTAACAACTATTTTTTGTATAAAAAATAATTTTCAAAAAAAATTAAAATTATTTTTTATTAAAAATAAAATTATAAAATATATATAATTGTTAGTTATTTTAAATATATATATGTGTGTGTGTGTGTTTACCATTTTTTATCTATTTTCTGCATATTAATTATTTTTTATACAAGGTATAATAAATTAAAAAAATCGATACCGTCATCACACTACACTAACTCAATATTGTATAACATTATATGTATTATCCATCCAAAAAAATATATTTTCAATTTATATAATTATTTATTATTGAAAATTATTTTTTATTTAGTTTCAATATATAATATATTTTTGTATTATTTTAATAAATTTTTCTATGTAGAATAACAACCTTCGAGAAGGGAACCCATCTTAATATTAATATTTAATAATTAAAAATTAATTAACATTTCAATAAATTATATTTAGTGTACTTGTTTCAATATATATTTTTTACAATATAAAACAACTTCATAGGATGTCACCCAACTTAGCACTAATACAACCCAATATCCCTGAATAATTATTAACAATTGTAAATTATTTATATTTAATAATAAAAAAAATTAACATATTTATATTAAATATCATTATTAATTAATTTTTTTAATAATAAATATTAATTATTAATTAATAGTTATAATGTAATTAAATTTTTTTTAAAATATAATTATTAATTATACATAATTAACAATTAACAATTAAAAATTAATAAAATTAATGTTCATAATAAATAGATGTTTCAGACTAACCCAAATTGTAATGATTCCCTATCACCTTGTATGAAATCTATTTTAAAAACCAGGTGGTGATGGATTTTCGAAGGTGTTGTAGCAGTACTGTAGCTGTGTGAGAAATGTGGCAAGTATTATAGCATGGTGATGTAATAGGAGAACTACATACAAAAAATTTGGATTTCAAGACATGGTTTGGGCCTCTACACCAACAGTACCCCATGCCAACAATGTAGGGTGGTCCCACTATAATGGAGATGCCAATAAAATGGTTCTTGAGTAGTAACATTCAATAGTTGGAGATAATTATATGATTAATGTGATAAACAAGTTGACATGCTATTAGGTTTATGCACCATGAACCTCTATCAGGGGAATGTACAATCTAATCACATAGTAAGGTAGTAAGATAGGCACAAACATCGAAGAGGTGTTCAGAAGTGGCTTCTTATATGGTGTCGGGTTAATAAAAATTTCATGCGTCTATGCCAATGGGATTTTTTACAACAAAATCATAGCAACCAATAAATAAAATGGTATCTTGTGTAACCAGATAAAAATTGGATGATCTAATAAATAAAAACTAAAATCTATTTGAACAATAGAGTATAGTAGTTACTAATTATTAATTACAAATTACTAATTACTAAAAACTAGATAGGAATTGACACTTTATAATAATATTTCTAGTTTTTAAAAAAATTTAATCTAATAATTATTAATAAATAATAAATATAAATTAATATTTAGTAATTTAATAAATATTTAATAATAAATAATAAATTATTAAAAAAATAAATATGAATTATTATGCAACATTAAATTAATAATTAACATGTTAATAAAATATCAACTTATATTTATTATTCAATATTAATTTTTAATTTTTACTATTTTTGTAATGGTTTTCTAAAACAAATTTGTAAAATTTGAAAAAAAAATCAATTTTGGCCATGTTTTATCCACCCCTAAAAAATAATAAGTAAATAGCGGTGGGTTTTTAATAAACCACTGTGAATAAAAACCAGTTTTTAAAAAGAATCATAAAAAACAAAATGAAACATTTAAAATTTGTCTTGAAAACCACTGTTAAATTAACTTTTTTTTGGAAATATTGTTTAAATTAATCTATCCTAAAAAATGATAATCCTTTATAAACAATACTCAATCATCCTTGTTGAAGGTAGTCCAAGTCCAATTAACCCCAATATATCAACACATGGAACTAATCACATTCAAATTCATTTAAAAATGGAAAAACGTATAAATATTTATAAAATGATAGTATTATAAAGACTCTTCATGTGTCTAGATTGACATCACTAAATGGAAGCCCCAAAAGTAGTATTTCAATAATCGACTGGTTTATTTTCAGTAACATCTGATGGGTTGATAGCTATCTAAATGTTTGAGTAGTATATTCTATGAAATCACAATTGTTGAGTTTTTTTGACGAAGGTTATATGAATGATTGAATTATGATAATCTTGAGGATTATATAAAATATGAGGTTTAGAGGATAACTATTTATTTACTTGTTATTGGCACCCATGTTGAGGAAATAAATAGTGTTATCAATTTCGGTTGTCATACTGATGTTATTACTAACAAAAAATGCATACCATAACTAATTACATAATTAATATCTAGGGAATATTTTAGTTATTGCTCAATAAATGATTTACCAAGTTTTAATCCTTGAGAAAAGGGGTGTACACCATCCTTAACCTCCATATATATATTCATACAAAAAATCCTAAATTTTTCAACACATCCACAAATTTTCACAAAATGAAAGATAAAACTAAAAAATATTGGTTAGACTCTAACATAATATATCCACACAAAACAGTGTATGATAATCCCCATGGTTTCCCCCTTATCCAAGGGGAGTAAAATCCACTTGAAATCAAAAATTTTCATAATGTACCAATGGAATCATCATTGAATCCCTAATCTAGGTCATACAATTTGGAATTTAGAATGTGGGGAAAAAATTAAGAAAAAATTAGTGTGAAACTTTTGATTTACCTCAAGAAATGTTATAGATCAAATAACACCCGAATTCATTAGGAAATTAATAAAACTTCACTTTTGGAAGAAGATATGAATAAGGGAACAATTTCTGTTGAGACCCAACTATATAGGTCATAGAAATACACAAATCCTTCATTTAAATATTTTTCTAATCATTTATTTTATATTTTGTATGTTATAGATAAAATTATCATTTTTAGAAATTGTAAGAGGTTGGACCCCACTAAAATTAATCATACGTATCTCCCATTGTGATTCATTTCATAAGATAAATATGTCCTAATGTATCTCAATATTTTCCAAAATATTGATATTTGACGTCGTACAAATTTTTTTAAAATCCTACGTATGGGTTTTACCTTGAAATACATTATATGTAATATTTTCACTTCCTACATAAGATTTTTCACATTGAAGAAACCCATAAATAACATATTTCTAATATGTGAGGTTTTTCCCATGTCATAAAAACAACAAATATCATATTTCACTCATGTGTAATAAATTTATAAAACAATCAATGTTTTTGATAAGTTAAAAATCTACTGACAACATATTTGTTTAATACATAATATCTTTCCCACGGTAGAGTGAATACATAATATAATCTTAATAAAATAAAAAATTACTATATTTAAAATTTCTGTATATAATACACATTCCCCAAGAAAAACTTTTTCCTTTATCCAAAAAAATAGAAACATAACATTATCATTCAATACCTAACATATTTTGTTAATGTATGATATTTTCCTCTGAAATTTTAAATATATAATATATTTTAATCCATGAAAAATATAATTACTCATACATATAATATATAAAATGATATATTTTTTATACATACCTTAATTCACTTTGGAAAATGTGATACGTGTTATAATGTCCTTAATTAAAATTAATATGTAATATAATATTCCACACTATGAAGTATTTTGTTTCATAGGTATGGTTTAAAATTAAGAAAAACTGTACATAATATATTTTTCATCATCCCCTATCACACATATGATATTATTTCTTCAACACCAAAAATTTTTTTTATACATAATAAATTACTTCCACACATGACCTTTTATAACTTAATATAATAATTTTCAATTAGATGAAAAACCTATGTAACATATTTTCTCATGTGTAGGGTATTAAATTTTTTTTCCATATTTTAAATATTATTTTCATATTTAAGAAAATATCCTTCCCTTATTAGGTGATTCTAAATATGAAGTCATGCTTTACCTTTCTAATGGATTAATAAACAACATATGGAAAAGCCCCAAATTTCCAAAGAAATTGTGGGTAATAAAACTCAGAATATTTTCACCAATGACTACCCAACTCATTCCACTAGGATAGAACAATTTAAAACATTTATATAAAATCGTTTATATAAAGAAATTTCTTAAACTATTTTTATCCAAATATAAACAAGTGCCACAACAATGCAGTTTTCACAATAATAACATCTTCTATGGAAAGAAACCAAACAATTCTCTAAAAATATTTCACAAATCATATTTCGAATAATACATTCTATTCCACTTAATCATACATCCAACCATGAATGCAAACATAGACTTCCCTATACTCATAAGTGGAAAGTAATTATTTCACTAAGTCATTACATAGTGAACCACATTAACTAGGGTAATCCATACCCAAATTTTTCATAACCTTTTGATGGGGGTACTTTACACCCTTATACACCCCAATTCATATAAACACAAACCAAAAAACCATGAAAAACCCATCCCAAATCATGTTTTCTACCCATTTCAATAAAACATCATTTTTATTGAAAACAAAATTTTTCATGCATCAAAACCAACCAAACATTTTAAATTCATCAATTTATAATCATGTTATAAAATTCACCTTCCAAGAAAAAACAAAATTTCACAATTTCTCAAACCGTCACGCAATAGGGGTTTCAACAAGAAATTAATATATATTTTTTAATCGATATCATGAAAATTGTCAATTTTAAATAAATCTGTTATGTTATATATAGAGGGGTCAAGAGTGAATCCACCTACCTCATGAATTTTAAGAGAGTGATAAATGGAATGAAAATCATCCATGAAAAGGGATGAATCTCCAAAACAAATCTTAGATATATTCCCATATCACTGACAAGACAAAATCTAATCATTTTTATCATAAACCTTATATTTACACCCATTGGAAATATATATAAGAAATAGAGAGATATATATATGTATATCTATGAATAACTATCATGAATGGCCAACAATGATATCTTACTACGAGAATTGTGCTTCAACATAATAAGGAACAATGTCAGATTGCTTCCAAATTAATAGGGAGAGGTTCTACAACCTTTGAGAGGGAAAAATTCCAATTCATGTCCATTTTGGAGAAAACAATGTAGTTAGAGGTGAAAAAAATTAGATCTCAATTTTTGGGATATTACTTTTGACCCATGCATTGTTCAGCCACACAATTTGGAAAATTGTACCCTAACTGTGCACCTACAACTTCCTTAAGTGAGACATCACCTGTCTGTATCACATTATTTTAAAACCAAGCACTGACCACATCAAATCAAATTTTCCAAAAATTACAAAAATGCAATTGTTTCTCATAACCTTCCACATGGATTGGACCAACTGTGTGCAACCCATGCCCCTTCCCTTTTTCCTCTATCTCACTATGCAGTGTTTCCTATAGAAAAAAGAATGGTTTTCAAAACAATTTCCCAAATTGTGTACCTATAGTAAATCCCAAACATTATTCCAAAAGTATCATAAAACATCCCAAACATAACCCAAATTATTTATATACTAAAAAATGGTTAATTACTTGAAACTGGGGGTACAACATTTTCCCCACCATTAGCCTTTCTGTCCCCTAAAAGTATGGAAACTTCATCTTGATCAAATTTTTCTCGAACTTCCCCTTTCATTTCATTCTCATGCTCCCAAGACTCCTCTTGAATATTAAAACAATTCTATGAAATTTACAGAAACCCATTTATTTTTAAATGAATAAAATTCTCTTACATGTACAAAATCTAAATGTGGATATTTAAAAACGAGGCATCTGGCAATAGTTCAACTTGACCCCATTAAATCACATTGTCAAAATCGGACTGTACTTTTTGGAAAAAGATATGTGAAATACATTATTCCCAAGATTGAAATGTGGTAGAAATTCTACCCAATATAATGCCTCACCATCCCATTGCAATTTCTCAAAAAGTCTCATATATTGCATGGATAACATTCCATTAATCAAAAAATATCAAGGTTAAAGAACTGGGGATATTCTCAAGAAAACATGATCACACACTGTGAATGGAAACAACCAACAACAGGGATTTGAATATGATTTTGGATGATTATGAATTTTTTCCATATATTTCATGATTACCAAAATCTTCAATGTAGTTTCTTGGACAATCTAAGAACATCTAGTGAAGTTTTACCTACTGCCACCCGAAAAGGGAGAGAACAATGAGGACTCCCATATAATGCATTATAAGGATGGATTTGTATTGAGGAATGATTGATTTCTTATAAAATAACTCCACTAATGTTATATGATCTTCCCATGAGCATCCAAAATTCATTACACAAGCCACTGACATTTATTCTGAAGTTTGTATCACCCTTTTGGATTTCCCATCCAATCAAGAATGGTATGACGTACTCATAGTCAAATGAGTCTGAAGGGATTATTTTTAGGATTTTCTATAAATGATATTTAAACCTTATATTTCAATCTAAGACTATCGAAACGGGTACCCCATTCCTCCTTCACTTATGAAAAATAGAATTTTCAAAATTCCTCCAACGTATGAGGTTCACAAATTGGGATTAAATGAGGTGACTTTGTGAGGTCATCTACAACATCCCAATGGAAATTGTGTTTCAGATCCATTCTTGGGAGACCTGTTACAAAATCCATAGCTATCTTCTCCCACTTCCATATATGGATAGGTAAAGACTATAACATAACTACTGGTTGTTGATGATCATCTTTAACTTGATTACATGTTTAGTATTTCAAAACAAATTTAGTGAATATACTTTTCTTAATGATTCACCAGAATTTCGATTTCATATTTATTATACATATTCTATATTACATAATTAAAAACCCATATTGAATGGTGGTAATCATGGTGATGCTATTATTGACAATCCATAGGTATAAACATCCATTTTTTGAACCATAAAAATAAACTTTCATCCATTTTCTATCCCTTAATTTTCTACCCACCATTGAGTCTTGAAATCATCGACAAACATATTGAATCAAACACATGTTCTTCTTTAATCATCTTTATGAAATCAGGAACCAAAAAAATTATAAGGAAGACCACAAAATTACCTTGGTATTGACATTCCAAACTCATGTCATCTAGGATGGACATCAGCTTCCACTCATTTGAAGCATCCTTTTCCAATTGAGCATATGAATTTCTGCTTAATGAATCTATCTCTAAATTTTCTATACCCTATTTATAAGTCATTTCTATGTCATGAATTTTTATATAATCCAGCCATCTTAATTTTCTCAGGTTCAAATCCTATAGTTTTAAATACTCATTTAGCTCTTGTGTTCCATGAACAGAGTGAATTAATTTCCAAAGAGATAATGGTGTCATGTCTTTAAAGCATAAAATACGATAACATACTCCAAATATTGTTTTTGGAAGTTCTTCTCATGCACTAGTAACATCTGTTAGCCATAAAAACACTTTGGTCTCCTTGCATGATAAAACACCCCAACCCAGATCAAAAATATCACAATACACCATGTACCCTTTTCGTGATTAGTACATATAAGGTGGAACATTATTTCTTGAAATGTTTTCTGACATTCCTCATTTCATTGGAATGGAATATTCAACTTTTTTAGAGATGAAATATTAGAATATAGTTGTGAAAAATCACACACAAATCCTCAATAATGATAAACCAATCCAAGAAAACCTTCTATCTCAAAAAATGTTCTTCAACGAGATCTAAGATATCATATCCTCAATATATAATGGATCCATTGAAAAAACTATTTTAAAATTATATGTCCCAGAAATGGATGTTCTTGTATCCAAAAATCACCATATGATTATTTTGAATAAAACTATTGATCGCTCGAGATTCCCAACTCTATTTCCAAATATTTCTCATGCTCAACCCTTGTACTTGAATACACCAATATGCCATCCAAAAACAATAGTACTAAAGAATCTATATATTATTGGAATATTTCATTCATGAATTCCATAAATACCACTAGTTCATTCATAAGACTGAAATACTTTAGCACACACTCATAATGGACATATTTTATTTTGAAAGTTGTATTTGGAATACCCTCCTTCCAAAATCACAGTTTGTGATATCCCGATAACAAGAAAATATTATAAAACCTCTCAGCCACTCTAAATTGATAGAATCGGTAACCAAATATTTGAATTATATATTGATTATTTATAATTATTTGATTAATCTTATGATAATACACACACATAATTAGAGTTTCATCTACATTTTTTCCCAATAAAGACAGGTGCTTCCCACTGAGACATAATTTGTTTAATAAACCCGTTTTCCCACTCCTCCAACTACAGTTTTTTCTCACTTAATTGTTTTGGTTCAATATAATAAGACTATATTTTAATATGATTAGTCCCCAAAATTACACAAATCATATAATCCACTTCTCTTGTTAAAGGTAACCATAAGAAATTATCTGGGAAAACATCAAAAAACTCATCCCCCATTACTGGAAAAATATTTTTTGTGATCTCATTCATTGATTCCAAAGAACACACTATAAAATAGTATGATATATTTCCAACAACTTGTGATGGTAAGATCATTGCACATTCTATTACATTTCTATATCCCTGAAAGAGATTCTCGATTCCATCTTCAGTGGTAAAATTGATCTTTTTTGTAGAACTTTTGATGATAACATTGAACATTATCAACCAATCCATACCCTTGATTAAATAAATGAAATCCATCTCAACCATAGATAAATCACTTTTTCGCTCATCTCTATCAACTATTATTGAATATTCTCTTCACATAAAGGCTATCCATTCTCTTTGACCTAGATGAGTTTTATGTTAAATCACAGAAGTCATCATCTCGACATTATAACTATAAAAATCAATAGAATATGAAGATATAAATGAATGTGATGCACATGTATCAAAAAAAACATTCATAATGGTATTCTTGAAATGAATCATTCCTCATACTATATATGGTCCATATTTTCCATCAATAATTACCTATTCATCTCTATATAATTGATTCATTGCAACAGTTGTTTCCTTTTTTCCTCGTGAGATTACACAGCTTATAGTGTAATAGTATTCTTGGATTCACTAGGTCTATATCTATTCTATAGATGAGAATTATTTATCTTATTTTGTCTAATTGAAGCATGTGATGGTTGTATAAGAACCCGGATCTTCAATTCAAGAATGTTTCCCTTTTCGGGTCATTTTTGAGGAAAATAGTTTTTTCTGGAAATTTTTGAAGTACATGCCGTGTATTGGGTTTCCGCAGGAGGCCGTGTACTAGTTGTGTAATCGCCACACAGAAGACCATGTGGGGTTCACCTGGAGGCCTCCTAATGTGGGGTATAAAAATGGCAAGTACAGATCGTGTACTTTCTTCTTTTTTATTAAACGCACTGGGGTTGCATCAGATGGACAAAACACCGTTATTCAAGGTCTCATTTGTCCAAGAGAACCCGTATGACCATGATCCTTCTATGATCCCCTGAGCCTCAGTTCGATCTTCGATTTGACTATTGTCGATTGTATTGGTATCGCCTTGGTAATATCTCTCTTCTTCATAAGCCTCAATTCATGATTCCTCTTCTTTCTCAAATTATCCTCTATTGAATGTTTTAGACATTTTTGTAGATCTTCGACATTTTCAGGTGATTCAATCCTTGAGTTTCACATATAGAGATCTCCTAATGTCGAGGTAGGTGTTTTGTGACTTTCTGTAGAAAGTCATTGTGTTTTATGTTCAATGTTTCCCAGTACCCATGAACGGGGTATTGAGCATCTACCATTTTAGCCCAATTGTTTATCTCCTATTCTTTTACACTTGAGTAGATGATACTTAAATGTGAATAGGGTGAAGTTTTGTGCTTTGGATGTGTTTTCCATGAATGTTTTTCTTGTTTTGACCTTTGGGTCCAGTTTTCCTATTAGGCTACTATTTAATTTCCCATTCCTAGTATTGTAGGATGGTGTGAATGTTGTTTTGTGATGTTGTTATACTGTAGAATTCTAGACAAGTAGTTCATGAGGATTACCTTGGATGATACGCATTTCTACACTTGATTGACTTACACATGGTCATGAGAACCTGGGGTACAGACCATATGGATAATGGATATTGAGGGATTCTCCAGAGTGTCTGTTTTACTTACGATGTGAGACCACATGGGGAATTGATGTTGAGTCCTTCCTCATAGAGTCGGTAGTTCCTCAACGCGGGCCACAGAGGGAATGCGATGTAAGTGCTTCCCTAAATCGCCTTTAGTTATGATACAAGATTATAGGGGGAATTGACGGTGTGTTCTTCCTTAGAGATTCTATGCTTAAGCTGAACCAAAGGGGTTAGACTGAGTGTACTACCTAGATGGTTGCTTATACTTGTTAGGTAGGACCAAAGGGGATAGGATGTTGGTACTTCCCATAGGGTTACCATTGTGTTAGCTACATGCTTGTAATTATTAGGTAGGACCAGAGGGGATGGGTTGTGATTACTTCCAAGAGAGTTACCTATTTGTGTTTATATTCCTGTTTAGTTGTTGCTTGATATTGACAATGTGGATTTTTTACTATTGAGTACTTTCATGTTTATTGTTTCCAATAATTTAACCTGCCCTATACTCATTTACTGCTAGGAAAAGATCTCGTTGTGCTTGCCTACTTTTATTTAGTCTCACCCCTGTTTGGGCCATGATTTTGGGCCCAAACGGATTATATTGTTACAGGTATAGACAAGGGCAAGTTCCCTTCTACAACAGGTACTTGACATGTTGTGGAGACAGAGAGAATGGAACCAAGCATATGCTTGCAATGCTATAGAGCTTATTAGTGTATTTCTTTTATACATGGATTATTAATGTATTTCAAATTGTTCATTATTTCGCTGCTTTCCTAGACATATGTATCATGAATCATTCTATATATGTTCCCTAATTTATTCTACCAGTCTTCCACTATTTATTTTTGTATGATATTGTTACTTCTTCCGCTCTTGTGTTTATTTGTTTACTTTCACTGTGTACTTTGCCAATGAGGGCATAGTTTCCCCACTATCACACCCAAAGCCCTCTCTGCTAGTTGGCAGCCTCTGGCGTTCGAGGAAATGCGCTTGAGGCCACATGACCAACTAGGTACGGGGAGCCTCTGGGTGGCTTCTATAACTAGGATGTTACAAAGTGTTTTCAGAGGAATTATTTTAATCTTAACTTACTGTTTGGAGCTTATAGCCAGTGACAGGATGGAATAGGTACTTAGTAATAAGTTGTGTCTGGGAGTAGGTAACCCGTGTATAGGGGACAAATCCAATCTACCTCATTTATTTCAATTTTTTTGGTTTGCAATTTTCCTGTTGATTTTATTTCACCATGGGGTGGTTCACATGTTTTGTGATGTTACCGTTGATGTAATTAAGGTTTTATTTCAATCGCAACCCAATGAGATGAGAGTATACCATCTCATACATCATATAGTCACTTTCTACAAATCAAATTTCATGCATTCTTACCATTCCATCTAGGGTGAATTAGAAATTTCATGTTATTGTGATAGATGTTGTGTAGAATATGCATGTTCTTGTGATAGATGCCTTGATAAAATACCTGCTATTTTATAGGGTATTGTTTGTGTAAGGTTTTGTCTAAATGAATGCCATAATTTGGTTCTTGAGGTGTTATGGGATCTCATGGACCAGAACATGGTGGATCATTGACTAGTTTGATTCGATGGATGTATGGGAACTCACTGGTCAGAATTTTCCACATTCAATATTTATTTCAGTGTTTTCTAGGTTTCCGAGTAGTTTCCGAGGTTTACTGTCTGGAAAAACACAAAATACACACCGTGTAGTTTTGAATACACGATCTATGTTCTTATGTTCAAGATGAATTTTTTTTTCTTAATCACACGATGTGTACTTTATGTACACGCCATGTAGTCTCAAACAATGTCATAGATCGTGTGGGCAGAGAAACGAGATAGAGAAATTCGTGTGCAAACACATCGTGTACTTGTTGTGCTTGTCGTGTGGTGTTGACCCTCTGTCTGCCCGTGTATCTGACAACATTGGTCGGTGGAGTCTCTTCTTATACATGTCATGTCCCATCTAAACACATAGTGTAGTCTATCCCAGGCACCCATCCATGTCATGTTAAATATGGTTTGGTGTTATCCTTTCTTGTACACAACGTGTCCATCTGAAACATGTCGTGTAGTGTGATCCGTGTGTTAGGCCGTGTCACTAACAATACAGACCAAGGGAATCCTTTCTAGTACACGCCATGCCTATCTTGAACACGCTGTGAAGTCTTGTCTTAGGAGATCCCTATGTCATTGCTGTGTAGAAGGACTCAGGCATGGGAATATGATTCAAGTACGTGCCGTGTGTTAGGGAAATACACCGTGTGGTTTGGGTGTTACATGACCAGTCTTGGTAGCAGTACATGCCTATGTGAATGACATAAGGGAACATTCCATGTAGTCTTGTTTTGGAAAACATTAATGATTTCCTCCTCCTGTTCCTTTCTTAAGATTTCAGTTTTTAGTCCCTTCTAATCCAGATATAAGGTGTGTGTTTGACCTTGTACATTCATGCCACTGAGACGTCCTCCAGTTTCCCACCAGTTACGTGGTTGTGATCAGATGCCAGATACAACTGATCAGGGACTTCTTGCATATCCTTCTATTGTGCCAGTCTTGGCACCAACAGTTATACCTGATACATGTGCTGATGCATAGTTTAGGGAAGGCTTAATGAGTATAATGCAGACTTTTTAAAAATCACTACCCCCAGCCACGTCAATGGCCGATTTGACATGGGTTTTACACCAGCATCATCCTCCCACATTCTAAGGGGAGGGGGGACCTCAGGCTTCAGAGTCATGGCTAGAAGCCATGCTGACAATCATTGAGCATCTGGAGATGCCTCCAGAGAGGATGGTTAATATTTCTACCTATATTCATTGATAATCCACCATGCGGTGGTGGTATTTGATCTCAAAGGTGGGACACCAGCAGGTCAGGGTGTGGGATGAGTTTTAGCGCATCTTCTATGACTACATCTATCCGGAGACCCTGAGTGCCAATCGATCCTGGGAGTTTATTAGTCTATAGGTGGGTCTCTTTATGTTATGGAGTAATCCTCATGCATTATCGAGCTGCAATGCTTCACGCCTATTCTTGGAGGTGATTAGTTATTCCGGCAAGGAAGATTGAGGATTGTCTGAGGCACGGCATATGATCTCAGGTGTAAATCTTTAGGTTGACTACCATCACTTATCTCATCAAACATACACTGATCACGGAGCACAATTTCAGGGATTCCGGAGTTGTGAGCTTGGGAGGCTCAATATTTGGAGTTAGTATCCCTCCTACTAACACTAGGAAGCGCCACAGGGAGTCTTCATGGGGGGAACCATGGAGGCGAGACACATCTTCTAGTAGATAGGTGTTGTGCTACCAGTGCGGAAAGAGTGGGAATCTGAGGCCACGTTTCCTAAAAAAGCTAGTGGAGTGTCGATCATGAGGAAAGATGGGTAACCATTTGCGCTTCTATCAGATCTTCTCACCAGCAGCTAGTGATAGGGGTTCGTTAATGACTCCACGTTCGGGAGTAGAACCACCAGTTTCTCAATAGTATGGGTACTGGAGTTCTTCCGGCTATTCAGGCCGAGGTGGAGGTCATGGCCATGGTGGTTAGTCTCCGGTCTTTCAGTGATAGTAGAGTGGATCAGCTAAGAGTGGTCTGGAAATGTCACATGGCCGTGGTGCAGGTCAAACCTTTTTAGTGGAGTAGACCTAGTAGGAGAAGGATCTCGAACCTTCTATAGTTCGAGGCACATCCCCCATTTCGTTAGTTTTATTTTCAGCTCTTTTCGATACAGGGGCTTCCCATCACTTTATATCTGTTGTTGTTGGGGGAGCCTTGGGCTCTGTATCTTTTCCTCTACCAAT
The DNA here is from genome assembly GCA_963277665.1 of Viscum album. NCBI lineage: Eukaryota > Viridiplantae > Streptophyta > Magnoliopsida > Santalales > Viscaceae > Viscum > Viscum album. Next base: position 511,040 of record CAUJRU010000076.1, read on the forward strand.
ATTTTAATTCTATACACTCCGTTGGGGACTAAAACATCTGGTGTTCGTCAGTCCAGGGAGTTTCCTATATATTTTGGGGGTGTCACTTTCTATGGGACCTCTATGTCCTAGAGATGGCAGGTTGTGATGTCTTTCTTAGAATGGACTGGTTAGTTTCATTCAAGGTATTGGTCAACAATTATCATCGTAGGGTGAGTTTTACATCACCAGAGGGCATATCGTTTCTTTATATGGGAATGTGGGATGTACAGGAGAGCAGAGAGGGTCCATCACATCATGGGTTAAGAGGAGTTACAACCTAGATTTCTAGTTTATATCTGGATGACGAGGGGACTTCATAGTTAGACATTCCTCAAGTGGTGGATCGTTTTAAAGATGTCTTTTGAGTGAACTTTTCAGGGTTTCCTCTACAGTGATAGGTGTACATTTCTATTGAGCTCGTGCCAGGAGAGGCACCAGTGTCCATTCCTCCTTATAGGATGGCTACACCAGAGTTGCAGGAGATCACGAAACAGTTGGAGGAGTTGTAGGCAGAGGGTTTCATTTGACCCAATACTTATCCTTGGCATTCACCTATCTTACTTGCGAAGAAGGCAGTTGAATCCCTCATGCTTTGTGTAGATTATCCAAGTTGAACCAGTAGATGGTCAAGAACCTATATCCATTACCAAGGATTTATGATTTCTTTGATCAGCTTTAAGGAGCCGAGAAGTTATCGAAGATTGACATGCGGTCTGGTTATCATTAGTTGCATGTTAGACCATCTGATATACCTATCCTATCCCTCTGGAGTAGGTATGGTATATAAAATTTTATGGTTTTGTCATTCGGTCTGATGAACGTGCCTATAGTATTCATGGCAATGATGAACCGAGTAATCCATCCATATTGGAATTCTTTCATGGTAGTATTCATGGGTGATATCTTGTTGTTCTCTCATACTCAAAATGACCATGCTACCCATCTTGAGATAATTCTGAGTAAACTAAGAGAGCATCAATTATATTCTAATCTCTCAAAATTCCAATTTTGGATGGATCAAGTTCCCTTGTTGGGTCATGTTATCTCAAAGATAGAAGTGTCAGTAGACCCAGAGAATGTGAGAGCAGTAGTTTCCTGGGAGCAGCAGAAGAATGTCTTTGAGGTGTGATGTTTTCTTGGGATGGCTGGATACTAAAAATGTTTCATTCAAGACTTTTCACTCTTATCATCACCACTGATGGGTCTAACTAAGAAGGGTGTGAAGTTCTTATGGTCAGATTCATTTGAGTCAGCCTTTCAGGAGGTGAAAGGGAGGTTTACTTCAGCACCGATACTAGTATTTGTAGAGCTGGGAAAGAGCTATTTTGTTTATTGTGATGCGTTAGTTATCAGGCTAGGAGATGTGCTTATGTAGGTAGATTGCGTCATTGTGTATGAGTCTCAACTTTTGGGACCACATGAGAGGAACTACCCGACACATGATCTCGAGTTGGCAGCAGTTGTTCATGACATAGCCTGTTTGAGACATTATTTTCTAGGAGATCATTTTGTGGTTTTCACTGACCATAAAAGTCTCAAGTACATATTCAGTCAGTGTGATCCGAATTTGATACAGCAAAGGTGGGTTGAGTACCTTCATTCATTTTACTTTGAGCATGCCTACACGCCTGGGAAAGGAAATGTGGTAGTTGATGCGTTGAGCAGGAGGACTAATATACAGTAAATTTAGGAGGCGAGCAGATAGTGGATGCTTATGGATCTATTATCTGAGATGCATATGGAGGTGCAAGAAAGATAGGGGTAGACATTATTTTCTTCTATAGCTATTACCTCTACCCTTATTTATCGAGTATGAATGAGGCAGCTATCAGATTCAGAGGGTCTAGACCTATGGGATAGTCTGTCAAGAGGGGACCCTATTCTAGGATGGACCATAGGTGAGGATGAGATCTTGAGATTCTAGGGGAACGTATGGTTGCTAGAAGACAAACTTGAGGAGATAATGTGGGACATTCATTCCTCAGTTTGGGTAGTTCATCTAGCTATCACCAAGATGTATCATGATCTACTCTACCAGTATTGGTGGCCAGGCATAAAGAGAGATGTTTCTAGTTTTCATGAAGTGTTCCACTTGTCAGCAGGTGAAAATGGTACATCATCGACCAACATGGGTTTTGGAGCAGTTACCCATTCATGAGTGGATGTGTAATGATGTTGCGATGGATTTCATAATAGGGTTATCGAGGTCTCCTCGAGGGAATTATGCAGTAGGGGTTCTCATTGACAGACTTACGAAGGTCTCTCACTTCTTGCCAATCAAGGAGACCTTCAGTGTTGATGAGCTAGAACAGTTGTACATCCATGAGATTGTACGTCTGCATGGAGTTATACACTCCATAATTTCATATATGGATGCATGTTTTACTTCTCGAGTCTGGAAGGGGCTACATAAATCGTTGGGTACACAAGTGATTTTGAGTACGACGTACAACCCTCAGATAGATGGCATGTCCGAATGTACGATTTAGGTTCTTGAGAACATGCTCTGACCATGTATCTTAGATTTAGGAGTTTCTTGGGAGAATCATAAACCTATTGTGGAGTTTTCAAATAATAATATTTTTCAAGAAACTATTCAGATGGCACCTTATGGGGATTTGTACGCTAGGCCTTGCCGATCACCCTTATGTTGGATGGAGGCAGGATAGGCAGCTTGGCTGGGACCTCATCTTGTTCAGGAGACCATAGAGAAGATAGTGTTGATTTGAAAGAGGATTTCTACTGCATAGTCTCAACAAAAGTCTTATATGTATCAATGGAGACGACCTCTGGAGTTCGAGGACAAGGATCAAGTTTTACTGCATGACACATCGAGGTTGGACAAAATAGGATTCAGAGATAGGGTAAGTTTTTAACAAAGTACATCAGGCCGTTTGAGGTGTTGGAGAGTGTTGGGTCGGTTTCCTATCTGTAGCAGTTACCTCAGAGGTGCCAGACTATGTGTGACATTTTTCACGTTTCTCAGCTCCGTCGTTACTTTTCAGACCCATCTGTTGTCTTTCAACCCGAGGAGGTTGAGCTCGAAGTGGATGAATCGTTTGAGGAACATACTATATGGATTTTTTATTATAGTACAAAGGCTCCCCATGGTTGTTCTATTCTTATAGAATGAGTTCTATGGCAGCGCGAGTGAGTATAGGATGAGACTTGGGAGAAGGAGGCCGACGTACGATCGCAGTGGCCAGAGTTGTTTGGGGTTTCATCTTCTAAGACACCTTGCTAGGGAAATTCAAGGATGAATTTTTTAAGGGGGTAAGTTTGTAAGAACCTGGATATTCTTTTCAGGTATGTTTCCCTTTTCTCGTCATTTTTCAGGAAAAGAGGTTTTCTGGGAAAAAATTTATGTACGCGTCGTGTACTCTCTGAGTACACGTCATGTACTAGGTTCTCGCAGGAGGTCGTGTACTAGCCATGTAATGGCCACACACACGACCATATGGGGGTGAAATAGAGGTCACCTAATGCAGGATAGTGAAATGTAAATTACATTCTGTGTACTTCAAAAGTACATGACATGTACCTTTTATTTCATTAAACTCACCATGGTCGCATATGATGAACAGAATGCGCTTTCTCAAGTTATCCTCTATTGCACGTTTTAGAAGTTTTATATATCTTTGGCGTTCTATGTTGATTCAAGCCTTGAGGTTCTCATATAGTGATCTATTAATTTCGAGGAAGGTGTTTTGTGCCTTTCTGTAGAAATTCATTGAGTTTTACGGGCAAATTTTCCCAATACCCATGAACGGTGTATTGAACGTTTACCATTTTAACCCTATTGTTTATCTAATATGCTTGTATTCCTAATTATATGATACTTGATTGTGAATAGGGTGAAATTTTGTGATTTAGATGTGTTCCCCATGCATGTTTTTCTTGTTTTGACCATTGGGTCTAGTTTTCCTCTTAGGATACTATGTACTTTCCCATGCCTAGTATTGTAGGATGGTGTGATTGTTACTCTCTTTTGCAATTTTGCTGTAGAATGCTAACCAAGTATTACTTGAGGTTTACATTGGACGATACGCACTTCTACACTTTCTTGACTTACACTGGGCCCTGAGAACATGGTGTATAGACCATAGGGAGAATAGACGTTGCAGGCTTCTCCATAGAGTCTGTTTTACATACGATGCGAGACCATAAGGGGAATTGATGTTGAGTACTTCCTCTAAGAGTCTGTAGTTCCTCAACATGGGCCACAAAGGTAATGTGACATATGTACTTCCCTAGAGTTCTTGTAGTTACAATATGAGACTATAGGGGGAATTGACAGTGAGTGCTTCTTCCGAGAGTCTATGCTTAGGCTGAACCATAGGGGTTAGACCGAGTGTACTACCCAAAGGGTTTCTTCTACTTGTTTGGTAGAACTGTAGTGGATAAGATGTGGGTAATTTCTAGAGGGTTAACTTTGTGTTATATGCTTGCATGTACTTATTATGTATGACCATAGTGGATGGGTTGTGAGTACTTCCCAGAGGGTTACCTGTTTGTGTTTATCTGCCTGTTTAGTTGTTGCTTGATATTGAAACTGTGTATTGTTAACTGTTGAGTACTTTCCTATTTACTGCATCCAGTAATTTTACCTTCCATATACTCATTGTCTGTTAGGAACAAATATCGTGGTGGTTGCCTACTGGGATTTAGTCTCACTCCCAATTTGGGCCATGCTTTTGGGCGCAAATAGATTATATTATTGCACATATAGACAAGGGTATGCACCCTTCTACTTCAGGTACTTGACATCTAGTGGAGCTGGAGAGTAGAAAACCAATCATAGACTTGAGATTCTATGGAGCTGATTACTATTTTTCTTTTATACATGGTTTAGTACATTATTTCATCATTGTTCTTTGTTACGCTACTTTCCTAGACATATGTATCATGCATCATTTTATATATGTGCTACAGTTTATTCTATCAGTCTTCCAATGTTTATTTTTATATCATATTATTACTAAATTCTCTCTAGTATGTATTTGTTTAGTTCTATTGTGTACTTTTCAAATGAGGGTGTTGTTTCACCACTATCACACCCAAGGACCTCGCTGCTAGTCGGTAGCCTCTGTCGTTTGGGGAAATGGTCTTGAGTCCACATGACCAACTAGGTACGGGGCACCTTAGGGTGTCTTCCAGAATCGGGATGTTACAACACATGACACTTGATAAGTGTCCCAAACACCGAATTTTGAGGACTATGACAATAACACTTAAGATTCCCCATATGATTGCTGTTTTGGCATGCTCTAGGTTGTGTCATACCCTCTCACATTATGAGGAAATGAAGTCCACATTGGAAATATCCTTCTTTACTCCGAGTTCATGGAGTAAGGTTTACGGATCTATGCATATAATTTTGATTCTCACTCTCACCTTGGTAATTGGTGTCACTCTTCCTCTTTCCTACTGAATTCGAGTTCCCACCATTTTCTATGATTATCAATATAATTCCTTCACCCATGGATCCTGAGATATCCCTTTCAAATATACTCATTGTACTGAAAATCTCTCTATAATCTGTAATTCATATCTCAACAGTCTTCATGTAAATTTCCTATATCATCCCCAATTCTATGATACATGCCTTCAAGGATGCATCATCATCCACCTTGGGTGAAAAGAGAACAACATTCGTGACTATTTTCATATTCAGTGATAGAATGTTTTTATTACGTCAATATGAAGAAGTCTATCATTATTTGAATTCTAAAAGTCTGAGGGAATAAGTATTTGTTAAAAAAATTCCGAAAATACACCAATGAATGGTCGTGGTCTAATTTAGACTCAACTATTAAATCCCACCACTAGAATTCAAGACCATAAAACATATCAGTTTTGAGATTGAATATCAACTCTGCTAGTGTACCAATGAAATTGATGATACAATTCATCCTGTTCATCCACACATACACATACTCTAGTTGATAATCACCAAAAAAGATGGGCAAATTAAGTTTCTTGAATTAAATAGAATGATCACCTTACCTTTGATTCTCACTCCAGTTTCCACTGTCTAATACCTAAAATGCATGGATGATACTCTTACCTAATTCATGGTTCAATTATAGATTAGGATAAAAAAATTCTTAGCATCCTCATCATTTCGGTTTCTAGGATTCATACCAGGTGCTATTTTCTATAAAAACCAACAAACACCATAAACCTCAATCTTTATCAACTGAATTGTTGATATTTTAAATTTATACCACATTATCCTATACAACATTTATTTCTATTAAATAATCATATATCATGTTCAACATTTTTGAAAATTCATCATTATTTTGAAAATAAAACCATTTTAAAAATACCCAATTCATGTCTTTTAAAAATCTAACATTTGAAACAAAAACTATAACCTTTTTAATTTGTCATTAAATTTCATCATTTCATTACTGAAAATGAGATATGAAATCCAATGGTGATGTTATTAATTTAATGGAAGTAATGATCATCTCATTGGATAATCCCAAGAAAATGAGATTCCAAATCTTATAAGTTTCTTACAAACACTTATGTACCCATCACACTGGTAACATGAAGTTCAGTATAAAAAGGATAGCTATGTATTTATTATGATTTACATTACAAATCTGATAAATTCTACTCTTTTCTATGATTTGAATAAAGAAATAATTATTATGAGTTATCTTCTCCAAGAATAAAAACTAATACCATGTCAAAGATGCACCATGAATAATAAAACATATTCGAAAATAAATTCATATACACCAATAATACACCACTTTTAACACCCCACCCTCTTCTAATTGGTTTGAGAAGGAAGTGTAAGGACACAGGGCCTTATGTGGAATCCCCAAGTCACTAAAGGATGGAAATAAATGCCAAGGGATTCAAAAACAATTGGAGGATCATTTTTCCTTTTAAATATAAAAAACCCACCCAAAATTCCATAACCAAATAAACACTACATTATGAATGGTTATAATGAAATAAAACTCCTCAATTCATTTATTTCAAAATAAATTACCATTGTAGAAGACTATAATGTCAATGTACAAAATGAAATACAGAACTGAAAGACTCTACTAAAAAAACACAATCTCAAAATATGTTCTATTAACCATCTCCATTAAAACACAAATATCAAAATTGCTGCAAAAGATATGTGATACTATACCATTTCCCAAATATCAATAAACAATATCTACAAAAGATCCAATTTTCTAAAAATGGGGAGAGTATTGAAACTCATTAGATTTTCCCCAAAGGCTACCATACTCACACCATTAAGATCGAACTAGATAGCACATTTATATAAAGTATTTTATTTAATTTTTTTCTAAAATAGTTAAAATATAAATATATACAAGTGGCACATCAAAGAAGTTTTCCCAACTGTAACAGGTTCAATGGAATGAAAACGGACAATTATCTATGTCATTCCACACATATCATTTGGAATAATCTATTACATTACTCATAACCACAATTCAAACCATGAATTCAACAACGGAACTCCAAATACTCATGAGTGGTGAGTCATCCTTCAACTTATCCATCACTTAGTGAACCACCTTAGAAGGGGTACTTCATGACCATATTTGATACATCTTTTTTATGGCGGTACTTCAAAAACTTTTCTATACCAATGAAAATGAAAAAAACACAATACAACCATGCTAAACCCCTCCAAAACCATGTGTTCAAACCCAGTTCAATAAAACACCATATTAATTGAAAACCAAATTTTCCATGCAAAAAACCCAACCCCACATTATCAATTCATGAATTTAAAATCAAGATAAAAAATTCACATTCCAACCATAATGCCGAATTTTACAATTTCGAAAACTTTCACTGATGTTGGTATTAAAAAATTAATTTGAATAATTTTTATATGTAATTTCATGAAAAAATAAATTGTAAATCAATCCTACAGGTTCTAGGTATAATATTTCAGGGCACAACCTCCTACCTCAAGAATTTGGGTAAATGATAAATTCCATGAAAAAAATCCTTGAAACAGGATGAATTTACAAAAATAATACATCGATCTCTTCCCCTATAAAAACAAGACCAAATATAATCATATATGGAATCCACAACATTACATCTACCCACAAAATTAATAGATCTAAGAAATTAAGAGATATAGAGAATTAGATCCAAGAATACCATCCAAGAATGTCAAATAACGATCCCTTACTATTAACATCAAGCTTAATCACACAATGAGATGCCATCAGATAAAATTAAAATCAATTCAGAGTGGTTCTCAAACCATTAAGAGGGGAAAATTCCATGATAAGACTGTTTTTGGGAAAAATTTTGAATTTAGTAGTAAAAAGGGATCAAATCCACAATTTGAGGATCAAACTTTTGACTTGGCACTGTTTAGTTGCATGGTTCGGGAAATTTTATGGTAATCATACACCAGAATCATATTTAAGGGAGACCACACACAATTTGATCACTTATTAGAAAATTGTTTTCAAACCATGAAAACCCCCACTATAAAAAAAAAATGAAATATATGGAATAATTTCTCCTCTCCTTTCATACGGTTTGGACAAACAATGAATTCCCCACCAACCTTCCCATTATCCCTTTTTTCATATTTATATTGTTTTAGGTAGATGATTCATGTTTTTCCTTAACAATTCTCAAATGGTGAACGTATAGAAAATCCCTAAGAACATTCCAAAAGTTTCCCAAACTATCCAAAACATAACCAAAAGGATTTATATACTTAATAAAGAAAGGGTTACTTAATTGAAAATGGGGGTACAATAATTTTCCTAGAATAGGGTATAGGATTCCAGGATAGTGAGAAGTCCATTTAAAATCCCCTCAACCTAGGGAAACATTAACCAATAGAAAATTCAATTCCATAATAATTATTACACCTAATAAGTATAAATTATTATAAACTACATAATTCGATATCATAGATCCATTGAATAAAAATTCAAAGTTGAATAAAACTAAATCCATTATCAAACCTTGCCTGAAGCCCCTTAGAAGTATGTATGAAATTTTTTAGAATCAATTTGACAATTTAAAATATATAATACACACATTCCAAATATGAAAAATTAATCCAAACATGCTGGGGTTAGATCCATTTACCAAATAAATGAATCCTCTTTTTGATACAGTTTTATGGGAACCTAGTACATGACCCATAGTCCAAGAGGAACAAGTCCCCTAAATACACACATGATGTCCGAGAAGAAAATTATTTTAGTTTTTTTTCATAATGGGAATAAAATTTAAATAATTGTTCAATTCAAACATTAAAACCTGAGATAATTTTTTTGTTCATTATAATATTTTCTTTATATTTTCCCCTTCCCCAAACTAATGTAAATAATTTATATACATAAAAATTTATATAAAATTTATAATTTTATGTAATCATATGGATGTTGCAAAATATTTTAATATAAGAAATTAATATTAATTTTTTCTAATATAGCCCCTTTAATATTTTTCATTTGATATCACTTACATGGAATATATGTGTTTAAATGGAATGTAAACCATTTAAATTTTGGTTTCTATTATTTAATTTTTTTACCTAATATAAATATCATATATTTTAATATTTTTTAACAATGATCAAATCAATAATTAAACCCCATTTTTATGTGGAAAAAATAGTTTCTAAAAATAATTATTTGAGTTAAACAATTAAAAATAAAAATTATAAAAAATTCATAATCTAAATATAAACACCTTATATTAGGTCTTATTTTTTATATTTATAATTTTTTATATATTATCTTTATAATTTCTCTATTAAAATGTTATATCTATACTATATGTTTATATATATTATGTAAAATGAATTTTTATATTAACATTAATGATATGGAATATTAATTAATAAATGTATGAAAAAAATTAATTATTTCATTATAAAAACATTATATTTAAATAAATTCTTATTTTTTAATAATTAATAAATACACTAAAATACCTTTTATTATAGTTTTATGAAATTATAAAATCTTTAATTCTTTTTATAATTTATTTTTATGAAAAAAAATTATCCTTACACGGTATTTAATGATCTTTGGGAAAATCTAGAATAATCTAGATAGTCTTAAGAAGATTAAATAATTTATGTGCCATCAGCTGTATTTTATGACTAATAGTATGATCAAATTTTATTATAAGTATAATTCATATGTTTTTAAAATTCCCTTTTAAATTAAAGAATTATATTTATTAATGGAAGACCCTTTCATATCATGGGAAAATCATATGTATTGATCATAGTTTTATGATTTTAATCTATATTTCTATGGTGATGCAACAATTTGTTTTTAATCTATTACATATTGTTATAAATAAATATGATATCTTTATTTCATATTGATTGACTAAAAAATATATATTAATACTTAGTTATTGATTAAAATATCCATTATCGTAAGTTGATACTCCATACAGAAAAATAAAATAATCAAACATGTTTATTGATAGGGAATATTATATCCATTATGACTTCAAAAACATTATATTCAACATGGTTTCATGAATTAGAAATAATTGTAATGATATGATACCACTTGTGGGTTTCAATGTATCTAAAAAAACTCGAAAAACATATAAAAAGTTGTATAGAAACCAAAATACAAAAATTGAAAATGAATGAAACCAAAATCATGCATACTATATAGTAATAAAAATATAAACCATTCAATAAAACTAGACTCTAAATGTTTCATCATCCAATGTTATTGATGAAGGTCACAATATGGGAATCAAAATTTTACCCCACTCCATATATATCCTCCTCTTATGTTGAATCACTCACCACATGGGGAAGGTTCTTCCACAATTCATGGGATTCTAATGCCTCACAATGTATAAGATGTAGGAGTTGGGAGCTACATGAATGAAAGATTTGGATAATTCTTGAGTACGATTTTATAATAAGTATTCCATTGGTAATTCCCCATTAAAAATATCATGAGGATTGTACTCAATTAAACCTATATTAAATCACAAGTTTTTTCTTAATTCATTTATTAGTTTAACCCCTATCTATCTGAACTATCCAACACATTTTATCTCAATAATTGTATGCATTTAATGATTGAAAATCATAGAGAATTCCCAATTTATAATTATTATCATTCATCAATCATGATCATAGGATGTTAGTCCATATTGTATCATATGATTTTTCTTATAATTCTCCAAATTATTTAAACCAATCATACAATATGATTGGATATCATCATGGAATGATTTCGTTATATTATTTCTACTGATATAACCAATTTTCACATACGATATAGTCATAATAAATCATCTGTGTATGGATATGAGGCCATATGTTCTTCTTTTTATTTTATTTCAACTTCCTAAAAATGGCTAATATTAACTTCTAGATACCATAATATCCGTTTGATTTTTTTTATTGTTTCTTTAAAAAAATTATATATAGCAGGAACACAAAAATATAAGTGTGATTAATATATAGTCCAGTGCATATCAAGACATGAATGAAAATTATAACCACTGAATGATATGGAAAAAATCACATATGTTCTTCATAACCCTTAGTTAATAGGCACAAACGTTTTTAATCTAAAATTGCTCCAAAATAGAGAGCTAATGGATTAATATTTACTCATTTTGAATCTTTCGATAACATTGTCAATACATCCCTATATAGATTTCCAAATTATACGATTACTTATGCTATTAAAAGTTATCATTTCTAAGGTGTTTATAAATTATTTTAGGTTCATTATATCTTTTTTCGAAATTGTTGAATTATTATACACTAAAAACATAAAAAATTAAAAATGAAAAAATTGACGTTTATATTTAAAATTAAAAAAAAGGCTATAGAAAGAGGGTTAACTAAAAACTCACATTGAGATTGATTTTGTATAGAATTCCATGAAGTGGTACAATGAAACATAAATAATGAGAGACGAATATTTCCAAGAATTAATTTAAATATTTTTCCATTATTATTTCAGGCCTTATTTGCAAAAATAATTTCCATAATAATGATTTATTGACTAAATTTTTAGTATAATGTATAAACTATTGGAAAATGATCTATGTTTCAACACCACCAATATCAACATTGTTCTGAGTCCACTTCAGGTATCAAAATAATCTTGAATATGAATAATCAAAAAATCTATATATTCTTTTAAATTTCCCATACACTAAAATATTCATTAAATAATAACCACCTTTAGTAAATTTTATCACTTGGAGATATGAAGATCCTTGGTCAACATATATGTCAGATTATCATGACTACTGACCTTCCTCACATTAATATAACCATGAAAATTTAAATCTAAGTGATAATGAAATCTAAAATAAAATTATTTGTCTTATCATGAATGATGTAATAATTTTTGATAAATACAATACATCAAAAATCACAAAAATGTGATTAAATCTATTTATATATAATGTTTTCAACATTTATTCCCCATAAAAAAAATTATTTAATACTATCTATGATATTTTTATATGTCGCCTCAGGGGTATAAAATGAAATATTATTATATAATGTTTTTCATAAAATAGTATAACCCCTCATGGTAAATATATATCTAATAAAAGATCTTTATCATTAAAGGTATCAAAAAATAAGAGTCAACATAACTGATCACACAATTATGTGATCTCTCTAAATAAATGAAAATAATAGTAGTCCTATGTAGATATCATATGACCCACTATTATTCCTTCCAATATTGTTTTCTATAATTCTTTTTATATCAACTAACGTCACTAAATTCATGATCTAATTATAAAAAGATGAAAAAAATTGATTACATCTAAGAACAAACTACAATACAATGTGAAACATTAGAAATATACACAGACTGAAAATTATTATTTTTATTAAGATAAGATCCCTTTTAAGGGTAAAGGGGGAAACCATCATGACATCAAGGACATAAAAAATAAAAAAACCCCAATGATCCAAAATTCCAATCCAAACAACTCACACTACATGTGAAAAGCCCCTCCCCGCATCAAAACACATAAAATCCAACTTCCACCTTCCTACCAGATCGACTAGCTGTCCCGTGCAAAAATGCATGGGCCTGGAACTGATGGTCGTAGCCATTCCCTCTCAAACATCCAATTCCGGAAAGCTATGGTACAATGGAAACTCTTTTCCCAATACATCATCTGAAGCATCCTTAAGTAGACGATCTAATTGCTGAGACCCCTGAACTTCAGATCACCGAAGCCAATGAAAAAGACATCATCGAGAAACCAATCACAATGAAAAACCAACCACTGAAAACCACCACTGATTCATAACTTCAATCTCACTAACTTTTAAATCCTCAAATAAAATCAAAATCAATTCAAAACACACCAGAGTCCATCATAAGAAGAAAACAAAAAACTGAAATTAATATTCCATTTGAAATTAATGATCAACAAACCACCAGGAACCCCCGCGAGCAGCAGATCTAAAATGGAAACCTCAGACCTCGAAAACCATCACCTCGGATCACCTCGGATCTCTGCGAATCACTAGAATCTCACGAACAACATTCTCCAAGAAACTGATCCTCAACAGACATAAAATCCTCAACCAAAAATTTAAACCAACAAAACAAACTAAACCAAAACTTCACCTCAGGCCATCACAAACTCAGAAGAAGAAACCAAAAACTCCATCCAAAACAAACAATGACAGGAAAGAAAATAGGGTCAGAAAACCATCACCAATCATGCCGAAAGGAAGTCCCACCAAAAATCAGAACTCGTCACTGCAAACCAGAACACTTGTGGAATCCACGATGAAATTACAAACACACACCAAAGATGAGGCGGCAACTCACAAGCCGCAGGAGCTGGATCTCATCCGTGTACCGTCCCCGCACCATCGTGGGGAACCAAATCCGGTGAAGAAGTGATTGGGCGAGCAATCAGGATAGAAACGGTAAAATAGGTTGAGATGCCGAGTCCACAGAGTAAGCCACTGCAATAGGAATCCATTGTCGCGAGCTCCGGAGCGCGAGGACAGACGCCGTGCCAACCCAAGATGAAGGAAGGAGGTGGCGGCGAGGGGAATCCCAAGATCGCAGAGCCCCTTATGGGCGCATCAAAACATTAGATATGTACAAAACCACATCATCTGACTGCATGAATAATAAAGATGAAAATAATAAATGTGAAGCTAATAAAGTACATAAAATCATGGAAATATTCATATTAAACATTTCAAGAACATTATCAACATATCATTTATAAACCAAATACAGGAGTACCGATTTTTTATCCCATGGTATCTCCTCGCCATGAATTTTCATTAATGATCCAAAATATGTATTTTCAAAATCTGAAATAAATATATCATTAACCTATCTAATATATTAATTACATATACCTATTATCATAATTTCCTCAATATATTAAAATATATAAAATATCTTCATCACAAAATTTTATAAGATAAATTCATTGAAAATAAATTTACCTTCCAATAAAATGATAGGTCATAAAACATTAAAACCATGTATACAAATGTTTGGGTGATTATTTTAAGAAATAAATAGATTTATCCAATGAACATAAAATTTAATAATTTATAAAAGTAATAAAAACTTATGAATGTTTCATATTGATATCCTCCTCTTGGTCTCTATGTTGAATATCATTTTCAAATCTTCCTTCTCTGATAGAAGATTATAAAAAGCTACAATACCCAACAAAATGTGAATATTGCTATGTTTTCTATCTAGATAGAAGTCATCTATAAAGTAAAAAAAATGGAACCAAAAAATATTATTTAAAAAATAAATGTTCATTATAATTTTACTATTCAACTCCGATATATAATTCATTGATATTGATCAACCATTTACAAAAAAAAATTCTTACCCTTATATAATTTCACTAACTCTCATGTGGAATTTTTTAAAAGAGAATCAATGTCTTAAAATTTGGATATAATTCATTTACCTAAATCATTACCAGTAAATAATTTGGGATAATTCATTATTTCATTATATTAATCAATACCTTTGACCACAATTATTAAATAAGAAATCAAGTTAGCCTCTGTAAACAACTATGTAGGTGTAATATTTCTTCAAGCCCTTATTTTGTAATAGAATATTATGATAAAATAAAAAGATTATTAATATAACATTTTATATTAAATTAATCATGATATGATGAATATAGTTTCAAATTTGATTTAATATATTTCATAACTAGAATTTCTTTTATTTTTTTAGTTTCAAATCATCATAAGGTGAGACACCCAACATGGTGTTCTCAATAGATAATTCATTACTACTAAAAATAATATTGTTTTGTTATGGAAATTATATATTATATCCATTGACCCATTTTTTATCATATAAGAATAATTTTTTAGTTATAGGTTCTAATTTCATGTTATCTACATGAAAATAACATTACATCCAAATATATTCCAATCTGATTATGATTTAGGAACACCAAACTATAACTCTTCAGATGCCTTCTTTAAAAAATTAGTTAATGGATAAAAATTAATTACCATATATGTATATGTATTATTTTCTTCGCAAAAATATATGAGAAATGAGAGATGGAGAGCACAAATCATACAATTTCCATCAAGGCCTTATTAATTAATTCTACCAAACATATTTTTCTTTTAAGCATTGGGGATTTTCTAATTCATAAAAGATATTTTTTTTCATTCCAAAATAAAATAAATTCATAATAATAGAATTCATGGCCACTAATAGTGTGATGAAGCTTCACTTTTCACCCATTTTTCATTTCAATAATAACATTCCCCTACACAAACGTGTCAAACACAACATTTTCCTTATTCAAGAAGAAAACCCACAGTATACAAGGAACGAAATAAAAATTGTTATTATGTGGCTCACACTAACTTTGGAAAGAACAGTAACTGGACCCAAATATTAGAACCAAAATATTCTCGTTCCCCCGTTTAATTGCGAGTTCTCTTTCAAAAGCAATCTCATTTATGTTTCCAAAATAGATAATGGTCACCAAATTCCATATTTTAGATTCCCGCTATATGAAGAAGTATTCTCCAACTAAATTTAATCATTCCATTTTGTCTTATATACCCAAATATTATATAAAATAATTTTTAAATATCATTATTAGATCATGAAGGTGTAGAAAAATTTTCAATACAAATCATAGGAAAACAAAGAAGAATATAAAACCTAATTTTTTCCCTATCAACATATCAAGAGAACCTTTATGAATATTAAACATTTCACATTCATGGATCTAGTTTTTCCCATTTATATCAAGGTACGTAAGGAAATTTAATTAATTTTTAGATCAAGGAAATGTTTCACATCTATAACATTTCTCACAACACTATCAAACATTATTATTCAGATGGTTATAATTCAAAAAAATCCTGCAATATGAATTATTTCCAATCAATACATTACCTTTTATTCGAAACTTATATGTTCAAAACATTTCATGATTGATACACTTAAGAAATTTTCAGGTTAAATAAATAATCCAATAATCAATCAAATTATATTCCCTATGATAGAAAACCAAGAGTTATCCATCACTACTATTATACTTTTCTACACTAATATTAAAATAATTTTTTTGCTGCGTTACATTTTAATTAACTCGTATCTCATTATCATTCTTATTATTCATCTTGAAAAATTTAGATTTATTATTGTACTTATTCATATATTAAATATATGTTTTATCTTCCTTCTTAAATTTTGACTTTCCATTTTCAGGAGAAAAAATTTCATTTCCCTTCAAGTTCATATCACAATGAAACCCTTCAGCTATGAAACATAGACAACCCCAATATGTTTTATTTTCTCAATTGGGAATAAATCCTCAAAAAACAAATGTTCACTAATAGTATAATGATTATAGATTTTTATATCTCCAAGGATCATATTTGATGGAAGAAAAGGGAATTAAAAAATCAACCCAAATATTCTTCATCATATTTCACCAATATAAATTCTAGATGAAAAAATATTATTTAAAAACTGCTAAATGAATGTTAATAAATTAACCTTACAAAATGTGATGGGAGAGTAACCATTTATTTAGTTGAAAATTTATAGTAGAAATATTATTCATATTCAATCAAATTGATTTTAATATTTAACATAATTCAGTAGTATATGAATCTCTCATGAAATTATATAAAATTTTATTTGATAGATGATGATGGATTAGTGATTGAGTTTTATGATCCTCAATTTTTTCTCATTTGCAATCAATGATTTATATATCATGTTGAATAAAAACAAAAAATCATATATATCTATCTATTTTATAATATCCCATATCATAACATTCTTTAACAGAAATATGATATTTCAATCTGAAATCATAATATCAAACATCACCGTTCAAGTTTCAAGAAACATAAATACCAGATAAGCCAGGAACCGAAGGAAGCCAACCCTAATAAATAAACTAAATGAAGGAATTGAGTCAGGCATACAAGGGGTTATTACATAAACGGGTTTGCATCACACCGCATCTATCAGCCTCCACCAGTGGGGCATAGTATTTAGGAGCCGTGAAAGACCGCATCCCCCCATGATCAATGAGAACTCGCTTTTCCAATGCATCTTCCACCTGATTGGCCTCCTGGTAGAAATGTGAGACATCCAATCTCATTTGTGTGATCTTTTTATGGTAGTCAACCCACTGAGGTATCACGAACCAGGGGACTTGACGCATATTGGTTCTAAAATCATGAACTGTAGTCTGAGAATCTATTTCAATCCATATAGATTCCCAATTAAATTGGACAGCATACCTGATAACATAGATCATTGCCCATAGTTTAGATTCAAAGGAAGTGCCAATTCCAATGGTGTTGTGGAAGCAGCCCTTAACAAACCCACAATAGGTGTGGAATACTCTCCCACAACCCGACAGACCTGGTGCACCCAACCCATACCCATAAACATTTACCTGGAGGCAAGTCACAATCGGTGGTATCCATCGAATGTATTTCATTATTCGAGGTTTGTGTGGCCGACTCGTAACACCAAGCGTCCTCAGAATTTGGAGGTCTAAAACTGTATTAGACATGGCACCATCCTACAAAAGAGAAGCAGCAAAAAACTCTATGTCTACCGCCACCATGACTTGTTGTATTGTGGAGTGCACACAACAGAAGACAAAAGCATTCCGGGCATCCCATACGACTTCAATAACAGATGCAATAGCAACTAACAATAGTTAATAAACTTTCTCACTGAAGCGGCCATGAAACAGGTTGGACAACAACTCCAGAATTGTCCCATAGGTATCAAACGCGACTCCAAACACAGAGAAAATATAACCCATAATTGTTTGGATTGACTACACACTGTGAAAATGTCCTATACAAAATATTCTTCAGCTTTTTAGAGGGAAAACTCGGAGGCCATCTGAATGCCAGCCCTCTTGAGAAGGTCATTTGTGGGAATGAAATTTTTCCAGATTCCCCAAATTAGAATGAACCTGGAATGTCTAACAAGCCTGTCTCTAAATTGCATTAGCCAAGAAGGTGGAGAAGCTTTACCCCCACAATGATTCCTGTAAAAATCTTTGCAATTAAACTGCCTTTTTCTGCTACAGTTCCAAATTTATGTGTCATGGTCCATAAAAATATAATTATTGATTTCATTTTCCACTTTCATAGGAAGATTAAGAGAGTGAATCTAGGTGAGAAAACCCAAGATAGAAAAAGGGGATGGTTCAGATGTCACCTTAAGATCACAAAGGGGCTGTTGGAGCCACATTGTGTTCCAACAATCCAGTGTGAACCTATTTCAAGCCAACAATTTGGTATCCTTCATAATCCTAAAAAAATCATGCTTGAGAGACTCCCAAAATTATGAGGCAAGATAACATTTTTAACCATTAAGAAGCCTCCTTGTGATTCTATTCGAGAGGAAATCATCATCAGTTTCATGATAAATTAGGTTGCAAGTGAACTTCCCAATCAAACCATCTTTAATGGTATGGAGATCTTTGAGACCAAGGCCCCCATATCCACAGGCTTGATTCACTCCTACCACACAAAATTAATCAACTACCTCTCATGAGGTGACCCCGTCAATATGAAATTTCATACCATGCCCTGAATCTCTTTGAGAAGTCCTCTCGGCCATCGATAGAGAGAGAAGGAGTAGAAAAACTTTGATGTGATCACTGAGTTCACAAGGCAGACCCCCCAGCATAAGACATAGCCTTCCCTTTCCAACTAGCCATATGATGTACAATACCTGCATAAATGCCCTCCAAGTGTTTTCTTTTCACTTTTCCACAAAAAAGTGGAATCCCAAGGTACTAGAAAGGTAAGGATCCCTTCCTCACCCTAAGATACCTGACTATTCTATTCCTTTTACCAACTGAAATTCTAGTCCCAAAAACAATGGAAGACTTGTCACAACTGATGGCCTAGCCTACGAAAACCTCATAATTATTGAAAAAATATATAATAGAAGAAATAATTTTCATTGAAGATTGACCAAGTAGCAAGATGTCATCTACACACAATAAGTGAGATGGGGAGTGCTCATTCACACCAGCCCTGATCTGCTTATAGAGTACCAGTTGAGTAAGTTCATTAATACATCTACTAAGGTAATCCTCTAAAATTGAAAAAATAATTCTAGAGAGTGGATCACCTTGCCGTACCCCCTGGTGCAGGGGAAAACACCCCTCGGGGAACCATTAATAATAATTGACATCCTTCAAGAGCTATGTATGATAAGAATCTTATTCACAAACCCATTCGAGAAGCCATACCGTCTAAGGACATCAAGACGGGAGCTCCATTGAAGAGTTTAAAAACCCTTGGAAATATCAATTTTGAGAGAAAAATTTCCGTCCTTTGTTTTCCTTCCCATAAGATTGACACTCTCAGAGGCCATGAAAAGACACTTTTGGATGCTCCTCCCAGGGACAAATCAAAATTGATTAGTGGTAATCATGTTATCAACCATCCCACTCATCCTACTCCCTGGAATTTTACTAATAAGATTGGGTATTGTGTTCCCAAGTGCATGTAGCCTGAAATCCATGATTTCAAGAGCATTCTCTTTCTTGGGGATGAGAGAAATAAAAAAGGAGTTCATTCCATGGCGAATATATGAGTAAAAAAAGAAATATTTAATGGAATTCTCAATATCATTCTCCAGAATGACCCTATAGAACATGAAAACAATTTTTAGTGTACCCATCAGGGTCTGGGGAACTCTCCATATTGACAGAGAAGAGATCTGATCTGCTCTTTTCTTTGCATGGTGGAGCAATTAAGAGATGATTCGAATGATCCTCCAAGAAACAGAAATAAGAGCAAGAAATTATAACAGATCTCTAAAAGTTCTTCAGATCATAATAACATGTTCATTTCATGGTTGATAAGATATGGCTATATGAAACCATTTTTTTATAAATTTTTTAATTAATAACCATGAGATAGATGGCGTCATTGAGGTTGGTATTTCAAACCATAAAACCATTTCTAGTAAGATGGACAATATCAATAGTCCAATTTTGGGTGACAATGTGGGTAGTAATCAAAGAATTTTTGGTAAGTCTATTATGATTAAAATGAAGAAAATAGGAAGATGAGGAGAACTTATAAAATTCTTTTTAGATAGAATGAATCACATGGACCCTAGAAAATAGAGATGGTGTTATCATATCCTCAGTGATGATGGTATGATATATTATTTAGTTATATTTATTAAAATGAAATAAATTTATACATTAAATTATTTGTATTGATTATACCATTCATTTTTTGTGTTTCTCTGTGCAGTTGAAAAGTTTGTAAGTGTTATATTGTGGAAGGTAATGGTGAAAATGTATATTTTATATTTTAGTATTTTCATTTTATAAATATTGGAAAATTTCTACTGATTATTTTTACGTATTACATGAATAAATACTAATACATTATGGAATATGATGTTAGAGGTGAGTCTCTATTGAAAATGTGTGCAATGAAATTTTTCATATATCTATATTTTATGAAATATGGGTTGTTGTTTCAAATAATGATTTACAAGGTCAACATTGATCAACATTTTCATTTTGTGGAATATGTATTTTGTGAACAATTTTTTTTGATTTAAAGTTTCATTTAATTTAGTGGTATTGATATTAAAAAAATTGTTGAATGAAATACTTCAATGAAAAAACATTTTGTAAATAGAAGATCAAATTATTATTACAAAAAACTTTTACAATATTCCCTTCAAGGTGTCAATTTAAATATCTATAATTCTTCTTACAGGGATGTTAGCCTTTATCAACATATTTTTTTGGATGTGGAGGAAATTTTGCAATATTGAGATCCCTATATCATATAATTTGAGTTGTGTTAAAAACATTTATATGACCAAAAAATATTTTAATCTATTGATTAAATAAAAAACAATAATTCTATAGTCAAGCCTTATAGGGGCATATGGTGTGGTTTCTAAAACCTTTAGATAATATAAAATTTTAGATATAATGATATTTCATTAGGAATTCCCAATAAACCTATACATGTATTATTTATCCAAAATATACTTATGTGTTTCAATTATAATAAAATATAGTTGATATAGTTATCTACAAAGATAATTCTATAAAACAAAAATTCTAAACACAACAATTGAATAATATATTTATATTTATATCCAACTATCATTTCAATCATTTGATCAATTTAATTGAATTATAAAATTATATCTTCTTCATTATATATAAGAATTAATTTCAAACCCATTTTTTTGTATTTATATGAAATAATAACAATCAATTTGGTTGCATAGATTTTATAATTTGTTAATGAAAATGGATTCTTATCATTAATTCATTAAGTTATTTGATTTTAATCTTCAAAATAAAACATTCACAGTCCATAAATTCTTATTCGATTCACAAACAATTATATTTAAAAAAGGATATATTCTCTACAAGTAGTTGTAATTTACATTTCTATATATGAAATATTATTTACAACCCTCGTTTCCAAAAAACACTTCCTTAATAATATCACAGTATTCATCTATAAACCATTGTGATGATATTTGAAAGAGTTTTTTTGAAATTTTTTTTGTTAAATATGTTTTGTAAGAGTATAATAGAGTAGGATTTCATCCCTATATTATTCTATTCTATAATATCATTCATTTATATTTATTGTTTTCTATCGGTTGACTCCCACAAGTGTGACCTGTATTTTTAAATATCCTTGTAGATCTAGTTGACATAAATTTTATAATCATTTACTAACATAAATTAATCTAAAAATTACTTATGATTAATTATCCATTTGATTTAATTTGATAAAACTACATTAGGCCTATGGTGAAATTTTTGGGTTTTCCCATAACTATTGAGGAATGGTAATATCAGTACATAAATTTTGAAGAGAATTTGTTTTTGGATTTGGTGAGTCTTGACATTGTATATTACATTGTATTTATATATATATATATATATATATATTGGGGTGAATTGTTTTTTCTTTCATGACTCTGTCTTCACAATCAAAATCTTCAAATGGGTTTTTATTTTACTTGAATTATTAATGGTTAAAATAAAAACATGATATATGAATGTAAATGTATTTTTTGTAACTAGTCTATTTAAATTTTATTCAAGACTATTTTCTTAAGTGTCCCAATATTTTTGTTCCCATTTAATTCTTATTATGTCCTCTATGTTCTTTGTTTTTAGTGCATTTCTATTTTATTTATCATACTCTTAAATAGAACAAAATTCTTTTTATTCTTATGGATTTACATATGATGTTATATACTACATTGGTTAAAATGTATACTAACGACTGTATCTCCTCAACTACATTACTTTATTTAATACTCTGTATGTCATATATTATCTTATTTTGGAAACATCCTCTATCGTTGAAGAAATTACAATTATCTGTCCATATGTAATGTTTAGTGAGGATTTCAATAACTAAGGATTCACTTTATAATAGAAGATTTGGAAGATACAACCAATAACTAATATTATTTCGGTGAGCTCATAAAACCAATACTACACATTAAATGGGTGTTAAAACATTTAAATTAATTAAAAATTTAATGATGTTTTGAAAATTAAATTTTTCATTAAATGTAATAGAAATTATAAAATTGATCCATATAATATCACATTATTATTTGATGAATGTATATATGTCATTAGTTATTGATGAATATCTTTTGACCATTCTATTTATTTGATTCTGTGTTGATTATATTTGAAATGTATAGAACCCCATCCAAAAATAGTGACCACACTATGGGAAAACGTTTTCAAATGCATAACGGAACAATAATGATTTCATGGAATCATGGTCTACAACGTCTTTTCCTTGTACCACTTGTTTAATAGAGGCCATAATTGCATTAATTGCAATCGCCCATCCATTTTTTCTGAATCATCTTCAAATTAGTTGGGTGTTTTTTAGTTTTTCTGTATAGGATTAAATTATAGGGTTTTTTCTAGTTTTTCTGTATAGGATTAAATTATTGCGTTTTTTCTATCCCTAATTTAATAAATTCAATTAATATCTTCCCAAATTAATTTCACCTCTAGTCCCCCAAGAGTAAACATGATTTTTTTTAAATTATAAAAGAAGAAAAATATTTCAAATTATTGTAAAACCTCAGAAATTCTAATGGGTAGACATTGTTATTAAAATTTAAATTAAACAAATTCCATAATTGTTTTTACCTTTTAGAATGTATTTGGTTTTTTGGGGTGTAAAGGTTGAATTTACTTTAATATGCATTGAAGAGATATCATGTTTTAATGATAACATCTTGTACATCACATGGATGTTGTTTGAATGCTTACAACTGTATAGAATTATTACTAACATTGAACATCATAATAGTATTTTCTGGTATAAAAAATTAGAAACATAAATAAAAATTCTCCTTCATTATAAGTGGTAAAGAAATAAGAAGTAGTGACACAAGAATCCCTTGGTGGATATTTCTAGTTACAATGCTTTAAATATCTTATTTGGGGAAACTCCCTGAACTTCATTTATCTAATATTTTAGTAACCACCATTCTCCATTTATTCAGGGTGTATTAATCAAACATTGATCATAAATAACTCAAGCGAGGCATGTTGGAGTTGGTGTCCATGGATGGCCTCTTTATATTTTGATTACATGCATAGTTGATTATTTTTACATTAATAAAACCTTTTATAACATATTTTTCATTATTCTAAATGATTATTACATAATACTATCCCATAGTATACATTCCATTGATAAGATCATATTAACTCCCCACTATGATGATATCCTTGAAGTGTTATGAAAATATTCATAAATCATGATATACAGTTTCAAAATGTACTATGATGGGACATAATGTACATAGACTATCAGGTACGAGTACTCATAAGAAAATAATGATTCTTCTCATGAATTTAAAACATTTTAATCTTTATGATGAGTGATTATAATAATTTGCTCACCAACAATAATTTTACATGTTTTGGTTTCACGAGGTATTCCAATATGAGAGCATGTGTTATGGTACATAGATTGATTCCCATTAACGCATGTTTGGAATCACACATTTAGATTTTATAACTGAATCCATAAATATATATGTTTTTGTAAAGTTATGGAATGTTGGTTGCATCATTATTGACATGTAATTAATTTATAAGTCAAATATTGTTTTTCCCTTCTATCTTTATGGACGTTGATATATCATCCATATAGAACTGTTAAATTAAATTACATTTAAAATGATAAATGAAACTTTTCTTTCATATAGTTAATCAAAGGTGTATAAATTATATATGTTGGTGATGGTGAAATGCATCCTGTATGATGAGATATTCTGATAAATGGATTACATTAACCAAGGATGATTCATATGTTTTTTATCATTAGAACATTAAATTATTTCTCTTTGGTTCAATGACCCGATTCTGGGAAGTAATATGGGAATTTAGACAATATCCACCAATGCTAATGGGAAATAATCCTAAAGGGTCAGACACATAGTATTTACGATGATATAGATTAAATTCCATTTTAATTAAATTAATTGAATACCAATATGATCGATATCAAAGGATACTTTTATCTGGATCAATCATTTGGAAATGATTATTTATGGATAAAATAATTAAATTTCATATTTATTCCAGAGATCAATAAATGATAGATCTGTTTGGGAGGAACAATACTGAGTTGGGTGAGAAATATTAATTAACAAGTTGGTTATAAAATATATGTTCTTATACATGTAAGATAATGTGAAAAAATAATAATAATAGTATTATTATAATGTGTACTGTGTTCTATTGAGGATTAAAATATTATTTAAATAAAGACATGAAATTAAATAAACTTTTAAAATCAACACAATCTTTGTAAGTAGATGGTTTTTTTCAATTGTGTATTTCCTGGAAAATAAAAACATAGGAATCAATTTCCACAATGAAACACTCTCTTGACTTCTCCTTTTTATCTTCTCCTAAGGAAAGATAAATTTAAAAGAGATCCTTTCAATATTGAAGGATGGTAGATAAACATTCCAATGAAAGATAATATAAACATCATGCTAGTATAAATTGATCTACTAAAATTTATAAGTGATTAAAGGAGCACATGTGGAACATCACTAGTGGAATTCTTCCCTTGGATACTCAAAACACAATGAATAAAATCTTAATGTGTCTTTTTTTATGATCTTCATCAACATCAAAGAAATAATTCTCATATCAAGGATATAGTTTTTTCAATATAAAATAAATTAATTATAAATATTCCATCTAGGATCCTCACTTAGGGATTCAAGAAACAAAATTACAATAAATTTTAATATATCTTCCACCAGTACAAGCTTCCATTGTACATAGAACCAATAAGTTGAATTAGAGAGATCATGTGTTGAAATTATAATTATTTATCTGTTTATGATCTATACAAAAACCTAGGGGAATGATTTATTTCATATTATTAATTCATTTATTTTATTAGCATTAAATTGTTGTCCAAATATTGATCATCTTCATTTTGTGCATAAATTTATTAAACTTCTAAGAAAATTTGAATAATTATAAGAGAATCTATTTAGAAGTGCCAATTTTTTGGTTCGTGAAACTGGGTTACCTGGTGTTTAGTAAGTGTAAATTCGATGTACCCATGTGAACTTCACCTAGATCAAGCTTGAAACTAATTAAAATTAGTGATTTTTTTCACATTTTTTTTACATTGAGCCACCCTAGATCATGGTATGTTGTAGTACACTACGTGTATTCGGCGTACACACTCTGTAGTCTACATGGGTTAGCAGCATAAATAAAAAACTTTGGGTGTTCTTGATACAAGGTGAAACCAAATAAGATTGTTATTCTAGAGAACATTTGATTTAAATGATTTCTATGTCGCTACATGGTGTGTACTTCATCGTTTCCTGCATCTGAAATACTTGATGATCTATTCTGGAAGAACAAAAATGACGCACCATAAGGGATATAGAACATTTAGATTTCCTGTACACACCATGGGACCCTGAATAGAAACATGTTAAAGACACATGAAATTATCATGTCCATATGAAATGTATATAACACATCACGTATCTAGAATGTACACACCATGTAGTCTGTCTGAGTCAATATGCTAAACCCTAGGCATATAACTCATATCTACAAAATCTAAGGTACATGAAATTTATATGGATAATACATTTCGTGTAGTCTACCAATTACAATAACAATTAAATTACATATAACATAAAATTATTGCATTAAATCTTTGTTTCATTAGTTATAAATATTTGTGTTTGAAATTTTAATAAGGTTTTTAATGGATTTTAAATGCATAATTAATTTATTTTAATATATCAGCATCTATTGGTTCACGCATTTATTTTCCATGAATTCAATCAATGATGGGTATCTCAAAAATTATTTTAAATGTTCCTTAATATGAAAGGGGATTAATAAATTAGTCATTCAATCATTAAGTCAATCGATCAGTCAATTAATGCAAGCACATTTACCTTATTTATATAGAATAAATAAATAATTAATTATTATATATTTACTTTTGTGTATATGTTACATGCATGGTCATTCATGAGCTTGACCAGGACAAGCGAATGTTATGGATTTTTTAATTTAATTTATTCCAGGGGTATTTAATTTTATATGGTTCAATTAAATGTCACTGCCTATGAGTTATTACTCCATCCATTTTTATATAGGACCAATGTGTCCGTTTTTATTTATGTAATTCCCCTTAACCAATACATTGGTTCCTATCACTTTCACATGAGATATTTAAATATTTAATTCATGGAGTATCCCAAGGCAAATTAAAGTGATTAAGGATGGAACCATTGTGATGCCAACCCAGGTAATACACTGGTGGACATGCGTAATGTTGTATCTTGGCTGAAGACGGACACAAAGAGTTATTTCCATTAGGTGATAGGATGATTTGACATTAAATCATTATATAAAAATTACATATATCTCATAGATGTTCATTTAATTAATTGATTTTTTATATCTATGTATTATTCAATATCTTGGATGCATGCATGTGCTTAAAAAAAATTAAATCTACAATGACTCAATTAAAATAAATGGATAATGCAGAAATGTTTTATATAGAATGTTTAATAAATAGGATAACATACTCTTTTAATTAACAAGACATATAAGGGATAAAATTAAATTTTAGAATAATTAATTAAAATCCATCAAATATATAATAATTTATAATTGGACTTCAATTGTATCATTATGAATAAATGCCTTAGAAATAAGTGTTTGATATACCCTTTTTGAGAATCTTACTTTTATCATGTTTTTCATATGAATGTTATGTATTGACTTAACAATTTTACATCAATAGAAGTAGCCCTTTCTAGAATTGATATGACATGGATGCTTGTGTTTCAGAAATCCGAGTCAGGATGTTAGGATATCTGAGTACCCTCAATAGATCAAGGAGATAAAATCCCATAGTTGTTAGAGATATTCCTACATCAATACCTTCAACTATCTCGGACAAACCTATTTAATGTTAAGAGAAGGGGAATATGGAATCATTCCATTCAAATTTTATAACAGAAAAACATTTTGAGATCAATGTTGAGGGCTATTGAATCTTTATTTAATAATGGGAGATTTAATAATAATCAATTGGATTCTTAATTCACACAAAATATTTAATCTTTAATTATATTAACAATACTCTATTTTAATTTTAGATCAAAACTGAATTTCATTATCCACACAATCCCCATGTTATTGAATGAAAATATCCTAATAGATAGTGAATTCCTGGAGTGATTCATGTTCTTTCAGGTTTTTTTATTCCTTAAAAAACATATGTGCTAAAATACTTACATAATAATCTATGTGCAAAATTTGTGATTGATTAATAGTTCTTTTCAATGTAAAAAATCTGAGTGATGTATCATACATTCATCATTTTATTCCTTCATATATGTCTAGTGAACTCACGAAGTCTCATGAAAACATGGGTGTGTATTTACTTCTTGAGAACCACTATTTTTATTACAATGATAGAGCTATATATGAACATTTTGAGATTTTCTAGGTGATAATTTAGAGAAATACTATAGATGGTTACCTATATAGGCATCATTTTCTAATGATCATTGGATACATTGTGATACTAGTTGTTATAGCTATTAAAATCCTTGATGATCTGGGTACCAATCCCAATTTTTCATCACATCCACAAATATTTTCTAGATTTGTTGAAAATTTTAATATAAAAAAAATTAGAATTCCCTGCCAGATATTCTCACTCATCTTCACAATGTTCATAAAGAAGAAAAAATAAAAATACTTTTTTCCTTATGGTTGAAAAATGGAATTGGAATGGGAATATCTATAGTCGCAAATATTCTTCTTTCTCTTCCAATCCGAGGATGCTCAAGGGTAATGAAATGGAACAAGATGCTATTGTATTTTCCTGTGGCAAGAAGAGCCACTAGATGGATAAAATGCTTCGACCCATATAAGCATGGGGATGATTAATGTAAATTTTTTATTGTGTGAAATTTATATATTTCTATAAATTGGATATCAGATACATCTTATGGTGCTTAAATATTTATTCAAATATATGAAAAATATATATTCAAAAATATTGACTGAGGAATATCTAGGAGAGTCCAATGGTGTAGAATTTATTTGGTAGCTATCAGGGGATACCACCTAATGTTGTTTACTGGTATGATATTGGATTTAAAGGTTTTTTATATACCGTCAATTATCAGAAAACATCATTTATGATTCCAAAAATGACAGTAATTGTATTATTTTTACATTCATAAATAAAATTTTATTCTTTTATGAAGTGAAAATATTTCATGGAAAAGAACATCTAAATATTGGTATTTATGTGTTGAGTTACATGAACCAAGTATTAGAAATTGATAATGAAATACATCACATGACTCATACCAAACAAAACTATGATAACAACAACAAGATCACACAAGAAAAAAGTTGATGAATAAATTATACAAATATGGATTTTAAGATTCATTTGAACTAAAACCACTAGTAATATTTCATTCATGATTAAAAGGTAAAATGACTAAATACCCATTTAATGGATAAGGTTAATGGGCTTAATGTATTCTTGAAATAGAGTATATAGATGCTTGTAGACCATTTATTATTGATACGGGGGGTGGCCACTCATACATCATAAATTTTATAGATGATTTTTCAGATACAGATATTTCTACATAATGATGTATAGGTCAGATTATATTGATAAACAAAAGGAATAAAAGAAGGATGTTAAGAAATATCTTGGTATGATGATTAAGAATCTATAATCAGGTCAAGGTAGAGAATATCTTAATGTTGATTTAATTGATTACATATAATTGTATGGTATCCTATGTCAACCCACTCCTATTTATAGTCTATATTGGATCAATGAAAGTGAACAGAGCATCGAAACCTTCAAAACATTGTAATATCAATGAGGAGTGATGAAATTATTATATTATACTTTTTGGGATACACAATAAAAATAGTAGCATATATACTAAACCATGTTCCATAAAATTTTCCAAAAAGGATTACATGCCATTTATTGAATTAAAAGAAGCCTATTTTTTATACATACATGTTGTGGGATGTCATGAATTTTTTGAGGCCTCTTTAGCTAAAATTCATCCACATCATTGCCCAAAATTTATCTTCATATGTTTCCCAAAAAAACAATACTATATTACACATATGGTCATAACCAGCCCATGTACCTCTCACACACTATCTTGAACCGAACCAAACTAGTGCTAGAGTTGCAATTACCCCAAGCCAAAGTCTATAGACCAGGGGTTGTGTACATTTTATAAAATGAATATCTTAAATGGGAGGAATTTTCCAATGTACCTGTACTCACATACATGACCATATAAATGTAAAAGTATAAGGAAATAAAAAAATGATATAACATCAAGAAATTAATCCACCCATGAGAAAACTCTTGTTTGTACAAGAGTACATAAGTTTAAACTGAAAAGTAATGGTGAAAAAAACCCAACAAAAAATATGTCCCAACCTAAATAAACTAGAAAATTAAACAATTTGGGAGCCCAACTCCTAATATCCATGATATAACCACCATATGCGGACAATAGAACCTAGTATCCTTAAGCTCTTCTAATGTCAGAACCAACCCATTTTTCAACTACATAAGACATGGCACATGCCGGAAGACACTATGCATGGGTGAGTATATACATACATTGTATGAAACCTATAAACTATAAAGGGTGAGTATTATGAGATACTACAGGAAAAAGAATGATGGTACAATATTACACCGGATTATACTCAACCCAGAGAAACAGTTGGAGAAACTATATCCATGAACATGGGATCAACATGGTGTGTAGATGAAATACACATTGATTCTTTTCCACTAATTGTAGGAGAGTGAACTCGGCACAAGAATCTAAACATAGAAAGAATGTGGCATACCATGTATGTCTTCACAATCCATGGAATAAGTGTAACCAAAACTAAAATATTTGGATATATATATATATATATATATCTTCTCATTCAAAATAAAATTAAAATATAGAGAAAGGTGATATGAATCTCAAATCATTTCCTCGAAAAAGTGTTTCTAAGAGTTCCAAAATCCCATCAATGATGCTCAACGTCTAATGTGTATACACAAAATTGATAGTCCATGTTAAGCCAACCTTCTTCACTATGATGCATAGTTGAGGGGCCAAAATATATATGTAGAGGACCCATGACCTAGTAAAACAAGATATTTCCACTCTAATAGTCAATAATGGACCCATTCCCTACCCGGTAGGAGGTTTTAACTCCAGTGGTAGAGGACACATGCATATCCCTACTAGAGGGCTTCACTGTAGAAGTTTTCAAGAACGCATGACCAGCTTGACTAGAGGGTTTCTCAGGGGAAGGAGTCAAGGAACCTTTCCAAAATTGACTATAGGGTTCCACTCATGATGGATAAAGAGGACCCATTCCCTTTTCTAAATACAGGGTTCCACTATAGTCTTCATTAACCCATACCCTGCTTGACTAGAGGGTTCCACTCTACAAGATGTCGAGGACACATGGAAATCTCGAATGAATGATTCAACATGGGAATTCTGTAGAGGAACCATTTACTGTATTGATCAGAGGGTTTCACTGTTAGAGTTAGTAGGGGACCCATTCCTGGCCCAGCTAGAGCTATCCACTCTAAAAGTCATCAAGGCCGCATGTCAAGGTTGACTTGAGGGTTCCACTAATGATTCTTTTGGTGACCCCGCATGATCGCTGTCAACTTCGAACTTCTCCTAAACAATAATAGTGTCTATAACATTACATATCATATCCTAAAATCCGAAACTGATGTTAGTATCTTTTTTTATGTGATAAAAGACTCTTGATAGGCTACTCATGTTCCAAATTTTAAGTCAATGTGTAGGAGATACAGAACATTCATGTTTCTTCAAAAGGAACCAAGGCGTACATAGTGTGTGAGGGGACCCACATGGCTTCTGGTCCCTCTTATTCACACGTTCATGTCCCTTCCGGTACATGGCTTGGTAAACATGTATATTTACATGGTGTTTAGGGGTTATAAACCAAGTGTCCATGCCCCTTGGGGTCCTGCCCTTGTGCTTGGCCATGTCTTTGTATTCAAACCATGTCTATGTACTTGACAACATGTATGTGTAATTTAGTACACCACCATGTGTTGGGTCATGTACTCCCAGAAAATGTCTCACTCGTGTGTTCCGACATATGGATCATCCATTCGGGGACACGGTACACAATGTATAGGAGGGATATGGAATGCACCAACTTTAGAATCTAAGATCTTGTAATCTATTTAAATATATTGGCATGATTAAATGAAATAGACCCCTGATGTACCAAAAAGTTTTTCATTTTTGTAAAATAGTTGACATAAATAGAACATCCATTACAAATCAAAATATAATATGAAACATCGATAATTTATTTAGAAAACGATTATTCTCTTAACTTATCACTTCATATCAATCATTATACACATCATGGTATCATCGGAAAATAAAATAAAAGATAGGGGTGAGCATAGATACTCATTAAGATATAACTATACTGAAAATGCTTTCATAAATAAGCCCCAAATTATATGGAAATTATATAACTAAAACAGAAGACTTTAAAACATAAAATTGAACATAATATGGGAATAATAAATAAAATAATTCCATTTAAACATTCACATTGATATTTTACTTGTCCAATAATCACATGTGATATCAAAAAATAATCACACAATGATGAAATTCATAATGTTGTACATCATAACCGCACCATCAAGGCCTCATGCAATAGCCATATATTAATGGGTTAAAATAAAATATAGTTTTCTTATTAGACATACCAATGGATCGAGGGACTAATGCGGGTCCCACACATCACATAATAAGTCTAATGTATTCTTCTAATGAATGTGGTAAAACATAACCAACATTTACATTAATATTAATCATAGATGTTTAAATGTTAATTCATTGACCGTAAACCATGAATGGTACCAAAATAGAACATCCATAGTTAAACACAACATAAAAAATTCAATATAATATGGTAGATTTAAACATAATAAATCAACCTCAATTAAGAAAAAAAAGTAAAAAGGATGTTGACATAGATAAAACTAATCTAATAAAATCATTAAAAATCTTTGAGAGAAATATATCTTTTTTAGTTTGAAAAAATTAAAAATCTACATTTTTTTTAAAAGAATTTTTTTTTGTAAATAAACGTGTATGATTGTATGATATGACTTAAAATTTTATGGTGGACTGATGACCTAAAAGTCTGCTCATGTCACATAGGTTAAAAATATCCATCCATTGAAAAATTCCTAATGTACCTTGTCTAGAGAATTGGGTAAAAATAAATTTTCAATATGTTTTATTATAAATGAAATATTGGTAAAAATTACTTTAATATATTGAATAATAATACTAATAATATTTGATAATGAATTTTTAAGAAACAATGATATGGATGATAAATATATCCCCGTAAATTCTTCTATAAAAGAAAACCTAGATAATAAATAGATTAGGATATTAATCCTAACATAAATCATCAAAAAAGACTCAATTTTATAAAAAAAATTGAATAAAAACAAATATAAAAATAAAATTTCTTTTAGAATACTTTTATATCCATAAAATAGTTATGTAAAATAATATCAAGAATATTGAAATAGAGGAATGAATAATTCATTAAAAATTCAAAGCGTCCCTGTAATGACCCGTAAATTTCAAGGAATTTTTGTTTCTTAATTTCTTTGGGATTTTACGAGTACGTTGTTTCTGACAGCACCTGATTCTGAGGCCCGGTGTGCCCAGAATCAATTTTCGAAGTTTATCTCAGATACGTTCAGTGAACGAGCGAGCAGGTTTTTCTAAATTTTGAACCGGTGCTCGGAATCGAAATATGAGGACACTGATGAAACAGCAACACCGGTTATTTATTAGGAACACCTTTTCTGATGGTGCATTTTCTCGAGTGGAGTTGTTAAAAAATGTGAAAAATAAAAATATAATTGAATAACAATTATATTTTAATTACACTACAGTTGGTTTAAGTGTTATGGGAATGGAAGATGGGAGGAAGTTGGGGTGGGGCCGACACGATCCACCACCTCCTTAAATTTCCTAACACCCCATTAAACCCCCAGCTTAAATGTGTAACTCATCATCTCCCCCTCTTAATTGCAAGTCAGCTCTCTATTTAAAATATTTGATTAAGTTATTCAATATATTTAATTAAGAGTTGAAGTTTTTGAATTCATGGATTGGGATTAATAAAATAATGGTGAACCTTATTTTATTTGGGGGATTTGTTGTGTGAGAAGAATTTGGGAGAAAATACACTAGCCTTGGGAATCTTCATCTTCTCTGATGGAGAACGCGGGGAACGCCAAGACTTCGACAAAGAACGTCGTCACCACAAGGATAGATCGATGTGTCGTCTCATCTCCTCTCCACTGCCGGTGTGCGACATCTTCCCCAAAAAACGACGACGAGCCTTCCATCGTTCTTCTTCTCATGTCAAAAGAAGGGAGACGCCTCTCCTCCAGGGATGTTCTCCGTCGACATATACAGAGCTTCACCCTGCAATGCCGTTTTCGCGACAATATTCTTTCGACAATTACTTCAAGGTAGGGGTCTTAAGTTCAAATTTAATGAATTAAATTTGTGTTTTGCTTTGTTGAAATTGTTTTATGTTCTTTGGGATGATCGTTATAATTTTAACGGGAGGAGGTTGGACCACACGAACAAGGCCGATCCTACTCCCCCTTTGTTGATGTTCACCGTTGCGGTTTGGGATGAAAGCGGCACGGTGCAACGGCACCGTGCGGGAATGAGGAGTATCACCGCGGTGAAGGAGCGCATCGTCGTCACGCCGCGTCGTTGAGGCTGAAAGAGGTCGTGGCCGGAGTGGGGCTACGGTGGAGGTGCGTGGCACCGTCGCGCCATGCTGGAGAACCATGGAGGGTTGTGGTCGGGGCGGGCCACGAAGGAGGCGTGCGGTTCCGTCGCGCCGCGCCGGTCGGACCAAGTCCGCGGCCTTGGGCCGCGGTGGAGCAGGGGAGGGTGGTCGGAACTGTCGGCTACCAGCGCTCAGGAGGCGGGACCAACTGGTCCCACGCGGCGCTACCGGCTGGCCGGATCCAAGAAAACCGGGGGATTGAACCCCCAGTCAGAGCAGGGCGGACCCTCGAGTCCGCCATTTCGAATCAAGGGGGAAACGCACCCCCCCCCCCCTCGTATCCGCTTAGCGCACGGGCGCCCAGGCCGGACCGCCCGCGCCGGGCTGGACTGCCCGCACCGGGCCGGGCTGCCCACGCCGGGCCGAACCCCAGTGCTGTGTCGGGCCGCACCGGCAGGGCCGGGCTGTGCCCAACTGGGCCAGACCCAAACTCAGGTCGGGTCGACCCAGTTCGGGCCGACCCAGGAGGTATTGGTCCTGGTCGGACCGGGCCCAAACCCCCTGATTCCGGACATATCCGTTCAAACGCCCATAAATTGGGCTACGGACCTCCGATTGATGCACCATCAATTGCAATGAGATCCTTGGATCTAGAAGGTCATTTCAGTATATTAAAATCAAGTATTCGGAGAACTTTGTGTGTGGCTGGGTTGGTTCGAACACAAAACCAACCGGGCCTTCGAAGCGGAAACGCTTATAACATGAGCTTCGGACACCCAATTGACATGCCGTCGACTTTGTTGGTTTCCTCTTATTGAGTCTGACCTTTTGGATTACTCCACTCGAGGTTTGGACACATTTGGAGTGAGGTCGGGTTGGATTTGACATAAAAACCAACCGGGCCCCTTGAATAAAAAAGCCAATAACTCTCAGACCGGGCGTCCGATTGACGTGACGTCTATCACGTTGAGTTCCTTTGGTCGGGACAAAACTTTGGGGTACATCAACTCCAGACTATGTGTCAGTTGATGTATCGAACATCATGGATCATGGAGCAGACCCTGCTAGAATCGAGCATGCTGTGTGCGGGAACCCTAGAGTTGGTTGCGACTACGACGACGATGACGACTGTACTGAAATCCTCCATGTGTTCGGCATCGACGAAGACCATACTGGAATCCTACGTGGTTTAGACGGCAATGACTAATGATTGTGTATCCTTTGTGGGTCCAGTAGTACGTGACTACTATTCTTGTATCCTATGTGGGTCTGGAAGTATTTGACTCTGTACTTGTATCCTACGTGGGTCCGACAAAGTAGCTGGTCTTGTATCCTTCGTGGGTCTGACAACTTAGCTAGTTTTGTATCCTACGTGGGTCCAACATCATAGAGGAATCAGTGGCTACATATGATCATCTCTGTCTTCTTACGAAGAAGTATACATGTGTGAGTTGAGTCTTGACTTTCAATCATTATCTTCGATATGATTGTTTTGCTATCCTGTGTGGATTGAGTTGTGTTATCCTGTGTGGATTGGATTGTGCTATCATGTGTGGACTAGATGGAACTTGGGCTCGGATGTTGAAGCCAAACTGGAATTGATGACTGAGGTATATGTATGGTCACATTCCTAAGTAGAGTTTGTTGTTACTTCGTGATTGTATCTTTCTATTGTGAATTATCCTTTCTGGATTCTGGGAGACCTTCGGGGGTCTCGGGGTCCCTACTGAGTAGCGTATACTCACCCCTGCACGGGCTATGCCCGCACTACGTTGTGTTGGATGCAGAAGACGGACAACACTGATCGTGGTTGAGGCTTATGAAGAAAGTCGGTACATGGAGGTGGACCACTGGGCGAGACGTACAAGGAGCAGACGGCTGGACCCAAGGAGCTGAGAGGGCTATCTATACCCACCCTTTAGGTGGGATTTATAGTGGACGGCTCCGCGTTACCGCTCTACTTTTTAGTTGATGTACTTTCTTTTCAGTTATACATTACATTCAGTTGGGTTTGTATTCTGACCCATTTACTTTCTATCACTTACAGTAGCGCACCCCCACGTGTCCGCTCTGCGCGCGGGGGCCCAAGCCGGACCGACCGCACCAGGCCGGACAGCTCGCGCTAGGCCGGATCACCCACGCAGGGCCGAGCCGCCCGCACCGAACCAGACCCTAGCGCTGGGTCGGGGCGCACCGGCTGGGCTAGGCCGCGCCAGCCGGGTCAGGTCATGCCCAACTAGGCCAGAACTGGGTCGGGTCGACCCGGTGGGTATGGTGTCGGGTCGGACCGGGCCCAAACCCCCTGATTCCGAATAGATCTGTTCAAATGCCCATAACATGGGCTACGAACCTACGATTGACGCACCGTCAGTTGAGATGCGATCCTTGGATCGTGGAAGTTGTTTTGGTATATTAAACTCTTGGTTTATGAGAACTT
Source organism: Viscum album (assembly GCA_963277665.1). Lineage (NCBI taxonomy): Eukaryota > Viridiplantae > Streptophyta > Magnoliopsida > Santalales > Viscaceae > Viscum > Viscum album. Next base: position 548,505 of record CAUJRU010000076.1, read on the forward strand.
TGGGTATGGACGGGTTGGTTCGAACATGAAACCAATCGGGCCTTCGGAGCAGAAACGCTTATAACTTGAGCTTCGGACATCTGATTGACGTGTCGTAGGCTTTTTTGGTTTCCTCAGAGTGAGGTGGACCTTATGGCTTACTCTTCTTGAGGTTTGGATGCAGTTGGAGTGCGGTCTGGTTGCTTTTGACTTAAAAACCAACTGGGCCCCTAGAACGAAAAAGCCAATAACTCTCAGACCGGGCATCTGATTGACGTGTCGTCTCTAACGTTGAGTTCCATTTGTCGAGACAGAACATTTGGGTACATCAACTATGGACTTTGTGTTAGTTGATGTATCAACCCCCTTGGCTCGTGGAGCGGACCCTCCCGGAATCGTGCATGCTGTGTGTGGGAACCCTAGAGCTGGCTGAGACTGCGACGACGATGACAATTGTACTAAAATCCTTCGTGGGTTCGGCAGCGACGACGACCGTACTGTAATCCTCTGTGGGTTCGACAGAAATGACTACTACTCTTGTATCCGTTGTGGGTATGGGAGTATGTGACTATTGTTCTTGTATCCTACGTGGGTCTGGTAGTATTTGACTCTGTACTTGTATCTTATGTGGGTCCGAAAGGGTAGCCGGTCATGTATCCTTCGTGGGTCTGACAGCTTAGCCGGTCTTGTATCCTACGTGGTTCCGATAGCTTAGACGAATCAGTGGCTACATCTGATCATCTCTATCTTCTTACAAAGAAGTATACCTGTGTGAGATGAGTCTTGACTTTCAATCATTATCTTCGATATGATTTTTTTACTATCCTGTGTGAATTGGGTTGTGTTATCCTGTGTGGATTGGATTGTGCTATCCTGTGTGGACTAGATCGAACTTGGTCTCAGATGTTGAAAACAAACTGGAATTGATGACTTAGGTATATGTATGGGCATATACCTAAGTAGAGTTGGTTGTTACTTAGTGACTGTATCTTTCCTTTGTGGATTATCCTTTGTGGATTCTGGGAGACCATCGGGGGTCTCGAGGTCCTTACTGAGTAGCGTATACTCACCCCTGCATAGGCTATGCCCTCACTACATTGTGTTGGATGAAGATGACGGACATCGCTGATCGTGGTTGAGACTTGTGGAGCAAGTCGGTTCCTGGAGGTGGACCGCTGGGCGGGACGTACACGGAGCGGACGGCTGGACCCGAGGAGATGAGGAGGCTATCTGTACCCACCCTTCAGGTGGGATTTCTAGTGTATGGCTCACTGTTGCTTCTTTACTTTCTAGTTGTTGTAATTTCTTTTTAGTTCTACTTTACTTTCAGTTGGGTTTGTATTCTGACCCATTTAAATTCCAGCACTGACAGTTGTACCCAGTTTACATAGTGTTTTCTTCATCTTGCTTACTCTATGGTGTTTGTTTACTTTATTAAGGCAATGACTTCCCTTTTTATCAGGATTTACGCCTTTGGTGCTAGTCGCCAGCCCCTGGCCTATGGAAGGCGGGCTTGGGGTAGTCACGACACCGGCCTTGAGGACGGGTCGTGACAAATTGGTATAAGAGGAGTTTGGTTCTACCGCATAACTCATGACTCTTATCATTATTTTATGTGAAGAAATAATTTTAAGGGTATTGAGTGTGGTTATCAGACCACGGAGTCCAGGGTTGGTGCGGTGGCCGACGTATCCATACACCAGGACCCAGACTTCTGATTTCTGACTCAATACAAGAAAACATGGATTGCATTTGTGTTTCAAAAGTTTTCTCAGTGATTACTTTGTGATAGATCACCAGGTATACTGTATTGACCGTGGCACACCTATCTCTTTTCAGGATGCCCCCACGATGGCAGCCAGCTAGGGTTCAGAGCTTTGTACGAGACGACAGCCCACCGAGCGACGAGGCCTCGGTGTAGGGCCCTTTTTCAGCAGAGGCACCGGCGGTACCTCTACCCGTCGAACCACCGATGCCACCGGCCCCAGCCTATGAGAGCGCACGTTGCCTTAGTGCACTGTATGAGTTTCAGCGTCAGAGACTGCCCAGGTTCTGCGGAGAGACAGACCCCCAGGTTTCCAAGGATGGGCTGGAGGCTATTGCATGAGTTTTTTAGGTTAGTTGGGACACCAGTTGACCTCATGGTGATCCTCGCAGCGAGTCTCCTGCATGCGGTAGCAGGAAGATGGTGGAGCCTGATGCTCCAGGAGCATGATGAGGCATCTCTCCTTTGGACGGACATTGAGATCCTGTTCTTCTCAGAGTTCATCCCAGCCACCCTACGTGCGGTGCGCATTCAGGACCTACTACAGCTGCGGCAGGGCAGCATGACGGTAGCCCAGTACTCGGCGAGATTTACTGATCTCTCGTGCTACTCCACAGACATGGTACGAGACCCATTCTTCTTTTCCCGGTCCTTCGAGCAGGGACTGAGATATGAGATCAGGGCATCGATGATCTCCCTCAGCATTCTGACGAAAGCAGGAGTACTGGAGCGAGCTCTTATGGTAGAGAGCAGTCTTGCTGAGTCTACACCAGCAGTGAGACCTACCACAGGGCGGCACATATGAGAGTATTCTGCAGCTTGCAGTCGATAGATGTCACAGGGGTCCAGGCCGACCAGACCATCAGGTGGATGACCTTGGGACACTGGCTTATAGGTGCAGGTCACACGGCACAGATCGAGATTTACGAGGAGTAGACAGTGTAACATATGTGGCGGGCAGGGCCACCTGGCTCGTGACTGCCCGACCCGCCATGCAGAGGAGCAGCAGACGGTTGAGGGACCACCCAGGCAAAGGCAGAGGGTCGACCGTGGTGGTCTGTAGGGAACAGGAGGACGAGGCATAGGAGCTGGCCGAGTAGCAGGTGCTGGGAGGCGCTTTGAGGCTTTACTGCCACCACCACCAGGAGGTCCACCCCGACCACAGGGAGATGGCGGGCAGAGGCAGGCTCAGCTTCAGGCAGCGGAGGCCTGTGACCACGCCGCACCAGAGATCATTCGAGGTACTATCTGTGTCTACTCCAACCTTGCTGCAATTCTTATAGACATAGGAGCGAGACATTTTTTCATTGTCGCTGACCTTGTTCGGAGCTAAGAGATTCCTATGGAGCCGTTGTCTCGATCCTTACGGCTAGAGACTCCTACATGAGCAGAATCTATTATTACGCACTGGTTCCAGCAGTGTGAGCTTACTCTAGGAGGTGAGAGCTTCAGCTGAGATCTTCTTGTAGCGGCGTTGAGGCCTTACGACGTCATCTTGGGAATGGATTGGTTATCTACAGTCTATGCTCAAATTGACTTTATTAGGCGCAAGGTGCGATGTTTTCGCACCGATGGGAGTAGGTTCACCTTCACCGGAGAGAAGGGAGCCTTTGCAGCGCAGGATGGACTAACACAGAGGAGAGGACAGCCAATCACTCATCAGTTTGCAAGCCTCATCATAGGAGTAGTTGACGTGCGGAGTCTGAGTTTTCATGTATTGCTGGATCAGTATGCGGACGTTTTTCCTGATGACATTCCATGACTACATCCTCGCAGTGAGGTAGGCTTTTATCTTGACCTTTACCTCGGGACAACCCTGATATCCACTCCAGCATATCGGATGGCTCCCGCTGAGCTTCGAGAGCTACAGGTAGTGTTGGAGGACTGGCAGGTCAAGGAATTCATCCGACCTAGTGTTTCACCCTAGGCTTCCCCGATATTGTTCGCCAAGAAGGCAGAAGGGAGCATGTGCCTGTGTGTCGATTACCGTCGCCTGAACCAGGTGACAGTAAGGAACAAGTATCCGCTACTGAGTATTGACGACCTCTTCGATCAGATCAAGGTAGCGCGGTGGTTCTCAAAGATAGACCTTAGGTCACGCTATCATCAGCTCAGAGTTCGGGACGATGACGTGCAGAAGATGGCCTTAAGATGTTGGTATGGCCACTATGAATTTTTGGTTATGCCTTTCGGTGTAACCAACTCTCCAGTAGTGTTCATGAGCCTAATGAATACTATCTTCTAGCCTTACCTCAATCAATTTGTCATGGTCTTCATCGATGACATTTTGATATACTCAACCACTTAGGAGGAGCACGCCTACCACTTGCGGGTTGTACTGGACACACTACGAGAGAACGAGCTTTATGGTAAGCTCTCGAACTATCAGTTCTGGATATGTGAGGTTCACTTCTTGGGACACGTCAGCTATGAGGTGGGAGTTGCGGTGGATCCTACGAAGATCGAGGCAGTGTTATCTTGGGAGCCACCCATGAGTGTGACGGAGGTGTGGAGTATCTTGGGTCTAGCTGGGTACTACCAGAGATTTGTTCCAGAATTCTCTAGAGTTATGGCACCGCTTTCAGCTTTGATGAAGAAGGGTAAACCCTTCGTGTGGTCAGATAGATGTCAGCAGAGCTTCCAGGAGAAGAGACAGTGATTTACCAGTGCACCCATCTTGAGGCTACCGGAGGAGGTAGTAGGGTCCGTAGTCTACTGCGATGCATCAGGGACCGGACTTGGGTGTGTCATGATGTAGGATCGGGCAGTGATCGCCTATGGATCACAACATTTGAGGCATCATGAGCAGAACTACACTACCCATGACCTGGAGTTAGCTGCAGTGGTCTTCGCTCTGAAGATGTGGCGACACTATCAGATGGGCAAGAACTTTATAGTCTATTATGACCACCAGAATATCAGGTACATCTTCTTGTAGAAGGACCTGAACCTGAGACAACAGTGATGTCTCGAGTTCCTCCAGGACTATGACTTTGAAATAGTCTATACTCCTGGAAAGGGGAACGCAGTAGCCGATGCTCTCAGTAGGAGGACGGGCATTCACTACTTGAAGAGGCGACAGAGCAGCTAGCTGCTTTGTAGATATACTTCGTGCATAGATATGGAGCAGCCTTTCTTCAGTCACTCACAGTCACTCCTACATTACTACAGCGGGTCAGAGAGGCACAGCGTGGGGACATTGACTGTGAGACGTGGTGTGCAAAAATATCTTTAGGACAGGCACCTAATAGATTCTCTGTGGGTGGAGACCATGTCGTCCTTTTCAGAGGACATACCATGGTACCGGCTCCATTATAATAGGAGGTGTTGGGAGTGATTCACACTTCCCCTTTAGCGGTACATCCAGGAGTGGCGAAGATATACCAGGATCTCAGACGATAGCACTGGTGGCCAGGTATGAAGAAGGCTGTAGTAGAGTTCATTTCTCGATGCCTCACCTGCCAGCAGGTGAAGGTGGAGCACCAGGTACCAGTAGGCTTGGTACATCCCTTGGAGGTCCCGGAGTGGAAGTGGGATGCTATATCAATGGATTTCGTGACTGTACTTCCATGTACTTCGAGAGGTCACTGCCACATTTGGGTGATTTTCGACCGACTTACCAAGTCGTCCCACTTCTTACCCATTAGAGAGTATGGCTTAGTGGAGATCTTGGGATTCCTTTACGTTCATGAGATCGTATGGCTTCATGGTATGCCATCCTCTATCGTCTCCGATTGAGATGCACACTTTACTTCCCGACTTTGGATGGGGTTGCAGGAGGCATTTGTGACGCAGCTATGTTTGAGCACCGCCTTTCACCCTCAGACGGATGGTCAGACAGAGAAGACCATTTGGACACTCGAGGACATGCTCCGTGCATGTGTCCTTGACTTTGGTCGCAGTTGAGAGGACCACCTACCATTGGTGGAGTTTGCGTACAACAATAGCTACCACTCCACCATCAGGATGGCACCATACGAGGCATTGTACGGCCGACCATGCAGATCACCTCTGTGCTAGACTAACCCTAGGGAGTCAACACTTGTGGGACTAGAGATGGTCCATTCCATGACAGAGAAGGTCTAGTTCTTCCAGGAGAGGATGAGGACGGCTCAGAGTAGGCAAAAGTCTTATGCTGACAGATGGCGGAGAGCACTGGAGTTCGAGGATGGCGACCAGGTTTTCTTGCGGGTCTCACCTCGATGTGGATTATGAAGATTTTTATGGGGCGATAAGTTATCTCCGAGCTTCATAGGACCATTCCAGGTTCTCATTAGGATAGGTGAGGTGGCTTATCTCCTAGATCTACCACCTCAGTTGCACCAGGTGCACGATGTCTTCCACGTATCTCATCTAAGGAGATACGTGCATGACCTGATGCATATCATCGACCATGGGGAGCTGAACATTGATGATGGGGTGACTTTTGTGGAGGTCCCAGAGGATATTGAGGATCGATAGGAGTGGGTCCTATGTGGGTGTTCGATTCCTCTAGTGCGCATTATATGGTAGCACGTGAACCTCCAGAAGAGCACTTAGGAGCGGGAGGCTCAGATGCGTGCTCTGTACCCTCATTTGTTCCCCTAGTTTGGGATGTATCTTTACGAGGACATAAATCCCGGAGGTGGGATTAATGTATATACCTGTAAATTTCAAAGAATTTTTTTTTCTTAATTTCATTAGGATTTTATGAGTATGCAGTTTTTGACCGTACATGATTCCGAGGCCCGGTGTGCCCGGAATCAATTTCTGAAGTTTAGCTCGGGTTTGTTCAGTGAACGAGCGAGCGGGTTTTTCTAAATTTTGAACTGGTGCTCGGAATCAAAATCTGAGGACACCGATGAAATAGCAGTGCTGATTATTGCTTAGGAACACCTTTTCCGATGGCGCATTTTCTCGGGAGGAGTTGTTAAAAAATCAGATGAATAAAAATATAATTTTATAACAATTATATTTTCATTACACTATAGATGGTTTAAGTGTTATGGGAAAGGAAGATGTGAGGAAGCTGGGGTGGGGCCCACACGAGCCCCCACCTCTTTAAATTTCCTAACACCCCATTAAACCCCCTAGCTTAAATGTGTAACTCATCCTCTCCCCCTCTTAGTTGAAAGTCAACTCTCTTATTAAATTATTTGATTAAGTTATTCAATATATTTACCTAAGAGTTGAATTTTTGAATTCATGGCTTGGGATTAATAAAATAAGGGTAAAGATTATTTTATTTGGGGGATTTGTTGTTTGAGAATAATTGGGGGGAAAATACACCAGCCTTTGGAATCTTTATCTTCTTTATTGGAGAACGCGAGGAACGCTAAGACTTCGACGAAGAATGTCGTCGTGACAAGGAGAGATCGACGTGCCGTCTCATCTCCTCTCCGTAGCCGGTGTGCGATTCTTTCCCTGAAGACCGACGATGCGCCTTCCTTCGTTCTTCTTCTCATGTCAAAAGTAGGGAGATTCCGATCTTCCACGAACGTTCTCCATCAACATATATGTACCTTCACCCCACGACACCATTTCCGAGACAATCTTCTTTCAAAAACTACTTCAAGGTAGGGGTCTTAATTTCAAATTTAATGAATTAAATTTGTGATTTGCTTTGTCAAAATTGTTTTATGTTATTTGGGACTCCTCTTATAATTTTAACGGGAGGAGGTCGGACTGCACGAACACGGCCGATCCTCCTCCACCTTTGTTGATGTTCACCGTTGTGGTTTGGGATGAAAGTGGCATGATGCAAGGGCACCACACGAGAACGAGGAGTATCACTGTGGCGAAGGAGCGTGGTGTCGTCGTGCCGCACCGTTGAGGCCGAAAGAGGCCGCGGCCGGAGCGGGGCTGCGGTGGAGGGGCGTGGCGCTGTCGCGCCATAATGGTGAAGCATGGAGGGCGACGGCCGGGGCGGGCCGCGGTAGGGGCGGGCTGCGGTGGAGGGGCGCGGCACCGCCACACCGTGACCTTTGGTCGTGGCCGAGCAGGGGAGGGCGACCATAACCGCCGGCCGCCGGCGCTCTGAAGGTGGGACCAACCGGTCCCGCGCGGTGCAACCGGCCGACCTTAACGGCCGGCCCGATCTGAAAAAATAGGGGGATTGAACCCCCGGTCACAGCAGGGTGGAACCTCGGGTCTGCCATTTCGAAGCAAGGGGGGCAGCGCACCTTCCCGCATCCTCTCATCGCACGGGCGCCCAGGCCGAACCAGCCACACCGGTCCAGATCGCTCGCGCAGGGCCGGACTCCAGCGCCAGGCCGGGCCGCACCGGTTGGGCCAAGATGCACCAGATGGTCCGGACTGTGCCTAACTAGGCCGGACCCGGACCTGGGACAGGTCGACCCAGTTCGGGCCGATCCAGCGGTTATTGGGTCAGGTCGGACCGGGATCCCCCAGATTCCGGACAGATCTGTTCAAACTCCCATAACATGGGCTACGGACCTCCAATTGAACCACCGTCAGTTGTGATGCATTCCTTGGATCGAGAAGATCGTTTCGGTATATTACAATTATGGTTTTGAAGAACTTTTGTTATGGATGGGTTGGTTCGAACACGAAACCAACCGGGCCTTCAGAGCGGAAACGCTTATAACTTGAGCTCCGGACGTCCGATTGATGTGTCGTCGACTTTGTTGTTTTCCTCTTAGTGAGGTGGACCTTTTGTTTTACTCCGCTCGAGATTTGGATGCATTTTGAGTGTGGTCGGGTTGGTTTTGTCTTAAATACCAACCAGGCCCCTGGAACAAAAAGGCCAATAACTCTCAGACCGGGCGTCCGATTGACGCACCCTCTGTCACGTTGAGTTCCTTTTGTCGAGACGGACCTTTGGGGTAAATCAACTCCAGACTACATGTTACATGATTTATCAACCCCCTTGGATCATGGAGAGGACCTTCCTAGAATCGAGCATGCTGTGTGTGGGAACCCTAGTGATGGATGCGAGTGCGACGACGATGAGAACTGTACTGAAATCCTCCGTGGGTTCGGCAGCGACGATGACCGTACTGGAATCTTCAGTGGGTTCGATGGTAATGACTACTGATCTTGTATCCTTTCTGGGTCTGGAAGTACGTGACTACTGTTCTTATATCCTACGTGGGTCCGGCAGTATTTGACTCTGTACTTGTATCCTACGTGGGTCCGGCAGAGTAGCTGGTCTTGTATCCTTCGTGGGTCCGACAGCTTTGTTGGTCTTGTATCCTACGTGGGTCCGACAGCTTAGATAAATCAGTGGCTATATCTGATCGTCTCTATCGTCTTACGAAGAAGTATACCTGTGTTAGTTGAGTCTTGACATTCAATCATTATCTTCGATATGATTGTTTTGCTATCCTGTATGGATTGGGTTGTGTTATCCTGTGTGGATTGGATTGTGCTATCATGTGTGGACTATATCGAACTTGGGCTCGGATGTTGAAGCCGAAATGGAATTGATGACTTAGGTATATGTATAGGCATATACCTAAGTAGAGTTGGTTGTTACTTCGTGATTGTATCTTTCCTTTGTGAATTATCCTTTGTGGATTCTGGGAGACCTTTGCGGGTCTCAGGGTCCCAACTGAGTAGTGTATACTCACCCCTGCACGGGCTATGCCTGTACTACATTGTGTTGGATGTAGACAATGGACAACACTGATCATGGTTGAGGCTTTTGGAGAAAGTTGGTACCTGGAGGTAGACCACTGGGCGGGACGTACACAGAGTGGACGGCTGGACCCGAGGAGCTGAGGAGGCTATATGTACCCACCCTTCAGGTGGGATTTCCAATGGATGGCTCGACATTGCTTCTCTACTTTTCAGTTGTTGTAATTTCTTTTCAGTTGTACTTTACTTTCAGTTGGGTTTGTATTCTGACCCATTTACATTCTAGAACATACAGTTGTACCCAGTTTACTTAGTGTTAGCTTCATCTTGCTTACTCTGTGGTGTTTTTTTACTTTATTAAGGAAATGCCTTCTCTTTTTATTGAGATTTATGCCTTTGGTGATTTTCACCAGCCCCTGGCCTATGGATGGCGGGCTTGGGTTAGTCACAGTACGGGCCCCAAGGACGCGTCATGACAGTCCCATAGAACATTGAAAATTAAAACCACAATCCAAATATACTAAAATAAATGTTTAAATACCATAATGATAAATGTATTCATGATATAAAATATAATAGGGGCATTGTATACACCACACCCAAAAAATCTGTGGTTAACATAGCTTATATCTCACGAAAATTAAAAGTGAGACGAAATTTCAATATCTTTGGTCTGATACACTTTGTACATGTGTGATGGACTATTATAATGTTTATAAACATATTATTAACCTATATAAGAATAATAATATTTATGAAATCATATATTATTCTTTTAAAGCTTTATATTAGTCTTTTATTAACAATTCCATGTTAAAGTAATGTTTTTGGTAAAAATCGCTTTGTTTATCGTATGTGTTATGACTTGTTAATCCTCATCATGTTACCTAGACCAGGAAATATTTACTCCCACAATGTAAACAATGACTTATATATCATATACATTCTCAATATAAATATATATATAATATATAGATAAATTAAATGGATCACAGAGTTCATGGAGATGGTAGGTCATACGTACGCATGACTGATACTTATATTTTCTTATCGTATTAAATGGAAGCAATAAATGAATATATATATATATATATTATTCTATTAGAATTATTAATTCATACCATTAATACTTATTCATTATTTATATTTTATAATCATTATTGAATGGTTAATAGGGAGAATGAATCTCATCCCATCATGGATACGACATGTCGTACATACACACGAGCAACAATATCATTCTCTTAATTGTTAAATGGTATAGAATTGGATTGAATGTTAATTTCAATGATTAATAATGATATAATATTAATTATTTATATCAATTATATTCATCATTATTTCCATTTAAATGAACTAGTAATTAGAAGAAAACTCTACCATAACGTGGAGACGGTAAGTCGTACGCATGAATGCATGCATGGTGATATTTTTTTCCATAGGATGGGTAAAAGGAAGAATCTAGTTGTCCATTAATCTAAAAAAATTAAGGAATATATTATGTTCTAGAATTATTACTTTATTATGGTATCAACTTAGGAAAATGATGAAGGGGAAGAAAATAACTTCAATAGATTTGGTAAAACAGTTACATTATCTTTGAGGATTTCTTTTTTATTTAAAAAAACTCATTAGATTGGATGTATACTGAAATTATAAGCTATAGGATGAAGTAAGTGAATTTGGGAGGATAAATGGGAAATGTTTGGCCTGATTTTATTCCTTTAATGGTGTATATAAAATATATGGATAGAATCTATTTTATAATAGTGTTGAGGGGCACTTTAGGAAACTCCAAAACTATTTATTTATTAAAAATTTAATTTTCTATTTCAAATTTCTCCAATGTAATTTATTTATAAGATAAGAGGAATATGGGTCAATGTACCCTCAAAAAACCAATTTTATAAATGTTTATGAAAAAACTAACATTATATTTTTGATTTAACCATTAGTTATACAATTTATCTTTTACCATGACAACTTTTCTTTTAATACTATATAGTTAAATTAGTTACAATAAAATTCCGAACGAACCCCAATTGGATTTTTTAGACATATTTAACTTAATATTAATTATTTTTATGAATTATATAATTGTATGAATTTTATATAATTTTATATAATTTTATTTATTTTTAAATGACATTTATTCCATTTTTACTCAATTAATTATTTGACTTTTAGAAACATAAAAAAAACATGTTTCTTTAGAAAAACGCTACCTTATCTCATACCAAACATGTCATTATCATCCAAAAAATTCATTTATGAAATAAAATTTTTCATATAATTTGTTTTGAAATTGGTGACTTGATTTGGTCACCTAATTCATGCCCCAAATAAATTTATTACAAGAAGAAAAAAGTGACAATCAAAGCATGAGGTGTAGAGAGTTTATACAAACACGATATTGAGTGGGGTACAAGTTGATGTTTTCAACGGAAGAATTCCAAATTCATGACATGCATAAAACATGTACAAAACATTACTTCAACAAAATATATTCTCCAGAAAGGATAGTCGCTAACCATTGGGGGAACCACAAGCCAAAATGTAACTAACACCTAGACCTTGTAGAAAATTTGATTCCTAACAAAGTGAGTCTCAAGAAATTTCTACAGACTCAAAGAATAGATAGTCACATATAGATGAAACCTCTATCCATGATTTCACATTATCCAATGGTCAACAGTGAAACATAAATTGAACAGTCTAAAAATCTATTGCTCATCCAAGAAAGCCTAATAAAAAAACAGCTAGAACCAATATTAATAAATTTTTGATATATAGGTAATCAAAAAAAGTAAAATCAAAGTCCCATATTGTATAGTGTCAGGAAAAATAATCAATGAAAAGTTAGGATTTGGATATTAACTGAGAAGTGATCCATGAAGCAGGCTCAAGTAGGAACAGGAACAGAAACTCAGGATCCACTAAACTGTCATTATACTTCTGAAAACTGATAATGTCTTGTCAATATATGTAAGTAAATATTTTATCCCCAAGATCCTCCTCACAATTTTTAAGAAGTATGTAGTTGAAACAGACACCTCATTTATAAGGATACATTACTTAGGTGAAGAAACTTAGAGAGACAATAAAATCCAGAAAAAAAGACTCAATGGACCGAGGCCGAAAACATAAAGCCTTATACACGACCAAACCCAAGTGTTAGGTTGCCAAGAAAAATAAATGATGTTTTATTTTCCAGATTATATCAAAAATAAATCATAATAAAAGAGTATTTGAAATTTTATAATAATATAATATTATTGTTATACAATTAATTACATGATTTACCCTATACCATGGTAAATAATAAAAATTTACAAAAGTTACTATTAAATAAAATATGCAAGTTAATCATATTAGATAAAAAAATTATATTAATTACAATAATGTATGTTTGCTTTTAAAAATTTAATTCATTAAAGTGGTTAAATTAGGTTTAATGTTAATCCCGTAAATATTGCTAGAATACAGGAAAAAGAGGTATTCAAATGTTCACTAATTTTTTATACCTATTTCTATTATAAGAATAATTCCAATTACCTTCATAGGATTAATATGTGTTTTATATTTATATTGTGATTTTAAAATAATAAATTAAATTAAAATATTAGTTTTTAACTATATTGTAGTATTTTTCAATTTTCATTAAAAATTGAAATGTTTCAGAAAAATATCAAAAAAATCACCCTAAGATAATTTTTATATACCAAATACAGGAATTAATTTAATTTTAAAAAATAATTTTTCTATATTTCATAATGCGGTTAATAATAATCATAATTTTTTTAAATAGATAGTTGTATATGTCATGGTGCACTCGAACTTGATGTTGCGTGAAATGAAAGCTGTTATTGAAAATGAATTCATTTAAGAAAATATATAATATAAAATAATGTTCTGTTACATTCTTTCCTCTTTCAAAAAATTTCATCCTCTCAATTTGACATTCCACTTCTAAAAAATAGGTTGATACTTGAAAATTATTCTTTGGAAAACCCACAAAAAAATTATGGTTAATAAAATATATTCTTAATAAGATGGAAAAAGAAATGTTAATTTTAACACCAAATTAGGTTTTCAAATTGGAGAAAATTATTTAAATGTTGATATAAATACATAGAGAAAAAACATTAACATTTATAAGGATTTATTGATGTTATCAGTAACAACCAAATAAAAAATCAATAAAAAATTTAGGGCCACAAAGACATAAATCTATGATGATATAAAATAACATTTGTTCAACATAAAATAATGTATTATGATAACCCATTTTTTAGATAATTTTTCATAGATTTGAGGGATTATTTTTCTAAATATATAAAAACATGAGAAAAGATTATATATTTCATTCTATGTCTCAATGTTATCCTTTTGTTTTTCATCGATATATTTTCACTTCTTCCATTACACCTGGAAATGAATGTTCAAAATTAATTTTTCAAGTCTGAAGTAATTTTGATAAATCATAATGTCTACATGTATTTCACTCATCCATTAAATTATTACTAAACAAATGATGAGCCTAACGTATCCAATAAATCATAGTTTAACATTAAACAATAATATCAAATGTTCACCTTACTCCATTACAACCATAATAAATTTCCAAAATACATCTATCCAAATTTACAGTACAAAAAAGTCTATAAATTTACAAAAATTAATCTTAACATTAGATTCCCCCAACAACATAATGTGTCTCTTATTGTTAGATACCAAATATTTTATTTCCATTAATTCTTTAATGAGAATTCCTATGATTAAACATCCATAAAGAAAAAGTACTGAAATAAAATCCTTATATATCTCATTATTCTCATTATAATTATTTCATTACATAATTATTGAATCCAATAACACAAATACATTAATTATTACACTTCTTCTATAGTATTAGAATAATATTGACCTTGATCCCTTTTCTTTTTTTGATTTATATTTCCTTGATACTTGGGGAATTCATTTTCATATTTCCCCATATAATTACATTAGAAACATTAAATATTGAAAATTCATTCATTTCTTTTCAATCTTGATCATATTGACCATTTCCCAAAGATTTAAAGAAACTCCATTTATTTTAAGAAGGAAACTTGGTGTTTCCTTCCAAAATTATAACATGTCGGAAAATCCTTCTTTCCATTATTTCCATTATCTTTTTCTTTATCCACCATTATATTCTTATCTTTCATTCTATTAAAGTAACAAGGAAAAGAAAATAATTTCTCTGTCTTGATAGAAAATGAGTCTATATCATCTTATGATGATAATTCTTGGGATTCTATTTTACTTTAAAATATTGTCTTAATACCATAAACCATACTATCATTCTTACTCATTAGATCACGTGTATCGATGAGGTTCACATCCATTCTAATAGGTGGAATTTATAAATGAATAGGTACACTAGCGTAGATAATATTATACTGTATAATCTAGAAACATGAAAAACACCTAACATAAAATGAAAAATTATGTCTATCTAATCTCATAATAATAAACATGGTTTCATTGCAAACATATTTACTCATAAATCATTTATAACAATTTACTATTAAAATGAGAATTATATTAAGAATATCACTTCATAGTATTAAACGATGATCAAAATAAGGCTTTTTGTCATGTAATACGTTACCCTGAGTCAAGGCTAGAACAATTTGTCAATGTTATAAATCCATGGTATATCTGTTCCAGAACTACCTCTACATTTAGTATCCAAACCAAGATGTATTTTTTATGAATAAACATATAATCTATACCTTAAAAAATTATGGGACGTACATATATTATTAACGTCAATTTCTATCTTAGTGTTAGGATCCCAGATATGTTTTTTCTAAAAATAATTTCCACGGTTGTTCCAAATCTTCCTTTGATGCTTACTATTACACCCTGACTAAAAATCATGTAGCTGCTACCTTATTCTAATACAATGGAATTATTACAAGGAATAATTTCATGAAAGACATGTCATTTTAAAAGTATTGGAAAATAAATTACATAAAACAATCTAACATTACAATTCTAAACGTATTATGCAACATAGAAAATTCTTTGTTAAATCTAATATTCCCCAAGATTTACTCTATATATCAATCATAATAAACATGTTGGCATCTAGGGAAAATTAAATATAATAAAGGGGTGATGCTGGATGATTAGGAAGGGTAAACAATACCATAAAATATTTGTAAAATAACAATAAACAATTAATGTTAGTGTAAAACTTAAAACAAATCATTTTAAACATAAAAAAGAACAAAATATGTCAAAAATAAATCAAATAATTCCATTTAAACATTCACATAGATATTCTACTAGTCGAATAAACATAGGTAATATAAATAAATAATATCATAATGATGGAATGCATAATTTTAGACAACATAACCACACTGTCAATGCCTCTTACCAGGACAATACATTAATAAGTAAAAAAAGAAACTACATTGTCTCATTTGAGATATCGATGCATTGATGAGATATATTGGGGTCCGGCTATCACTTACTATGTGAAATAAATTCCTCTTATGAAAGAGGTAAAACATAACCAAGAGAAACATACATATTAAAGCTATGATATGAAATATAATTAATATAACCATAAACAAAGAACGATATCAAAATATAACATCCACAGTCAAACATATCATAAAGACTTTAATATAATTTGATATATTTCGTCATAAAAAATTGATCTCAATTAAGCATAAAATAAAATAAATGATTTTGACATAGATGAAAGAAATCCAATAAAATCATTAAAACTATTTCAGAGAAATATTCATTTCTTACTTTTAAAATAATAACATTCCACTCAATTTTAAACGAAATTATTTCTTTTGAAAATAACAATTTGTGATTGTAATGCATTCATTAAAAAGTTAATGTGTCATGATGGTGAAAAAAGCATCCCATGTATCATAATTGAAAAAACACAATCATTTCGTAAAAAATTTCCATAATGTACCACATTTCAAAAATGATGTAAACACATTATTTCAAAAATGTATAAGGATGGTAATTATGTCCTATAAATTCTAATGGAAAAGCTATCCCAGATAATAAAGATATTGCGGAATTAATTCTTACATAAAACCATAAAATATTTATTTAAAAAAAGAAATTGAATGAACTTATAAAAATAAATAAACATTCCTGTATAATACTTTTATATACATCAAAATAGTTATGTAAAATAATATCATGAAATATTGAAATGATGGAAAGACTAATTATTTAAAATTTTAATGCGTCCCACACCACATTGATCAATTAAACTGTAATCCCAACACCATAAAATGTATTTTTAAATACCATAAATATAAATATATTTATGATATGAAACATAATTTTTGAAGTACAGACACGCACAGAATGAATAGGTGGTAAACATGGCTAATATCCCATGAAAATTAATGGTGAGATATAATTACCTTACCCGAGGTCACATACTCTTTATACATGTCCAAAACTCAAGAATAATGTTTTTAAATATATTAATAACTTATAAAAAATCATAATAATTCTATTGATATAATATAGGATTTTTAGGTCTTTATATTACTTTTTTATTAACAATTCCATGTAAAGTAAATGTTTCTGGTAATAATCGCTTTATTTATCATACATGTTTTGACTTTTTATTCTTCATCATATTAATAGATAAGGATTTAAATACTTAAATAATATAATACATGATTTATATATCATATAATTTCAATAAATAGATATATATAATAGATATATAAATTAAATGGAACACATTATTCCTAGAGATGGTAGGTCGTATGTACACATGAACATTGTTTCTGTTTTCTTATCGTATTGAATAGAAGAAATTAAATAATATATATATTATAGTAGAATTATTAGGTTATATTTATATCAATTATTAATTATATATATTTTTATAGTCATTCCTGGATGGTTAACATGGAAAATGAATCTCATCGCAGTGTGGAGATGATAGGTCATACATACATACAAACAAGTGTCAATATTATTTACTTACTGCTTATGTGTATGTAATTGGATAGTATATTAATTACACAGAATCATTATCATGTCGTATTAATTTTTTTTATCAATTTTATATATCATTATATTCATTTAAATTATTTAGTGATGAAAACAAAATTACACAACCGTGTGGAGATGGTAAGTTGTACGTACGCACCCATGATGATATTGTTTTTTTTATAATGGGTAAAAGGGGGAATAAGGTTGTACCATAATCATTAAAAATTATAATTATATATTATATTTTGGGGTTATTAATTTAGTATGTAATCAACTTAGAAATAGGTAGTATAAGAAGAAAGTAACATTGAAAGAGTTTCTAAAACAATTACCTTTTCTTTGTGTGTCTCCATTTGATTTTCACAAAATGACTCCTTATATTGGATCTATTCCAAAAGTATATCCCCTAGGTTGAACTAAGGGAATTTGGATGGATTAATAGGTATTTTATGTATGAAATAAATGGATTTATAGGTGTTAAAAAAGATAAGGATATGTTCTCTTTTATAAGAGATGGGATTGTAACATTAGGAAACTCCAAAACATTTAATTTAGTATAAATTGATTTTTTATTTTAAATAGCTTTAAACAGATATATTTCAAGGAATATATGAATATGGTTTAAACCCCCCCCCCCCCCAAATTGTAATTTTAGACTTTTTTAGTTCATAAAATTAACCACATCATTTGTCTTTAACCTCAAGTAAAATAATTTAACGTTTTCCATGACAACATGTGTTTTTACACTATAGGGTCAATATATTGACAACAAAATAAAATAAATAATACAAATTAGATCATTTGTAACAACTTTAACATTATCATAGTTTTTTTGTCATATTATACATTTTTATAAATATTTATATCATTAATAAAATGTTATTTTTTTGAATTATCGTTTATGTACATTTTGACATAATTTATTATTTTACTTTTTGAAAAATCATAAAAACTTTATTAATTAAAAAAATAACTTTATCTCATCTCTATCATGTCATGGTAGTCCAAAAAATTCATGGATGGAATAAAATATTTCAAATGATATTTATTTTAATATTATAAATATCATTTATTTGATTCTTCGATTAATAAATCAATTAATATATCATAATTATGTACAAATTTAATTTAATTATATTTTTTATAAAATTATAAATAAATTACCATGATTTAGATATACTTTTATTTTTCTAAATACTATTATAGTCGACCATATCACTTATATAACCTCAAATTAAAAATTATATATTTTTTTAAATTTGAAAAATGTTATTTTTAACTATTCTATAAAGAAAATATAATAAATTCCCTAATCTTTCACAATTAGCTTAAAAGTATCATATTATTGACTGGAGGTTGATTTTTTTTCGAAAACAGAATTAATAAATTAAATTAGGACATGTTTTAGAGAATTTCATAATAATATTATATTACTTTTATGTTTAATTTCCTAGTTTACCTTTAATCGGTGTGAATAAATAGAAATTTACTAAAGTTAATAGTCACCAAGAAATTAATTTGATCCCTCTAGGTCAATAATATCATACTTATTATAATTTTTTAAAACTATTTTTTTAAAATACATTCACAGAAGTGGTAAAAATTGTGTTCAATTCTAACCCCGCAAATGTGGCTAGAAGACGTTCAAAAGTTCAATAATATTTAAATATAATTATATTATAATATGGTTTAAAATTATCTAATATGGATTAATATATATATTATTTACATTAAAATAAATTTAATGTATAATTATTATTTTTATGAAAATGTTAGTTTTTTACTACAATGTAATATTTTTCTCTATTCATTAAAAACTGAAACCATTAATAAAAAAACCAAAAATCACCATATGAAAATTTTGATATTAAAAAATAAAAAATGAATTATATTTTGAAAAAAATTACAAATTTCATAATGTGGTTAATAATATTCATAACTGATTTTAAAATTTCTAGTTTAATATGCCATGGTGCACTCGAACTCTATGTTTCATTCAATGTAATCTTTTAAAGAAAATGAATTTTTTTATGAGGATATGTACTAAAAAATCATGGGATGTTATGGGATACACATAGTGACATACTTATGATTTCAGAAAACCCTATCCACTACAGCCACGGAGCTATATGTCATTTTGTTTATCATGTTACACAGTGTGTAGTTTGGATTTTTCATGGATTTAAATATCCATGATATACAATTTTATTGTGGCCATTCTATAATAGATCCCTCCACATTTCCTCCCAATATGAGTATATTTCCCTCAGATCTATTGCTTCAACCCTAATTTTTCTGTAAATCAGCTACACCATTCAACATAAGTTCTTTCATATGCACTGCATGCCCCAAAATAAAAAATCATTAATGATTTGATCTCTATTTTTCAAAATAATCTACCATTCCTTAAAAAACATATCAATCCTTGTTTAATATATCAATGCCTTATCTGATGATTCTTTGGGATTCTATGGATATGATTGGGCTCGGTACCGACTGACAATGTTAGATCGGGTCGCGGGGTCCAATAGTGAGGAATAAAAAAACAATTGAGGTGAAAAGTAATAAGAACAATTTAATTTGGATCATTCTAAAGAATTAATTGAAAATGACCATGAACTGGGATATTTGAGGTTATATAAAATTGAAATAATCAAATTTAAGCAATAAATGAGTGCAAGCAGAGGCTACAATTGAACTAAATCCAATAAAGGGGCCAATCGACTCCATCAATTAAATAAAAAAGGGTGTAAAACAAAAAATAATGAGGCCTACCTAGATATAGGATCATTTAATTTTTTAGAATCCACTCGACAATGATTTACGAATGTGTTTGAATTTTTTGTGCTCTGATCTGCTCTGATATGATGTTTCATCATCTTCATATTTGATTCATTAATAGAAGGAGAAAAAAGAAGATCTTATAAGATACGAGGATTATGAGGATAACCGTGGGAATATATACAAGGATTTATTCTCATATAATTTCTATGATTGTTAAAATGAATGAATGAATGAATTAATTAATTAATTAATTAATTAATTAATTAATCCACTAAACATACCACCAAATACTAAGGTATTTAAACATCCTGCAACGACCTATTTTAGGTCTCACCTTGGGTAAGAAACATGTTTGAGACTCAACAATGATTTTTGATTTTTGATCTAACCACCTATTTAAGAGATATTCATATTAGTAAATAAATTGTGTGGTCATAATTGAAAATGATTTTATTATTTTCATAATATTATGTATAGGAAATTCGGGCCTCGAAATCACACGATGTTTCAACAGCTAGATATATAAATATATATAGAATTGTTTCAATGTATTAATGGAAAAAAAGGATCCCTAAATTATAAAATAATTCAATACTTTCATCCCCAAAAAGGAAAACTAAACAAACAACTTGGGATTATGAGCATACATTTGGCTTTGCCAATCCTAGGAACTCTCTATCACATTCATGTGCTTCCATAACATGTTAACAAAGGTGATAGTCAATCCATGATGGGACCTCTCCTATTGATAATTGATCACCACTAGGTTCTCTATAAAGGTGGATCCATCTTTGATGACCATCTCACCTCAGTTGATAATTTTATATTGGTATTGTAAGTATCACCTAAACTGTGACATGTGGAAGACATCGTGCTCCCTCTCTAACTATGGGGGTAGGGAGAGACTATAGCAACCTCGAAACCCCTATACCCAATCTCAAATGTCCCTATGAGTGTTGTGGATCCCATGAAACCCTGATGAAACCTCTGTAATCCTCATTATATAGAGAATATATAGGAAATTTGTCTTCCTTGCTCAAACTCCATGGTCCAACAATGATGATCTACATATGATTTTTTCCTACTCTGGGATTCTCTCATATGATCACGATTGACCTAAAAATTCCCCATAATCACCTAAACAGTGTCAAGTCCCACAACAGATGTCTCATAAATCTCTATCAATCACCCAGTTGACATTCAAGGTCTCTTTTATATGGGAAAAAATGTGGAACGTAGATGGTAGAGTGGTAGATATTTTTTAATAAAAACTAAGTCATGATAATATCTTCCCTTGAGCTCTGAATAAATTCTAATATAAGAGCTCTCAGTATATACTCTAAAAAATGGATACTGCACTTGGTCTTCACATTGGCCTATAGATGAATGGATTTAATCATCCTCATTTGGTTTCCAAGTTTCTCATCTAGGCCCTTCCACAATTGTGATGTATACCACATGGTATTATAAGAGACAATCATTGAGGTCAGCCCATGAATGCGAATAATTTTATGTACATAAAAATGACCGCATAACCTAACAGTCTCTACCCTCGGTAGAAAGGAAGTGTTATGAATTTTCTAGTCAGTCAACTATTACCTGGATGGTGTCATGTGCCTTCACTCTATGGGGATGCAATTTAAAAAATTATAGGTATATTCCATCCCACTTCCACTAAGGGATCTCAAAGGGCTATAACAAAACTTCCAGAACATGGTGTAAAGAATTAACTATCTGACAGGTGAGGAATTAAGAGATAAAATTATTTATTTTTCATCTCATGAAGGGATAAAAAACTTCCATTGAAGATCCATATACATCATCCCCACACCATGATGTATTATTAGGGGAGATGTGTTAAACTCTTACATTACCTCGTCCCTTATTGTGACTGCGACCAGATTTCATCATTGTAAATGGATGACATGATTCCCACCAATATAATATCTATCTAGTGAATCCCCCGTGGGTACCTAGTTATATATTTAATCAAATATGGGGTCTCCAATATTGTATTCTTTCACACTCCCTAGAAGTGGTGGAGTCATCACCATCAATTGTAGAAAATTTATACCCTCTTGCCCTACTAGGGTCAACTATAGAGAGCACAACTGCCTTGAAGCCTCCTGCACCACAAAGCATGGAGAATCATACTAATGGGTTATTCTATGAAATTTTCCTTCCCTATTGTATAGAAAATATTGTAGACATATTCCTACAAAAAATCCATCCTATGTCATTGCATCAGGTTCTAGAATATCTTCCTGAAGACATACATTAGAAACTAAGGGTTTATGTAAACCAAAAAGTACACTCCCTGAATGGATAACCACCACATCATTAGGGGAATACTAAATCTTACAGCTCTAGGTCATGTGTTCTAGTTTTCCTCAAATTCCTTGACTTATATGTGATATCTTCATATCCCTTCATCAACATGAAACTGAGTCTAGGTCATGAGGAATAAAAATACACTACGTACGCCACATCCTCTTTGTTATTCTCAACGTAGGAGTACTTATCAGCATCATCATCATCTCCACAAAGGCCCTATAGCACTTCTCACACTAGGTAAACAACTACCATTTCATCACCAAGGAATTCAAAGGGGATACAATTCGATATAAGTCTTCCATTAAACTCATGTAGTACCCATCCAAAACAATAAATATCCACCCATCATACTCACTCTTTGGTGTCTCCCAAGTCATCACTGTATTGATATTCTCTAGGTCGATAGCTAAACCATGTTCATAAATGAAATGAACTAGAATGTAAACCCCATGAATCCAAAACTACCACTTCATGTGCATCCCATAAACCTAGTTCTCTCAAATAAAATTAGGAACCACCATCATGTTCTCAACTTTCTCCAACTATTATGTAGATTAGATGTGTATTTCATTGTTTAATACAACCAAAAACTATTCAATGTAATAATGGAAGATCCAATTCATCATTTATATTAAAACGAATGGGGAATTCATCACACCAATGGGAATCAAAAGGAAATCATAGTGGTTTTTGTGACATAAGCATTGTATATTTGGGATATTAATCTTATAAACAATGTAATGGTGGTAGACGGTCTAAATATTGATCATAGAGAACCATCTTGATCCTTATAACTAACTAAAAAGTTCATCAATACTTAAAAAGTAGTGATTGGTTTTTATTTTTGAATGGTTTGAGAAATGAAAATCCATGAAAATCCACAAGCTCTCATCTATCCTTTTCTTTAAAAACACCAGCACATCACATGGGAACAAATTGGGTCTGATAAATCTTCTCGTGGATGTCCTCCAACTACAACAATGGATCTTGGATCTCAGTTAGGTCTATCTAATAATTCAAAGAATATATATTAGCGGTATCATGAAGTAAGCTAACACAAAACTACATCTCACGCCTTCTAGGTAGTCCTATAATTTCCTCATAAAATGAATCAATATAATCACCCACAACTGAAAGAATATAGTTTCTTGAAGAGCCTAATGCACCAAAAGATATAATTTATAAATTATGGATGATGTGCTTCAGCCTTATATTCGTATAACCCACTCATCCCACCATGTGATCACTCTCCCCCATAAAGGATAATTACATCCCTTCCTTGCGAAGGAATATGACTCATCTACGTTGAAAAATAATTTGTGATCTAACCATTGAAAAGAAATCCACAAAAAGGATGAAATCATTGGGTTCCATTTTTATAACCAAAAGGTTCCACATTAACAACTCCCCATAAAGTGACATCTCACACTGTTTGAAGATAAAAGATACAGAAGATTCATTCACTATAGGAACCTCAAATCAATTCTTCTAGGAGAGAACCTCAACTGATAGATCCATCCCTCGCTACTGAATTATAGGGATGATGGAATGATTGGACCATTAGTACTCATACATAATTAAGATTAGAAAAAACAAATATTTAACCTCTGATTATCTCTTGTACTAAGTTGTAATAATATTACATAGCCTCTAGCTCTCTATGACCCCAACGACTAGCTCCCAAGGCCTAACGTGAGCCACCTAGTGGTCTTGGTGGATGGATATCATATAATTTACTATAGATTATAGCTCATACTAATACTATTATATATTAGCATCCCTAAGGACCACGCTATCATCGCTTGTGAGATCACTAATCACAACACTACCTTTATGTGGAGTTCCTTCAGGTACCTGCTTGTGCTCTTCATCATGTACGGTCAGGAAGCCCTGTATTATGTGACCTATCCCTTCATAATTATAGAACTAAATATCTATGTAATAACAAGGTGCTCTATGTTATACCTAAACCACATGACCACATGTCTAAGTATGGTCGTGAAAGATCCTCTCACACTGAGATCCCGCGGACTGACAACTTATATAATTTATAGATGATTAAGATTTATGATGCCCACTTCCAAATCTAGTTGTATCACATCCCTATGATGGAATGATCTACTTCACTAGTGCTCTCTCCAGCTCCCCGACAGAGATGGGGATGCACTAGGGAACCACGTTGCTCAAATATATCTACATAGTCCCTGATAAAAATTCAATTCTTAGAAGTAGCCATCATATATCATGTCAAGGAAGTACTGTGTAATGTATGTGAACTACGATGTTTACTCTTCCACGAGTTCCCTCTCTGTTGCATCTCTAGAATCTCTAGAATCTAAACCTGTCACAAACAGGATGGGTATAACTTCTCAAAAAATAGTTTTGGAATGTCACACCATGATAGTGCCGACTCATCATGCATCTATGTAACAAGTCTCCACAAGTTCCCAATGGATCTATGGAAAATCATAGCTTCTAGTGAAACCACATGATCTGTCGGGATCTAGAAAAACCATATGATATGTACCACCAACTCTAAACAACCCTGTGTTTCCTGAGGATATGTCTCACCGTGGAGCCTCAACGACCTCAGCATTGGAACTTATAGAGCATGGTAATATTGTGCACATCCTCATCCCACTCTACTCAGATGAACTGCTTCTAGATATATGGAGGTTAAACTACCCCCCCCCCCCACACAAATTGGTGGAAAAGGACCATGAGATATACCATAGACTGAGACCTCATCGTCATTATTTTATCATCACGATACATAACAAGAATCATGGCTAGTTGTCATCACAGAGGCATTCTAAAAGTTTCCATAATGTAACACAGTCAAATGAATATATATATATATATATAACAAAAATGGGGAGATGAATCCAGAAGTATAGTAAATGACACAATCCAATGTCAGGCATGTACAATTAATCCCTGAAACCAATGTCATGTTCTGCCGAGTTGACAAGCTATAAGTAAGGGTCCTGGTGAATGGATATTTCGACCCCCTATATCATCACTAGATTCCCATGCCCGAGAGTAGCACTCAATATCATTCGAAAATATTTCACTTTTCTAAACCAAATTCTCAAATGGGTTCTACTCCAGAAAACATCCAGAGGAATGAACTGATCTGATACAAATCGTTCACAATCTGACCCTAACCAGGACATGATATGCGACTACCCCAAACCCAAATCCATAATCTAGGGGTGGTAAATTGCTCCAAAAGGCATATCATAACTGGGAGGTCATCTCATACACACTCACACATACACCTAACCATATCAAAGTATAATTGAAAAAGATAATAATAAAATGGTGCCATAGTTAGAGAGTAAACCATGAAGGCATAACATGTGGGTTGTACTAGAGAACGTTATTGAAAAATGAAATGTAATGGGAAAAAATACACGCCTAAATAGAAATATGTCACAACTTAAAACCAATTGAAAAGTACACTATTGAGGGATATAAAATATTTATCTCTCAAATATGACCATTGTACATGGTAAATATCCCCCAATATCCCCAAGATCATCTAAAAGCATTGATGGCCAATCCATTGTCTTCATTAGACATGACAGATGCATGAATAGCCTATGTAGGGGTGAGTCAATAGATACCTAGTAGGATGATCAGAAAGGTGATTGGGGTAAGTAAGAGATACTATAGGGAAAATAAATACACTAGAATAGTATTAAAATTAAATATCAACATGAATAAGGATGTAGAGTAATGTCATCCAAGAATATGGGGCTCAACATAGTTAGTAGATGAACTACACATCGAGTATTTCAAACTTGTAGATGGAGATTGAACTAATCCAACCATGAGAAGATAAAGGTGGAAAGCACGTGGCATAACCAACAAGTCTTCACAACATATGGAAGGAGTGTAACCAAATAAAAATCATAAGAAAATAGATATATGTATATATTTTCTCTATCAAAATAATCCAAAGAAACATAGAAAATGATTATCTATATCACAACTTAGTCTAGGAAAAGAGTTTCCAACAGTTTCAAAAGTCCATCAATGATTCCATTCATATCACATGCATTGCAAAAATTAAATTTCAAAGTAAAGCCACACCTCATCACTATGCCGCAAACTGAGGGATCATAATATCTTTGTAGAGGACGCATTCCATCATACAATCAGAGAGTTATTCTAGGATACTCATAAGTGGACCCTTGACCAAACTATAAGGGTTTTACTCAAGTGATAGTGGACCCATGACCAGTCTAGATAGAGGGTTACACTATAGAAGTCATTGAGCGCACATTACATGCTCAACTACAGGGTTCCAAGTCATCGAGGAACCATTCCCAGCTCGACTGTAGGGTTAAAAATAGT
Source organism: Viscum album (assembly GCA_963277665.1). Lineage (NCBI taxonomy): Eukaryota > Viridiplantae > Streptophyta > Magnoliopsida > Santalales > Viscaceae > Viscum > Viscum album. The sequence continues at coordinate 575,350 of CAUJRU010000076.1, forward strand.
ATGTTTTTTAGAGGACCCATGCCATATGCTGACATTTGAGTTACACTCTAGTCATCAACGACCCATGCCTAGATCGACTAGAGGGTTCCACTCATGAGGTTGTCAAGGACTCATGCCCAGCTCGAATAGGGGGTTCCACTCATGAATTCCTTAGATGACACATTCCTTGTGATGACAAAAGGGTTCCAATCTAGGAGTCAATGAAGGACCCTTTTTTCCAGCTAGACGGTTCCACTCCAGAATTCATTTGGGGACCAACAACCATCTCAACTAGTGGCTTCCACTCAAGATACCTCTGGTGATCCTGTGGGATCAAAGATATCCTCAAGAATTTACTAAAATATAATAATTCCTAAAATATTACACATCATATCCCAAACCCCAAAATGGACAGAACCATCGTGTTCTTCATGGAAAAATCTCTGGATATGCTACTCACAAGCCAAAATATGATTCCAAAAGAAGATGATATAGAACATTGATGTTTCTTAAAAAGGAAGTAAAGGGTATACAAGTAGTGAGGGGACCCACACAACATGTTGTACCTCTCAATAACCTAGACATGTCCCGAGAGGAACACATATTTCCAACCATGTGAAGAATAAAATTGGATAGGGGATATAAAAGAATTACCATGCAACTCAGGGACCCACAAATTTTTTGGGATTTGTCTATATATTCAACCAGTTTCTGTGTACCTGACGCCATGTTTCCTCAAACATAGATAATCTATCCAAGGACTAGGTAAATTTTCTGTATGAGGGATACATGTCATTCCATCCTTCTGATTTTTTAAAAACCTAGACACTATATCCGAGGGGATACATGTCATGGGCTTTGCCAAGTATATGCAGTGTAGTTGGGTTTTTCACATATTTCTAGATCAGTAATATTTAATTTGATTTACAATATTCTTATATATATCTCTCCTTGTGACCACCCAATAATTGAGGATATCTTCCGAATTAATATTTTACAACCTTTGTTCACTACAAATCAACATCGTCATTCCATAGTAGTTCCGATGCCAGCAATTTACACCCTAGATTCCTTTGGCATTGAAGATTGAATATCTGCTTGTCAAAAAGATCAGTCATGCCACACAGACATCCTTGATCATCCCTTTTTTAATCAATCCATTCATAATTAATCATTTTTTCATGATTTTGGGGGTCCTTTAAGTCTCAGTACCACTCTACAATCTTTGATCAAGACTACGGGGTCTAATCAGGGAAGAATGCATTGGAATTTAGTTGGGGACAAGAACAATTTCTTCTAGATTGCTGATATGAATTTCATAATAACGTTCAGGAATGGTGATATATGGGGTTAAAAAACATTTGAAATAGTCAAATTTAATCAATACAGGAACATGCGGATGATGAAATTTGAAAATATCCAAGAAAGGTGTTAAACTACTCGATCAATTTAATCAAACCTGGAAAAAACCATAATATGAAAAGTCATGCATATTAAATGGATCATTCACAATTGGTGAAGAATGTTCTTTCCATTAATTTAAGGTTGTCTTTTCATTCACTCTTCTCTAATATAGTTTTATTTAATTAACTTAATTGATTAAACAATAGAAGGATCAATGAGAAGAACACATTAGATCCAATGATTATTAGAAAAACCTTGGGAGTATCACCATGGAATTGTTATTATAAAATTACTTTTTAGGTTAAAATGAATGAATGTATGAATGAATTAATTTATTAAACTACTAAATGTACCAATAATGAGAAAGGCGTCACAAATCCCCACATTGACCTATTTTAGGTCGCACTTAGGGTAAACAATGTGTTTCATACTCAAACATTGACAAAAATGTCTGATTTAATATTTTTCATGATTTAACCCATTTTTGTAAAGAAAAAGGGATGCTCGCAGTATACAATATATTTTATACTTTTATAAAATTAATTTCTAGTACACCATGACTCAGAATCGCAAACTACCTTAACACATAGGTCAACAAAGATATATAGAACTATTTCAAAGTCTTATAGTGAAAATGGGTCTCTACATATATTACCACTCATAAAAATAGGTAATAGTGGAAAGACACACCATTTTCATTGAGAGGGGGAAAATATCCAAAAGATATAGTGGTGTCAAGAAAGAATTAAATGAACATGACGCTCAAGGAACCCATGATTGTTTTTAGGAATATATTCCACAAATCCATGTGGAAGAAGAATATACTCAAGAGACTCATGTACTATGTACAAGTATAAGAGAGTTTAGAGAACCATAATGATATGGTTTTTTAGTTAATGGGGATTTTCTCTCATTATTAGTCAAAAACAATGATCCTCTAACCTTGAATTATGTAGTAAGTGGAACATTTATTTCCAGGGGTAAGAAACCTTGAATTATGAAATGGATTCCATATACCAAAACCAATTTTGGAATTTGGTAGATCCTCTCATGGATGTAAAGCCCTTTGGTTGTACATGGGTTTCACGAAGAAACCAAATATGGATGTTCAAGTCAGTACCTATAAAGCATGACTAGTTGAAAAGTGGATTAAACATCATAATGAAATTGACTAAGAACATACATTTTCCCCAATATAATGAGTAAATTAATTATATTTCTATATTCCATCAGGCCTTCCTTAAATATGAGATTATGTAAATGGTTGTAAAAACATAATTCCATAATTGGAGCCTTCAAGAAAATCTCTACATTACAAAACACGAAGGGTTTGTGTAACATCATAGGTAAATAAAGAATAATACATTTTAATATTTATTAATATTTTTGAATTAAATATTAATTTTACTTTAAAGAGGATGCTATGATCGATTGCTTACCTGATACTTAACAACATGTTTCTTTGAAATCTTACATTGCACAAAAATAATATAATAATATTATTTTAAATGATAGTTAACATCTAGCCGTTGTATTGGTAGGAATGAATAGAACTAACTAAAATATGATTAAACATGTTTGTTAAATGTTTTTACATTTATCCAATAAATTTTAGAGGCATAAAATGTGAAAGAATCCAAATTTAAGCACAAATACACTAATATTATTTAAAATGTAGATTTAACGTCGTTTAATGGATAACCCTCAAAAAATATAGTTTTGGTAATTTTTTTATTTTCTATTTGACAACATTAAAATCTCTTTTAGAATAGGGACATAAAAATTTACTTTAGATGAAATTTTGGTATTTTTCTGATAAAATTAATTTTTAATGAATAGTGAAAAATTCTGTATTTTATTTCAAAACTACCTTTTAATATAATTTATTTATAATGTTAGATTATATTATAATTTAGATTTAAAGTGTAATTATATTATTATTTTACTATTTAATCCAATTTTGATTATTTTAAGTAATTTCACTATGAAATTGGACAAAAATAAGTGATAATCCTTTGATAATTATTATTTCGTAAAAATACGCCATTTGTTTTGATAGTGGGAATTAATTTTAAATTAATTTATGCCACTTATGTGTTTTTAATTTATAAAAATTGATTCCATATATGGAATTATAAGGTAAAATTTTTGTAAATAGGGATCTTTTATTTTTAGACATTTTGAATATTTACTTCAGTAAAAAATTTATTTACCATGGTTAAAGGGTAAATTTGGTAAAAACGGGTTAAAAAACATTATAATAATAAAATAAAGTTACCCTAACATGTGTCCCAATCCTATTAGAAGATACATTTCCGACCACGGGCATCCTTGGGATGATTTTGGGACTCCATGGAGCTACTTGGGAGTGATAATGACACTTTATTTTAATTAACTTAGTAAATGGAATAATGAAATATATAAATATATTTTAGTAAATCAATTTTTAAATGGGGTTATATATATTATATCTTCAACAATAGATATGCATTGGAAAGATAAAATTATTTCATACATTATCGTATTTGTTTTAAAATTTTTTGATATTAAATAAATAATATTATATATGACACAATATTGATGCAGTGTTTACCTCATTAATGAATGATTTCAATAAATATGATTATAAATACTAATAAAATATCCAAAACATATCAAATTCTTATTAGATGATTTTATTTCGAACATTGGTTGTCTTATCTTCGACTGTAAGGATTTTCGGACCTTTTTAAACTAATGATATATTTATAATAAAATAATTGTTTCAAACATTCGTAAAGAGCCCCTCCTCCCCCATATAAAAGGACACCACTTATAACACATTACTCACACCTCTATGGCCCAATGGAACATCCAAGATCTACCTAAATAATCTCCCCACATCCATATACTTGTATTGTAAGCCTTATCCTAGGTATAATGCACATTAATTAAACCTTTTTGTTCAAACCAAAAAAGATACCTGATTTAATGGTAATGTCTTCTTTTAAGTTCTTTTATTTTATTTTACTTATCCAACCCCATAAACTCTTTATATTAATTTATTTTAAAAACACACCAGTATAATAAATATACTTGGTTTTTTTATGAGAGTTTTTGGAACTACACTTACTCACACCTCAATCTAATGGATACGAACATACAATTTCTGTGGATGAAGAACTACTGCTTCACGAAATGATGATTGTTCAAATATCTACAACCACCTATCATGGAGTACATTATGATTAAACTGTATTTAAATATTATATATATTGTTTTTATGTCTTCTTTATGATTCAGTATTTTTCATTTATATCATACCTTTATGGTTTCCATAATAAGTAAACACGATAATCTCATATGAGGAAGTGCAGACTACCGCCCCTCAAAGTGATATGACTTGTTCATGCCTTATGTGGGATGTATATAGGATGGAGTTAATGAAATTATATTTGATATTATATTTTAATTATAACATATCTATGTATAATTATATTCTCATTTCATTAAAATACAAAATAGAAATGAAAGTAGCATTCATGGGTACGTACGACTTACCGTGTCCATGAAAGATGCCTATCATTTATTATCACCAAATTATATGTACTATTATAAATACATATATATACTAGATATATAAGATATATAAATCATGAATATGATTTTTTAGATAATGGAATTTTTACTACATGAACAATTTATAATTATAACAAATTCATTTTAACTCATGTTCTGAACATCGAGAAAATGACCGATATGTACTCAAATAATTAACAAATTGTTATAGAAAGGTAATAAGTGATTTAAAAGGAATAATAAGCTTGAAAAAAGGTTATTAAGCAATTTGAAATTAAATTATGTTTTTTATTCAGGTAATTAAAGAATTAAGGTGTCAAGTCAGACACGAGGTAAGGGAATTCGTCTCAATCTCCTTTCACTGAGGCATATTTTGTTTTATACATTACTTTCTTTTGTACAGTATATAAACAACTTTGAATTTTCATTTCATTCAAAGGGAATATTTTTTTATGAGGAGTTTTATTAAATTATGAAAAAAATAATGTTTTAATGTCGGCAGTTACAATGACCTTTTCCTCCATCGTGTGTGTAACACCCCATGATTTCATCGTAAGTTATTTTTTTTAATGTAATTCAATATCTTGTGCTACACGCAACACCAAGTTTGAGCACACCACGACTTATCAAACTAGTTGTTCAAAAGTGGTTATGGATATTATTAAATTAATTTCAAATTTTATTCACTCTATATAATTTTATAATCTATATTATGTGTTTCTAAGACATAATATAAGAACAAATTCATTTTTTCAGATAAAAGAAGTATTTTTAAAAAAATGCAATTTTACCACCTTTTAATGGAAAGCCCTTTTTAAAACCAATATTTTACACTTTTATATATTCAATTTAATGAAATTAAATTATAATTTAGAATCAATACATAAAAATTTATTGTTAATAATTGTTTTTGTACTTTTTTGATAACTTTAATATTCTGATGAATAGTAAAAAATACTAAATTTTAATTGAAAACAACTTTTTTAATAGAAATAACTTATAAGGTTAAATTAGGCATTTGAATGGTTTTAAATTATAATTATATTATTTTTTTTATTAAATACAATTTAGGTCATTATAAGTAATTCCATATTTAAATTTGATGTAAACACGTGTCAATCTTTTGATAATTTTTACTTTTTAAAAACACGCTTTTCAGTTTCGACAATTGGAATTAATTTTAAATTAATTAATGAAACTTATAAGTTTGAATTTGGTAAAATATAAATAATTTTCTAATTTGGAATATTAAAATTATCTTCGGGTTATTTTTTGGTATTTTTCAGAAAACATTCAATTTTTGATGAATAGTGAAAAACAATGAGTTATAGTTTAAAACTGACAATTTATTCAAATAATAATTTATTTTATTTAAATTTATTCTAAGAAAAAATATATATAATACCAATATAAGTTCTATGTAATTTTTTGGTGTCATATTATTACAAACTTGGATGTATAAAATTATGTTGAACTCTTTAACGTATTTTACCCACCTTCTAAGAGCATTTTCAAATTTGCATAAAACATAATTTTACCACATTTTTGAGTTGACTTTAAAAAATCCGAGAGACATGGTTGACATCAGTAAGTAAAATGTGCTTCAATAAGATGAGAATAATATTTTCTGAATAGAATCTTTTGACTTTTATTTACCACGGTTAAAAGTAAATTGGGTAATGAAATGTAAAAATAATATTATAATTACCCTAACACATGTCCTAATTCAATTGGATACATGTAATTTGACCAAAAAATACCTTAGGAAAAAAATATGAACCTATTTGGTCCACTTGGAATAGATTAGGATATTTATTATTATTTTATTTAAAGAAGAGTTAAAAGAGTTAAATTCAAAGTTTAATAACAAAACCATTTTTCATATTGGGTTATACATAAGATAAATTCAACTATAAATATTAATTGGAAAGGTAATGTTATTTAACAAATAATGGTATTTTATTTTTATTTTAAGGAATTATATATGCAAATACTTTTATTTCCACAATGATAATGTAGTAATTACCATATTAATGAAATATTAAAATAATTTATATTATAAATATCCCAATAAATGTAATTTGAGTATTATGATGTCTTCCAATAATTTTATAGGATAGAATGACATGTTTAGGGTTGATTAGATAATTGTTTTCTAATTAATCATGTTGTTATGATTTTTACAAAAACCAAATACTAAATAATGTCAAAGTCGACATAAATGAGTTTCCAAAAAATTACAATATTAGTGGTTTATATAATATTCCTAAAAATATATGGTATAGAAAAAGGGATAAAATAATATTATATATTTTATTATTGAATCAATTTATATTATCTTGTAAGATTAGAGTAATTATATTAACCATATAGGGTAAGAAAAGAAGAAAACACAGTAAAGGTTAAACTATTTAACTATGAGTTAAATGTAAATAATAAAGATTAAATGGTAACCTAAAATTGTCTAAAACATATTTGTTGAGAGTTTTTAAACCCATAACCACCATAGTTTCTAAATAAATCATTTTTTATCCATTATAAACTGAATATTATTATATTATAAAATAATATTTCAGGGTTTTCCCAAAGTGACCCTCACCTCTCTTATAAAAGGGTACTTCCCCTTCTCTTAATTCCACACATCCATTGCCATTTTGCTTAGCCAACCCCTAACCAAATATCATCCCAACTTCCCCCACATCAACCTAGATTCCTTACATTGACCAGAAATCCAACCTAAAAAATCCCTATTGATTAATTCAAAAGGAAACACCCGAGGAAGAGATAATAATTTCACCACCCTCTTTGAAGTTCTTTCCTTCCTCCACTTCCCATTTCCTTCTTGTTACCATACCAAAATAATAACTCCAATACCTTATATATACTATGATGTTATTATAAATTTGGTAAAAACATATTTATTATTCTATTCATCCTATAAATTACAAAGTCACCGTATATGCGTACGTATGGCTTAGCGTCTCCACGTCGTGGTGTAGTTTTTTATTAAAACCCATCAATATTTGGATTGGTACAATAATGAGTACAAATAATGTAAATAATAAATATAACATGATAATTATTATTTATATATTATATACTATCAAATTACATATGATTTCCTCATCAATATAATGATATTGTCGCTCGTGCGTACGTACAGATTACCGTCTCCACGAACACGATGAGATTCATTCCCCCTCATAATCATTCAAGAATAATTTTAATTTTTTGATTAAAAATAATGTTAGTGAACATTATATAATTATTTATATGAATAAAATACATTATATGCGTAACAAAAATGGCTTACATAACCAAGCATATAAAGGAAAACGAATCAATTAACAACTAAAACAATGATTCTACTGAAATATTATTAACAAAGAAATATTAGAAGATCATATATGATATCATATATATGTATTTGGTTCTTTTATAAATTAATTACAATTATTTCCCCATTATACATTATTTTAATATACCCTATACTAAGGAAAAGTATAAGGTAAGGGGTTTCTTATCCCACTTTTAATTCCGTGAGATTTCTATTATTCACCACTTATTTATTGCATGTGGTGTATTGTGTACTTTAATTTGATATATATTATCATGATTCTCATTATATTTAAAGTATTATATGATTAATTTTATGTTTAATAACATTTGGTCATATTACTCAATTGATTACAACAAAGAAAGGGGTTTTCATCTCACTTCTTATTTCTGTGAGATTCATGCTATATTGTCACTATTTCTTTTTTTGTGGTGTATGTACTGCCCATGATTGTATTTATTATGTAATATAAATTAATTTATGGTTATTTAAATATTCATTTTAGGATCCTTCTATCAGTGGTTTTATGTTTCATAAGTCACCAAATCGGTAAGGGAATTTCTAATTTCGATTTCCACTCATTGGGTTTTATGAAAACTTCATTGATTATTTTACTCCAGTATTATGTGTAAAATCAATATTTATTTATTTATATAGTAATTTACACTCCTCTCTGTGTGGATATTCTTTTGATACACATAATCAATCCATTGATAAATTCTCAAGTCATCGATATGAACTTGGCAAGAGTAATCTAAACTGAATTTTCATTCATTGAGTTAAACATACATGTCATTGGTGGTGTTGTTACAAGAATATGTGTGAATTTCATATGATTGGTTTAAAATGAATATCATATCATATTTAGTGTATTTATATTTTTGAAAAATATTTATTTCATTGATATATCCTTAACCTAAGGATATGGTCTTTATAAGGGATTTCATCTCAACATGCAATCCATTGAGACTTCTTTTTTGTCATGCGCCAATTCACTTTTATTTGGTGTATATACTGTATATTGACATAATATATCATGAGTCCATTTATTCTCATGATATTATTAATTTTTACTTATCTCAATTATTTGTTTTCAACCGTCTGCCATTTCGTTTTAAACTCTAACTAAAATACTATTTTTTATGTTTTAAAAATTTATTCTTTAAAATCATTCTCATTAGTGTACATGTTTTAAAAATAGTTTGAAGGATTTATTTATATGGCCAATGATGTTTTAAAATCAAAATTCCTTTTAAATGTTTCAAAGTGGTATGGGACACATTGATTCAAAAATCTATTTCAAACAGATTCTATGACAAATAGTGAAACTTTTTAATGTTTTCAAGAAAAAACGGGATATTTCTCTCCAAGAGTTTTGATGATTTTTTTCATCTATCTCAATATCCTTCAATATTCCCGGTTAAGGTTAATTTATTATAATAAAATCTTTCATTTTTTATTAAATGAGTTATGTTTGAATGTGTATTTTCTATTTTGATTACCATTCGTAGTTTATAGTTATTGTATTTACATTTCATATGCTAGTTTAATATGAATTTTTATGTTATGTTTCAAAATTTTTGTATAAGGAATGCATTGGACTTAGTAACTTATAAGTGGAGCCCGCTATTGCTCCTCGATGCATCAGTAGATCTCATGAGACAAACTTGTGTCTTGGAACAAGGCCTTGACAAAATCTTATTTGTATCCTTTTCACAAGGCCTTGACTATATGATTATGAAGTATAGTAGTATGCATTCCATTATTTTGAAATTGGATATTGGTATTACATGTGATTATTAGACTAGTAGAATATCCATATGAATAAGTAAATTTTATTTTTTGATTTATCTTCCCAATATTATTTTTATGATTATGTTTAAAAGGATTGTGTTCTAGTCTTATACATTACCTTAAATGTTTGTTCTCATTTATAATAGTTTTTGCTATATTTGTATCCTTACTGATCATCTGAGCTCACCCATTTATTATGTTTTATTTTTCCCAAGATGCGAAGAAGTATATTATGATTAACCTATAAGAATATTATATTGGTTATAAGAGTGTTCAAAGGGGAAAAATGTTGATTTTTTAGTTCATGATGTAATGTAAAAATTATGTATGTATCTAGCACTTCCATGGATACTAAACTAATCAGTCTTTCGGTTCATGATTCATTTAATCATGCCTATGTTATGTAATAATGCACAGATTTTGGGTAATTGGTGTCAGGGCATTACAGTTGGTATCAGAGAAAGTTTAATACAAACCATGGAAGCTAGATTTAGAAACAAAATCAGAATATGAAACACTGCCCTAAGATAGACATTGATGATTAGTATAGAAGAACAACCAAAATTTTTGGTAAAGTTAATATTTTGTGTTTTGTCTAAGCAATACATCCTTGTCTGGATACGATAAGGTAGAGACGGCTCTGAAATAGATGTACCAAGGAGTCAATACTCTTTCATGGAGTTTTGGACCTGACCCAGGGTATCCTGGTACACGATAATGGGCCTTGCTGCACTCTTGGTTATGACAATCTTGGGTGATATGCTTAGGATAATTCATATTTTCATTGAAAACTGATTTTATGGATTTTAATATAAGAAGAGAATAAATAAACATGGGTAATAGTAAAGTTTTTTAGATTGAAAATAAGGTGTTATGATATTCTCTAAATGATTTTATGACTCACATTATGATTTCTTGTGTTAATAAATGGCTATATTCCAAGGAAGTCATAGTAATATTTAAAATGATGTACAAGGTGGGAATGGTTGTGGAAATGAGCAACAAAATTGATTACAGATAGGTTTAAAAGATATATTGTTCATGTTGAATCAATTTTCTAAAAATATGATCAAAAACATATATATTAACCAACATCGACACTCAAAAATAATGAGAAAGGTGGTGAATGATAAGATCTCCAGCAGTGGAGGCCATAGAGAAATGAAAGATCAATTTCCATCATGCAGGAAATGTGGAAGGACACACATAGGATAGTGTCTCAATAGAAAAAATAAATTATTTTTGTTTGGGAATGAAGGACATAAAGAAAATAATTTCCAAGGAAAAATGAAGAATACTAGGGAAGAAAGTAAAAATGATCCCTAGAATCTATTTATAGTAATTTTTCGTAAATGTAGGGGACCTAGGAATTACCTAAGTGAATTCCCTATTCTTTAGGATAACCTCTTAGCCAAGGAAGAACCTATGTGAAAATAAATGGATGGAAAAATGTTTAAAAGTATTAGTGCTCTTTATTGATGTGATTACATTGGAAGACTTTTATCTTGTATGTGTAACCCTGCAGTTTGGTATGTGAAAATTCTAATTTAGAAAGAATTATCTTTTTTATTATAGTTATAAATAACCATTTGGGTTTATATGATACTTGAATTTGAGGAAATTACATGTTATTAAATTTTGGGATGAAAATGCGAGGTGTGAGATAACATTTGTGGTGAAATTATGTTATGGTTATTTTAAAGAATTTTTCACATTTTTGGAATGTTATAAAATATATTTTTTGAAAAAGGACAACACACAGAATGTGTGACAACCCGTCACATCGGACAAAGCTACGGGAATTGAACCCACAACTAGAGTGAAATTGGGATTTATCGCCTACCACTGTACTACGTGAATTCCCTTATTAGTGTGACTAATTATTTTTAGTTAAATGATTTTATTGATCAATGATAATTTGATTTGGGATCTTATGCCTTATCAAATGGATATCCTTAGTATAGTAAAATTATTTGAGATTAAGTGATAAATGTTATTTTGGAAGACGTTTTCTCTGTTGGGGACACTATATACCTAAAAAATAGAATACTATGATATTTCATTTGAGGAGTAATGGTGTATTTTTATTTCTGTTTTTATTGTGTATTTATAGAGACTTGGGTTATTTATGGAAATGATTAAACTATCGTAGAGAATACATGATTAGGTAAATTACATTAAGTACGTGACTTTAGGAGTATTCGATGTTATTTGGAGATAATATTTAATGTGTAAGATTAGGTAATCATATTATTCTATGTTTTGGGTTTCAATATTAATATGGATTATATTAAAGTATTTTATGGAGAATTGTTTATTGAACTTTGGGTATTGTTGGTTAATTTTACAAATTAAGATTAGTATTTCTTTCTCTAAAGAGTTATTCTTTTGGGGACTATATGATCTTGTACCTACCATTTTGGTTTTGGATAATATCTAATGAAAAAGTAAATATATATTTTTTCCTTTTTGGATCATGTGATTCTTTAGATGTTTATTCTAGCACTTCAGGTGTCAAAAAGTCATCTTGAATACTCATCGTTTTAAAAAAAGATGAGTTAGTGGTAGAAATTTATTAAAGGATGAAACTCTACATAAAAATTGAGTATATTTCTTTTTTTTCTTAGCCAATATCATAAATAAATTCCTCAATTTTATGAAATGGAACATAAAACAAGAAAAAAACATTGTCCGTTTACTTTTCCTACTGGGAAACTAACGACCGTTTATCCTATAACTAGTTTGTGGTTTTCTTGATGTTATGTTTCTCTTGATAATTTTTTCTATCACTCTTCATTTGAACATTACACTTAGTTTATCTTTCATATCAAAGTTTTCTTACATGGAATCCAATTATGGGTTATCTCAGGTGACCTTTGATCTTCTCTTTATTTTTTATAAAGTGATAGTTTTATGGACACATTTTTTGATATGGGACTTTCAATGAAGTTCCCATGCCCAATTTTAAAATTGAGAGGTTGAAATTTCCAAAATGGGGGGAAGAATGTAACACCCCAATATTTCATTGTATGTTATTTTCTTTACAGTAATTCAATAGCTTGCGCTACACGCAATACAGAGTTTGAGCGCACCATGACTTACCAAACTAGATGTTTAAAAGAGTTTATGAATATTATTAACTGAATTTTGAATTTTAGAAACTCCATATAATTTTAGAATCCATATTATGTGTTTCTTAGACATAATGTAATAACAAATTCAATTTTTCAGATAAAAGAAATATTTTTCAAAAAATGAAATTTTACAACCTTCTAATGGAAAACCATTCTTAAAACCAATATTCGACACCTTTATATATTAAATTTAATTAAATTAACTTATTATTTAGAATCAAGACATAAATATTTATTGTGAATAAATGTTTGGTACTTTTCTGATAACTTTTATATTTTGATGAATATTGAAAAATACTAAACTTTTACTGGAAAATGTATTTTTTAATCGAAATAATTTATTGGGTAAAGTTATGTAATTTAATGGTTTTAAAGTATAATTAGATTATATTTTTGACATTTTTTACAATTTAGGTCATTATAAGTAATTTCACATTTAAATATGACATAAACACATGTCAATCTATCTATAAATTTTCTTTTTAAAAACCCGCTTTTCGGTCTCAACAACGGGAATTAATTTTAAATTAATTAATGAAACATCTATATTTTAAATATGGTAAAATAAAATTCATATTTTAATTTCTAATATCAAAATTATATTAGGATGTTTTTTTTCTAAAACATTCAATTTTAGATGAATATTGAAAAACAATGTGTAATAATTTAAAACTGACTTTTTATTTATATAATTATTTATTTTATTTAAATTCATTTTACATAAAAATTTATATATAATACCTATATAAGTTCAAAGTAATTCATTAGAGTCATTTTATAATAAAATTAGATGTGTAAAATTATTTTGTTCTTTTTACCGTCTTTTACCCACCTTTTAAGAGCATTTCCAAATTTGCATGAAACTTAATTTTACCTCTTTTATGAGTTGAATTTAAAAAATCCTAGAGAAATGATTGACATCAGTAAATAAATTGTTGTTCAATAAGATGAAAATAATTTTTGGTGAATAGTAACTTTTTACTTTTATTTACCGCGGTTAAAAGTATATAAGCTAATTAATGGTAAAAATGATATTATATTACCTTAAAACATGTCCTAATTGTATTGAATAAGTGTAATTAGAACAAAAAACAACTTTAAGAATAAAATATGATGCTCTTTTGTCCACTTGGATTAGATTAGAACATTTATTATTATTTTATTTAAAGAAGAGTTAAAAGGGTTAAATTCAAAGTCTAATAATGACACTATTTTTAATATAGGGTTATACATAAGATATATTATTTTATAAATATTCATTAGAAAGATAAAATTATTTCCAACATAATGGTATTTCATTTATAATTTTTAGACATTAAATAATCAAATTTATTAATGACATAATGATGATGTTGTAATTACCTTACTAATGAAATATTAAAATAATTGATATTATAAATACATAAATAAATGTAATTTGAGACTTTTGATGAATTCCACTAATTTTATAGTTTGAAATGGACGGTTAGGGTTTATTAAATAATTTTTTTTGTAATTAATCATGCTATTATAATTTTTAGAAAACCAAATACTAAATAATGTCAACATTAATATAAATGATTATTTAAAACAAATACTGTATTATTGGTTCATATAATATTACTAAAAATATATGGTTCTGCCAAAGGGATTAAATAATATTATATATGCCAGTAATGAACCACTTGATTTTCTCTTGGAAGTTAAGAGTAATTTTATTAACCATATAATGTAAGAATACAAGAGGACATGGTAAAAGGTAAACTATTTAACTATGAGTTAAATATAAAAGATAAGGTTAAAATTGTAACCTAAAATAGAATAAAACCTATTGGTTTAGAGGTTTTAGACCCATAACCATCTTATCTTTGAAATAAATAATTTTTTATCCATTAGAAACCGAAAATGGTTTTATTATAAAATAATATTCCACAGTATTCCTAAATGGGTCCTCATATATCTCATATAAGGGTACATCCACTTATCATAATTTCACACCACCAAAGCCATTGTTCTCGGCCAAACCCTGCCCAAGTATCATTCCAACTTCCCTCAAATCAGTCTAGAGTCCTTACTTTGATAAAAAAAATTAACCTATCGAGCCATTTGGATCAATGCAAACGGAAACACCCGAGGAAGAGGTAATAATTTCACCACCCTCTTTCAAGTACTTTTCTTCTTCCACTTCCAGTTTCATTTTTTTCCATACTAAAATAATAAATCCATAACCTTCTACATACTGTGATTTTATTATAAATATTTCACATCCATATTTGTTATTCTATTCATCATATAATTGACAAAGTCACCTTACGTGCGTACGTACGACTTAGCATCTCCCCATCGTGGTGTAGTTTGTTATTCAAAAAATTCATTGTTTGGATGGGTATAAAAATTAGTATAACTAATGTAAATAATAAATATAAAATTATAATTATTCTGTATATATTTTATACCATCCACTTACATACAATTTCATTATCTATATAATGATATTGTCGGTCGTGCGTATGTACAGATTACCGTCTCCACGAACACGATGAGATTCATTCCCCATCGTAATCATTCAAGAATAATTTTAATTTTATGATTAAAAATAATGTATATAAAAATAATATAATTTTTTATATGAATTAAATGCATCATATCCATAAATAAAACGTCTTACTTAACCAAGCATATAAAAAACAAATTAGTTAACACCTGAAATGATGATACTACTAAAATATTATTAACAAATAAATATAATAAGACCATACATGATATCATATTTTAATATTTGGTTTCTATATAATTTAATAGAAATTATTTCACCATTATACCTAAGGTTAACCTACTCTATACTAAAGGAAAAGTAAAAGGCTTGGGGTTTCTTATATCACATTTAATTCCCTGAGATTTCCATTGTTCACCACTTATTTATTGTATGTGGTGTATTTTTTACTACCATTGGATATATGTTATCATTATTACCTTTATATTAATGGTATATTGTGATTAATTTTGTGGTTATTAACGTTGGTTCATAAGACTTGATTGATTACAATATGGAAAGAGGTTTTCATCTAACTTCTTATTTCAATGAGATTCATGTTATATTTCCACTATTTCTTATTTTGTTATGTTTGTACTAACCACGATTGTATTCCTTATGTAATATAATTTAATTTATGTATATTTAAATCTTAATTTTATGATCCATCTTTTATGGGGTGTATGTTTCATAAGTCCCCAAATTGGTAAGTGAATTTCTAATTTCAATTTCCACTAATTGGGTTTTACGCAAACTTCATTTAATATTTTACTCCAAGATTATGTGTGAAATCACTATTTATTTATTTATGTAGTAATTTACACTCCCTTTTGTGTGGATGTTATTTTTATACACATAATTACTCCATTGATAAATTCTCAAGTCATCAATATGAACTTGATAATAGTAATGTTAACTTAATTTTCATTCATTGAGTTAAACGTCCAAGTCATTGGTGTTTTTGTTACAAGAATATGTGTTAATGTCCCCTGATTGGTTTACACTGAATATCCAATCATATTTAGTGTATTTATATTTCTTCACTCATAATTATGTCAATGATTTATCCTTAACCTCAGTATATAGTCTTTATATGGGACTTCATCTCAAAATGGATTCTACTGAGACTTAATTTTTTATGCACCCATTCAATTTTATTTGATGTATACACTATAATTTGACTTAATATATCACGAATAACTTTATTATAATTACATTATTAGGTTTTCATTACCCCAATGATTTTTATTCAAGTGTCTCTCATTTGGTTAGGAACTCTAACTAAAATATTATTTTAAATGTTTTAAATATTAATTCTTCTAAATCATTCTCATTAGTGTCCATGTTTTAAAAATGGTTTTAAGGATTTATTTATATGGAAATTAATGTTTTAAAATTATTAACCATTTTAATAGTGTCAAAGTGGTATGAGACACTTTGATTCAAAAATCAATTTCAAATAGCTTCTTGATAAATACTGATACTTTTAAATGTTCTCATGAAAAAGGTAGATATTTCTCTCAAATAGTTTTGATGATTATTTTTATCTATGTTAATATCCTTCATTATCATTTACTGAGGATAATTTATTATAATTCAATCTTCTATATTGTATTAAATGAGTTATGTTTGACTGTGGATGTTCTATTTTTATACCATTCATGGTTTATGGTTAAAATATTGTCATTTCGTAGGCTAGTTTAATAATAATGTTTATGTTATGTTTTAATATTTTCACATGAGGAATGAATTGAACTTATAAAGTGATGGGTGGAGCCCACTATAGCTCCTCGAGGCATCGGTTGGACTCATGAGACAAACTAGTGTCTTGGCACAAGGCCTTGAAAAAAATATTATATGTTGTCATGGCACAAGGCCTTGACTTTGTGGTTATGGAGTCTTGCATTATGCATTCCATAATTATGAAATTAGATATTGATATTAAATGTGATTATTGGACTAGTAGAATATCCATGTGAATAAGTAAATGACATTATTTGATTTATTTTTTCCCTATTATGTTGATGTTTATGTTCAAAAGGCTTGATTTCTAGTCATATGCATATCCTTAAATGTTTGTTCTTATTTATGAATGTTTCTAATATATTGTTATCATTACTAAGCATTCGATCTCCCCCCTTTATTATGTTTTATTTTTTCCAGGATGCAAAGAAGTATATTATGATTAACCTGAAGGAATAGGATAAGGGAAATAAGAGTGTTCATAGGGGGAAAATGTTGTTTTTTTATTTCAGTATGTAATATACAACTGATTTATGTATCTAGTACTTCCAAGGCTACTAAACTTATTGGTATTTTAGTACATTATTCCTTTTATCATGCCAATGTTATGTAATAATTCATTGATTCTGGGAAACTGGGGTTGGGGTATTACATCAGGTATTATTTGATCTTTGGCTTCCTTAAAAAACTGTAATGTTTTTAAATGAAAAACAAATACCATATACTCTTTAACGTATTTTAGTATTTTAAATGGTTTTGATAATGTATTTTTATGTCAAAATATTTAAATGATATATTGTGATTGAAATGTGGAAATTTTATCTTTTCTTTATACTTGTTTTATGTGTTATGATTTTATAATGGTACTTGGATATTCGATGGGTGGTTACGTGATAAACCAAATGATGGGTGGTACCATGATAAACCAAGATGGGTGGTTACGTTATTACCTCCAATGTATTTGGTGTGGAAGTCAGCCGTATGGCTATACAATTTATTGATATGTGTTGATGTCGACTGTATGGTTATTTTATTTAATTATGTTTATGTCCCAAGTTACCTTTATTTGTTATATGTTATTTCTATGGGTTTTATAGTAAAATTTTGGTTAAAAATGGTATGAAATGATGTTTCAGTCAGTGAAGAGTATTTACTACTTCGTAAAGGTAAAAAGTTTTACTTATGATAAGGCTTTCATGGTTTACTTGTCATTTTTAAAAACTAAAAACTTTCCTTCTTTGTGTATCCCTTACTGAGCCTTTTGTGCTCATCCCATGTTTTTGAAATGTTTTTCAATAAACATAAACTGTATTACAGTCAAGGATTGGATCAAGTAAAATTCATTCTATCTAAAACATGGAACTAGACATGACTCTTTTTTTCAAAATGTCTTTATTTTATGAAAAAATGGATACTAGGTAGAAGTGTCTACTTTGTAATTTCTGAGATAAAATGTAATAGTTATGGCCTAACACTCTAAAACTCTATACCTGAAAAGATCCTCAGTGTTAATTATTCATTTAATTTCATGATTATGTAATATATTAAGGCCAGGTCCTTATAGTTGGTATCAGATGTCGGTTTAGACAACTTTAGTTGTTAGAATATTGTTAAATTATTTTATGGTAAGACTTAAATGATATAGCATTTACAGATTACCATGTTTCTTCTCCAAAGGGATTTCTATGTTCAGAATCATTTTCCGCAGAGGATATTGGGTAGCTATGTTATGGAAGGCATACATAGAAGAATAACATTCCAAATCCGAAACCTAAGTTGGTCAGAAGTAGAATTGAACAGTTTTTTGCAGTAATGGAATAATTGACTCAGGCTATAAATGGTGGTGGTATCCATGCAGGAGATAATCCAAAACAACCACAAAGGAACATGTTAGAAGTGGATAATTTCATGAGGCAACATACCCCATCATTCAGAGGATCATCTACCCATGTGCAAGAAGAATAGTGGATTAATTCAATGGAGAAAATTCTTGATGTCATGGTGTGTTCAGAGCATCAAAACGTTAGTCTCTCTATTTACTATTTTGATGGTGAACTGATCAGTGGTGGTCATTGGTGAAAAATATCAGGGGTAGTTTGGATATTGATTTATTTGAATTGGATGAATTCAAACATATGTTTCTTGAGAAAAAATTTTCAAAGGTGGCACTTGTTGTGGTGGAAAAAAAATTGGAATGGAGGCTAGAAGATGACTCAGTGGCTGCTTATTAAGCAAAATTCAATCAACTAGAAAGGTATGCTCCAAATTTCATCAAATACTTTGATAATAAGATAAATAGATTTTACTTAGTACTGAATCCGCGATTTCATATAACATTAGAATATCGTTAATTTAAAAGCTATGAAAAACTTGTCAGATGTGATAAGATGTTATAAATGGAGTTTTCTAATGATCAAGTGTTCCAAGAGAGAAATCAAAAGAGGAGGTCCAGTTGGAAGGTAATGGAAAAGAATTCATCAAATAAGCGAGGAGGCAAGAAAATTAAATATCTATTTGTGAGAAGTGAGGTAAAAAACCATCCATGAGAATTTTTTTCAAATTCTGGAGAGTGATTCCAATGTAGTAAGTCTAGTCATATTGCTCGTAACTGTAAGGAAGATGATCAAGAAGGAAATGAAAAACTAACGGTAAGATGTTTTAAGTGCAATGAAATGGGTCATTATGAAAATGAGTGTCCAACAAAGAACTCAACTGAGGGAAAGCAGCTAGACTACAAGCAGAAAGGGGTGGTTAAATCCCTTTCAACTACTTCATCTGATGCTAGGCCATCGAATGAAGTAGTATCAGGTACATTGTTTGTTTGTTCAGATTATGCCAATGTGTGGTTTGATTCAGGATCTACACTTTCTTTAATTTTTGAGAAGTTTTCTAGTAAAATGGGAATCCCATCTCAAGATATGATTCTTGAACTTATGTTAAAAACACCTAGAGGAATTATTGAGACAAAAAGAAATTATAAGAACCTTCTTGTCCTTTTGTATGGAATGAATCTACCTACAAACCTTATTTTATTTCCTCTAGCAGAGTTTTATGTTATTTTGGGTATGGATTGTCTTTTTATTTATCATGCTAAGATTTACTGTAGGGGAAAAGAGGTTTCTTTTTAGAAATAATTTTAGTTTGTGTACAAGAATGAACCCTTACTTTTGATAACATATCGGCAAGATGAGAAACTAGTAAAAGATGGAAATGAATGTCACCTTTCACATATTGTTGAATAAAAGGAACTATCTTGATTAATGATGTGCTAGTTGTAAATGAGTAGTTTGCTGTTTTTCCTAATGAGTAGCCCAGTATTATACCTGATCGGGAAGCTGAATTTATTGTAGACTTAGTTCCTAATGTTATGCAAATTTCAAAACCCCTTACTGAATGTCTCAAATCGAACTTTTAGAGTTAAGGAATAAATTAAAAGAATTTTTAGATAAAGGATTTATTCGACCTATCACATCAACATGTGGTTCTCCTGTCATGTTTGTTAAAAATAAATATGGTTCAATGATACTTTGCATTCATTATAGGGCATTGAACAACATCACTGTTAAGAACAAGTATCCTTTTCCTCATATCGATGATTTGTTTGATCGGCTCTAGGGAGCGCAATTTTTTTTAAGATTTACTTGAGTTCAGGGTACCATCAGTTGAAAGTAAAGGAATAATACATTATGAAGACTGTTTTTTTACTTGATATTGCCATTATGAATTTTTATTTATGCCTTTTGGGTTAACTAATGGACCTAATGTATTTACAGAACTTATGAATAGAATTTTCCTTGAGTTTTTGGATATGTTTGTGTTTGTGTTTTTTAATGATATTTTGGTTTATTCCAAATGAAAAGAGGAACTTGAAAGTCATTTAATGGTTTTCTGGAAAATTTTAAATGAAAAGAAACTGTTTGGGAAATTTAGAAACTGTGAGTTTTGGTTACAAGAAATTTCATTCTTTCGTCACATTGTTTCAAAAAAAATAAATAAATGTTGATCCTCCTAAAAGAAAAGTTGTTGAAGAATGGCCAAGAACCATAAATATAACTGAGATAAGTAGTTTTCTTGGTTTACCAGCTTATTAGCAGAGGTTTGTTAGGAATTTAGCACAGTTATCTAGTCCAATAACTAAGTTAACTAGAAAATGTTTTAAGTTCATCTGGACAAAATAATGTGATAATTGTTTTTAGGAATTGAGAAGAAGATTGGTGAATGCTTCAGTATTGGTATGAACATATAAAAACGGTGAGTGTGTTATCTATAAGGACTCTTTATTGAAAGTAATTTGTTGTGTCCTTATGCAGAATGATCGAGTATTTTCTTATGCTTCATGTCAATTGAAACCTCTAGAGTTAAATTACCCTACACATGATTTGGAATTATCTTATGTAGTTTTTGATTTAAAAATATGGAGGCATCATCTGTATGGAGTAAAATGTGAAATATATACTGACCAAAAAATATTGAAGTATATATTCACTCAGAAATAATTAAACATGAGATAGAGAAGATGGTTTGAATTAATCAACTATTATGATTGCATTGTTCATTACAGTCTAGGAATGGAAAATAAAGTGGATGATGATTTGAGTCGAAAATGTAATTTTACATTAACCATGATATGTTTGGAACGAGATCCATTGGTTTTTGATTTGATGAACATTGGTATAGATGATTTTGGTGCAATAAATTCAACTTTTTAGATACAAGTGTCAGTAAAATCATCTCTATCAGACAGAATAAAGAAAGCACATAATTAAGATAGTGAGTTACCAAAAAAGGTAGAATTGGTTTAAAAGGGTTTGTTTCCAAATTTTACCATTCATAATAATTGTGTTTTGAGGTTTGGGAAAAGATTATGTGTTCCTTGTGATTCACAGTTGAAGAATCAGTTATTATGTGAAGCTCATAGTTCTTAATTTTCTTTTCAGCCTTGAATTACTAAGATTTACATAAATATTAGGGAGTATTTATAGTGGGATGGAATGAAAATAGTTATTTATAACATTATAGTGAAGTTTTTGACTTGTCTATAGGGTAAAGTAAAGCTGAAATTACCGAATGGAATGCTTCAGTCATTACCGATGCTATAGTGGAAAAGGAAATATATATCCATGGGCTTCATTGTGGAATTACCGAAGTCATCTCATTGTAATAATAAAATTTGGGTTATTTTTTATCTTTTGACTAGATCTACTAATTTCATTCCTATTCAAGATACATTGTCTCTATATTAACTTTCTTGATTGTATGTTAAAGATATTGTCAAATTTCATGGAGTTCCATTCCCCATTGTATCTGATCGTCATCCTTGGATTACATAAAACTTTTAGAAAGGCCTTCATAAGTCTTTGTGTATTGAATTAAATTTTAGTACATCTTTTTATCCTCAATTAGTTTGGCAGTCAGACCGAAAAATTCAGACCTTGGAGGTTATGATACACACTTGTTCACTGGATTACCAAGGATATTAGGACCAATATCTTCATTTCGTTGAATTTTTATATCATAACTGTTTTCATTCCATTATGCATATGGCTCCCTTTGAGGCATTATATCGAAAGTGATGTCGACAACCATATTTTCGAGATGAAGTATATGAAAGGAAACTGATGGGACCAAAATTGATAGAGAATATGGAAGAAAAATATTAGTTGATTTATAAGAACAAGAGAACATATCAGAGTTGGCAGAAAAGCTATGCAGATAACCAGAGGAAGGATCTTTCTTTTGAGGTAGGTGATCATGTCTTTCTCAGTGTTTCTCCACGGAAAAGTTTGATGTGTTTTTTCATGAAGGGAAAGTTGAGTCCAATGTTAATTGGACAGAACTAGATCTTATAGAAGGTTGGATCAGTTTTCTACTGAGTGGATTTACCTCTATGTTTATCCCTTGTAGGAAATTTTTTTTCATGTTTCAATGTTGACAATGTACATCCTAGATCTATCTTATGTTTTCAGCTTCGAGGTAGTTAGGTTGGAAGAGAATCACTCTTATGAGGAACAACCAGTTCAGATTCATTATCGAAGAGATAAAGTGTTGCATAATAATGTAATTCATTAGGTAAAGGTTTTGTAAAAGAACTATATGGTTTAAGAGGCAACGTGGGAATCTAAAAATTCTATAAGGTATAAAAACCACCACTTATTTGATAAGTGAATAAAAATTGTGAGGACACAATTTCCAAAAAAGGGGGAATGATGTAACATCCCATGTAAAAAAAGAATAATTCATTTTAATATTTTTAATATTTGTGACTTATATATTAATTTTACTTTAAATAGGATGTTATGTTCAATGGATTACCCAATACGCAACAACAGGTTTCGATGAAATATTACATTACACACTAATTATATATTAATATTATTTTTAATGGATGTTAATGACAAGTCGTTGTATTGGAGGGAATAAATAGAACTAAGTACAATATGATTATACATGTCTTTTAAATTTTTTTACATTTATCCATTAAAATTTACAGACTTAAAATGTGAAAGAATCTAATTTTAAGTACAAATACTCTAATATTCATTAAAAGGTCGATTTACCACCTTTTAATAGAGAACACTTTTTAAATCTAGTTTCGGTCACTTTTATATGTTCTATTTGAGAAAATAGAATTCTTCTTTAGAATCGGGACATCAAAATTTACTTTGGATGATATTTTGGTATTTTTCTGATAAAATTCCTTTTTGAGGAATAGTGAAAAATATTATATTTTAATTCAAAATAGCCTTTTAATCTAATTTATTTATAAGGATATATTATCTTTTTAATTGATTTTAAAGTGTAATTATATTATTTTTTACTAACTAATCTAATTTTGGTCATTGTATGTAATTTTACTTTAAAATTGGACATGAATAAATGTCAATATATTAGTAGAAATTATTTCTTTAAAACACGCCTTTTTTGACCGCCAAAAATAATTCTAAATTTATTAATTCCTCTTCTATGTTATGAATTTGGAAAAATTGATTCCATATTTGGAATCTGGAGGTCCAAATTGGGTAAATAGATAACTAATATTTTAAGACATTTATGAGTTTTTACCTTAGTAAAATTTTATTTACCATGGTTAAAGGGTAAATCAGGTGAATAAGGGTAAAAAATATTATTATAATAATATAAAATTACCCTAAAATGTTTAATAATACTATTTTTTGATACATTTATGACCATGGGAATCCTTGAGTCGATTTTGGGACCCCATGGAGCCATATGGGATTGATAATGACACTTTATTTTAAATAACTTAAAGTAAAGTCAAAAATGATATAAACAAATATCTATTAGAAAATAAATTTTTACATATGGTTATATAAGTTATATCTTCAACTATAAAGATGGATTTTAAATCTATAAATATTTCCTATATCATGGTATTTTGTTTATAATTTTTAGACATCATATAAATAAAATTATTCATGACAAAAAAATGATGTAGTGTTTACCTCATTAATGAATGATTTAAAAAAATAAGATTATAAATAGTAAAAAAATATCCATAACCTATCCAATTATTATGGGATGATTTTATTTGGAACTTGATTTATATTATATTAGAAACTGATGATTTTTGTACCTTTTGAATCTGAATATATGTTTATAATAAAATAATTGTTTCAAACTTTCATAAAGGGCCCCTCCTCCCCCTTATAAAATGACACCACATCTAACCCATTACACACACCTATAAAGACTCATTTCTCAACCAAACTATGCATACATAATATCCCCACATACCTCTCCTCTTCTTGGAAGCCTTACCTTAAGCATAAGGCACTTCAAGTAATCCTTTTGGTTAAAACCAAATTGAGATACCCGATTTAAAGGCAATGTCTTCTTTTAAGTTCTTTTCTATTATTTTACTTCCCCAACCCCCTAAACTTTTTTTATTTTTTTTAATAACACCAGTATACTAAATATACTATATTTTTGTTATGATAATTATGTGATCTACACTTACACACACCTCCATCCAATGGATTTGAACATACTGTTTCAATGGACGATGAACTACTACCTCACGAAACGATGATTATTCAAATTTTTCCAACCACCTCTCATTGTGGAGATTATGATGGAACTATATTTATATATGATATAAATTATGTTTATGTTTTTTTTTATGTTTCAGTATTTTTCAAATATAGCTTATCATTATGGTTCCCATAAGTGGTAAACGCGATAATTTCATTTGAGGAAATCCGCACTACCGCCCCCTCAAAGTTATATGAGTCGTTCATGCCTTATGTAGGATGTATAAATGATGGAGTTAATGAAATTATATATGATATTATACTGGAATTATAATATACCTATGTATAATTATTTTTTAATTCCATTGAAATTCTAAATAGAAATGAAAGTAGCATTCATGTGTACGTACGACTTACCATCTCCATGAACAGTGCATTTCATTTCTTATCTCTAAATGGTAAGTATTATTATAAATAAATATAAATAATAGATAAATATTATATATGTGATATATAAATCATTAATATAATTCTAGAGGTAATGGAATTTTGACCACATGAACAATTAATAATTAAAATAATTTCAATTTATCTCAAGTTCCGAACATTGACAAAATGTCCAATATGAACTCAAATAATTAACTAATTGTTATAAAAAAATAATAAGTGATATAAAAGAAATAATGAACTTGAAAAAGGTTTATTAGGAAAGTATAAATTAACTTACATTTATTATTCAAGAAATTAATGAATGAAGGGGTCAAGTCAGACACGAGGTAAGGTACTTCGTCTCAATCTCGTTTCATTGAGGAATATTTTGTTTTATACATGACTTTATTTTATATGGTATAAAAACACATTTTAATTTTGATTTCATTAAAATGGAATGCTTTTATATGAGGCATTTTACTAAATGAAAAAAAGACATTTTTAGCATAAGCGGTGAGAACTACCTTTTCCAGCATGTAGTAATGTTATTAAAAGGAAAATAAATACCATATACACTTTTATGTATTTTGGTATTAATAATGGGTTTTAAAATTGACTTTTTATGTCGATATACTTAATTGATATATTGTTATTGAAATGATTAAATGTTATCTTTCATCTTTATTTTTTTTGTGTGTTATGATTTTATCATGGTACTTGGACATTTGACGTGTGGTTAGGTGATAAACCAAATGATGGGTGTTGTCGTGATAAACCAGGATGGGTTTTTAAGTTATAACCTCCAATGTATTGGGTATGTAATTAGGCCATATGGATATTCCATTTAGTGATATGGGTGGAAGTTGAACGTATAGTTATTCCATTTAAGTATGTTTATGTCCCATGTTACCTTTATATGATATATGTTATTTCTATGGGTCTTACAGCATTCTTTTGGATACAAAATGGTAAGAAATGATCTTTTATTCAGTGAAGAGTATTTACTACTTCATAAGGATGAAAAATATTACTTATGATAGGGTATTCATGGTTTCTTTGTTGTTTTGAAAAACTAACAGCTTTCTTTCATTGTCTATCCCTTACGGAGATTTTTGTGCTCATCCCGTGTTTTTTAAATTTTTTTCACATGACATAAAGTTGATTAGGGTCAATTATGGGGTCAAGGAAAAGTTATGTTGTCTAAAACATAGAACAAGACATGAATCTTTTTTCAAAAAGTTTTTATTTTATATTAAAATTTGAAACTGAGTAAAAGTGTCAACTTTGTTATTTTTTAGATGAAATGTAATAGTTATGGCATAACTTTCTTAAACTCTAAACCTAAAAAGAGCCTCATTGTGAATTAATCATTTAATTCAAGATTATGTAATTTTTTAAGGCCTAATCCTTATAGTTTGTGACTAAAAAGGATTCTAATAATATTTTCATGTTGTAAAAACCCATTTATGGATTATACTATGGATCAAGGTCATAGAGCATTCATTTTAATGAATCCATAACATAATTTGGATTCATAAAAACAAATTCGATTCATGTGTCTATAAGTAGTATAGTGGTAGTGAGAGTTCATTTTCTTAATAGTACATATTGATGACATATAACTTATTGGAAATGAGATACCTTTACAATAGTCGATTAAGGAATTGTTTAATAAATTCATCTCTATGAAGGATATAAGAGAGGAATCATATATTTTTGGGATCAAGATCCTTGTTGATAAATGGAATTGATTTATCCACCTATGTGAATGTATATATGTTGACATGATGCTGACGATATTTAGTACAGAAAGATCTATGATTAGATTTTTTCTAGTGTCACATGTCAGTTAATGTTTCCAAAAGAAGTTTTCCTAGACTCGAGAAGAAAGAAAGATAATCGAAATTATTCCATATGAGTGTCTGATTGGGTAAATCATGTATTCAATGTTATGTAGTTGTATAGATATTTCCTATAAAATAATATTAGTTGAAAGATACCATTATGACTTACATTTCCACCATTGGATGGTAGTTATGAGTATCCTTAAGAATCTGTAGCATAATAATTATATGTTCCCAATTTATGAAAGAGATAAGAAACTAGTCCTCCTAAGATATGAGTATTCTATTTTCAAAAAAAGATTAAGATTAAAAGTAATCAAAAAAGGATACATCATCAAATTGAATGGAGGTGTTGTGAGATAGTAGATCTCAATTTAAGTTGTGGTCATAGATTCTATAATACAATATGTGTATAAGGATGCTTCCTTGGTACACATAGAACCTGTATGGATGTGAGAAATCATCCATGTGAATGGCATGGTACCAAGCAGTTAAAATACAATCACACTATATTGTGATAATACTATAACATTGACTCCCACAAAATAGTTACGGACACATTAGAAGATTAATAACATTCATTGGAAGTATCATATCGTGAGGGATTTTCTCAGACAGGTGAGGCTGTAGTGATCATTATTTCCATGGATGATGATGTGGCATACCAATTGATTAAACCCTTGATTGTACATAATCTTGATTATCATTTGAGGTATAGAAGAGAGAACATCATCTATGGTTGGGTCTAGTTCAAGTGGGATTTTTTTGAAGATAGTGTTCAATGAGAAACTATTTGTACTATAATTACATGTATTTTTTAGGGTTATAATTTTAATAAAACCTGCTTTTACATATTTTGCATTGTTTTTCAAGACTCCAATGTAATAATTTCTTATAAAATACATTAAAATGATATTATCATAGTTGTCCGACGCTCTGATGAGAACAATGATGTTCAATGAATATATTCATAAAACATGTTCTACTGTTGGATAATGTACTATAATGAGGCATATTGTACATATACTATCATTTTTGGGAATAGAAAGTGGATGAGTATTCTTCTAATGATGTTCAAAAATGCTATTCTCTATGACAGGAAATTATGAAGACATACCAATGAGTATGAATTCCACACATCTAGGGGTCATAATATATACAAATCATAAAGAATGTATAAAGTTCCATAGAATATAATATTATCATTGTTTCATGCCATGACTCATGGACATAGATTTTTCAGATTAAAACAATGATGCCATATGTTTTCTGTGAGGTAGGGTGCACTGGGAGAATCACTATTGACATGAAATTAATCGATATGTCGATGAAAGATTTATCACTTCCATCTTTATAAAAGTTGATATCGCGTCCCATTGATTGGAATATAACCTTAGTGTTAAATTCAATGTCCATAGTTAAACAATGTGTTTATTCTATATTTTCAATGAATTTAGTATCTGGCATAATGGTTGATGACATATATGTGAAACCATCTTTATAATAATTTGTGAAAATGGATTGTATTACAGTGTAAACTTTCAATGGTGGATGCCTTCATTAATACATTTTGTTCTTTATCATTGGTAACATTATAGTTTTCTAGAATGTAATCCTGGACATTATCTAGGCCCACCTACTTCCAATGAGAATGAATCCTAAATTTTTACACACTACGTGTTTATATTGATATCAATTAAATCATATTTGAATTTAATTAATTGAATTAATATTATTATCAAGACTAAGGTATCATATTATTCTGGTTTTATATCTCACAAATAATTATTCATGAATAAAATATTAACATTTAAAATATATTTTTTAGATATATAAATGATAGAGAAATTCAAAAGGACCAAGAACGACTCTAGTGATAAATAAAAATAAACAAACAGAATAAATGATATTTTTTATTTCCCAATTTGGAGAACATAAAAAATTATAATAATATAACTATTAATTTGTTTCATGGTTTTTATTAATTATTATAATATTATTTAAAGTTTAGCATGAACTTAAATAATATTATAACCTAAACCCTAGATATATTAATAGACACTGGTGTTTATTATGTATGGCATCCAAAATTGAGTCATGAGAACAATTGTGCACAATAAAACTATCCCTCAACTACTCCTTCCTCTCTTCCTCTCATGAATAATAAACCCATGAGAGATCCATTCATTATGAAAATATGAGTGATCAACACAAATAATGACAGAAACATTACTCACCATGCTAGCCTGTTGAGATTTATTTTCATTACTCTATGGTCAAAAGAGAAAATGTGTTTCACCATAAAATATATCCGGTTGTTGGGCCGTAAATGTGAAATAAAGGGATGCTAAAGGGTAATTTTAAAATTATCAACATCTGCATCAATGAAATAGTTCATATATTAGGTATTTTATTTTTCTAATAAATAAATTTAGTTTACATTTGTTGACCAAGATCCATACTTAGGGTATTGAGCTACTCAATATTAAAATAAATTTTAATATATCTCCCCAACAGCACACATCAATTATTACTATAACCAATAGACCCTCCTTTTTTATAATATTAATTACATAAAAGTGGTGGGTTCTAGAAGTATGGAAAACATAATAATTTACCAAATATGCATAGTATATTCATTATTAGATAATGGGATGGAATATATGTTATAAATTAAGGATGTAAATATCATTATAAAAATTACATAACCAAATAAAAAGTGATATTTAACAATAAATTCGAATCCAGAATTTTTCATTCATCTGAATATCTTTCATCAATCAGTTTAGAAACGATAGTCTAGTGGATAGTTCATATTTTTCTTTTTAGGGCTTGGATTAGTAGTAAGAACCCCATAATACAACACGAATTACCTGGGATCATATATTTGTGAATGACTTCTGTGTTCAATGTATAAATATTATTATTCACCCAATTTAGGATTATAGGGCATGTTCTTGTTCCTTTGGAATACCAAGCCTTTTGGAGAACAGATTTTAGGAAAAATGGTCATGTAACAAGACTAGGCATTTTCCATTTTGTGACTATGATGGAAGCATGACATAAAAAATATAGAGGCATTTCTAGGTAGGTGGATTTATTAATTTATTAGTGTGTTGGATCTTATCATCTATCCATCCATCTACATGGATTTCTGATGTTAGATAATGGGGGTTTCTTCATTGGTATGATAGAGGGGAGAATAACGCATCAAAATTCTGGAAAATTCAATTATTATTACGAGTAATTTTCAAGGGACAAAAATTATATCCAAAATTGTGTTCTAGAATTCATTTTTATGATGAGAAATTATTTAGGTTAGAAATAATGTTTTTCACCGGGTTTAAAATTTGTTATTGAATCATCTTCAATCACAAAATTCATTGACATGCTTGCGTGTGCAATGAATCACAATAGTTATCTAGGATTGACACTATAGTCTTATAAAAATAGTTTTCATAAATTTATTATTTTTGATGTGCTTCTATGTCCGTCAAAAATTTCCATCAATTAGAATGACTATTTTTTAGGGCTATGTCGATAATATTATTTTTCCAGATGGATTCATCACTAAACATTTGTAAATAGGATTATTTACTATACAATTTTCTATTTCCAATAATCTCTATATTTGTGACGAATAATACTTTATGTAATTTTTTGTGACTGATTTTTATCCATCAAAAATTATAAATACAGTGCTGAAAATGATTTAAAATAGTACTCTATCAATAGAAAAATCTATCATAATTAGTTTGGCACAAAAAAATTTAAATAGTCACTCGATCCCCTTCCTATTCAATACCCTAAAGTTATGTTTATCATTAAAACTATCTATTATTAAATATATAATATTTATCTTAGTATTTTCAGGATACGATCTAAAAATAATTTACCAAAGTACCAATTATGAGGTATTTATTAATTTTTTTAGTTTTTATTATTTTATATGCAGTTATCTATTTTAAAAAAAAATATTTATTTAGTTTAATATAATATAATTTCATTAGATTTAATATATTTGTTTGATTTAATTAATAAATTAATATTATATTAGTATAAAAAAATAAATTTTATTATATATTAATATTACATTAGAAAATATTTTTATAATTTTTCATAAATTAATAAAAACTATTATAAATTTATATAATTGATAAGAAATTTATATAATTTCATAAAAAGTTATATTAATTTAAATAAAACTTTTTAAATTTGTTTTAAATTTGGATAAATTGAAATACAATTGATATAATATAGTATGAATTCATTTAATATATAAAAATGAATAAAAATTATTATAATTTTAAGAAATTATCATATATTAATATAATTTAATAAAATATTTTCTATATACATATAAATTAATATTATAAATTTAAAATTAAGTAAATAATTATAAAATTATACAATAATGTATAAATTAACAATATTTTCTTATGAATTGATGATTTTTTTAAATTAGTCTAAATTTATCAATAACTAATCTAAATTATTATAATTCTATTAAAAACAATATATATAATAAATTAATGTAAGCTATTATAAATTTTTCTCCGATTAGTATGAATAATTTCATTGTACTAAAAATGTATTATGTTACACAAAATGATTTATTGTATGTTTGTTTTTAAATTTAATTTATTTTATAGCCAACGTTGCATGAAACAGTAAGCATAAATAAACCATAATATACTATTAATATTATTATTTAAAATGAAATTACCTCACAGACATTAAATTGGCCATTATGGAAAGGATTAACAAACTTATGAACATATATTATTGAAATAATTGGTTTAAATTTAATTAGAATAAAATATGAAATCCAATTTAGTATAAAATATGTTTTTATAAAAACTATTTTAATGAACACAAAGGTGTTTTGTAACAATAAAAAAACATTTCAGATTATATTAATGAAATATAAGTTTAATATATTCAAAAAAATGTCTAATTTTAATCATATTTGTTTTCTAGACATGATATAAAAATTAATCAAATTTTAAATATAAAACATGTATATTTACAAAAAGATAATTTTACTTCCTTTTGATGGTGAACAAGTTTTAAATCCAGTTTTTTAACGTTTATATATTAAATTTTAAATAATAAACTTATAATTTTAAATTATAGTAGAATTAAATTACTTTTTATTGGTTTTGTGTATTTTTATTATAATTTTCACATTTTGATGAATAATCATAAAATATTTCTTTTTAATTTGATAACATGGTTCTCATCTAAATAATTTATGTTATTAAATTTTATTTTTAATTCGTTTTATACTACAATTAGATAAATATATTATCATTTATTTTAATAGGGGTCATTTCAATAATGTTTACATTGAATTAGGATATAGAAAATTTTGAATCTATTGAACATTTTCATTTTACTAACTCATTTTTTCATTCGTTAAAAAATGATTAATTTTAAAATAATTTTCGAAAATTATCTATTTATAATTTTGAAAAAACTATTTCATATTTTTAATCAGAAGTTCTAAATTTAGTAAATAGTTTTTTTAGTTTTGGTTGGTATGAATAGTAACATTAAATTTTTTTGTTTTCGCGGTTAAGGGTAAATTGGGTAATTAAAGGTAAAATAAAATTATAAGTTGTACAAGATTATCATAAAAATTGTAATATTTTTTGATGATTTGGTGTCTACTAAAAAAATATAGGGATGTTTTTATGTCCTCTTTTAGATACTTTGACTACATCAATCATTTTTAGTATTTTATTCTAAGGAATGTCCAATATGTTATACTCATGTTTTTTATAAGTATTAAATTTTTTATATATGGTTTTTTAGAAAATAATTTTTACTTTAAATAGTAATTTAAAAAATAAATTTTTATTCTTCATAATTTTTTTAATTTTTATTAAATAAATAATTACATTAATGGATTTTGTAATGATGATGGACCAATTGATCAATTAATTTAAATATAAAATAAATGGTATTAAGAATATTAAGATAAATATAATTTTAGATAATTAATGACATACCATAATTTTCTAGATGATCTAGACATATTAAGTATTTATTAATTGATTTTTATGTTATCTTGCGTATGGATGATTTGTTTAATGCAATTTATTGAATACTATGAAAATTTAATTTAATGATAATTTATAATCAATAATCTTTTATGAAATGATATAAAATTAAAAAATATATATACTTCTAACATATGATTTTTATATGGCTTAAAATTCCATTAATGACTAATTTGTGGTTCCTTTGGCATTTTATAGTGACTATATTAACCTTTAATGAGTAAAAAACCAAGTTGGCATGATAAGAGTTGAGGGCTTTCACTAAGTGTTAAAGCCAAAGAATTTGGGTATGACTGTAGCGTAAAATTTTCTAAAAATTCTTGTTTGAGATTAATTTGAACCATCCTCATATAATATTTTAAATAACTGACTTTGGAGATATTTTTAATTTAATTTTAATTTTTCTTATTTTAATATTTTGAGAGATTCCAATACTTCCCCTCACATCAATTATAAAAGGGAACCTCATCCATCACTTCTTTACACCACATTGAGCCTTCTATATCTACTAGAACCTAACCATTTAACATCCAAAATTACCCCCCTTCATCCTAGAAGCCTTACTTTGGGATGATATAAAACTAATGATGACATTTTATGCAAATCAAAAGGAAATACCCAAAAAAGAAGAAGTGTTCATCAACGAATGTTTTTGTTTTACTTATTCCTTAATCCAAAAAAATTATATTAATTTAATTTGTATATAATAAAATATATATCATAAATATATTTATTCTATTATTCAATGGTTTTGATCTACCCTCATCGATACTTCAATCAAATGGGACCAACAATCATCATTCGTGTGTATGATGAACTACAGCCTTGGGAACCTATGTCACTCATTCTTACATTGCCACCATTCATGTATGGGAATAATGATTTAATTTTATGTTTTTATATTATATATGTAATATTTATGATGTATTTATGATTATACATTTATTATATAACACGTACCTTCATGCATTATATTTTGTGTAAATATGACAACTTATTTTGTGAAAGTGTGGACTACTACCTCCTCCAAACAATGTGATTTGTTCAAAAATTACATGGAATATATTAACGATGGGTTTAGTGAATTTAAATTATATATATAAACATATTAAATTTTAGTTATATTAAAGTTATATTGTTTTCTTTCATTCATTCCATATGATAAGAAAATGGAAACCACATTAATGCATATGTACGACCTACCATCTAAATTAATGGTGTATTTAATTTTCTATTTTTATCTTTTATCAGTTATCATAAAAACATAAATAATTAATATACAAGATTATTTTTTCATGGAAATAATTATTTATTGTATTAAATTTTAATATAAGTAATATGATTAATAATATAACAAATTGAAACACATACGAAAAATAAAGTGATTATTACCCAAAAAAAACTTTACCCTTTAAATGTTAATAAACTGGTTATATAAAGTCAAAAGTAAATAATATATGGTAACATATAAATGAATATGGTTCTATGATATAATTATAATAATACAATTTTTATTATATAGGAGGTTTTGGTGAGTACGAAGAGAGTCAAGACATAAGGTAGGGGACTTCGTTTCAATCACCTTTCATTGAGGTACAGTCTAATGGTATACACCCATCTTATTTTATGACATATATATAAATACTCTATGAATTATTATGTAATTAATTTCATTATTATCATATGATTTAATGTTATTTTAAATTTCATTCTTTCATGGGGCTTATGATTTAAATTTTTAAAATGGTATTGGACACCTTGAATGTTTAATGATTTAATTATCAAATATTTTTCCCCAAGTTAGTATTGTTGATATTATTTTACATATAATATTTATATGGAGAAAAAATTATTATAAAGTAAATTTTATGTCTATTTTTAATTTTATTCAATTGTTTTTTAAATAAATCCTTTTATGCATGTTATACGGAACTTGTTTACAAATGATAGTAGAACTCTCTATTTTTAACAAACACTATCACAACAACATTACTACCACCCTCACTATTATCTAATTTATATCTTTAATTGAAATATTGAATATTTTTATAAATGAAAATCCCAATTTTATTTTTAGAGATTTTTTTTATTAAAATTGGATATTTTTAATAGAAAAGTGTATTTTTATATAAAAGTATATTTCATCTTGGTTTAAAAAGAGTTCTTCCTAAATAAATTTCATATTATTTAATTTTAGTATTTTCATTTATATCAACACAATTTGTTAAATATTATGATTAATTGAAGTTGATCTCTTATGAAATCATTTTAAAAAATTTATCGAATGGATTATAATTAGTTTGACTATGGATGTGCAATATAGATACTATTCCAGGTTTATTGTTCAAGTGTTCGCATTTCAAATCATATGTTTTGATACAGAGATTTATGTTGTTTATGTTTCTCACCCTTCATATGAGAAACTCATTGGAATTAGTATTTCATGATTGGGTGATGCGAAATACCCTATATTCATTATTAGGTCTCATGAGTCAAACCTAATTTATACATGGCAGAGGTGTTAACAGTTTATTTTTTGATATGGATTTGGTTGAAGCATTATCTATTTATTTTCAGATGTCTTGGTTGAGGCCCTGATGATATGTTTTAGATGTCAAAAAATTTCCATTTTATATTTTTATATTATATAAATATATTCCATGACTTTATTAAAGTATTATAATATTGATGGAAATGTTTCCAAGTACATTGATTATTGAAGTGTAAGTTGTTTCAGTTATTAACCTTGCTTTGTTGTTTATTCCATATTTACTCATATATTCTATTATATGATTACCCTTACTCTTCATTTGAGACCACCCCTTTAATATGATTCAATTTTTATCCAAGATTCGAAGAACAATATTATTAAAACTATGTAGAGTTACACAAAGTGGGAATAATTGACTACTCAATGAAACTAATTATTTATTTTATGTTTTAAAATTTAATGTAGATTTCAAATATTTTTCAATTTTATCATGAATAATGAACTATTTATTCCATAGTGATGATATTCCTTTTATCATGTGCCATTGTAATAATGTAAGTCACCGTATCTAGGCTACTAGGATAAGGGGAATTATAGTTTTTATTAGAGAAGGTTTAGAAGAATCCTTGGGAATAAGACTGATTATTGAATTAAACACTATGACAGAATTTTGAAATATATTAAAAAAAAATATCCTTATGATTTAGAGATTATTTATACATAATGTTTCAATTTATGTCATGTGATTCACTAGTACAGAGATTATATATTATGTTTCATAATGTCATGATCTAATCTACTGTATTATATCTTTTAGAAATGGTGCATATCAGAAGGAATGAGAACCACTTAAATCAACATAATACAAACTATAATAATGACCATTTCATCGATTAGTTTATGAAAATTTTTCATATGGAACTATTATCTCAAACATTATCATGATATGAGAAAATAGAATCATATGATAACAGGACAAATAAATTTTTCTCTATGTATTATGGATTTAGAGGGAAGTAAGAGAATAAGAGTAATGTTAGAAAAAAGATAGATGAATGAAATAAGAGAAATATGTATTTTCCCACATATGATAATTGTGGGCAGAAACACCATGGTACATATTAAAAGGAAAGTGATTGGAAAATGTATAGAGAGAAAGGAAACCATTATTTTGATTGAAAGGGTATAAAAAGGGTTCAAAAGTACAATGTTTCGTCTACAAGTAGATGAGACACTACAAAAATAAATGTTTCAAGAATTATTGGAATATACCCACTGTTTGAAATTTTATCTTTACCAACATTTTAAAACCATTGGTAATGGATGGACAACTGTTTGTGTAAACTATGCCAACGGTTGTCCAAACCATTGGGTCTTGAGCCGTAGGGATAGAAATATCCCAACAGTTATATGAGAACTTTTAGGATATGTCTGAAAAAATTAGTATATACCAACGGTTTCAGTAAACTGTTGGTATAATTTTTTTCCAATGGTTTTAAACTGTGAGTAATATCATGAAGTATCTTTATACCAACGGTTGTGTAAACCGTTGGTATAAACTTTTACTAATAGTTTTCCACAAACCATTGTTAAATATCATGTTAAATTATATATTACAGAGGTTTAAAAATCATTGCAATATAATTATACCAATGGTTTTATGTAAACTGTTGGTATAAGTTCTGGTTTTACACATATTCCAATGGTTGTGAACCATTGGAATATCTTTTTTATACCTGCAGTAGCAAGCCAGCTTGGTGAAATCCCCTAGTGCAGTTGCATCAATTCCACCATCAAGCTTGTAGAATTCATACACAATAGAATATGTTCATAACATACAATAAGTAACACAATACACCATTAACAAGTATATCTTCATAATACATACATAATTCATCCAACACATAATTTATTCATAAATCGGAATACCTCCAATTCTGTATTTAATTAATATCTAGAGAAACACACACCGACTTACCACATAATTAATAAAGTAATTAAAGAAAGTATACACATACCACAAGTAGACCCATACACCATTAACACATAATTTATAAGTTAATTAAATACATAAAGAATTCAATATAGAATTTAGGGGGTTGGGGGCTGTTTAATGGTTTGGGGTGGCTGTCCATGTGATGTAGGGGTGTCCAGAGGGGTGGGGTGGTGTCTAAGGGATTGGGGGGGCTTTCTAGGGGTGGGTTGTCCAAGGGGTGGGGTGTCTAGGATGTGGGTTGGTGTCCATGGGGTTGGGGTGGTCTAGGGGTTGGGGCGGTGGTGGGGGGACTTTCCAAGGGGGAGGGGTGGTGTCCAGGGGTTGGGGGATGTCCAGGGGGATGAGGATGGTCCACAGGGGGGTGACGGGGCTGTCTAGGGGGTCGGGGTGTCCAGGGGGTGGGTGGGGTTGTCCACGAGGGTAGGGGGCTGTCAAGTGGGGTGGGGGTGTCAACGGGGGTGGGCGGGGCTGTTCAGGGTGTACGAGGATTCCAGGTGGTGGTGGGCTGTCTCCGGAGGGTAGGGGTGTCCAGGGGGTGGGCGGGCTGTCCACGGGGGTGGTTGGCTGTCAATGGGGAGAGGGGTTGTCCAAGGGATGGGAGGGGCTATCTAGGGGGTGGGCGGGGTTTTCCACTGGAGGGGGAAGGGATGTCCAGGGTGTATGGGTGTCCAGGGGTGGTTGGGGCTTTCTAGGCAGCTATGAGGTGTCCAGGGGGTGGAAGACTGTCCACAGTGGGAGGGGATGTCCGGGGGGATTGGCGGGCTGTCCACGGGGGTAGCGGGCTGTCTATGAGGGTACGAGGTCTCCAGGGGGGATGTGGTGGGGGGTTTCCATGGGGGTGTCATGGGGGGTGGGGGTTGTCAAGGGTGGGGGGGGGGGGGGGGCTCTCCCTGGTGGTGTCTGGGGGGGATATCCATTGGGGGGTCTAGGGGGTAGGGTGGTGTTCCGGGGGTTAGGGGGATTTCCACGGGGTGGGGGTGTCCAGGGGGTGGGGGTGTCCAGGGGATGGGGTGGTGCTGGGGGGGGGGGGCAGGGGTTGGGGGCTGTCTAAGGGGGGTGGGGTGGTGTCCATGGTGGTGGGGGATATCCAAGGGGGTAGGGGACTCTCCATGGGGGTGGGGGCTGTCCATGGGGTGGGGCGGTCCATGGGGGTGGGAGGGCTATCCAGGGGGTCTAGAGTGTCCATGGGGTGGGCGGGGCTGTCCACGGGGGTGGGGGCTGTCCAGGGGGTAGGGGCTATCCACAGTGGTGGGAAGGGCTGTCCATGGGGGGTACGGGGTGTCCGGGGGGCGGGGTTTCCATAGCGGGGTTGGGGTTTACAGGGTGGGTGGGCAGGCTGTCCACGGGGGGAGGGGCTATCCGGGGGGGCGAGGGCTGTCTAAGGGTGGGGGGATGTCCCCAGGGGGAGGGGATATCCAGGGGTGGAAGGTTGTCCATGGTGGTGGTAGGGCTCTCTAGGGGGATAAGGGGTGTCCAGGGTGGATGTGGGGTGCGGGGGGGGGGGGGGGGGGATGTCCATGGGGTGTGGGTCCCCACATGGGGAGGGGCATCCAGGGGGTGGTCGGGCAGTCCACGGGGGTGGCCACACTATCCATAGTGGTGGCGGGGCAGTCAAGGGGTACGGGGTGTCCAAAGGGGTTGGCGGGCTGTCCATGGGGGTGGCGGGGCTATCCAGAGGGCTAGGGGGTGTCCACGAGGGTGGTGGGCAGTCCTCAGTGATTGGGGGGGGGCTCTCTAGGGGGTATTTTTTGTCCAGGGGGTGGGTGTGCTATCCAAGAGCGTGGTGGGGATGTCCAAGGGGTATAGTGTGTTCGGGGGTGGGGGGCAAGCTGTCCGCGGGGGTGGAGGAGCTGTCCAGGGGGTACGGGGTGTCCACGGGGTGGTGGAGCTATCCATGGGGTACTGGGCCCTTTTGTATTTTACCAATAATGTACAAGGAATATTTTTTTAACATGTATTATTTATATGAAATTTCTCCTCCAATAATCCTTAACACCAATATATATTTGTTATATTGGGTATAAATCCTTCCATACATGTCTTTTATGAAAATCCAAAGAAGATACCTGGAGAATTGGTAACATCTATTAATAAAAAAATTTGTTTTATTCATTATTTAAACCCATTAAATTATTTTTATTTAATTTTTATATAATAAACAATGAGTCCAAAATATATTTATATATCATTATATTAATGGTTTGATATATAATCACATGCACTTTCATAAAAGGAGATAATCAATCATTATTCGTGAGAACACAAGACTTCTGCCTCACGAAACAATGTCTTTCATTCTTCTATTTATACCTATCATGGTTGAGAACAAAGATGGAATTAATTATTTATTTAATATATTTGATATTTATGGTGAATTTATGATTATTGAATTATTATATAATATATACATTCATGATTTCTATTTTTTGTAAAGATGATAGCTTCAATTATGGATTTGTGAACTACCGCCTTTTCAAAACGTTGTGATTTATTCACACAGAAATAAAATTTATTAATGACGGTTTTATTGAATTTATATAATATATATAGAATAGTATTTCTATAGGAATTATATTATTTCGTTATTTTCTTTCAACAGGAATAGAAAATGGAAACACCATTAATGCTTATGTATGACATACCGTCTCCATGAATGTTGTCTTTCATTTTCTATTTCCATATTTTATAGATTATTATAAATACATATATACTGAATATATATGATACTTATGTCACATTAATCATTTTATAGATGATTCAATCATGATATTATTAAGTGGATAAAAATATAAAAAATCAAAACAGATGTGAAAATCAAAGTCATTATTACATGAAACCCAACATTTACATGGAATTGTTAATAAACAGGTACAATAAATTCATAAGTATATCATATATTCTAATATAGAAATGAATATATTTCATTGATAGATTTATAATAAACGTCTATTTTTTATATAGGAGGTTTGAGAGAGTATGAAGATAGTCAAGACATTAGGTAATGAAATTCATCTTAATCCCCTTTCATTGAGGCAGAGTTTGATATTATACTCACAATATTTTTACGGTGTATATTCCAAATCATTGACTTATAATATCATTAATTTATTCATTATCATGTTATTTAATGTTTTGTTCAATTTAGTTCTTCTTAGGGGCTTATGATTTAAATTTTCAATGTTGTATGTGACAGATTGAATGATTAAATATTTAATTATCAAATCACTTTCTCCATGTGAGTTTTCATGATATAATTTTACATATTTATATATATGGAAATAAAAGTAATATAATGGAATTTTTTTGAATATTTTTAATTTCAGAAAATGGTTATAAAATTAACCTTTTTATGTGTTTTATATGGAACATTTGAAAAATTGACAAAAGGAATGTTCTATTTTTATCGTACATAACGACAACAACATTCCCACCACTTTAATTTCTATCTTCCATTATAGGATTATATATTTTCATATATGGATCTAGCTTAGGCCTTATCTATTTATTTTTATATGTATTCTCCAAGGCCTCGATAGTATATTTTAGATGTCCAAAAACATGAATTATGTCATTATGATATTATTTATTGATATATAATATGATTATATAAGTAATAGAATATTCATTGTTGCGTATCCTAGCTCATGTGATTATTTAAATGGATTGGGTTTTAGTTATTTACCTTACCATATTTTTTATTCCATCTTTACTCAATGCTTCCAATGTATGCTTACCCTTACTAAGCATTTAAGTTCACCCTTTTAGATGTTTTAAATTTTTCCCATGATTCAAGAAGTATATTATGGTTGATATGAAGGGTTACATAATAGGGGACTAAATAAAGACTATATGAATCCCTTTTATATTTTATGTTCTAAAATCTAATATGGATTTCAAATATGTATCTAGTTTACCAATAATACTAAACTATCAAGTCCTTTGGGATGTTATTCCTTGTATCTTTTGTCAATGTAATAAAGGCATGAGATCTGGGATACTTGGGCTGTGGTCGTTACATATTAGTTGATATAATTTGTAATAAATTTATATATATTATGATAAATTGTTTTAAATTTTTATAACATATTATAAATTTGATCATGTTAGTATAAAATACTAAAAATTACAAATAAACAAACGTTATTAAATGTTATTTTAATTTTGAAAATTATTATGAATTAATATAAATTAGTATAAATTCCTCAAAACAATAAAATTTATTAAAAAGTATTATAATATAATAATAATATCATAAAGTAAAACAAATTCATTAATATTTACTTTAAATTAATATACAATTTTATAAATCAATAAATTATGTTATATATTATTATTAATTTAAAAAAGTTATTTTATATTGGTGATATTTAATATAAATTATTATTGATAATTATAAATCTATTAAAAGATATTATAAATTATTAATAATTACAACAATATTATAAGTTGATATATTTTAAAATTAATTGATATTATTTTTAATAAATTGAAATATATTAGTATAAAATTCTATAAATTGTTATATTTTATTATACATAGATATAAATTTGATAAATAAAAAAAATTATTATAAATTAGTTAATGTCAATAAAAATATTATAAATTAATGTTAATTATAATAAATTACTGAAAATTTGCAAAATATTTTATATATTATTCTAATTTAAAATTAATTATTATAAACTAATGTAAATTCTTTTTTAAATTGTGTAAATTAATAAAAAATATTATAAATCATTAGTTTTTACAAAAAAAATTAAATATTAAAGAAAATTATATAGGAATATAAATTATTATCAATTATTATCAATCAATTTATAATCAGTATAAGATATTATAATTTATTTAAAAATTTATATAATTTCAAAAATTTATATAAATGATTAAATATTAATATAAAATATATTATTTTGGTAAATGTGAAGAAATATATTTTATATTTGTATAAAGTATTGTTAATTGATATAATTTATAGTAAAAAATAATAAATATGGAATTAAATGATATTAATTTGTATAAATTGACAAATATTATTCAAAATTGATATATATTATCATAAATTGATATTAATGGATATTAAATAATTTAGATAATTAAAAAATATAAATATTTGGAATAATATATTTTTAGTTATTAATATAACAAACTAATTACTATAAATTTTTTTTGATAATTATAGACCGGAGAAATAAATAGTGGGTTTGGTTATGATATAATTAATATATTAAATAATTGGAGAAATCCAAATGGTTTGTGTGTGAATCAAGGAAATATTGATGGTATCAATGTATTTTAATAGAACCCTTGAATCTTGAATCCTAGAGTCGGTAAATAATTTTTTACATTAGTACAATATACAAGGGATCATACCCTCAAGGATAGACTAGTCTAGTAGTACTGGGAGACAACATTCATACATGGTTTCCATATTTGAAAAGAAAAAATAAAATAATTCATAGAAAATATTATTTCAACTATGGATATAAATCAAAAAATCATTCCTTTTACCACAGTTGATGGAAAACAAATAATGTTTGATCTGAGATGATCAGTAAGGGTTTCATAAAGTGGAATCCACTTTTAGTAAACAAAGAATAATTATTATGTTAGAGTAGATAATAAAATCAGAATCCATTAAATCGATGACATGATTTAAAAGCACACTCATGGTTATTATCAATATACCATTCATAGGGAAAATATTATCTAAATTATAAATAATGTAGATATGTAATTATAGAGATTCATGATCATACAATCAAGACCATAAGGATGATATCATTAATATTATTATCAAGGTGTCATAAAATGCGTTATATACGTTGGTATACACTAACTACATATCAAAAAAGGCCACCTATCTTATCTCACAAGATCTATCAATTTATTAATAAGTTTTTAATATCTGGGAACCACTCATCAATTTGATATACCATTTTCTCCTCATATATTTATTTATCAATAGAATTTATCTCAAATTTTCTTATAAATTAACATTTTTTATTGTTGAATAAAGTATATGGAATTTTCTCTTTATCAAGGAAGTAGCATTAATAATAATATTCTTTAAAATAATACCACATGTAGAAATTGTATATGGTTAAGATAATATCAATGTACATTAAATTATGTTTTATAAATCCATTATACATAAAATATTTACATGGAAGGGAAAATAATGTTGAATAATGTTATGGAGTATGATAGATAATGTGATAAATCACAAGTTATTATCCAATAAACCATAAATAAATTGATTTCAAAATAAGATAATCTATTCATCCGAAATGACGATTTATTTTAATAAATGATATTATTTTGAGAAATATAGTGGGAATAGAAGTGAATA
Source organism: Viscum album (assembly GCA_963277665.1). Classification (NCBI taxonomy): domain Eukaryota; kingdom Viridiplantae; phylum Streptophyta; class Magnoliopsida; order Santalales; family Viscaceae; genus Viscum; species Viscum album. The sequence continues at coordinate 619,976 of CAUJRU010000076.1, forward strand.
TGTTAAAAAATCATTAAATCATTTATAAAATTGAATTAAAAAAAGTTATAAATCATCTTCTACATTATTTTTATTCCATTTATAAAATTATAACATTTTACTTTGAAATCATTTTAAATAAAAATTATTCCAAAATTCCTGAAAAATGTTTTATTAAAAAAATTTAATGGAAACATGTAATGTAATCAATAAAGTCGCGATTGGTTGGGATGGTCGAAATATTTGTTAACACCATATAATTAAAAGGAAAAACTTTTAAAACTTCTTTAAAATGTTAAAATAACTAATAGCTTATAAAATGTAGATAATATTCATTTTATGTTTTTTAAAATATAATAAATCATATTGAAACCGGACATCTAAAAATATTTCTTGTAACAAATAAATATTTAACAGAATAATTTAATGAACACTTATATGTAAGCTAATGATTCCTGGAAGAAATGATAATGTATTGTTGGTATCCCTTGTATGTAACATACATGTGGATTTGTGGTAAAAAAGAGAGACGAAATGAGAAACAAAGTTGTAAAACCAAAACATAGAGAGATGATAAAATATATATGGGGTTTAAAATATCATGATCATATAATGTTTTCATTGAAAATATAGACATAAACCATCCCAGTGAAAAATCAATCATTAAAGAAATATATTACATTAGGCTATCACAAAGACATAGGTTTATAAAACTCATATATAATGAATTAAAATTTATTTAATAATTAATTAAATAAAATTTTAATCCTTAATAAATTTATTAATGTACTTTTATAATCATTTTAAATCTATTGAATGTATAGTCCTTGCTTACATCAACAACTTATGGTTGTTCAGTCAACTTCTTAAAAATAATATCGATACACTGCCATGGATAATGAATTGTTCAATAGATTTATAAATATTACCGATTTGAATAATTTATATATTATAATATTTATACATTATTTATTATATAAAATCATCTATTTCTAATGGTAATAGAAGAACAAGTCACATCACTTTATATAGGTGGTGGTCCACACATATGCAGGATCAATGTTTTAATTCTCCAATGGAAGGAAGGGTAAGAAGGTAAAAGATAAGTTATATTTATATAATCATAATAATTTCATACATATCATATATATTCACTAATTACATATTTATAAAAATCCATGAAAAGTTAATATGAAAAATGAACAACACTACCATGTGGAAACAGTAGGTCGTACGTATGCACATGCGATTCTTTTATTTTCCATTATATTAAAAAGAAGATGAATAATAGTTTTAAAATTAACGAAATAACATTTAATTATATAGAGGATACTGATGTTATCATATCAACATGGTTATATAGAATTTACAGATGTAGATGCAAAAATAAAAGAATAGAACTCTGTTAAGAGTTATACCTATTCTTTGGTATCCTCATTTGGAATATAACTTAAGCCTTGTTAGAATGGTTTTTGGTAAATAGAAGATGCTCTAGGATGAAGTTAAGGAACATATAATAGTATATGTTTTTGTTTTTTACACAATGGGATAAACATTTTCAAATAAGAGTGGCTATGAGGTGAATATTTTTAAGTGAGGTGGGTAGAAAACTCCTCAATATATGAAATATAAAAATATTATATCTGTATAACTCATGTAAAATTGCTCAAACATTCCATATATTCATAGATTATTGGATTCAAATAATAATATAGTCTGAAACATTTTAGGCATGTTTAAGTTTAATTCTAAACCATATCATTTGGTTTTCCCCTTATTAACCATCTTTAGCCAGTACTATTGTGATTAATTTTTCACACTATAAGAGTCATTAATGAAATTTAAAACAAATTCTAGAGGAAGGCTCATGAAAAAATAATTTAATTATTAAAAGTTTTCCAGTTACTTGACTTGACAAAGTATTATTATAATATTGTAATTATTTAGAAAAAAATTTAAACATTAAATACATTTTAATGTCATTTTTTAGACTATTTATATATATTAAATTTACTAGAATAAAATATTACGAAGTTATAAAAATATAACCACTTTAACTCTAAATTATATATTTTAATTAATCATTTAATTCATGGGTGATCAAAACTCATCCAAAATATATAACCTTAAATGTTTTTAAAATCATTTATTTTATTTTTCTATTCCTTATACAAGTGATGTGTCGGTGTTTTGTAACCATTAAATGTAATTATACTATTAATAAAAATTTAAAATAACTAAATATCATAAAAATAAATAATATTGTATCTAAGTAACCATTTAAAATAATTCATATCATCTTTTTTATTCATTTAAAAACAAATTAGATGTAAAAAAATAAATAGAGTAACATATTGAAATATTTTTTATCATAAAATTATATAATAGACACAATCTAATGAAATTGGCACAAAATGACATAATTTTAATTTTAGTATGGTTTTCGTAAAATTAATCTCATCTAATTTGATAATTCCATTTTTGGTTTCTGGATTTTGATTTGTAATCTCACATTTATAACCTTAACAAACTAATTTTACCCATTACCGTAGTTATAAAATTTTACACTAGTTAAATTCCATTATGATCTTAAATAAAATTTTTCTATCAATTATTTTTTAAACTAGTAATTATAAATATGAATTATATATTTCAATATTAAATTAATAAAAAAAATGTGAATGTTATTTCAACAAAAGTGTACAAAAAATTCAAAAATTGTTTCTATAAAAATGTTGTTTTAAGAAAAAAATGAACTTATTATATAATAAAATATAATGATGAATCATTTGGGTTTTTATCCATTATTAATAAAATTGTTATTATGTTTCATTTATACTAAATTAAAAATAGCATAGTATTCTTAAATTATAATATTCAATAAAAAGAAATGATTGTTTTTAAAAAAAATTCACGTTTTTCACTAATTATACAAAAAGAATCCTTTTAGAAAAAATTGAAAAACTCCCAAGAAGGCGATTTTTATGTGATAAATTCAAATATTATATACATATTTTTCAATAATAGATCTAAAATTAGTAGAAATTAATTCAAAATATATGTGTATAATATTTCTAAACCCCATTTTTAGAATTTATATTTTTTAATGTAGAAAATTATTTTAATCTTATTATTTTACAAGTAAAAAATAGTAGAAAAAATGTTAACATTATTGATTGAGTTAATTATTTATATTCATTAAAAGTTTTCTAATTTGTATTTCATAATGTTTTTATTCCTATTCATACATACCAACCCAACGTCTAAGATACAATACCTAGATTTAAATATTATTTCATAATTCATCTATGTTCAGTTATTCAAGTTGAATATGCTACTAAAATTTTATTTTTTTTAAGGAAAAATTTCTACTAAAATTTCATGTTATATAATTTTTTTCATTCTAATTATAAATATTTGATTTTTTTAGAATGTATAATTTAGTTCCCTGTAAAAGATGTGCGATTTCAAAAAATGGGAAACATGTCACAATATTTTGGTCATTGATTTTGTTTTGGTTTTTGAAAGGATTATGTATTTTTTTTATAAAAATAGTGAATGAAATTTGGAAGAAAATATTTATTTTTCATTTTAGAAACATCATGTTTTCAAAATTCAGTACATGCTATTGTTTGAAAATCATTCCGAGAAACATAGACACATAATATCAATTTGAATCTCAAATAGAAACCATATACATTTTATGATTTGATTAAATCTATTGAAGATGTTTTATATATCATATATAGTATTATAAAATATGAAACTATTAAAAAATTGATATTAAACCTGGTGTTGGAATTTCAAATATCTTTTTTATCAAATATTTCACCAGACAAATCATTTGTTACTAAAGGGAACACATTTCCAGAAAATATCTATGAATATAGTATATTTTTCATTGTTTGGAACATAGTTATCAAAAGATATAAACATGTTCAAATGATAGAAAATTATTTTATGGTGAATATGTTTCATTATTTAACTTTCCAACATGTGGACAATCAATTTATAAGATTGTATGATAAGGAATGAACATATATCATTTAAACAATTGAAGTATTTTTTGGTTACATATGAACTCTAATATCAAAATATTTCTCACAACATAGCTACATTGATGGTATTTCATAAGAACATTTTTTTGTTAGTAAAATCATAGATTCTCATAGTGAGTGAGATTTGATGAAAAATATTGATATGGTATATTCATATTTTTCATTGGAAACTCATAAAATATGATTGGGTCCTTTTACTGAAGGTTTATACCCATTTAGCTATTATATATTTTTAAATTCTTCTTTTCCATTTTTCATATCTCTAATCAATGGTCCTCCTTAAATGTTCATGAATGATAGATATATATATATATTTGTTAATATTTATAGGCTAGTTAATAAATAATAATAATTTTTATATAAATCCACTAAATTAAGAGTTATTTTATAATGGAATGATGGTGTACTTACAAATTATTTAGTTTAAAATCATAATTTTATACGTAAAGCTACATTAATGTGGAAAAATATTAACTTTCTAGTGTATGTTAGGTTATTTTGCAAAAGTACATTGGTCCCAAATCTTATCCATACTGCATGGATAACATCCTAGAATTTCTTCCTTTTAATGTGAGAATTTCTTATTTCTTGACATTAATAAGATATTTCATCACACATATCACAAATATTGATTTAATGGATAAATTTTAAGAAAAAGGTAGAATTTAATGAGATAATCCCCTAACACAGATCACATGTTTCTAGGAATAATTAATTACTCTTCTGTACTCTTATTTATTTTATGTTGAAAATTATCTAGTAGAAAATATGCATTTTTTGGAGAAATCAAAACTAGATTGAGAACAACATTTCTTTGGGGCTTACATATTTATATTATTTCTTTATTCATATTATGTAAGATGTATAGAATATTAGAATGAACTCTTTAGGTAAAATATTTTATACTATATTTGAATCATTTGGAATGACCAATGATAATATAAATGAAAGGTTAGATATTAACTATATTTATAGGCATCCTATACAAGATTTATTCGAAAATGAATATTCACAAAATATAATGAAGGAAGAATAATATTATTCTCTTTATAAATAAGGTCATCTAATATTCTATGATTGTATTGTAGATTCAAGGATAATAGATGGCTAGGATTCTAATTTATCTTGTTACGTCTATAATGGACAAGTTACCATGCAATAATTTCTTGGATGTCAAGTGAAAATGGAATTATTTCTACCTATTGGCCTCATTTAGTTGTATAATTCTTTGATATGAAATTTTTTTACTAAAATATTATAATTTTTTAGAGAAATTTTATATATAAAACATTTATTTATTCTAGGAGTATGATTTAAAAATATATTGTGAAAATTGTATGTAATTGTTTATAAATAATTCCATATCCCTTCATTGACTAAAATTAATTTTTAATTATTAATTTTTCATATGATACTAAATGTGATGGGGAAGTAAAAGTTTCATAAATAAACCAATTTGAGATATTTATGCATAATTTAAGAAGAAATTGTGTATTGAAGAATCAGTTTGAGGGAAAATTACTGAACTGTACTTACAGAATGAAATATAAAAATTATTCTCTTATTATTTTCAATATATGTATCTGTCAATTGATAAAAAAATTAATCTGAATGGTGAAAATATTCATGAGGTCAGAGACCATCAATTTTCATTAAATTACCATATAATACAAGGTATTAGTAGTCATCGTGAATAATTTTTTCAGATAATGAACTGCCTAAATACCTTATATAAGAATTACTTAATTTTGAATAAATCACATGATTTAGGAAGTAAATATTATTATTTATTTTTAAAAAATAGTAATTATTAAAAGTTAACTTTTTTTACAATTTTTTTATTATATAATGATCATATAAGAAATAAATTCATAAAAATTACCTTGAGTAGTCATGAATAATGTTGATAGTGTAATTTTTTCTTTCTGGTATCAAATATTGGAAACATAGATTTTTTATGATTGAATGTATAAAATTATATATTATTTCATATTTTAAAACATATTTCCTTATTATACATGGGATCATAAAATGGATGTAAAATTGATACTAAATTTTTATCATTTAGTAACCAACCCAAATAATTATTAAAATCGTATAATGTGTATGGGGTTAACTTATATCTATGTCATGAAGACTGATGTGGTGAATACAAAAAATAAATGAACCGTTATGTTGTTTATAAATATATCATCCAAAATAATGTGAAGTTAAATTTTATGGAATTATAGATGAAATAACTGAGTTATGTTTTCTATGTTAAAATTAGAAACTAATATTTAAATGTCCTTTGTTTGATAATGTGCAATGTTATTTTGTTCATCCATTATGTGAGATCATTAATATTTAATATAATAGTAATATATAAATTAATGAAACATTTTTTTTGATATATTAACCACGTCACATTTATAATGAAAACTCACATTAATCATTGAGAAATTTGAAATAATAGTGATTAAAAAATTAAATCTCATGACAATCATTTTATAGAAAAAGAATGTGGGGAAATTAAAGTGAATGATATTGAAAAATTACCAAAAAAATTACTGATAATATATCTTACATGAAGATATACATATATCAAGGATGATACCCCATAGTTTAGGGATTAGGGTCTTGATATTGTAGATGATGTAAAAAATAATTTTGAAATTACAAGGGAAGATAAAATTGAATCTCTAATGGAAATTGATACTGTTGAGGGGGATGATTATGACATTCACATTGATAGTGAGAAATATGATGATGATGATGAAGATGAAGATTAATAATGATATATTATTTATTTCAACAAATATCTATTCATTTCATATTATATATTTTTGTATTGAAAATTATTAATAGAGTACATTATTTTATCAACTATATTAAAAAAGGGATCTATGATTCTAAAAATATTTATAAGTTTTTGAAAAACTACAAATGTTATTATAAAATTCATTATATGACTGGTTTAATTAGGGACATTATCATTTTGTGATTTTTATCATGATTATAGATTCACAAATTTTTGATGATCTAACTAATTTGACATTTAAGGGTGTTGACATAACCCCAACAACTAGGTGTGGTTGATTCCACACATGATTGATGATTCCATTTCCTTTTCCATAGTGACATCTATCTCTTAACATTAATTATATTTATAATAATTTAGGTAATATGTGAAGCTAATTTATTTTACATTTAAATATATTTTATTTATTAATTATCTTACTAAGTATTCATACTATCGTGGTTTTCCACATCATGTTATTGGTTATGATAACTCAATTTTGAAGAAATATTAATTTTCTCTATGAGCGTCATAGTATCTGGTTTATAGTGAGTAATGCCATCATATGTTTGATAACTAAATTTTATATATAAATAAATAATTTATTTTAATTTAAATTTATAAAAAATTTAATAATATATTTTGTTGAATATTTGTATGGTTTATTCTGTCACGTTTTTCAAAAAATGATACCCTCTATTTAATAGGAATGTGATTATTTAGTGCCTTGATTTCTATTATTTTCTATATATCCTTCCATGTGGAGCTATGTTGACAGCATACATGAACATATTTGAAGAGTACTATTGGCCTCATTGACCACATTACTTCCCCACATAGGCTTATATGGGGTTTTTCACTTACCCAACCAGGGATACATTCTGATGGCGATTTTATTCTAATAGATAGAAACAGGGGGGAATGAATGTCTTAGATAGAGGTATGTTTCATTCCTTTAGTATACAACATTGAAACTTGATATGTGATATTATTTAATTAAGTATATATATATTTAAAATTATAAAAGTATATGATAATTTTTTTATTCTTTAGTTTATCTTAATTTTATTAAGATTGATGTGTATAAGAGGATGTTCAGATAAAATATTGACGTAACACATGAGACTCATCTATAGCAAGTAAATACCATATCATGAATTATTGAAAACAATATTCCGTTTAATGTGAATTTTTTCGACTACTTAACTAAAAGTAAAATTTGATAATTTTTAATTAAATAAACTCGATTATTTTTTTAATTCATCAAAACAAAAATAACTTGGTATGAATTTTTTATATTTTTCTAAAAATGCTGGTTTTTAGTTGAAAATGTATCTTCTCACGAAACATGTATTTTTTAGGATTTTTTTTATTTTTATAATCACATATATTATTAGAAACCTATTTATTTGATCAAATATTATTTAAAATAATATTATTATTAATTTTAAAATATTATTTCTAATTATCACATCTATGGAATTTAGTTTTTATAACTAATTAGAATGTTACTTCAATATAAAATCCCTTCTCAATCTTTTACGGGAATCATTTATTTTTAGGGGTGATTTTGTTTCAACCTTCCTTTAAAATATATTAATGTTTGTTTATTTTATAAATTATCAATTTATGTTATTAAAATTTCTAGCCAAAATAATTTGAAAATATCTATAAATTTAATGCTAAAAAGGTTATTTCTCTAGAAATGGTTTTATGCGATTATGATAATTTATTTTAATATTTACTATACACACCATTATAAATTTTATCTCATAAAATGTTTTCCTATTTTGATATTAGAATTATAGAATTAGTTAAAACTGTCAATCATAATATTTTTCTTTAAAATTAATTAGTAAAATTACATATTAATTACCTACGTAAAAGAAAAATCAGTAAATTATGTTTATCCTAGTGTAAATGTCCAAAATCATTTAAAGTGTCCCTATGATTAATGGAAATGATTATTATAGACAAATAAATCTTTTAGAAATTTTTTTTTCTATTTTGGATCTATTTATTCATGAATTATTCCATTGATTTATTGAAAATTTAACAGTGTTCCCAAAACTACCCTTCCTTTCACTTATAAAAGGGGGACATCTTCTCCAATTCAAAGAATACCTAAAATTTTCATTTCTCCATGAAAATATAATACATTTTAACTAGATATAACCCTACTCAAATAAAAAATCCCCTGGGTAGTCATAGTTATCATAATCCCTGCAAAATATTGAAGACTTTTATGGGAAAAACAAGCCCCCCATGTGGGTTCTATCAACTTCTTAGTTTTCGTAACAACAATATTCATTTAAATTTATTCTAATAACACTAATATAATTATATAATTTTAGTTTTTATAAATTTACAATACAATATCAATGGTATTATAATTATTTATTCATATACCCCATCCATTATGAAAAATATTATTGTTTGTGCATTGTGTAATCTATGGCCTCCGCGATGTAACATGTTTCATTTTCCTTCACCACCATAAAATTATGTTATTAATCCTAACAATAAATGATAAATATGATACCTATGATATGAATAAGATTATAGTGTGCCAAATTTATCATCCTATTAGTGATATGACTAAAAGAATATGATTCTTAGATCAATTGGTTAAAATAAGTGTACTAAGAAAATAATATTTTATTCAAGTGTGGAATGTTTTAATATCCATTAATTATGATCATTATTCAATATAATTATTATATATAACACTATTTAAAACAAAATAAGATAATTATTCACAATTAATAATTATATTACATATAAAACATCTCATAATAATCCACAAATCCGGGTTAGTTTAAGATTGGGTTAATTTAACCACCAACATGAACTATAATTCATATATATGTAATGATTGGACATGATAAAGTATTTACTATTACAATAAATAATAATTTGTAAAGAATGAATTTTTTTATTTTGATATTATATAAATAAACATTCCATAAACTAACGTAACACCTTCCATTCATCAGAAATCACCAAAACATGATTATTATAGAATGTTTCATCGTGGATAATGTAAAAAAACTATTGAGTAAAATTTTAAAAAATATAAATTATTATTAATATTTCAAAAAAATTATAGTTAATAACATGTTATGACTACCCATTATAAAAAAAAGAATTAATATGAACACCACTATTATAAAACATAGAAAACAGATTAAAATTATACACACTAATGCGGACAATCAGAATAATTCATATAGAGATTGACTATTTATGAAATGTATAGAAGAAAATATAATTCGGTATGTGTATTAATTAATTTATTAATGTATACATGCTTATGATATTTGAGAATAAGGTATGTTTGTTGAATTCATAACTATAAGTAAGGGTTTATCATTATCAAATTCCTCTCCTAAAATCGATATTTGTAATATGAATCTAATATCCATTATTTGGTATATGTGATTTGTATTTGATAGTATATATCATGAAATTATTGTATTATTTTATGTTTATAATGAATTTAAGGAAATTATTTTCAAGTGATTAAGATTGATTTTATACTCAATCCAAAATTGGGATTTTCTATCTCAATTTTCATTCTTCGGGATCATGTTGTAATCCACACAAATTTTTTATGGTGTGGAGAAAAAAATTCTATGGAAGTATTATTCTATTATAAACCTCAAATTTAAGGTATTTTAATAATTATTTTTTTAACAATATCTGATATTATATTTCATTATGAGTACAATTTTCCATGGTGAAAAATCATCATAAGATTTGGTAAAGTAAAACTATGTGTAATTTTTTCTAAAATACAACACTATCGGGATACTGGAAAATAGATGTAGTTCTGGAACAAATGTGACTTTGGGTAATCACCCTGTAATAGTTTGGTTGAGTGTTGAAACAACCATCACCAAAATACATTATTAGTGGGTCAGAGACTATAAACCTATAGACAAAAACATGTAGATAATCTTGGAAATATTAATATGTTGTAAATGAACCATGATGATAGATATTTTCTTCTATTTTCATGGCATCCTAGAAACAATATTTATTAAATAAAATTACGTTATTCTTTGGATATCCTACCACATTTTAAGTAAACTCTTCACTATATTATTATATAAGTTTACGTCATATTACATTCATGATACCTAATAGTATTTATGTTTATTAAGGGATTCTATCATTTAAATCTACATTATTCTATTTAATGGATTTTTTTTGACATCCATGTCTATCATTAAAATGATATTATTTTTTCCAACATTAAGTCCCTTATTGAATGGTTTGATAAGTCATGATGCCTCTTATGGATTATGGATTCTACTTAATCAATTAATGGGATGTCTTGATATTTAATTGCCCCTCGATGCATCAAAATGTATCGTGGGGAATGATATGTTCGGTTTTGGGATATATCTGTTCTCATAATAGGATAATTACTTTAATATAGTATTACAGACAAGAAATGTGTCTCTGAATAAGGACGTGACATTATTTTTTTGATTCAATCATTATGAATTGCAGTAGTATGAGATCAATTATTATTGTTATCCATTTTTTCATTTATTGTCATGAATATAGAATGACCTCAGTTTTTCACCTTGTAGGATCATATTGTTCATTTATTATTTTCATTTCACTTATTCTAGGATTATATTTTGTAATCATTCATTGTATTCTACTATTTAATTAGCATTTGGGGTCATCCTTGTTGGTCAACTTTTCCCCAGGAAACCTAGAGTAAGAATATATATAATTATTAGGGATCTAATGGAATGGATAAAAATGTTTTGAAAATATGTTCACATTTTATTTCATTTCATTGAAGCGTAATTTTACAATATATAAAATTATGTGACAACAAATCTATTTGATAATTCGGTAATTCTTGTACATTTTTCTAATAATGTAATATAACTTCCAACTCCTATATTCTAGAGTCTATGATGATACAAATGAGAAGATAATTAATGAGAGCAATTGGATGATATTTGTTAGTATGTGATTATTTTTTTTATATTAAAATAATAATTTTCTTATCAATTTAAGATATATTTATATAGTTGATGGAGACAAATTTGGTAGTGGTTTCTCACATGAGTTAGGGTCTTGCCGATACAATGGGTGGAGATGATCTGGGCTCTTGTGCGTCACATTTTGATGAGGTGGCTTTGATGTAGTTGATAAAAAGCGGTCTTTAGAAAGGCCATGTGGTCAGTATGGGTTTAAGATCGACCTTGTATAGTTAATATTTCACTAATTTTGTGGCATAATATAAATAAAAGATAATGCTTGATCATTATAGACAATATTTTCTACAATATAATATGATGAGAGGCAATGAGATTAGGATAATATTATATTGTGATTTACTAGGGATTATGAAGGTTTGAGACTATAGTAGGATCAGAATTAATTGAATTCAAACATGTTATATGAGGATAATATAGAGTTTAAATATTATCATACATGTGGTTTATGGATGGAATTTTCTCTTACTGATAGATCTGACCCCCACCTCATTAGTGAAATTATTTTATATTTATTTTTTATGTATAATTTTTTGTAAATGATTATATTTTACTCTTATATAAATGAGTTTTATTTTCTAAATTTTCATTTATTTTTTTAAATTATTGGGTTTTTTATAATGCATGAGGAAACCTTTCACAATTATGTATTTGTGTTGGATTTGATATTTCACTATAAAAATAATAATTGTGAATTATTTATGGCATAAAATATAACACAGGAGAAATACGTTTTTTAGAATATTTACAATAGATCCATACTAAATAACACACTTTCTGTTGTTTTTTAGCAATGAAATGTTTTTTTATGGATTACCATAATAAATAGAACATTTCAATTGATTTTTATATAAAATAACACAGAAAAAATACCAAATTTTTATGGGTTTATATAAGTTTATGATGTTGCAGTATGTCTAGTGAACCCACTGCCTGTATAATGAGGTCAATGATGTGGAATGAATGATATGGTCAAATAAATGAATCCTTTAAGATATTTTTTTGTAAGCATCTTGAAATAACGATTCTAGTGCTAAAACCTATCTCTAGATCATCTACCATCATAACATTTTCATGTGGAAAAAACGGGTTACCTTCCATTATCATGATGGTGAAACACTATGTGACGTTCCTAATAGGATGGGCATCAATACATATTTACTACTTTCTTAGAGTATAACTTCGATGAGCCACTTTGTGTTTGTTATTCCATGTTGGAGTGGATGAGACTTTCCCCAGTAGGGTTCCTCTGTGTTTATGATTCACATTTGTCATCTCCTCAACATATAATAATTGAATGTTCTTAGTTGTGGGGAGGAAAATGTACATGTTTAAGGATGATTCAAGAATGTATGGTTAAGGGGCCCTCAAATACATACTTTTCCAAAATTAATTGTAGTTGTGGGCTATTCGAAGTGGTATTGTGACCCAAAAATTATACATATGACTGGGGTGCAAATCCTTGAATCCGTTATTGGGGATCGAGATTTCAGGGACATTTATGGTTGATGAAATGGGTGGGGATGCATGAAGGGGGAATAACCAAGTACACACTCACACAAGCCGGTGATGTAGAACATGACATAGGTAGGGGCCATTATCCATAAGGGGCCTCAAAAACATCAAATCCTAGACCATCGATCATAAATAACATCAGTGGGATAACTATTGAGTGGGTGTAACCATGGAGCAGGGTGATATATCCTTAGGGGAATAGGGGTGTGTCTGTGCTGTTTCATTTCATATAACCTCCTAGAATATATATATATATATATATGTATATATATATATATATATATATCTGTGTGTGTGTCTCTGTTGGTTTGTTTGTGTTCTCGTATAATTATTAATTTCAATGGGTGTGAGAAATTTATTACATTTAATAAATATATATATAATAATAAATTTTAACATTAATTTAAAATATATATAATAAATATTAAACATCTATATTAATATTTTTAAATATGAATAAATGTATTTTTCTAAATATTAATAATTAAATATATATAATTTATAATATCTAAAAAATTTAAACAATTATTTATATACGAAAAAATAATTTATTAAATTTAATTAAGGAAAATAAGAGTTTATATATATAACAAATAATATATTATAAATTTTACTAAATGTAAATATAATAAATAATATTTTGTATATCCATGTTTACTTTGAATTATTAATATTAATATTATTTTAAAAAATTAAATAAATAAATAATATAATTTTATACTTAATTACTGATAATATTGTATATATATAATATATATAATTTACAAACAAATATTAATTACAATTGAATTAATTTAATTAAGGAAAATAATATCGTGTAAATTTATTTTCATTTAAATGTTTTAAACTTATTTAAATATAATGATTTTTCTTTTAATATTTAATTTCATTTTAATAAAAAAAATTGAATTATCTATATTCATCATTATATTCAATAAGTATTTATTAATAATTTTGATATATATATGTACATACATTTTTTATGTAATTATATTTTAAAAAAATATAAATAATTTTATTTTATAAATAATTACTCATTAAATTGTTTTAGTAATTATTTTTAATTGAAAAATATTTTGAATTGTGATTTTTATTTTTATTTTTTCGAGGGAAAATAATATATATATATATATCAAATTATGTATTATATATTTAATTAAATTAAAATATTATAATATATATATATTTAAATATAGTTAAGACTACTTTTTATGCAATATTACTATTATTAAGGGACGTGTGTATTATAAGAAACAAAAAATATTTAAAAACTATTGAGAATGAATTATTTTATTTATCTATATACCAAAAAATATATTGTACGTTTTATGTTTAAATAAAAATTATAATTTTATATATTAAGATATAAATTCAAATATAATTATTAATATTTAATCATATAATATTATATATACATTTCTAAAACAAATGATATTTTACCAATTTAAAAACATTATTATTTTACAAAATTAAAAATAATTCAATGGATTTTACAATATCCGAAAATGAAACTTTCGTTTTATAACTAATTAAACATAATATAGTTTATATAACGAACATATGACTAAAATCATTCATATATACATACATACATTTTTAAACCATATACAATACAAACAAAATAATTTATGAAACAAGAAATATTAAATTGAAAAAAAATTACATTTGTGAATACTATATATGTTAATATAATAAGATGAAATAAACTTGTCCAAGCATCACTTGAATATATGGGGGAATAATTTGAAAATTTAAATGGTAAATCCTTTTATAGATTTTTCTTGAACAAAGGCATGAATCACATTGAATAATCATGTTTATATATTTCATTAGAAGTGTGAACACAGTTGATGTTTTTACAACCCCATTTTTTAACATATTACAAAACCTACACCGATTTATAATTGTTTTCTTAAACCCCATTAAAAAAATTTATAACACAAAATATCTAGGTTGGTTCCATAAAGGTTACGAGATTTATGGGGGAATGATACAGCATAATTGTTTACGGAAGGGAAAATTGATGCAAAAACCATAAAATCCCTATGAAATTGGTGTTTCATACAAATTTGGATGTTTTTATGCTTTTTAAGAGTAGGAAGACAATTAAATGGAGGATTGAGGCTAGGTCCATCCAGCCAATGGGTGTGTTTATTGTTTAGATGAACATATTATTCTATGGAAACCTCCTTAAAATTGAATATGTTTCAATTCCCAAAACAATTATATGGATCTCAGTGTTGGGGATCCCAAAAAAATATTATTTGTTGTTCTCATCAATAGTTTTGGGATTTTTTATCATTTTTTATTAGAAAATAGTATTCTTATCAATTTATGGTAGTTTCCTTTCATTTTTTCCACTTTTATCTCTTTTTGTTCTCTATTTGCATTATTTTAATAAACAAATCATGTGTTTGGACAAAAAAACTCAATCTTCAAGGTTCTTTATAATTTTTATTACCATTATTAAAATTATTACAATATCATGAATTATTTGATGTTAGTACAACAATAACACAATATAGTCTTAGTAACCATGCTCTCAACTGAGTATGACTAACATAAATTGTCATCTACTCCATTCATTACATTAAAAACAATTATTCATGATGGTCATGTTCCTACACTAAAGACAAAATCTATCACCAACCAACCTATATCACCAATAAATATGGTGCATAAACAAGTCTATGGAATGGATCATGGTGTGTTTTATGTCTCCCTGCATTGGAGACATATTACATGTTATCAAAAAATCACCATGTGAGAATAATATCACCCGCAGAATGAAATAACCATGCACATGAATCCGTTGTAAAATCCATAAGTACCAATTCATATGTTAAACACAAATGTATAAAATAAACATCATACCAATAAAAATTAAATGAAATCAAAGTAAACATCATAAATAAGTAAAGAAATTTTTTAATCTGAATGATCACAAAAAAATGCATATCATAAATGAATAAATAAAAAAGAGAGTATCAATTCCTACAAGGACAATGAAAAATTATCCAAAAATATAAATCAAAACCCAAAACCCAGAAAACCACCCGCGCCCATCTGACCCCTTTGTAACTCTACATCACATACCTCACATTAACATACAATATAGAACACCAAAAAGCAAGGGGATAACAAAAAACGACCTGGATTGAGAATGTGAGATCTATAAACACTTAATGTTGCAGGAAAGATGTGAGAGAAAGAAACTCTATTGGGAAAACACAATTTTTTATGAAATTATTTCCAAAATTTAAATCATTTATTATATTGATAATTATATTTAAAAATTATTTTTTATGGAATTAAAAAATACTAAATATCACACCTAAGACTATTTCATAATTTCATCAACTTGAAAACTCAATTTTAAAATCTTCACTTCCCTATGAAAACTCCAACTTTTAAAACCACATTGAAAATACCATTTCCAGACACATTTAGGTAAACAAGATAATATCAAAGGATGTGATAAAAAAATGGATTTCAAAAAAAAATAAGAATAAATTATATAAATAGAAATAATATGTCACAATACCATATATTCAAATTTTATTAGGGAATATAAGAAACATGAGTCACCTAGGGAATCATTTAATATCATTGGAAAATAACAATATCATATGGCGATATTTTCCATGATTATATTTAATACAGCCAAATCTCTATAGTCACCATATATCCTCTAAAAAAATGATAGATAATTCACCTCACAGCAGCTTCCTCAGGGTTATACCCTTGGACTAGATCTATTCACATTAGGTCTAATAGATAATGTTTTCCTTGAACTAGTGAATCAAAAATATATCCTTCTCTATTGGTGCCTAGGGTTCCCAAGTATTTAATCAATAAAAGGTGAGCTACGGATAATATTATGATTACAATAATGATCTATTATAAAACATGATATGTATTATCCCATCTTACATTAAACATCCTTAAATTAAATAATCATTTTTTACATCATAAATATAAATAAATAATAAAACTCCCCCCTCAGGTTCCACAATTCATATCTTGATTAATGAATTATAATGGGAATATTATAGGCTTTCACATTTACCATGGAAACTCTTTTATAAATCTACTAAGTTTTCATTTTCGGAATCTTACTCAAGGTACAATGATATTTTCCATGATTTTAAATATTATTTAAAATATTTATATCAAACAAACTACTAGGATCCACCTTTGAAATTAGACAAAACACGGTCCATTTTCCTAAATAACTATTTGATAAATTAATCCCTTTATATCCTTCAAAAATTATCCCATGGAAACCAAATTTTATTCATTTCATGGCCCAAAGGGTTCATATACCTTTGATCAACAATTTTTTTTTCAAATAAGCATCATGGGAATTTTTACATACAATATTCACTCAAAACATCATTTATAAATTGGAAAACCATCTTACATTC
This sequence comes from Viscum album, assembly GCA_963277665.1. Lineage (NCBI taxonomy): Eukaryota > Viridiplantae > Streptophyta > Magnoliopsida > Santalales > Viscaceae > Viscum > Viscum album. The sequence continues at coordinate 637,758 of CAUJRU010000076.1, forward strand.
GTTATTCAAAGGGTTTAATCACTTTGAAAACATTTCTAGATTCCATTTAAACTCTCCCATGTTAATATAATTTAATAAATAATGTTAATAAACCATAAGAAAACTAAAAAATGTTAAATCAATTAAGTTAAAAAACATAACACAAGTAAAGCATAGATCCTATTAAATGAGCTGCGACACATTGCCTTTAATGGTGGTCACCAAAACGATACTGGAGGGTCTCCCTATAAGCCATAGTCATTGAAATAACCTTATTAAAACCCATCGTAATGCCAAAATTCACCCTACAGGTAATTAAGGTTTTTTTAGAATATAAAAACTGAAAGGAAATATTAAAAAATATATGGAGAGTATGTGGAATTTCCTCCCATTATCACAGTATATCTTGTTGTATCTAATCTCACTACTCCCCTTGGATGACTTGAAAACCCCAAATAATAACTCAAGTACTCAGAAAATTAAAATGTCACTAAAATTAATTAATTAGACATAAAAATAACACATAGGGTGTAACAATTGTCAAAACATGCCACTTATTCACCATAAAACCATATGGTACATGTATACTAACAGATAATGAAGGAAACCATGATACCATCTTCCAAGATGTGTGTGTATGGGAAACAAACTAGAGGGGATAAAAAATATAGAAAACAAACGAACAAAATCAAACCAATGTGATAAAATATAATTCATTAAACATTATGAATATCTATAAGTGAAACATAATAATGATTACATGGAATGGTACCCAAAAGAGACATAGACATTTCATAGGTCCCATACTATTAAGAATCCATCTCAAGTGGTGATATAGAGGGGTATCATAACTCAAATAAAACATGAAAATATGAATAATATCTATCAAAATAAAAACTTGATATATCTCTACAAAAAATTAAAAAGCATTAATGAAATCAAATTAGACACCCCAAAATAAATAAATTCCCATATTGAAAATAGAATGACCAGAAAAAATTTGTATTCAGATCCCCTAGCAATCTGAAATCAAAATAAAAAACAAGAAATAATTACATCATTACCTAAAATGAATGAAATGGGTTTCAACCATTTCTCCCAATATAAATGGGTATTCTAGGAACTCAAATCTATAATACCACCACATGGATAATTGGTACAAACGAATGAGAATCACCAATGATGGAATAATATAAACTATTGAATCATCCATCATATTCCACTCAATCTGCACCAATATTTTTTATCATGCTTAAAAATATAAATAAATCCATAAAATTGCTAAAAATATTAATTTCTTTGAAAATAATATAAATAGACAATGTCATATACACATAAATTATATCTATACTATCTATAACTAAATATTCTAAAAAATCCCTAATACATACTATCCAAATCCAAAAATACCAACACATTCAAAATCTATAAAGCCATTGTCTTCAACATTACATAATCTTGAGTTAAGTCAAGAATTCAACCTTGAAGATCTTTTAATATTTAGATATTTTGATAATTAGGTCATAACATATACATAACATCATGAATATAACTATTAGACACTTATACTCACTATCCATTTTTTCCATAAAACATATACTCATTAAAATGAAACATGACATTGTTTCATGTTTTGACAACATAAATTTTCATTGATCCCATCCTTGACTCTATTCTTTTTTATCTCCTGTGAAAAACATTTGAAAAAACTTGGTTGAGAATAAGAATCTTAGTAAAGTATACATAAGAAAAAAAAATGTCAGTCATGGGAAAACATAAAAACCATGAATACTTTATCAAATAGTAATACTTTTCACTTTTAAGAAGTATTAAATATAATTATCTAAATATAAGATCATTACATACCCTTTTTAAAACCAAAAGATTAACATAAATCCCAAAGAATGCATCATATAGCATATAAAGGTTTCATGGGACCTAAACATGCTAAAATGGAATAACCATTTGGCCGACTTCCATACGTATCAATAAATGGAATAGTCATATGGCAGACTTCCATACCCAATGCATTGGTGGTTATAATGTAACTACACATCCTTGGTTTATCACAGAATCACCCGTAATTTGCTTTATCACATTACCACCCATCATGGTTTAACATGTAACCACCTGTCAAATGTCCAAGTACCATTAAATAATCATAACACATAAAACAAGAATTAATAAATAAAATTATTTCCAAACTATAACAACAAGATATTGTTTTTATATATATAAATATTCAACCCATTTTGAAAACCATTTAAAGAATTTAATAAAGATACTTTTGAATCAAATTGTCTCATACCACTTCAAAACGTTTTAAATAATATTACATTTTAAAACATTCATGTATGTGGGAATAAATCAATAGAAACCATTTTGAAAACATGGACATGAAATTGATGGTTGTGGATTTATAAATATTAAATATACTAAAATGTTGCTTTAGGTAAAGAGACAATTTCCACTTAAGTAAGAATTGAATAAAAATAATTAAGGAATAACATTAATCAGAACTCTAAATATCCTGAGAATAAAAAATTTGATGATATAATGAGTCAAACAATTATATATACACTTTATAGGATAATAAGGGTTCATAACATCAAGATATGCCTCAATGAAAGGAGATTGAGATGAAGTCCCTTACGTGAGTGTGATTTGTCACATATGTTCCTTTTTATTCTTGAATAATAAATTTAAGTTAATTCTTAATTTTTTATTAACCTTTATCATGTTTATTATTAATTTTAAACCTCTCATTACCATGTTATAAAAATTACATAAGTATTTATGTTAATATTGTTCGTTTTGTCGATATTGGGTACTTGAGTCGAAAATTATCTTATTATAATTACAATATTTCTGTGAGGTAAAAAGTAAATTATATATAGAATAGTATTAATGATTTAAATATCATATATATATATATATTATATGTATTTATAATAGTCCATAAAATTTGGACATAATAAATGAAATACACCGTTCATGGAAATGGTAAGTCGTATGTACACATGAAAACTACTTCATTTATTTTTCCTATTAATGAAATTAAAACTAAATGATACATATGTAAGTTATAATTAAATTTTAATATCATATGATATATATTTAACCTATGATCATTATCACAAAACTTTATACATTCAATGTATGGAATGAATGAGTCGTATCACTTTGTTGGGGTAGAATTCCTCACTTCCACAAATGAAATTATCGTATTTACACATTATGGAAACCATAAAGGTATGATATAAATAAATAATATATAAGAATAGAGACACTATAAAAATAATATATTTCATATATTCAATCAGTTCCCATGTAATTTCCACCATGATAGGTTGTAGGGGAAAAATCTAATAATCATTATTTCGTGAGGCAGTAGTTCACCCTACAATGAAGAAATATATTTGTATCCATTAGAAGGAAGTGTGTGTAAGTGTAGTTATAATACATATCATAACAACAACCTAATATATAGATAATTCTGTTTTTTTATTTAATCAACGAATATTAATTGAATATAGAGGGAAGAAGTAAAATAAAGGAAAGGAAATTTAGATAAGGTGATACCTCTAAAACGGGTAACACTCTTTGATTTGGTCCAAAAGGACTTCTTGAATGACTTGGTCCTAAAGTAATTCTTATATAAGAAAGAGAGGGATTTTTTGAGATTATTCGGGTAGAATTTTTATGAGAAAAAGTTCTTGATAAGAGTGATTAAATGGGAATATGTGATTCCCTTTAAAAAAATCAAGGAGGGGCATTTTAGGATTGTCTTGAAAAATTATTCTTTTATAAAATGATTTTCGATTTTAAATGGTCCGAAATTCATTTATTTAAAATCTAATATGGTTTTTGGTTGAGAACATCTAAACCAAAACGTTTTAGACATATCTAGTTCAAATATTTAACCTTATATTTTTTTCTTCTACGCTTTGTTAAAATGATTAACTCTTACCATGTCTTCTTGAATTTTCCAAATATATGGTAACTATATTTACGATGAAATTACAAGAGAACAGTAAGGGGATCATTAATGAAATTTTAACATTATAGGAGTTAGTGGTCAGAATCTAATATTTTTAGGACTATTATATCATTTATTTAATTATTAATTGTTTTAAAAACTCTTTTATATAAATTTTGACACTATTTAGTAATTGATTTTTGTTTAAGTTATAACAACATGATTTCATTGAACCAAAAAAATTGCCTCAAATATTATATCACAATATCATCCACAAAATTTGTTTATGTCATCATAATAATCATATAACATTTATCTTTATAATTTTATTATCATTTATTTGAATGTTTCATTAATATGGAAATCACTACATCATCATTGTGTCATAAATAAATTTTTTTATTTAATGTTAAAGAATTATAAATAAAATATCCTGATTTATAAAATCTATTTATATTTATAATTAATACCTATGGTTGAAGAGATAAATTATATGACCGCATATAAAAATTATTTTAGTAAAAAAAACATGTTAATGTAATTTTTATCTTTACTTGAAATTAATTATTATAAAATGTCATCATCTTTCAAATGCAGATCCATAGGGTCCCAAAATCGACCCAAGGATTCCCGAGGATGTAAATGTCTCATTCAATAATATTATGACTTTCATTAGGGTTGTTTTATTTTATTATAATATTATTTTTTCCCCTTATTTTCCAGATTTACCCTTGAACCGTGGTAAATAAAATAATTACCAAAGTTATTATTGATAATGTCAAAAAATAAAAGGTACAGATTTACAAAATTTCAACCTTAGGATTCCAAATATTGAATCCATTTTTTCATATTCAAATTATATAAGTTTTATTAATTATGTTAAATTTAATTCTCATTTTCAAAATAAAAAAAAGGGTTCTTAAGAAGTAATAACTATCAAAACATTGAAATGTGATTATATACAATTTCATTATACATTAAAAATGAACTTTATCATAAAATTAAAAAAAATTTAACCTTATTAAATTTTGGTGTCCATATTCTATATAATAATTTTATTTGTTTAAATATAACATATAAATGTTACAAAACTATATTTAACAAGGGTTCTCCATCAATGGGTGGTAAAACATCATATTTAGAAAAAACTTCTTTTATCAGAAAAATGGAATTTATTCTTATATCATATCTAGAAAACGTATTAGTTGAATTTCATAAATTTTATTGAATATATAAAAAAATTCCATAAAATAAGAATAATATTGAGTGATATGATTTTATAAACACAATTATTCTATTTTAAATAGGTTACATAAAAAACACATACTTTATATTCAATTTATTTTTATTTCAATTTCTAATAAATTTGGTAATCAATGAATCATTATTTAGACATGTGAAAATCAAATTTCTAAATTCAATTGATAATATTCATAGCATCAATTCCAAAAGAGATTCATAATCAACTATGTAAAATTATAATAATATTATTGTATTATATTTCCTTAAAACTCAATATTGGGTGCAACGTAAGATTTTAGGGAAACCCCTTGTTGAATGTCGAGTACACCATCCAAAAATGTGTCCCCTTTAATGAAAAATTAATTTCTTATTCATAAGTATTAACAGAAAGAATAAAGTATTATTCTATAAATATATGGGTGTTTATATCCTCCCCCTGTTTTGGAAATTGCATCCTCGCAATTTTAAAATTGGTCTTAGAAACATCACTGAATGCCCTACATTAGAAAACGAGTAAATAAAACTATCATATTTAAAGAAAGAAATATAATTATAAAGGTCACCTGAGATAACACATACTAGAGTAGGAAAACTTGGATATAGAAGAAAAATAACTCTTAAAGACTAGTATAGAGTGATAAATAATTTGATCGCAGAAAGTTAACCACCAAAATACAACAAATTTGGGGATGGGTAAAATTCTGTTGATAAAATAAAGCGTATTAGATTTTGGCATCCAGATCCTTTTTATAGAGTTGAATAACATTATTACTACCTAGACAAAAATCGTAATGAAATATAATTACATTAAATGTAGTGTTTCTCCCTTTAATAAATTTCCCCTACAAGTCATCTTTTTATCCAAACGATGAGTATTCATGATGAATCTACTTCTAGTGAATCAAATAATCCAAAAAAGATTTACTATCAATTCATCCAATCTTGAAATATTTACAAAATAAAAATGTTTAGTAGATGATAATATAAACCCCAAAAATAATAATCCTTTAAGAAAATAAATACTACTCTTAATATCCAAAATTCAAAAAACAATACCCAAAGCTCAACAGAGAGCATTCAACAGCCAATTGTCCTTAAGATTATTCAAAAGGATCCAAACTAAGATGGAAACCAGAAATCCAGAAGGGTTTTATCACAATGTTTTCCCTGATGAATTGTATCATTTATATCCAAATAAAATCGACTATTATTAGAGTCTCATACAGAATAGTAATTAAAAGAATCACGTAATCTCTATGACAGGTTAATAATTTAAATAAATAACCCAAATCACTATATCTCCACAATTAAAATAATTGATTATTCCCAACCGTTACTCCTTAATTAAAATTCCATAGTATTTAATTTAACATAATCATATAAATTTCCAAAAAATAGATAACGTCTTCCAAAATAACATATATCACTTAATCCCCAAATCATTTTCAAATAAAAAGTATACTCACTTGATAATACATATGTTCCAAAAATAAACTTATTCTAATTCTGTAACCTCATTAAACAAAAAAAATAAAAGTCATACTGACCAGGGACTTCATGTTGGCCAGTGGTAGGTGATTAATCCTTGTTGCACTTCGGTTGTGGCTTCAATCTCCATGTCCTTGTCTGATAAGATAGGTTGTCACCATTCCTCTGGGTTATCCTCTTTCAAAAACTATATTATCTTATAAAATTTTCAAAAAATAGATAAATTACTTAACAATAACCATAACATTTTTTAAACTCAATGGTTATCTCATACCTCACATTTTTCATCCCAAAAGTAATAACAGGTAATTCCCTCGAAACGAAAAAACATATAAACCGTAATGATTACCCATTTTGTTCACACACGAAAATATAATCCTTCGTTGAAATTTTTTTTTACAAAACAAACTATATGGTTAGATATTCAATAAAAAGTATTCCAATGTAATAAAATAATAAAAAAATAATTAATAATTTTAAACAATTCATCATCTGAAAATCTATCATAACTCCTGTATCCCTTATATGTAGACTTCTTAATCATTTAGTATTCTTCCTGATACCCTAACCAGGGTTTTCCATATTCTTTCTTAATACTTATTTCCTACATATAGAAAACATGAATCATGTCCCAAGATTCAGTAATTTATAAAATATGATAAAATAAATAATCCACACTATTCATAGGTCATTTTTAATTTCCTTATTATCAATTGGAATGGTATTAGGTATTGGTAAACATATATTTGTATGTTCCTATAGATCCCATTCCCGAACCTTCTTCGTAGGACATCTATTTTCATAATAAGCATCCACACTACATTTAAAACAATCAATTATTCCCTAAAAAAGTACATCATTCCCTTTCCTAAATTATACTGAATGCTTCCTTTTTCCAAGGCAGGTTATTACTTTTTGAACTTTATTACAATATCTATAAAATCTTCTTATACCTTTGAATCATTTTCCTAGGTGTTTCACTCTACATCATTGAAACATTGGTATTTTAATATATATTCCATGGTGTTAATTACCTAAAATTCCCAATATATTCTTTTCTCACATATATGATGCCTTAGAAAAATCACCAAGGTTCAATCAGTCAATTATGACTCTAGTTAGTTTTTTAAGAATAACCACATGTGTTCTCATTGTAGCCCCAATTTCATTCAGTTTCTTATTCATAAAACCATGACAGTTTCCTTCACAACAATTATTACTTTGGTGCATGCAGGATATAACCATTTATTAAAACAAAAAATTTCATTGTATGTGTATAAGTAAAATAATCATATAATATCTTATGAGGATGGTAAACATAATTATATACTTATTCATGTTAACATAAACTCATTCAGTATATCAAAAATAAATATGAATCTTTCTAACATGCTAGCCAATATGATTATATAAAATGATCCACTTATGATTAAATGGCAGCCTAACCTCTAATATTATCTAAACATACCTCTGATGCCAACTATACGGCCCCAGCCTTAAAAATTACTTAATATTGAGTTAAGTTATGAATTTAACATCGAGGATCTTTTATGTTTTATAGCTTTAGATAATTTTCTCATAAATTATACATAAAATTTTGAATATTACAAGTATACACTTCTACTGAATATCCATTTTTCATAAAACATAAACTATTTACAATAAAACATGACATCATTTCATGTTTTAACAACATAAATTTTCTTTTATACCATCCATGACTATATTATTCTTTATGTCATGTGAAAAACATTTCAAAAACATAGGATGAGAATAAAAAGCTCTATAAGGTATACATAATGAAAGAAAACATTTAGTCTTGGGATAACATGAAAACCATTAATACTTTATCAAAAAGTAATACTTTTCACTATTAAGTAGTAAATATACTACATTAAATACGTGCTCATTACTTACCCTTTTTTAAACAAAAAGATTACCATAAAGCCCATATAAATTAATAAATAACATATAAAGGTAACATGGAACATAAAGATATTTAAAAGGAATAACCATAAAGTCAACTTCCACATATATCACTAAATTTAATAGTCATACGACTGACTTCTATACCCAATGCATTTGAGGTTATAACATAACCCCCATCCTTGGATTATCACGGAACCACCCCGCCATTTGGTTTATCACATAACCCCTCATCTTGGTTTATCATGTAACCTCCCATAAAATGTCCTTATACCATTAAATAATCATAAGACATAAATCAAGAATAATGTAAATACAACATTTCCACACTTTAACTACAAGAGATTGTTTTTTGATATAAAAATATTCAACCAATTTCAAAACTCAATTAAAACATTTAATAAAGAGTATTTTGAATCAAAGTGTCCCATAGAACATAGAAGTATTTAAAATATATATTAATTTTAAAATGTTCAGGATCATATAAATAAATTTATAGAAACCATTTTGAAAACATGATCATGAAATAGAAGGTTTCAGAAGAATAAATCCTTAAAAAAGTAAAATGATGTTTTAGGTAAAGATACATTTTCCACTTGGGAAACACATGGAAATAATAATTAAGTAATATAATTAATTGAAACTCTAAATATCATGATAATATACTAATTCATGAAATAATTATTCAAATGATTATATATACACAATATGGGAAAATAAAGGTGCATGACATCATGATATTCTTCAATGAAAGGTGATTGAGACAAAGTCCCTTGCCTTGAGTCCATTTCATCATGTATGTTCCTTATTATTCATGAATAAAAACCTTAAGTTAAATTATACATGATTAAGAACAATTATCATTTTTATGATTCCTTTTATATCCCTTATTACCACTTTATAAAAATTATGTAATTGTACATCTTAATATCGGTTGTTTTGTCGATATTGGGTACTTGAGTCGAAAATGATCTTATTATAATTAGAAATTTTACAGGTGGTAAAAATTAAATTATCTCATTATTAGTATTCATGATTTAAATATAATATATATTTTCATTATTTGTGTATTTATAATAGTCCATACTATTTGGAGATATGATATGAAATACACCATTCATGGTGATGGTAAGTCATACGTACACATTACGCTACTTTCATTTATTTGAATTATTAAATAAATGAAAACTAAATTATACATAGGTATATAATAATTCTAATATAATATCATATGATATATATGTTACATAATATCATTAAATCTATACTTCATAAATTCAATGTGTGGAATGAACGATTTATATCACTTTGAGGGGGTCGTAGTTCGTACTTCCTCAAATTAAATTATTGCATTTACACAGTATGGAAAGCATAAATGTATGCTTTAAATAAACATTAAAGATTCCTATAGAGAATAAAAATATAATATATATCATGTATAAAAATAGTTCCATGATAATTTCCACCATTAACGGTGGTTGGGGAAAATTAGACAATCATCGTTTCGTGAGGCAGTAGTTCACCTTCCACATAAACAGTATGTCTGTATCCATTAGATGGAGGTTTGTGTAAGTTTAGTTCAAATAAATCTCATAAAAACATCTTAGTATATTTAGGATACAATATTTGTTATGTAATCAATGAATAATAATATAATAGAGTGTGAAGAAGTAAAATAAAGTAAAAGAGCTTTATTGAAGATGCTACATCTAAAACATGTTACTCCATTTGATTAGAGCCAAAAGGATTTATTAAAATTTCTTATTCCTTAGGTAAGGATTATAAAACGTAGAGTAAAATTTTGGGATATTATTTGGGATGAATTTGGATGAGCCAAGGGGCTTGAAGGTGTTATTAAATGGGTAGAGGTGATTTCCAATTATAAGAGGGATGAGGGGCATTTAAGGAATGTCTTGAAATATTATTGTATTATAAAATGATTTTGGGTTTCAAATGGTCCCAAATTCATTTATTTCAAACATATGATTGTTTTGGGTCGAATAACTATCATACAATAGGATCTAGAAAAATGTATAACCGAAATTTTACATTATCTATTTTTCTTTAACCCTTTGTTAAAAACATTCACTCTAAAATGTCTTGAAATTTTCATAAAATATGGTAACGATATATACTATAGAATGTGTAGAGTACCATAATAGGATAATTGATGAAATTTTATACATTATATGAGTTAGTTGTCTGAATAAAATATTTTTATGACTATTATATCAACTAATAAAATAGTATTTGTTTTAAAAACCTAGTTTTGTTAATTTTGACACTGTTTAGTAATTGATTTTTGTTAAAGTTATAATACTTCATTCACTCAAACCAAATGGATTAAATCAAATATAATATTTCAATATCATCCAAAAACAACATGGATAGAATCCAAAAAATCATATTACATTTATTTTAGTATTTATAATATCATTTATTTGAATCTTTCATTATTAAGGTAATCACTACATCATTATTTCGTCATAATTAAAATAATTTACTTAATTTCTAAATATTATAAAAAATATCATGATGTAGGAAATATTTTTATATTTTAATGAATTTATATAGTCTAATAGATCAATTATATAACACCATATAAAAATTGTTTTAGTAAGAGATACGTGTTTTTGTTGTTTTCTCTTTACTTTAAAATAATTACTATAAAATGTCACTATCACACTAATGTGGGTCCATGGGGTCCCAAAATTGACTGAAGGAGGACCATGGTCATAAATATCTCATATAATTGGATTATAAAATTGGTTAAGGTTGTTTTTTATTATTATAATATTATTGTTTTCCCTTATTTACCATATTTACCCTTTAACGATGGTAAATAAAATAATTACTAAAGTAACTATTCATAATTTCCGAAAATAAAAGGTAAATAATTACTAAATTTGAACCTTTTTAATTAAAAATAATTATCCATTTTTTTAAAATTCAAAACATAGAATTTGTATTCATTAATTTAAAATTAATTCCCATTGTCAAAACCAAAAAGTTGGTTTTTATGAACAAATAACTTTAAAAAGATTAACATGTGTTTATATCCACATTTAATGGGAAATTACTTAAAATGACCAAAATAAGATTAAATTATAAAATCATATTGTAGTTATACTTAAAAACCATTTAAAATGATAATCTAATAATATAAATAAATTAGATGAAAAGGGAGTTTTGAATTAAAATGTGGTATCTTTCATTATTCCTTAAAAAAATAAACATTATCAAAAAAGTACCAAAAATAAATCCAAATTATATTTTGGTATCCCAATTATATGGAAGAATTATATTTTATAAAATAGAATATATATAGGTGAAAATACTATATTTAAAAAGGGTTCACCATGAATAGGCGGTAAAGCGACTTTTTTAGAAAAATACTACTTTTGTCTGAAAAATTGAATTTATACTTATATCATATCTAGAGAACATAGAAGATGGATGTAATACATTGTTTTTAATTTATAACATATATTTTTCATTAAATAAAAAAACATAAATCCTAATAAGATTTTATAAAAACAATTATTCTCTTCTAAATAGTTTTTCCTAAAATACACATCCTTTATATTCAACAAATTTTTATTTCCATTTCAAAAAAATTTGTTAACCAATGAATCATTATTTAAACATGTGTAAAAATTATTTCAAAATTTAGTTAATACTATTTATTACCTCTATTCCAACTACTAGGCATTAACAATAATTTAAAATAATAATATTATTATTGGATTATATATCAGTATAACTCAATGTTGTGTGGAACGTAAGATTTTGGAGAAACCCCTTATTGCGTGTCGAGTACACTATCTGAAAAAGAGTCCCCTTTAATGTAAAATTAATATCTTATTCATATGAATTAATAGAAATAAAAAATTATTATTCTATAAATATCAGGGTCTCTATAAAACCCATCAAGCATAATACCCAAATATCATTATAATATTAAACATACATATGATGTTTTTCTATTTCCAATAATTGAAGTCACAAAATATATAAATATGGTCCAAGAAGCCCCACCAAATAAATTCCATCAAATATTTCCAAAAACATGACATAGAAATGTTGGTAACATTAGGGGGGTTATTTTGATCATTCCCTCAGAAGAAACCTTGTGACCACTGAACGCAAAACTGTAAACTAGAATCTAGATAATTTCCTAATAACTATAGATTCCATAAATGGGATGTTTATGAATCCAAAAAAAATTAATAATTCATATCATCATTTATTTCTAGTCCTATTGTTGTTATTCTTTCAAGAAATCAAGAAACACGGGATATCCATGAAAACATTCAAGTCCAAATACAAGCACAATAGATAATAGTGATTCACATTTTTATAAAATACAGTATGAAATTCTTGGGGAGTATGAAAAAACATACTTTCATTCCAATAGAATGTTTGTATTGATGGAAACTCATATTTTTTTATCACAGTACTTAGAATACCAGAATAATTATCACTAACTGCTACAACCATTTCATATTATAATACCCTCCTTATGGTAATCATACGTATATATCCTTGACTACATCCATTGCCTCTAGTGAATTAGGAATTTTGGGTTCCCATGTTATCTTATCTAGTAGTGTAGACACCATAACCTTTATTAGTCCCTTTTTGATCTCCCTGATTGTATTCATAAAAATATTTCCAATGGAATTCTTATAGATCACCCCATCTGGTCTCCCAGTCTGGGCCACCTCCCGTAATGTATGGGAACACAAAAATTATCAGGAGAAACTATTCATTTACTATAACAGTTAATTCTCCAATTAGAAAAACATTGTGAATAGAGAACATCATATTATTAATATCCTAATAATGTTTCTATGCAACATCTACATAGGTAAATTTGAAATGATTGATTCCAATGCATCAAATTCTATATAATACCATCATAGTGACTTCAGAAAAATAGATAAATAATGACCTCTTGAATTTTCATTCAGTAATTGAATTTTTATTACATCATTTACTTCACTCATTCCTCTAGAACATTATAGACTACCTGAGAGCTTAGGTAGATGGAATCCCATCCAATATATAGATTTTGTTATTTACCATACACTAGACTAATTTCACCAAACATTTTTCTACTAAACAAGAATTCTAATGCTATTTTAGGTGAACTATAATTCACCCATAGGATATCAACTAAAATATATCCTTCAGGATTCATATGATGAGGGTTCTTCTATTATCTTCATTTTGAACATTCCTTGATGAATGAGAAATGTATCAATATAGGTTTCTATGTTTTTCTTCAAAATATATCCTTCAAGAACAAATTATTTTATAATTTTCCCTTTTGGAAACCCTATAACTTGACAAATAAAACATTTATTACACAAAACCAAAAATATCCCACCATATAATATCTTTTATATGTTTCAACCAAAAATATCTCGTTCAATGACCATTATCAAACTCACACCAAATACCTATTAAATTTTCCTTTATAATATTTATTCAAATATAGTGAATGGATGGTTCCCCACTCCATTATTCATTAAAATAATTTTGGTTTCTATATTATGAAATCATATTTCAACCCCTAGAACCATGACCTTATATTCTATATTTTGTATTTTCATTAACATGATGAACTACCATGGAAAATACTTTCTATGAAACTGAGTCCTTACATGGTCCTTCCAAGGTTCCCACCACTATTCTAGATATATTTCCGATACATAATGATCGCCAAATGATCTTTTCTATAAATTTGGAAACATCCAAATCCATCATTTAAAATCTATAATGAAACACATACCCTGGACATGGGATAATCCTTCATCGAGTTTTAATAATGTTTTTGTTGAATCCTTTTGAAGGAAATAAAATTGAGAGAAAAAAATAAATTTATAACTTATAAACATCCATCTATAATATAAATTCATATTAGAACTCAACTACGAGTCCAATATTATTATTCTTCTTCTAATTGAATGTATGTTTTAGTTCAATTGAATTACATGAGAGAAACCATTACAACATTTAATATAATGTTCAACACCCTAAAATTTTAATCTCTTACACTGAGTTATAAAGAAAGTCACAAAACATATTATTCTATTCCTCCCATCTCTCTCACATGAGTACAATCTAGAAAATCATTCCTCGGACGACTTATAATTCTCAGCTAATCCATATATTTCTATGACACCTTATGATAATATCCTTATGGATATATAAACATTGTTGAAAAATTTCAAAATCATGATTTCCCCAAGTATGAATTCCATACCTCCACGATTCCTCCTACTCTAAATAATTTTCTCTTGATTAAACATGAGATTAATATAACCCGGACATTCAATCAAGATGGTCATAAGTGGACACAATGAAATTTTTTAGCCACCACCTTCGGCTAATGGATAGTAGAATTTCATAATGTTTTCTCCATGAACGAATATTCTCATATCATGAAATCCTAATTTATTCTACATTATCCATCTTCACTAAAATTTAAAATGGTGGAAACATCCAATCTATACATCAATTGAAAAAATAGATTCCACTCACACTAACTTCTAGGAAAATGTTCAAACGTATTATTATAAAACAGAAAAAATTCCATGAGCTTCAATCATGACCTCTAGTTCCCACGCATTATTATAACCCACATATCAATCCCACAGAACATGAAAATACTCTATAAGTAGCATCTACAGATTTCTCATTAGTCATCAGATTTTCAAAAGTATCAATGAGAACCTGAAAAGTACTCCACCAAATTACATAATTTGTACCAATTAACAGAAAAATAGTTATAAATACTATAGATTGAATTATTATTATATCGATAAACACTATAGTATTACCAAACTCATTCAAATAACTTATTTTGGACTCCTAAAAACCACATCATTTCGGGAAAGTAGTAGTATTTCACCCATGTTTGAATAACCAATTCATCAGTGAAAACCCTAACTATAGTAAACCATAGTTAGTGTGTAAAATTTACATTAGTATAAGATAAAATGGATATCATCCTGAAGTACATACAAATTTAATAGTCTTTAAGACTATATTTATAATATATTGTGATTTTATTTTGAAAATAAAATATAAAACATAACAAATGAAAATTACATTATTCATTGAGAATCATTAAATGTAATATTCTTCATATCTTGGGGAAAGTAAAACTATAAGGGTGTGATAAAATTCTCCATAAGGGTTACGTAGAGTGGAATTTATCTTTTGTAAATAATGAATAATCAATATGGAAATGTTATAAAAAAATACAATATCATTAATCAAAAACCTAAGGATAGAATGAATCCATATATAATATAAATGTTGTAATATCACAAATATTAATAACTAAATTCATAATGAAGTAAATTCCTAATTTTGGACATCATGGCTTAAAATATCATGATATCTTCACCATAAAATCCTTGTGTCTAAATGTATTAATCAGTGGGCAGCTATACACCAAAATCCATTTCATTTGTTCAACTGATTTGTATCACGAGACATATTGACACATCAAGGGGAAATATATAACCTATTTCTAGCCATCATTATATGTCCAATTCATTCAACATATATTAATTTATCAATTAAACTCACAAATGATACTCCATATAAAAAATTCATCCCTCTTGGATATTGAATACATATTATCAATATCTTCCCATTCAATACAAAAGCATTCAATTAAAAAAATATGTGTAAATATTTTATACAATAAATAAAATAATCACATCTATGATACATATAATAAGGATATTTAAAGGAAATTTAATTTATAAGGAAAATTTATCATAATAAAGTGAATGTTTTTATAGATAGTCCAAAACCATTGAGTTAATGAAAGATAATAGTGAATTCATTAGAAATAATGGGTTCCCAGTAAAATCATGTATTTCAAAAAATAGATTTGAAATATTGAAATAATATTTCACTAATTTTTTTTATTTGTAAATTTATAAAAAAATATAGAGGATGATAAATTTCATAAAACATCCATAATGATGGGAAGATCTATTAATGTTATATATGTTAAAAAAAATTCAACAAAAAGAGTTCAAACTAAACTTTTTAGAAAAAAATTATATCTATTCTATGGAAACATTTTAAAAAGTAAATGGTAATATAAAATGTCTTTAATAGAATATTTGAGTAAATTAAATTTATTTTCATAAAAATATTTTAAAAAATATGGATTTGGATGAGAAATATACCCTATAAAAAGAAATAAAAGACTATCTTTTATTTTAAACATTCCTCTTTAAATAATAACATTAAATAATACACATGAATACATATACATTCATTTTGGATACCTCAATGGGGTAGTGTATTAACCATATAAAATAAAATAGGTGTGTAATTACCATCATATCTCATTAGAGAGGAATTTGAGAAGAAATACCTTACCTCAAACTTCCCCTTAGTGATATGTACATTAACCTCTTATATAATAATTTAAAACAAGATATAATTAAACTATAACTATATTTATATTTATTAAATAATATATTATCCTATAAAAATATCTTCTCACTTTTTTATGAACATTATCCCATAATTATATTTGTTTCAGGACATAAATACTTTATTTTCTCAAGCATTTCTTATCATGGATGTTCAGGGTTTTGTGTATAGGATATAGCTTCATCATCTCTTTAATGTTATTAATGTTACTAATATCATAATTATTTAGTTTGTATATATATAATCATTATTGAAATGTGAATGTGGAAGATGAATGGAATAATTTCGTTGTTTTGATAATTCATACTTATGCATGAGTGAGGATATCATTTTTACATTGGAGAAAGGGTAAATTGGTAGATGAAATATTTAATTTACAAAATAATTGTTTTTCATAAATATCATTTATATTCATTTCTTCCATCATTGTAACAATCCATGTGAGTTGGTTATAGAAAAAAAAAATTATATTAGTTCATGAGGTCGTATTCTTCCATACACATGAGAAATAGTTTTGTTTTCCATTTGATGGAATGTAAATGGATAAATATTATGCCATAAAAAATAGCATACATGATTATGGTATATAAAAGTATTATTACAATTTTATTTACAACTATTTTTGTTAGTGGTGTATGTATACATTCCATTTGTGTTTCATCTCATGAATCAAATTATCTTCTTGTAATTAAATTTATTATTTTGTTATCAACAATTTGATGGGGCATAGGGTTAGAGTGTTTTCAAAGTAGAAAGGGTTTCTTCCCGAACCTCAAATTTTCATTTGGGTTATGATTTCTCTCTATTTATTATAATGTAATTATTCGTTATTTTTATATAATTATTATAACTTCTGGTTATATGTTTTATAAACATGTATCTATATCATTTCATCATTATTTTTTAAGAAATACCTGATTTTATAAGGTTTCATTCTCAATTATTCCTGTTAAGAAATCCCGATTTATGAAAATTTTAATTTTTTCATACCCATTTTCATGTGAACTACATTATATATTTCAAACCACCTTTATTTTTATAAATCCAATAATTTTAATAAAAAACTATCTTTTATCAATTCTATTTTTATAAAAAAAATATTATTTTTTTAACTCATTAGTATTTTTCCACAAACTGCACAAAAAATCTAATTTTTATAGTTACTTAAATTCCCTTTTTACATGTTCTCACTTTAGTTGGAAAAAGTTTAAGCATAAAATATAAATAAATATTATTTCATTTTCCTTTCTTTTATATTCATTTTACAATATTATTTTATAAAAATTAAAATCAATTTTCTAAATAACTCTTCTTTCTAAAGAAAAAGTGTTTTTTTGTCAAGAATTCCTCAATTATTTTAGTTGAATACTTTCATCTATTTCCATAGAATATATTGAATCATATTATTAACTGGTATTGAATTTTCATAATATCATGTACCAATTTTACTGAATGGATTATAATTGTTTAACTATTGATGTGGTATCTTTATACCATTCACCATATTACTCAAAATGGTCAGGGATTATCTTTATAGAATGGGGAATGTTATTTTCATTCCAAACATGTATGTTATTTTTGTTTCACCCCATTCATTGTGGAATGAATTGGAATTATTATGGAATGGGAGGGTCCTACTATATCCCCTCAATGCATCAGTAGGTCTCATCCAAAAAAACAAATATGGATCTCATCGAGGCCCTAAAAATTTATTTTCCAAAGTCTTTGTTGAGTCCTGGGCAGTGTATTTTAGATGTACAACATTACACATTACCTAATTATGATACCATAAATTGATAATATAGGTGGATATTTGAATAGTATAATATCCATGCAGATGTTTCTTTCCCATGTGATTATTTTTATGTGATTATTTAATATGTCCTAATTCATACCATATTATGATCAAGACAGTGTTATCTTATCATTTGTTTTTAGTTATTCGTCATTCCTAATGGTTTATGTTTATGGTAGGTTATTTATTATTTATCACACTTAATAAGAATCTGATCTCAGTCGTTTATTATATTTTAATTTTTTCCATGATTCCAAGATGTATATTACGAATGACAAGCAAGGTTAAGCTAGGATAATAAGAGTGTTTTCAAAGAAGTTATTATGTTGTATCTTATTTGGATGCGTAATATAATATATATGTTTGTGTCTAGTTTTCTAAAACTAATATACTATTCATTATATTTCGAAATAATATCTTGTTCATATTCCCAATTTAATAATGTGAGGAATTGGCTCCGTGCATCTAGGGCAGGGGTCTTAATGAGTTAGTTGATCAGGGAAAATTATAAATGATACATAGATAATGACCTGATAAACCAATGGAAATACCAACCTCGATAAAGTTTACATATAAAATAGAATGTAATGAATGTTTTTAAGAATTTAATATAATATATTGAATGCTCCAATATTTAATCTAAAATTCCAAAATTATAGGTTCCTAATTTATAATGATGTGTAGAAGAACGTAATTGGATGTTTTATTATAAAGAATTATAGATATATTGCATACACATCAAGGAAGTTAGAAACTCATGAACAATACTCTCTGACTCATTATCTTGAGTTAGAATCTATGATTTTTCTATGAAAATATGGATACTCTATGTCTATGAAAAATTATGTGAGATATATACAGATCACAAGATTTTGACATATATCTTCTCAATGAAATAAATCAACATGAGGGAAAGGCTATGACACAATATACTTAAGGATTGTGATTTTTCAATACACTACCACATAGGGAAGGAAAATAATGTAGAAGATGAATTGAGTTGGAAGGATTGTGGATCTTTGAACAAAATAGGGATTGAAATATTTTCTATATATATGGATCTAGAAAATATTGATATAGGAATAATCAGGGACGGTGAAACATGAATAATTTTAGATTGGTTTCTCACCCATATTTTTTTTAAAGGATTAAAATTATTGTATCTAAAGGTGAGAATTTTCAATTAAATATAAAAGCTGTGAATGTTTTGATGTTGGTAGTGTTCTCTTGGGGGGATAGAATTCTGAAATTTGGGAAGACACATGGTCTTCCCCTTATACTAGTGCTAAAAATCGAATTATTTGATGATTTTCATAGATCCAATTTCTCAATACACTCTGGTAGAACTAATATATATTATTTTTTTAAGGAACATTATTTTGTGGGATAATAAAATTGAGAAATTGCGGATTATGTATCTTGATTTTTAGTTTTTCAATAGTATATGGTTGAAAGAATACATCTTAGAGGATTCCTGGGATGTCTTCCAATTTCTATATGGAAATGACATGACATTTCTATGTGTTGATTCAAATTATTACCACATTCTCCATGAAATTATGATGCAATATGGGTAATTTTTTATGGAATTAACAAATCTTCCCATTTTCTCGCTATATAAGAGGATTTTCCACAAGAGCGACTTGCTTAGATTTATATTAACAATGTTTTAAAACTTAATGTGGAACCAAATTCAATTTTTAATGACTTAGGACCGTGATATACATTGATATAATGGAAAAGTATCTAGAAATCATTAGATATTGTGCTTCATAGGAGAAATGTTTATAACACTCAAACAAACAGGAAGTCAAAGAATGATGATCCAAACATTAGAAGACATGTTTACTTCTTTCTCAAATGATTTTCAAGGTATGTGGGATCATTATATAATCTAGGTAATGTTTTCATACAAGAATAATTTCCAATAATTTATACAAATGTCCACATATGAAGCATTGTGTGGAAACAGATGTCGTAAACCAACCTATTGGGATAAATATTGTGAGAGGAAGATCATAGGCCTAGAACACATAGAGGAAACAAGGAAAAATTCTAAGCCTATTAAAACATATAAAAATGATGAAAAAATTAGGAAAAATATATATTTCAATAACTAGTGGTAATATTTGGAGTTTCGTGTTGGAGATCATTTCTTCATGAATGTATCTCTATGGATGGGTGTTATAAGATTTGTAAAGAAAGGAAAATTGGGACCCAAGTACATTGTACAATTAAAAATTATTGAGATAATTTGAGTTATGGATTATTTCTCTGTGATGCAACCTCAAATTTAAAAATTAAAAAATGTGTTCCCTAACTATTTGTTGAGGACATAAAAGCTAAACCCAACGCATGTTGTCACTTCTGAATTAAAAAAATTAGAAATGGATTTTTCTTACTATGAAGATCCTATCCAAATTTTTTACACTAAAGAATATATGTTCAGGAATTAGATGACTCCACTGGTAAATGTACTTTGGAAGAATCATAAAATTGAAGAGGTGTTGTGAAAACAAGAAGGATTTAGGATGAATAACTACCCAACTCTATTTAGAAGGTGAAATTCTATAAATCATGAGGATGAAATTTTTTTTAAGGAGGGGAGAATATTAAATTTTTATTCCTTATAGTATGTATCTTTTAAAAGTTACTATCTTTGATAGTTTATGCTTCATGAAACAATATGTTTAATACTATAATTTATTATTATGTATGATAGTTGGTATAGTAATGTCACCATTACAAATAGTAGTATGACAATTAGAATTATAACCTCACATATGAAAGTATTAATAAAATTTGAGTGTCTTATAAATAAAAATACTTTATATTTATATCATAAAATAAGTAAATAAATATTTTAAAATTTTAAATTAACTGTTGGTATTTTTTGAGATACAAATATTTATTTAATGTTTTAAAATTATTATAATAATATAGATAAATATTTATTTTTTAATATAAATTTAAAAATTATAATTTTTTTTTATTTCATTATATAATTATTTTATGAACCTACGTTTATTTTTAAAAGCCTTCTAAAAGCTGTTACAATATAAATATCTATATTTTCTACGTAAATGATATTTTTAATTAAAAATTAAATTTCCAAAATATTCTAAATATGTTACAAAATGGAAACAATTTTTAAATTCTAAATAATAAAAAATGGTAAAAGAGATTATTTGGTATTTTTATTAAATATTTGATTTTTTTGTGAATAAAGACATGCGATAATATATGGTATTTCACAATTAAATGAATTATTGCGTAATTGATGGTGTATGGATAGTTTAAACCCCTAATATCAAAATCTCCTTCAAAATGTTAATATATTTATTGATAATGGTAAAACAATTCTATGTCTTGAGGGAAAATAATAAACTAATGAATAAAATACTAGGAAAACACAAATCTCCTCCACTTTATATACCACTCCTTTCACCTCTTCTCCTAACACATAAAAATCCATGAATCTTTTAAAATTTATAACCAATACACTACCAATAACTTGGAGTTTCTATTATCAATAGAATACCAAAACTAATTTCCCTAAGTAGGTTCTTAAAGAGATGATTTCAAGAGGTAAAATCATCTTTAACTTTATTAATTTTCATTTCACATTCTTTCCTCTTCATTTACTCTCCAAACCTCCCTGTCCAAAAAAATGCATGATAACAACAGTATATTATATATAGTGGAATTTTATAATTTTAAGGGAAAATCCACGAACATTTATTATCTCCTTATCCATTTATTCTAAAGCTATAATCATTTTCTATAAGGTGCTGATTTACCACCTTCGTGGATAACATGTTTTCGTGTTTCTATTCCATTATCTATGATGGTCATAAAAATATTTTTATGGTTAAACAAGATTATTTTATATGTATTACAACATATATAATGTTCTAGAACCAATATATATACATAATATTAGTTAATTAATCAAAACTTGTGTGTGATGATCGAAAACCCAACAAAATAATCTAAATGATTATCAGTAATGTCTTGTCTAATGATTTATAATCAACCAAGATAACCAATTGTCCCATATAACCATTTAATTTCCAATATGATAATTAATAACATATTAATTCAATTGTAAATAACTATTACAATTTTATATTATCTTTCATACATATATACAAGAAAACCAATCATGAAAACCTGCAGATGAGCACTCCTGAACGACGAAACTGAATCTTATAACTCACCATAAAGGCCATAAATGAACGTAATAAATTAGTAATAGATAAAAAACAGGTTTAAAAGATTAAAAATAATTTTTTATAATGAATTTAATTTCAATATCCAGGATTTTAGGATCATGCGAAGGACACATTCATACATATGGTAGGGGTTTTACCATCACATTTTTATTTACATGAGATATACCTAATTCACCAGTATTTATTATGTGTGGTGTATGCATACGTAACATTGATTTATAATATAAATTATTTATTTATTTTCATGGTATTAAATTTCTTATTTTATTATTAATAATTTTATGGTCCATGGTTTGACTATTTACAAAGTACCAAGGGTTTCTTCCTAAACCTCCATTCTTCTTCCAAGTTACGCTTTCTAACTATTAACCCCAATTTAATTAATCTTTATTCTTATATAATACATTTTAATTATTTTTTATCTCCCCAAATCATGTATCAACATCATTACGTCCATATTTTATGGTAAACACATTATTTTGTAAGACTCCATTCCCAATTCTTCAAGATAAACAAGCTCGGTCTAAGAAAACTTTCATTGTTTCTTACCCATTTTATAGCACCCTTAATAATAAGTTCTAAGACACCATTATTTATATAAAACCACTCATTTTAACAGGAGAAAATATATTTATTAATTTCTTGTTTATTAAAAAATTATTCCTTTTATAAAATACTCTATAGTATTTTCCTGTAAACCACACTAATGCGGCTCATTTCTATAGTTTCTTAAAATCACTCTTTACATGATTTCAATTGAGTTGGAAATCATTTATTCCCAAAATATAATTTTTTTCCCTTCCCTTTCCTTTTCTAAGATATTAATTTTACATCTTGATTTTATGACTTATAGAAAAGATTTTCTGAACGAACACCTCATTCAATAGAAAAAGGGAATTTCCCTCAATAATTACTTGATGATTTAATTAGAGTATTTCAATCCATTTAAAAACCCTTGGTTGAATCATATTCGTAATTGGGATTGATCATTGATGATATCATCTACCATTTAATATTATATGGGTTATGATCAGTTTGACAATGGATATGCTATCGTGATACCATTCATCATATTACTTTTAATGGTTAGTGATTATGTTTACCAATTGGGGAATGATATTTAGCATTCATATGTATATATTGGTTATGTTTCACCCCATTCATATGAGGAATTAATTTTTAAATAAGAAGATATGGTAATTTCCCACTATAGCCACTCGGTGCATCAGTATGCCTCATGAGACAAAACTGATATTCATTTGGTCGCAACATTAAGCATTTATTAAAAGATATCTTTGATGAGGCCTCAAGGGTCTATTTCAAATGTCTAGAATTATTCATTAAGTAATAATGAAACAATAAATTGATAATCCATGCTATGATTATATTAGTATAATATCCATCATGAAATTTTATTTTCATATGATTATTTATATGACATTATTTATTTAGTTTTTAATCCTATTATATTATACTCAATCCATTGTTTTTTTGGCCTGTGTTTTTAGTTATTCACCATGCCCCATTGCTTAGGCTTATGATAACTTATTATATATTTCATCCCCTCGCTATGTATTTGTGCTCACCCCATTCATATGTTTTATTTTTCCCCAGGATGTCCTGATATATATTATTACTGACATACATGGATAATCTAAGAGAATTTGAGTGTTTTCAATGAATTTATTATGTTGTATCTCATTTGAATTTGTATTCTAATAATTATCTTTCCATATATTTTTCCAAAACTACAAAATATTTAGTAATTTGGGATATGATATCCTATTCATAGTACCAATTTATTAATGTAAGTCATTGGCTCTGATATTCTGGGGTTGGGGTCATTACAATTGTTGTTACTTAATTATTACAACATTGTGACATACTTAGGATGTCATGCAACCTGGTGAAAAATAAAAACATTATTTTAACTATTCATGGTGAAGTATTGTATTTTATAAAATATTCATAAATTTATACTAATTTAATTTCAATAAGCATATATTATGTATAATTCCTATTTTATCATATTAATTCTATAAATATGATAATTTTATCTTTTAAATAATAAATTATTTACTAAAAAATCACAATTGTAAATGAATAATAATGTTTTTTACACATATAATAATTATCACGGATATTATAAAATTATATTAACATTCAAATTTAAATCATAATTTTTTAAAATAATATTTCTTTTCAAAATATTTTATAGAATACATTTGTTTAATATAAAAATTTATATCTTTTTTAAAAAATATGTTTTAGTTCTATCCAAAAATGAAATTTTCTAATTATTCTCAATTCAATATATATATTATTAAGAAAAACAATTATTAAAAATAATTTCTAAAAGAAAAATTATATTTATACATTCAAAATATCACTTAATGTATCTAAGGCCTGGACACATAAACACTTATTGCACTCGTATACACCCTAACGGTATGGTTTGCGATGCTACTAGTTTCATTGGGTTTCTTGGCTAACATTGACTGAGTGGTAATACAAACTAACTTGAACATATCCTATAGGTTAATTCATTCAACATTCACTTTTTGAATCTCACAATGGGATTGGTCAATTGTGAACCCCAGTGATGCTAATCGCTCCCATGTTCAGAAAAATGGCCTTCAAATGTACTGATTGTACTGGTTGAGTCCATTATTTCTCCTTTCGACATCAATTTTCCTATGTTATTACTAATTATAAAAAAAATTAAAATTTTAAAATTACCACCCATGGGTATATATTCCAATGGTCAAATTGAAAAACGATTATATTGATTGATGGTCATATAATTATCTAATCCCAACTGTCACATTTTTGTATATACCATATGAATACAACTTCATTATTTCACTCCATATTAAGTATTATTCCACTTAATATTATTTTTAATTTCCATAGATATTGATTTTTTCATATTAGTTTTTTAATTTCTATCATTTTGTCCACAAGGGTGATGATTCTAGCAGATTGGGGAAATACATATTTTCTCATTTTAGTTATTCAATATTTTTTTTAGCTTTAATGTTTGGGATTTTAATTGGTTTTATAGCTGACTAAAGTAATGATAATTACAAATAGGTTAAAATTATCTTGTTTCATATATATTTTTTAAATGTATAAAATTTTATAATATATGGTGTGTGTTCACTACTACAAAAACACCCTTTATCAGCGCTAAAATACGGCTTTATCAGCACTAAAAAAGTGTTATAAATCTCGGCGTGGATAAATGGGGTTCCCTTTATCAATTCTGTTTTAGCACTGATAAAGGGGTACTTTATCAGTTCTAAAAGAGAACTGAAAACGGATGAATTTATCAGCACTAAAAGAGCGCAGATAAAGGATGACTTTATCAGCGCTAAAAAGGCGCTGATAAATGTGTGTTTTATCATCACTCCATTAGCGCTGATAAAAACTCTTTTTATCAGTGCTAAAAAAGGCTGAAATTTACCCTGTCTGCTGCTAAAAAAAGCTTCACCAATGAACACAAAAACCTGCAAAAAATTCAACTTAATAATCTAATTAAACCAAGTATCAACATAAAAAATTAACACATAAATCATAAGCTATTTAGATCTCTAGTAAGGACAAAAATTCTTCATACCCCTACCATGTTATTAAGTCTTTTATTACTATCATCACATATCGTGCATACTCTCCCTCTAAGGGATAACCATAACATGATGGTCCACCTATTATGAAAACTAATTGTCATTCCTCCAAAGAAATAATAATCACACATAACATGGAAGGGAATATATAAGCAAGAAATAACAATTCATCATGAGAATTTAGTAGTGACACACACTAACATGTGATCAAAATCAAACATGGTAACATTCTATACTACCATAATCATGAAATCAAGCATCATATATGGTCTCACAGTCCACACCCACACCCACATGCGATGAATATCAAGCATGGTCAATCAATCTATGTAAACACAATTATCAAATTAAGAGAATAAGAGTATTCATATAAACAGAGAATATAATATCATTACGATTCATAGTAGCTACAAATTTGATCAAGGAAAAACTTATTATATTAGGCTACCTAAGAACACTCATGGAATAAATCATCACATATGGTTTCATAAGCCACATACACACATGTGATCAAAACATAAAACATGGTCTCATGACCACACAGACACCGACATGTGATCAAAACATCAAACATGGTCTCACAGCTCTTAGTATCATGTAGTATAACCACACACAAATGGTTGGTGAATGTAATCTAAAGAACTCATTACTGGTCATTCCATGTGCATCGACTGTTGGAATCAAGAAAATGCACAAGGGTCTATCGTGGACCTTGGAACTTTTTCCAATTATATTATTCATAGTTCCTTAAATTAATTAATACTTAAGGGTCATTAGATATTAAATCATATATTATTATTCATAACACATTATGAATTAAGGTTCATTCACCATGGTAGAAAACCTTAAACAACATTCCAATAAAGAATGAATAATACTATAAGGTAGAGTACATAGGACCACCTACATAAATCATAAGCTATTTAGGCCAAGTATACCCATACAACAACTATACACGTACACCATTAACACATAATTCATAAGTTACATAAGTACATAAAGAATTCATTTCAGAATTCAGGAGGTTGGGGACTATTCAGGGGTTTGGGGTAGCTGTCCAAGGGGGTAGGGGTGTCTGGGGGGGGTAGGGGGTGTCTAGGGGGAAAGGCGTGTATAGGGGGGTGGGGGCGGTCCAGAAGGTTGGGGGTTGTCCAAGGAGGGTGGCGGTGTTCAGGGGGTTGGGGTGTCCAAATGGTGGGGTGGTGTTTAGGAGGTGGGGTGTCCAGGTGGGGGGTGGGGCTGTCCAGGGGGTGGGCTGGTGTCCAGAGTGTCGGGGGGCTTTTTGGGGGGTGGGGGTGTCCGGGGGGTGGGGCGGTCTGGGGGGTTGGTGGGGATGTCCAAGGGGGTGGGGTGGTGTCCATGAGGGTGGGATGGGTGTGTCTGGGGGGATAGGGGTGTCCAGAGGGGTGGGGGTCCATGGGGGTCCAGGGGGTCCAGGGGGTGGGGGTGGTCCAAGAGGTTGGGGGGCTGTCTAAGGGGGGTGGGGTGGTGTAAAGACACGTAAATTTCAAGTAAATTTTTTTCTTAATTTTCTTTGAAATTTTACAAGAGCGCAGTTTCTGACAGCACCTGATTCCGAGGCCCGGTGTGCCCAAAATCATTTTCCGAAGTTTGGCTCGGGTACGTTCAGTGAACGAACGAGCGGGCTTTTTCTAACTAATGAACTGGTGATCGGAATCGAATTTCGAGGGCATTGATGGAATCGCAGCACCGATATTTTCTTAGAAACGCTTTTTTTGTAATTGCGTTTTCTTGGGTGTGGTATTTAATTTTTTTGGGGGTTAAGTTAAGAAATATAATAAAAGTGGTGCGACACTTTATTTTATTTCACTTAAATCCACTTAAGCTAGGTTAGGCGGATAAGGTGGAACCCATAATATCCTACCCATTGGTAGGATATTTGTGAGGTGGGGCCCTCACGAGCCCCACCATTTCTTTCCCTATAAGTAACGCACCTGCACCCCCTTTTTAAATAAAGTCAATCGTGCATTTATTTGGGTTAAGAAATGCCTCATTAATTGGGTGGTTAATTTGTTGTAATTAATTCTTTGAATTAATTTTTTCGTTACTTATCTTTGATTTTTCAAATTGTTGGCATGGGAATAAAATAAGACCAACACTTATCTTCTTGAGGGGTGGCTTGTTGAGAGGATTTGGGGAAAACTCTAAGGCCTGAAGATCTTCATCCTCCTTCGTGAAAAACACGAAGAACACGAAGAACGCAAAGAATGCAAAGAACGCGAAGAACACCGACCTTCACCGAAGGGCGACGAAGAACGTCGAACCCTCGGAGATCGACGACGCGACACCGTGTACCGCGACACCGACGATCCTCCTTCTGCGACGTTTCTTCCGTGACGTTCCTTTGTCGCGACAATCTTCGATCAACAACCGATTGAGGTAGGGGATTGCGGTTCTTTTAATTCATCGTGAATTATATCCTCTACATGGATTCTTTTGGGGCATCTTAAATCTATGTGGTTTTAAATCCTTGGAGTTTGACTACGCAACACCGTGTACCGTGACGATAGTGACGCCCCTTCCACGACGCGACGATCCTCTACTTCCACAACGGTTAATTCCGCGACGAACTCACCTTCGACGACAACGTTGATGTAGGGGTTTTTGTTCTTTTTAATCTATGCGATTATATCTGCGGTTTCTTTAAATGATTATTGTGAGACTTTTAGGGTGTAGACCAATGAACATGTCCAAACCCACCAACCTTTTGTTCTTGGTGTGCGGAACGGTGGATGACGACAAAACAAGCTGCACGGGCTATGTGAGGTCCTCGCAGTGAAGGACGGGCCCCGGGAGGGCCTTTGGCCAAGACAACACGCAATTACGACCACCAGAACTCATCCGATGGTCTGCGGAGTAGCCCGCTGGCATGCCTCACCGGTACGGCGGTGCCAGCGGTAGGGGGCAGTCCCACGACCACGGGGGATCGGAGGGGGGCGGGACGCGGTAGCCGGCTGCGTCCGCTGGCAAGGGTGGCCCCACGTGGGGTCGTGGCTCCTTCACGCGGGGGCAGCGTGCCCCCCGCCCGCATCGCTCGGCCGTAACGGCCGATCCGACCCACCGGCCACCCGGCCAGCGCCATCCGGGTCGCGCCCAGGCCGGGTCGGGCCGTGCCGGCCGGGCCGGGTCGGTCCGGACCCAGACCCACCATTTTCGGACCCCCTTTCAGTTTTTTCTCATATCTTAGGCTACGAACCTTCGATCGACGCACCATCAGCGGCGATGCGATCCTTGGATAGAGACAGTCGTTTCGATATATTACACTCAAGGTTTCAGAGTACTTTGGGTTTGTCCGGGTGGGTTCGTACATGAAACCAAGTGGGCCCTCGGAGCGGAAAAGCTCATAACATGAGTTCCGAATGTCCGATTGATGTGCCTAAGACTTTGATGGATTACTCTATGTGAGATAGATCTTTTGGCTTACTATGCATGTGGTTTGGACGCAGGTGGAGTACGGTCGGGTTGGTTTTGACTTAAAAACCAACCAGGCCCCTGGGACGAAAAATCCAATAACTCTCAGATCGGGCGTCCGATTGATGCGCCGTCTGTGGCGTTGAGTTCCTGTTGAAGATACGGAACTTTTGGATAAATCTACTCTGGACTATGTGTCAGTTAATGTATCAGACACTCGGATCGTGGAGCGGACCCTCCCGAATGAGCTTGCTGTGTGCGGGAACCCTAGAGATGGCTGCGACTGCGACGACGTTGATGACTTTGCAGAGATCCTCAGTGGATTCGACGGCGACCACTACAGCTCTCAGTGATCCTATGTGGATCAGTGCTATAGATCCTGTGTGGGCACGATAATCTGTGGGTCAGCGCTCAGCGGTCCTGTGTGGGCTAGCGCCTATAGATCTTATGTGGGTCTGATCCTGTGTGGGTCATTGTGGGGGTTAGTTACCTATCGATCCTGTGTGGGTCAGATCCTTTGTGGGTCTTTGCGGGGGTTAGTACCTATCGATCCATTGTGGGTCCGATGACTTAGATGAATCAGTGGCTATATCTGATCATCTCTATAGTCATACGTAGAAGTATACATGTGTGAGCTAAATCCTTTTTTGCTTTCCTTTGTGGTTTGTGTTGTGCTATCCTGTGTGGATTTCGTTTTGCTTCCTGTGTGGACTAGGTTGTACTTGAGCTCGGATGTCAGAGCCGAACTGGAACTGGTGACTTAGGTATATGTATTGGAATATACCTAAGCAGTGTCGGATGTTACTTCGTGATTGTATATTTCCTTTGTGGATTATCCTTTGTGGATTCTGGGAGACCTTCGGGGGTATCGGGGTCCCTACTGAGTATCTTATAATCACATTTGTACGATCTATGCATGCACTATGTTGTGTTGTTTGCAGACGACGGACATCGCTGATCGTAGTTGAGGCTTTCGGAGCAGGACGGTACCTAGAGGTGGACCACTGGGCGAGACATACTCGGAGCGGACGGCTGGACCCGAGGAACTGTGGAGGATATCTGTACTCACCCCTCAGGTGGGACTTCCAGTGGAAGTCTCGACGCTGCGGCTTTACTTTTTAGTTGTTGTTTTCCCTTTCAAGTTGTACTTTACATTCAGTTTTGGTTTGTATTCTGGACCACATAGTTTTCCGCACTTACTATTGTATTCAGTTTTTACATAGTGTTTACTTCTACTGCTTGCTTGCTCTGTGGTGTTTTTTTACCATAAAAAGGCAATGACTTCCCTTTTTACCGGGATTTACGCCATGGTTCTACTAATCAGCCCCTGCCCTATGGAAGGCGGGCTTGGGGTAGTCACGGCACGAGCCCCGAGGACGGGTCGTGACAAATTGGTATCAGAGGGAGGTTCGGTTCTACCATAGAACTTTGGACTCTGATCTCTTTTTCTATGTGAAGCAATAGTGTTAAGAGTATTGAGTGTGGTTATCAGTTCAGGGAGTCTAGTGTTGGTGCGGCGGCCGACGTATCCGTACACCAGGACCCTGACTTCTGATTTCCAACTTAATACACGAAAACATTGATTGCATGTGTGTTTCAAATTTTCTTTGTGATTACTTTGTGTCAGCTCACCAGGTATATTATTCTAACCGTGGCGCACCTGTCTCTATTTAGGATGGCCCCACGACGGCATCAAGCAAGGGTTTTGAGAGTTGTACATAACTAAAACTCCTCGAGCGACGAGGCCTCGATACAGGACCCTTTGACAGCAGAGGCAGCGGCGGTACCGCTACCCACCGAGCCACCAATGCTTCCAGCCCCAGCTGCTGATGATGCACGTCGCCTTAGTGCTCAGCACGAGTTTCAATGCCAGCGACCGCCGAGGTTACGCATGAAGACAGACCCCCAGGCCGCCGAGGACAGGCTGGAGGCAGTTGTACGGGTTTTCAGGTTATTGAGGATACCAGCAGACCTCATGGTGATCCTCGCAGCGAGCCTACTGCACGCGGCAGCAGGCAGATGGTGGATCTTGATGCTCCTGGTGCACGATGAGGCATCTCTTCATTGGTCGGACTCTGAGAGCCTCTTCCGCTCGGAGTTTGTCCCAACCACCCTCCGTGTAGTGCGAATCCAGGAGCTTCTACAGCTGCGGCAGGGCAGCTTTATGGTCGCCCAGTACTCGGCGAGATTTACCGATCTCTCGCGCTACTCGACAAACATGGTACAGGACCCATTATTCTAGGCCCGGACCTTTGAGAAGGGATTGAGGCATGAGATCAGGGCATCGCTGATCTCACTTAGCATTCTGACTCAGGCAGGAGTGCTGGAACGAGCCCTTTTGATCGAGAGCATCCTTGCTGAGCATACTTCAGCCGCGAGGCCTACCGCAGGGAGGCATGTAGCAGAGTCTTCTACAGCAGGCAGTCGACGGATGACTCATGGGTCCAGGAAGACCAGACCCTCAGGAAGACGACCTCAGGACACTGGCTCAGCTGTGTGGGGCACATAGCACGGGGCCAGTCTTTCGAGAGGCAGACAGTGTAACGCATGCAGCGGGCAGGGCCACATGGCGCGTGACTGCCCGACCCGCCATGCCGAGGAGCAGCAAACAGTTGAGGGGCCACCTAGGCAGAGGTAGAGGGTCGACCGTGGCGGTCCGCAGGGAGCAGGCGGATGAGGCAGAGGAGCTGGCCAAGCAGCAGGTGGTGGGCGACGCTTTGAGGCTCTACCACCACCACCACCAAGAGTTCCACCCCGACCACAGGGAGCTGGCGGGCAGAGACAGACACAACTCTGGGCAGCAGAGGCCTAAGACCACGGCGCGCCCGAGATGATTCGAGGTACTATCTGTGTCTATTCCACCCTTGTTTCAGTTCTTATAGACACATGATCAAGTCATTCTTTCATAGACGCTGCCCTTGTTCGGAGATCGGAGATTCCAACAGAGCCGTTGGCATGATCCTTACGGCTAGAGACTCATACGGGAGAAGACTCGACGATTACACACTGGTTCTAGCTGTGTGAGCTTACTCTAGGAGGTGATAGCTTTGGCTGGGATCTTCTTGTAGCGGCGTCGAGGCCTTACGACATCATCTTGGGCATGGATTGGTTATCCACAGTCTATGCTCAGATTGACTATTTTAGGCGCAAGGTGCTATGTGTGTGCATCGACGGAAGTAGGTTCACCTTCACCAATGAGAAGGGAGCCTTCACAGCATAGGATAGACTTCCGTAAAGGGGAATACATCCCATCACTCATCAGTTCGCTAGCCTCATCATAGGAGCAGTTGACGTGCAGAGTCCTAGTTTTCCTATAGTGGTGGATCAGTATGCGGATGTTTTTCCCGACGACGTTCCAGGTCTACCTCCTCACAGAGAGGTAGACTTTTATATTGACTTGTACCCTGGGACAGCCCCAATATCGACTCCAGCGTATTTGATGGCCCCTTCTGAGATTCGAGAGCTACGGGTACAGTTGGATGACTTGTAGGGCAAGGGATTCATCCGACCCAGTGTTTCACCCTGGGCTTCCACGATATTGTTCTCCAAGAAGGCGGACGGGAGCTTGCGACTTTGTTTCGACTATCGTCTCCCGAACCAGGAGACAGTGAGGAACAAGTATCCACTACTGAGGATTGATGACCTCTTTGATCAGCTCAAGGGAGAACGGTGGTTCTCGAAGATAGACCTCAGGTTAGGCTATCATCAGCTCAGAGTTCGGGACGAGGACATGCAGAAGACGGCCTTCAGATGTCAGTATGGCCACTATGAGTTCTTGGTTATGCCCTTTTGCATAACCAATTCTCCAGCGGTGTTCATGGGCCTCATGAACAGGATCTTTCAGCCATACCTAAATCAATTTGTCGTAGTCTTCATCGATGACATTTTGATATACACTACCACTGAGGAGGAGCACGCTTACCTCTTGCGAGTTGTACTAGACATACTCTGAGAGCACCAGCTTTATGGAAAACTCTCTAAGTGTCAGTTCTAGTTACGTGAGGTCCACTTCTTGGGGCACGTCATCTCTGAGGCGGGAGTTGCAGTGGATCCTGCGAAGATCGAGGTAGTGCTATCTTGGGAGCCACCTAGGAGCGTGACGGAGGTACGGAGTTTCTTGGAACTAGCTGGATACTATCTGAGATTTGTGCCAGACTTCTCTAGAGTTTCGACACCACTCTCAGCTTTGACGAAGAAGGGGAAACCCTTTGTGTGGTCAGATAGATGGCAGCAGAGCTTCCAGGAGCTGAGACAGAGATTGACCAGCGCACCTATCTTGAGGTTGCCGGAGGAGGGATTAGGGTACGTAGTCTACTGCGATGCATCGGGGACCAGACTCGGATGTGTCCTGATGCAAGAGCGGGCGATGATCACCTATGGATCATGCCAGCTAAGGCCGCATGAGCAGAACTACGCAACTCATGACCTGGAGTTAGAAGTAGTGGTCTTCGCTTTGAAGACATGGTGACACTACCTGATGGGAGAGTGCTATACAGTCTTTTCTGACCATCAGAGTCTCAGGTACATCTTCTCTCAGAAGGACCTGAACCTGAGACAGTGGCGATGGCTCGAGTTATTCTAGGACTATGACTTTGAGATAGTATATACTCTTGGGAAGGGGAACGTGGTAGCTGATTCTCTCAGCAGGAGGATGGGCATTCAACTACCTGAGGAGGCGACAGATCACCTAGCTGCTTTGCTGATATCCTTCGTGGATAGAGATGGAGTATCCTTTCATCAGTCTCTCATAGTCACCCCTACACTACTGCAGAGGTTCAGAGAGGCACAGCATGGGGACACTGACTGTGAGACGCGGCGTGCGCAGATATCCTCAGGATAGGAACCTGATGGATTCTCCGTAGGAGGAGAGCACGACATCCTTTTTAGAGGATGTACCTCGGTACCAGTTTCTTTTCTAGAGGAGGTGCTGAGAGAATTTCACACTTCCCCTTTGGCAGTACATCCTGGAGTAGCGAAGATGTACCAGGATCTCAGACGACAGCACTGGTGGCCGGGCATGAAGAAGGTTGTGGCAGAGTTTGTTTCTCGAAGCCTCCCCTTCCAGTAGGTAAAGGTAGAGCACCAGGTACCAGTAGGCTTGGTACAGCCCTTGGAGGTCCCAGAGTAGAAGTGGGACGACATATCTATGGACTTCGTGACTGGACTTCCACACACTTCTAGAGGTAACGACTCCATTTGGGTGATTGTCGACCGACTCACCATGTCGGCTCACTTCTTACCCATCAGAGAGCAGGGCTCAGTGGAGAGCTTGGGATGCCTCTACGTTTAGGAGATTGTACGGCTTCACGGTGTGCCATCATCAATCATCTCCGATCGAGATGCTCACTTTACTTCCCAGCTTTAGAAGGGGTTGCAGGAGGCATTCGGGACGCAGCTACGTCTGAGCACCGCCTTCCACCCTCAGATGGATGGTCAGACAGATATGACCATTCAGACTCTCGAGGACATGCTCCGCACATGTGACCTCGACTTTGGTCACAGATGGGAGGACCACCAACCCTTGGTGGAGTTCGCATACAACAACAGCTACCACCCCACCATCGGGATGGAACCATACAAGGTGTTGTACGACCGACCTTGCAGATCTCCTCTGTGCTGGACAGACCCTAGGGAGTCAGCACATGTGGGACCGGAGATGGTCCAGGCCACGACAGAGAAGGTCCAGGTCATTCTGGAGCAAATGAGGACAGCTCAGAGCCAGCAGAAGTCTTATGATGACAGGAGGCGGAGGCAACTTGAGTTCGAGGATGGCGACCACGTCTTCTTGCGGGTCTCACCTCGACGTGGATTACGGAGATTTGGCTGAGGCGGAAAATTGTCTCCACACTTCATCGGACCATTCCAGGTCCTCTGTAGGATTGGTGAGGTGGCTTATCTCCTGGCTTTACCACCTTAGTTGCACCTGGTGCACGACTTCTTCCATGTATCTCAGCTGAGGAGACATGTGCAGGACCTGACGCATATCATTGACCATGGGGAGATAGACATTGATGATGGGGAGACGTTTGTGGAGGTCCCAGTGGAGATCGAGGATCGATAGGAGTGGTTCCTATGTGGATGATCGATTCCTCTAGTGCGCATCAGATGGCAGCACAGGAACCTCTAAGAGAGAACTTGGGAGCGGGAGGCTCAGATGCATGCTCAGTACCCACATTTGTTTCCCTAGTTTATGATGTATCTTTACGGGGATGTAAAGCCCTGAGGTGGGAGAGATTTACAGACCCGTAAATTTCAGAGAAATATTTTTCTTAATTTTCATTAAAATTTTACAAGAGCACAGTTTCTGACGGCACCTGATTCCGAGGCCCAGTGTGCCCGAAATCATTTACCGAAGTTTGGCTCGGGTACGTTCAGTGAACGAATGAGCGGGCTTTTTCTAAATTTTGAACCGGTGCTCAGAATCGAATTCTGAGGACACCTATGGAATTGAATCACAGGTATTTACTTAGAAACGCCTTTTCCGAAGTTGCGTTTTCTCGGGTGTGGTTTTTAATTTTTTTGGGGTTAAGTTAAGAAATAAAATAAAAGTGGTGTGACATTTTATTTTATTTCACTTAAATCCACTTAAGCTAGGTTAAGCGGATAAGGTGGAACCCATAATATCCTACCCATTGGTAGGATATTTGTGATGTGGGGCCCACACGAGCCCCACCATTTCTTTCCCTCTAAGTAACTCACCCGCACCCCCTTTTTAATTAAAGTCAATCGTGCATTTATTTGGGTTAAGAAACGCCTCATTAATTGGGCGGTTAATTCATTGCAATTAATTCTTTGAATTAATTTTTTCATTAATTATCTTTGATTTTTCAAATTGTTGGCAAGGGAATAAAATAAGACCGACACTTGTCTTCTTGAGGGGTGGCTTGTTGAGAGGATTTGGGGAAAACTCTAAGGCCTGAAGATCTTCATCCTCCTTCACGAAGAATGCGAAGAACGTGAAGAACGCTGGCCTTCGACGAAGGGCAACGAAGAACACCGAACCCTCAGAGATCGACGACAAGACGCCGTGTACCGCGACGCCGACGATACTCCTTCTGCGACGTTTCTTCCGCGATGTTCCTTCCCCACGACAATCTTCGATCAACAACTGATTGAAGTAGGGGATTTCAGTTCTTTTAATTCTTCGTGAATTATATCCTCGACATGGATTCATTTGGTGCATCTTATGTCTGTGTGATTTTAAATCCTTGGAGTTTGACTACACAACGCCGTGTACCGCGATGACAGCAACGCCCCTTCCGCGACGCGGCGATCCTCTTCTTCCTCGACGGTTAATTCCACGACAAACTCACGTTCGACGACAACGTTGAGGTAGGGGTCTTTGTTTTTTTTAATCTATGTGATTATATCCGTAGTTTGTTTAAATGATTGTTGTGAGACTTTTAAAACCGCTAAGGCGGTGGGTGCGGACCAACGAACAAGTTCGAACCCACCGCCCTTTTGTTCTTGGTGTGCGGAACAGCGGGAGATGATAAAACATGCCGCACAGGCGATGTGAGGTCCTCGCAGTGAAGGAAGGGCCCTGGGAGGGCCTTTGGCAAAGACGACACGCAATTCTGACCACCGGAACTCGTCCGGTGGTCCGCGGAGCAGCCCGCCGGCGGCAGGGGGCGGCGGCGCCCGGCGCGCCGCCGGGAGGAGCCGCCACGGAGGAAGGGCGTAGAACCACGACCGCGCGGGATCGGAGGGGGGACGGGACGCAGCAGCCGGCCGCATCCACTGGCAAAGGCGGCCCCATGTGGGGTCGTGACTCCTTCATGCGGGGGCAGCGGGCCCCCCGCCCGCGTCGCTCGGCTGTAACGGCCGAGCCGACCCACTGGCCACCCGGCCAGCGCCAGCCGGGACGCACCCAGGCCAACCGGGCTGCGCCGGCCAGGCTGGGTCGGACCTGGAACTGGTTCGGGCCGACCAAGGGGGTTTAGGTCGGGTCGGTCCGGGCCCAGACCCCCCGTTTTCGGACCCCCTTTCGGTCCTTTGCCCATACCTTGGTCTACGGACCTCTGATCGATGCACCGTCAGTGGCGATACGATCCTTGGACCGAGGCTGTCGTTTCGATATATTACACTCAAGGTTTTGGAGTACTTTGGGTTCGGCAGGGTTGGTTCGTACACGAAACCAACCGGGCCCTCGGAGCGGAAATGCTCATAACTTGAGCTCCGAACGTCCGATTGACATGCCGTCAACTTTTATGGACTCCTCTATGTGAGACAGATCTTTTGGCTTACTCCGCTCGAGGTTTGGACGCAGGTGGATTATGGTTGGGTTGGTTTTTCCTTAAAAACCAACCGGGCCCCTAGGATGAAAAAGCCAATAACTCTCAGACCGGGCGTCCGATTGACGCGCCGTTTGTGGCGTTGAGTTCCTATTGACGATACGGAACTTTTGGATACATCGACTCTGGACTATGTGTCAGTTGATGTATCAGCCTCTCGGCTTGTGGAGCGGACCCTCCCGAACGAGCTTGCTGTGTGCGGGAACCCTAGAGCTGGCTGTGACTGCGACGACGACGACGGCTGTGCAGAGATCCTCAGTGGATTCGACGGCGACGACTACAACACTTAGCAATCATACGTGGATCGGTGCTACAGATCCTGTGTGGGTCTAATCCTGTGTGGGTCAGCGCTCAGCGGTCCTGTGTGGGCCAGCGCCTACAGATCCTGTGTGGGTCTGATCCTATGTGGGTCATTGCGGGGGTTAGTTACCTATCGATCTTATGTGGGTCAGATCCTTTATGGGTTATTGCGGGGGTTAGTACCTATCGATCCTTTATGGTTCCGATGACAAAGATGAATCAGTGGCTATATCTGATCATCTCTATCATCATACGAAGAAGTATACCTATTTGAGCTGAATCCTGTTTTGGTTTCCTTTGTGGTTTGTGTTGTTCTATCCTGTGTGGATTTTGTTTTGCTTCCTGTGTGGAATAGGTTGTACTTGAGCTCCGATGTCGGAGACGAACTCGAACTGGTGACTTAGGTATATGTATGGAAATATACCTAAGCAGTGTCTGATGTTACTTCGTGATTTATCTTTCCTTTGTGGATTCTGGGAGACATTCGGGGGTCTCGGGGTCCCTACTGAGTAGCTTATACTCACCCCTGCACGGGCTATGCCCACACTACGTTGTGTTGGTTGCAGACGACAGACAACGCTGATCGTGGTTGAGGATTGCGGAGCTGGACGATACCTGGAGGTGGACCACTGGGCGAGACATACTCGGAGCGGACGGCTGGACCCGAGGAGCTGTGGAGGCTATCTGTACTCACCCTTCAGGTGGGACTTCCATTGGATAGATCGACGTTGCGGATTTACTTTTCAGTTGTTGTTTTCCCTTTCTAGTTGTACTTTACATTCAGTTTGGGTTTGTATTCTGGCCCACTTACTTTTCCGCACTTACTGTTGTATTTAGTTTTTACTTAGTGTTTACTTCTACTGCTTGCTTCCTCTGTGGTGTTTGTTTACTTTACAAAGGTAATGCCATCCCTTTTTACCGGGATTTACGCCTTGGTTCTAGTCTCAAGCCCCTTAACTATGGAAGGCGGGCTTGGGGTAGTCACGACACAGGCCCCGAGGATGGGTCGTGACAGGTGGTGTCCACGGAGGGGGTGTCCAGGTGGGGGGGTGTCTATGGGGTGTCCAGGGGGTGGGCTGGTGTCCAGGGAGTCGGGCGGGGGGGGGGGGGGGGGTTTCCAGGGGGTGGGGTGTCCAGAGGGGTGGGGTGTCCATGGGGTGAATTGGTGTCTAGGGGGGTGGGGGCGGTCCAGGGGGTTGGATTTTCATAGGTCAGTTGTTGTTTTCAATTTAAATTGTCTCCATTTTAAATAAAAGAGAGACGATTTGAGTGGTATCGACCACACCGTGCCTCAGATTGAGGTAGGGTTGACTTTTACACATTACAAAGGACTCGTGGATAGTTCTCCTAAAGGATCAACAGAATCCGAATGGTTTTGGTCAGATTTATGTAGGTCAGTTGTTGTTTTCAATTTAAATTGTGTCCATTTTAAACAAAAGAAAGACCCTTTGAGTGGTACCGGCCACACCGATCCACATATTGAGGAGGTAATGACTCATACACAACAAAAAGGACGCATGGATCATTCTTATAATGTATCAAGACAATCTGAATGCGTTTGGTTGGATTTTTGTAGGTCAGTTGTTGTTTTCACATAAAAGGGTGTCCATTTTAAACAAAAGAGAGACCATTTGTGTGGTACCAGCCACACTGTGCCTCGAATTGAGGCGGGGTTGACTTTTACACATCACAAAGGACTCTTTGATCGTTCTCCTAAAGGATCAATATGATCCAAATTAGTTTGTTAATATTTCCGTAGGTCAGTTGATGTTTTCACTTAAAATTTTGTCCATTTTAAACAAAAGAGAGACCCTTTGAGTGGTACCGGCCACACCGTGACTCATATTGAGGCAGGAATGACTCATACACATCAAGAAGGACCCATGGATCGTTCTTATAAAATATAAAGACA
Organism: Viscum album; assembly: GCA_963277665.1. Lineage (NCBI taxonomy): Eukaryota > Viridiplantae > Streptophyta > Magnoliopsida > Santalales > Viscaceae > Viscum > Viscum album. Next base: position 678,438 of record CAUJRU010000076.1, read on the forward strand.
ATATGAATGCGTTTGTTTGGATATTCATAGGTCAGTTTTTGTGTCCAATTAAAATTGTGTCCATTTTAAACAAAAGAGAGACCGTTTGAGTAGTACCGGCCACATCGTGCCTCATATTGAGGCGGGGTTGACTCGTACACGTCACAAAATATGCATGGATAGTTCTCCTAAAGGATAAAGAAAATATGAATGGGTCTGGTTGGATTTCCGTAGGTCAGTTGTAGTTTTCACTTAAAATTGTGTCCATTTTAAACAAAAGAGCGACCCTTTGAGTGGTACCGGCCACATCTTGCCTCGTATTGAGGAGGGAGTGACTCTTACTCATTACAAATGATGCATGGGTTGTTCTTATAATATATCAAAAAAATATGAATGCGTTTGGTTGGATTTTCGTAGGTGAGTTGTGGTTTTCAATTAAAATTGTGTCCATTTTAAACAAAAGAGATACCATTTGAGTGGTACCAGCCACAGTTTCTCTCAGATTGAAGCGAAGTTGACTCGTACATGTCACAAAGGACTCGTGGATAGTTCTACTAAAGGATCAACACAATCTGAATGGGTTTGGTCAGATTTTCGTAGGACAGTTGTTGTTTTCACTTAAAATTGTGTCCATTTTAAACAAAAGAGAGACCCTTTGAGTGGTACCGGACACACCGTGCTTCAGATTGAGGCGGGAATGACTCTTACACGTCAAAAAGGATGTTTTTATCATTGTTATAAAATATCAAGACAATCTGAATGCGTTTGGTTGTATTTCTGTAGGTCAGTAGTTGTTTTCACTTAAAATGGTGTCCATTTTAATCAAAAGAGAGACCATTTGTGTTGTACCGACCTCACCGTGCCTCTAATTAAGGCAGGGTTGACTTGTAAACGTCACAAAGGACACATGGATAGTTCTCCTAAAGGATCAACATAATCTGAATGGGTTTGGTCGGAATTCTATATGTCAGTTGTTGTTTTCACTTAAAATTGTGTCCATTTTAAACAAAAGAAAGACCCTTTGAGTAGTACCGGCCACACCGTGCCTCAGATTGAGGCGGTAATGACTCTTACACGTCACAAAGGACCCATGTCTCGTTCTTATAAATGATTAAGACAATAATAATGCATTTGGTTGGATTTTCATTGGTCAATTGTTGTTTTCAATTAAAATTGTGTCAATTTTTAACTAAACAGAGACCCTTTGAGTGGTACCGACCACACCGTGCCTCAGATTGAGGCGGGGTTGACTCATACACGTCCCAAAGGAATCATGTATGGTTATACTAATGGATAGACACAATAATAATGGTTTTGGTCAGATTTCTGTAGATCAATTGTTTTTTTCACTTAAAATTTTGTCCATTTTAATCAAAAGAGAGACCCTTTGAGTTGTACCGGCCACACCGTGACTCGGATTGAGGAGGTAATGACTCTTTCATGTCATAATGGACGCGTAGATAATTCTTATAAAATATCAAGACAATCCAAAGGCGTTTGGTTGGATTTTCATAGGACATTTGTTGTGTTCACTTAAAATGGTGTCCATTTTAAACAAAAGAGAGACCATTTGTGTGGTACCAGCCACACCCTGCTTCAGATGGAGGAGGGGTTGACTCATTAACATCAAAAAGGACCCATGGAGCTTTCTCCTAAAGGATCAACATATTCTGAATGGGTTTGGTAGGATTTTCGTAGGTTAGTTTTTGTTTTCACTTGAAATTGTGTCTATTTTAAACAAAAGAGAGACCCTTTGAGTGGTACCGGCCACACCATGCCTCAGATTGAGGCGGGAATGACTCATACACATAAAAAATAACCCATTGATCTTTCTTATAAAATATAAAGACAATTCGAATGTGTTTGGTTAGATTTTCATAGGTCAGCTGTTGTTTTCAATTAAAAGTGTGTCCATTTTAAACAAAAGAGAGACCTTTTGAGTGGTACCAGACACACCATGCCTCAGATTAAGGCGGGGTTGACTTGTACACATCAAAAATGACTCGTGGATGGTTCTAATAAAAGATCAACACAATTTTAAGGGGTTTGGTTGGATTTCTGTAGGTCAGTTGTTGTTTTCACTTAAAATTGTGTCCTTTTTAAACAAAAGAGAGACCCTTTGACTGGTATCGACCACACCGTGCCTAAAATTAAAGTAGGGATGACTCTTACACATCAAAAATGACCCATGGATCATTATACTAATGGAATAACATAATAATAATGGGTTTGATTGGATTTTCGTAGGTCAATTGTTGTTTTCACTTAAAATGGTGTCCATTTTAAACAAAAGAGAGACCTTTTGTGTGGTCTTGGCCACACCGTGGCTTGGATTGAGGCAGGTTTGACTTGTACAAATCAAAAGGACCCCTAGATCGTTCTTTTAAAGTATTAACACAATCCAAATGGGTTCGGTCGGATTTCCGTAGGTCAGTTGTTGTTTTCAATTAAAATTGTGTCCATTTTAAACAAAATAGAGACCCTTTGAGTGGTACCAGCCACACCATGCCTCGTATTGAGGAGGGAATGACTTATACATGTCATAAAGGACCCATGGATCGTTATTATAAATGATCAAGACAATATGAATGTGTTTGGTTGGATTTTCATAGGTTAGTTGTTGTTTTCAATTAAAAGTGTGTCCATTTTAAACAAAAGAGAGACCCTTTGAGTGGTACCGGCCACACTGTGCCTTAGATTGAGGCGGGGTTGAATCTTACACATCACAAATGACTGGTTTATGGTTCTACTAAAGTATCAACACAATCCTAATGGGTTTGGTTGGATTTCCGTAGGTTAGTTTTTGTTTTCATTTAAAATTGTGTCCATTTTAAACAAAAGAGAGACCCTTTGAGTGGTACCAGCCACATCATGCCTCGGATTGAGTCAGGGATGACTTTTACACATCACAAAGGACACATGGATCGTTCTCAAAAATTATCAACACAATTCGAATGGGTTTTGTTGGATTTTTGTAGGTCATTCGTTGTTTTCACTTAAAATGGTGTCCATTTAAAACAAAAGAGAGACTATTTGTGTGGTACCGACCACACCGTTCCTCGGATTGAGGTGGGGATAACTTGTACACATCACAAAGGACAGATGGGTCGTTATCCTAAAGGATCAACACCATAATAATGGTTTTGGTCAGATTTACGTAGGTCAGATGTTGTTTTCACTTAAAATTGTGTCCATTTTAAACAAAACAGAGATCCTTTGAGAGGTACCGGCCACACCGTGCCTCGGATTGGGGAGGGAATGACTCATACACATCACAAATGACCCATGTATCGTTATTAGAAAATATCAAGACAATCCAAATGGGTTTGGTTGGATTTTCATAGGTCAGTTGTTGTTTTCAATTAAAATTGTGTCCATTTTAAACAAAAGAGAGACCCTTTGAGTGGTATCGGCCACACCATGCCTTCGATTGAGGAGGGGTTGACTCTTAAATGTCTAAAAGGATGTGTGGATCATTATCCTAAAGGATAAACACAATATGAGTGGGTTTGTTTAGATTTCCATAGGTCTGTTGTTGTTTTCACATAAAATTGTGTCCATTAAAAACAAAAGAGAGACCCTATGAGTGGTAACGGGAACACCGTGCCTTGGATTGATGCGATGAAGACTAATACATGTCACAAAGGACCCATGGATCGTTCTAAAAAAGTATCAACACAATAAAAATGGGTTTGGTCATATTTCTGTAGATCAGTTGTTGTTTTCATATAAAATTGTGTCCATTTTACACACAAGAGAGACCCTTTGAGTGGTACCGGCCACACCGTGCCTCATATCTAGGCGGGAATGACTATTACACGTCAAAAATGACCCATGTATGTTTCTTATAAAATATCAAGACAATCTGAATGGGTTTGGTCTGATTTCCGTAGGTCATTTCTTGTTTTCAATTAAAATTGTGTCCATTTTAACCAAAAGAGAGACCCTTTAAGTGGTACCGGCCACACCGTGTCCCATATTGTGGCGGGGTTGACTCTTACATGTCTCAAATTAATCTTGGATAGTTCTAATAAAAGATCAAGACAATCTAAATGTGTTTGGTTGGATTTTCGTAGGTCAGTTGTTGTTTTCACTTAAAATGGTGTCCATTTTAAACAAAAGAGAGACCATTTTTGTGGTACCATCCACACCGTGCATTGGATTGAGGCAGAGTTGAATTTTACACATCAAAAAGGACACTTGGATCGTTCTCCTAAAGGATCAACACAATACAAATGGGGTTTTTCAGATTTTCGTAGGTCAGTAGTTGTTTTCACTTAAAATTGTGTCCATTTTAAACAAAAGAGAGACCCTTTGAGTGGTACTGGCCACACCGTGCCTCGGATTGAGGCGAGAATGACTCGTACACATCAAAAAGGACGGCTGGATCATTCTTATAAAATATCAAGTCAATCTGACTGCGTTTGGATGGATTTTCATAGGTCAGTTATTGTTTTCAATTAAAATTTTGTCCATTTTAAACAAAAGAGAGACCCTTTGAGTGGTACCGGCCACACCATGCCTCAGATTGAGGAGGATTGACTCATAAAAATCACAAAGGACGTGCGGATCATTCTCCTAAAGGATCAACACAATCTGAATGGGTTTGTTTGGATTTCCATATGTCAGTTGTTGTTTTCACTTAAAATTGTGTCCATTTGAAATAAAATAGAGACCCTTTGAGTGGTACTGGCCACACCGTGCCTCTAATTGAGTCGGGGATGACTTATACACATCAAAAAGGACCCATTGATCATTCTTATGAAAGATCAAGAAAATCCAAATGTGTTTGGTTGAATACTCATAGGTTAGTTGTTGTTTTCAATTAAAATTATGTCTATTTTAAACAAAAGAGAGACTCTTTGTGTGGTACCGGCCACACCGTGCCTCGTATTGAGGCAGGGTTGACTCGTACACATCACAAAGGACCCATGGATCGTTCTTATAAAAGATAAATACAATCCGAATGCATTTGGTTGGATTATCATAGGTCAGTTTTTGTTTTCAATTAAAATTTTGTCCATTAAAAACAAAAGAGAGACCCTTTGAGTGCTTCAGCATTCTTGCATGATGATGGTGAATATCATCTGTTAAAATGGGAAAATGAATCATTGGAGAAAGCATGTTTTATTTAATAACAATTTTAATTTTCCTATGAACATTTACATACAAAAATGTTTCATCTTTTGATCCCCTTAACCCCTCTCAAAATTTACCACCAATTGTACATGTCCCCAAGTCAGATCCTCTTTCTATTTGTGTACAATCTGTTATCAGGTATGCAGCCCACTCATTTCTGAACACATATATATCATCTTGTGAGTAGAATTATTTTCGGCAGTTAGAGTAGTCCTACAAAATATAAAAATAATGAATTAATAAATAAATTAAATGAACTAGTAGTTGTTTTTGAAAATACCTCTTTAGGGATGCTAGTCTGTTGATGAAAAATGATATATTTCATAAATTTTGAAACATAATAAATGCAATCATTATCGTTTGTTTTTTTGACACTATAAAAAAATGATCATTAGGATAATAAGTAACTTGTGTTGAAATGTGTTTGGATAGTGAAATTTTATTATATATACCCTGATATTTGTCCAAACGTAGTACTTGTTCACCTCCTTATGATTAGGCCCTGCCCTCATTCCATGTTTTAGATGATAATGATACACCAACCTATCATAATAGAATCCCCAGTAAAAGATAATATAAATTATATTATTTGATTTTTAGACCTAAAACGTAGGATGTAATGTCTTACAGATTCACAAATTACATCATGTGTGGTTGGTTTGATGGATATCCTTGATTTGAATCCGGAAAATAAATCCTCAGAGTATCCAAGTTCACTGCAATTATCAACCAATATTGCCTAAAAACACAAAAAGGACTAAGTAATAAAAGATTTGAAAATATAATTGATATTCATTAATCGTAGAGTTTTACCCCTGCATGGTTGGTATTAGGAAGAGTATGTCATCTGTAATATTTCTTTAAAATGTTTTCTGCAATCCATTCACTATTTCATTCTTTTCTGATGTCTCTAATTCTGTTAGGTGTGTTGATGTGATATGAGGACTAATGAGTCCAAATCTTGGCTCATGGAAAAAATCCTTCTACTGTTTTTCATAAATTCATTTGTAAACAATATAAAATGCATTAAGTCATAATTTTCACATTAGATCAGCTTTTAGAAAATCAATTCATGAAAATATACCTCATATATATATTTAAAATTGTGATGTCGAGCCAATGGTTTTCAAAGATCTCATTTACATTTTCAGCAGCAACGAAATCTTGAATTTCCTCCCTGTATATAATCTTTTTGAAAACCACTCTATGACTACTACCATCTTTTAGCTTCGTATCCACATAAGTCTTCAATTCTAGTAAATTTGGATAAAGAAAAGGTGGTGTTATTGTTCTTTCAGTAGCACCTTGGGATCGATTGGTTGATCCTTTAGATGGTTTTGAGATGACGTTTGTCACCCCCTTCCCTTTCTCTGTCTATAATTACAATCATTGGTTCAGACCCTTTTTTCATTAATTGTAAGAGTTTTAGCTTGAAAAAAATGAAATAAATACCTCTTTGTCTGCATTAACTCTTACATGTTGTGACGACCATGAAATTAATTCCCCAATAGCCTTTTCAACCGTATGAATATCATCGTCATCATGTGGAATAGGTAGTTCTGCATTTGGTTCATGAGATAGAGTAATTGCCACTTTCAATTGATCTTTCTAAAGTGGTCAATTATGTAGTGTGGCATCTGGAATATTTAACACTATAGCCAACGCTACAAGGTGGTAGGTGGGTGTTGACTGATATAAATTACAATCATTATCTCCCTATAGAAGATCAGTACAGAAAAAGTATCAGTGTTTGTCTGATTCACATTTCATGGGAAAATTTATTAGAATATTGATTACCATGGCTAAGACAGTTCTTTGAGGGGAATGGCTTGCCTCAATGCTGGTGGGGGTGGGGCGGGATGTTTGCGCGCTAGTTTTTCCTGAGCAGTGTCTTCTTTTTTCTTCCTACCTATAAAAGTTGGTAGCAACTCTCCCTTATAATGCAATTGTTTTTTAAGGGTTGATATTTTTTCGCTCATTTGTTCCAATTTTTCATTTGTATCATCCGTTTTTTTTTTCTTCTCATAATATACGCGGGGTGTCACCCCAAACCCCACACCTCTGACACACCTATATTTTTCTGGCTACTTCAAATCCATCGATAATAGGTCTGCATTCTCTACAAGAGTAGCTGATTCCTGTGACTATCAGATATATGAAAAGAACTAATTATTTTAATGTAATAGCAATTGAAAAAAAATCTTTTTATCATCATGTCATACTTACACATATTTCGAACACTTTTTGTGTGTTCTCATCTACTAGCTTCCCTTCCTTATTCACAATTGCCTCCTTCCATAGAGCATGACGTGGGATGGGAGTATATTTGGTTTTAGACTCATCAATCTACATATAAACATAGCAAGATAATTATGATGTTGTTTATTGGCACCTTACAATATTATTGTATATTTAAAATACGTACCATTTTCTTTTTTAATGAAGCGGACCCCCATAATTTCTTTATGATAGGGGTATAATGGTTTTGATGCACATTCCTTATTTTCAGTACAGAGTTTATGTTTCATAAATGAAATATTGACAATCAAAGTGATGAATATAGGTATCCTTAAACAAAGTATTATAACCGACAATGTACCTGAAACTTCACATCCCCACGATGGCTAATAAATTCATCCCATGATTCTTGCGATATCAGGTGAGCGTAGACAATGAGTGGGTGTGGGTTTTTTTACCTTTGGAATCTTTCAGGTGACATCTTATTAAAATAGTGCAAAAATCTTGATGAATCCTTCCTGAAAGCCTTAGTAAATAATCATTGTGTGAATCGTCTACTATAAATGTACTCTGAAAGAGATTGATAAGAGTAAGACATTGTTTCATTGTTTTGTTTTCTAGTAAATTAATGAAATAAATTCATAATGTTACCATAATGTATTCCCAGATCACAGCTTTCAGCCCGGACACAACATGGTGCCATGAATCTATGCCAATCAGCACATGTTTCCGAGTGAATACTCCAATGTAACGACTAAACATAGTCCTGTTGGGATTTACAGGTTGGCCTCATTCATTCTATCCAACATCAAATTTGATGCCTTTGCTTCTCGCCTTAAGAACTTTGGGTAAAAATGTCAAAATATGATGTACTTGTGTTTTCTACGCTGTCGGTCCTTCATTCCTGACCATTTCATCGATATCAACATCATCTATATGTTAATCTTAAATGGTAGTAACGGCATGTTCTGATGGTTGTTGGACCTTAACACTAGTAGCATTAGGAGCAGCAGTAGGAGCAACAGCAGGAGCAGCAGCAGGAGCAGCAGGATCCGTAGTAAGAGCAGCAGCGGGAGCAACAGTAGCAGCAGCTGCTGCTGCTGCATCAGCAGTAGCTTGAGAGACTTGTTCAGCCTCAAGGTTAGGAGCACCAGAATGTGCAGAAGTCATTATCTACAAAAGTGGTTGAACAGTTAATTTAGATTACATAAATTCAGTAATGATAAGATAATAACATGGGATAACACGATCTATATTACAAACACAATATAACCTGTTTATTTAACTCTCTTTCTTTTCTTCAAAGGCTGAAGGGATTTGAATCCTCTATCGATTATCCAAATCCCTTCATTGTGGTCTCCTCTAACATAAAAAACATCGTCTACATTGGGACCGCTCCAAAATTATTGTGACATACCACTAAAAGGATCGTCCTCAACAGAATTTAATCAGAACCTTCAGTAGTTTTGGACACTAACAGAACAATCGACAAATTCTTGTTTGTGGGATCTGGAACATAAAAAAATTGTACCGCTTGTGATGCCATTATAAACTATTCTTTTTTGTACCCTTATTTACTAAAATCAACTTTCACAAATCCTCATTCATTTATTTTAACACCACTGTTGTTATCAATCAATTTTCATTGAAAAATTGGCAATTGGAATGTCGTATAATCCAACTCCCATATTAGTCTGATAATGCAAAAGTATAACATATTTGCATTAATTGGATTTATGTCCTTACTACCAGAAACATGCATCGCTTCAGCCACTAGTGTAACTCCACTATTTTTCATGATACTATCTTCATCGTGTTCATTTTTATAGAATGTATAACCATTAATTACATAAACACTGTATGATAAGACATATACACATGGTCCAGCGGCTAGCCATTGAAGTCATTCTGAAGTTGAATTCAGAATTTCATCCAACTGCATAATTATATGGTCCCAAAACCATCCTATAAACTGGTTCTTATGTGTATTTGATAACCAATTTTCAGCCATTGATAGATTCAACTACCTAAAAATTTCTTTGTGAGTTTCAATATATGGAGCAACCTCCCAACTGTTATTCAAAACATAAATGTGGGCATGCTCCTGATCTGTAATGATGATTGTCACAACATATCTTCTAGAAATTCCCTCACCCTAAATGCGTCTAGTGTGACGAGATTTCGGGAGACCAATAATTTCCACATCAGATTGGTATTCCGTAAAAAATTCAATGGCTTCCTCAACAATATATCACTCCACTATACAACCATCTGGCTGACTTTGATTTTTGACATACCCTTTCAAAATCATCATATACCATTCAACAGGATACATCCATCTATAATGCATAGGACCCCAAAGTCAAATCGCTCTCACAAAGTTAATCATCAAATGAACCATCATATCAAAGAATTTTGGCGGGAAGAACATTTCTAATTCACATAAAATGATGACAATTTCTTTTTCCATAGATGGAAATTTCAATGAGTCTAAAACTTTGAACAAATAGCTTTGAAAAAGAAACAATGTTTGGTTAACGTATGACAAACAATTTTGGGAAAAATACAACATAAAGCTATAAGAATTAGATCTTGTATCAGAACATGACGGTCATGTGATTTTAACCCTTTTAACATCAAACCATTCGTTGACACAATGTTCTTGATATTTGATGAATACCCCTATATAACCTTTACATCATTAAAGAAGTTGAAAAACTAATATCTCTCCTCCGTAGAAAGAGTATAAGAAACTGGATGAAGAAACCTTCGATTTTCACCCTTAAGGGAGCCAACTCTTATCGTATTCCCATGTTAACCATGTCCAACCTTGCCTTAATTCCATTATTTGTGTTTCCTGGGGAATTTAGCAACGTTCCGATAAAACTTTCACATACATATTTCCAACATTCATCACATCATGAAAATTCCTGACGTACAAACAATTCCAATATGGTAATTTAAAAAAAATGGTCTCTTTTTCCAACTTATTTTTGTAAGGTTTTTTGAAAATGGTTTACCAAAAACAGTGTTCACATCTTTTACTTTCTCAAATAGTTGATCACGTGTTAGTGGAGACGGTGATGCGCGTTGTTCTGAACTTCCATTGAATGATGTTGCCCAAGATCGGTACTTATGCCAACGAGGTAGAAATCTACGATGTCCTAGAAACACTGATTTCGATGAACGTTTCAACCTAATTGATTCTGTATCATCTTCACACATGGGACACCCTTGAGTTTCTTTAATGCTATAGCCTGAAAAATTTCCATAATTAGTGAAATTATTTATTGTCCCATACAACATCTCTCTCACTGTAAAGTATTCACTTTTATAAGCATCATACAACATAACACCCGAATCCCACAATAACTTTCTATCCCCAATCAAAGGAGCCAGATAAACATCAATATCATTACCTAGTTTTTTTGGTCCTAATATAAGCATAGATAACATGATGAATTTATGCTTCATGCATAACCAGGGTGGAAAGTTATAATTTACCAACATAACAGGCCATGTACTATAACTGTTGGTTTGAAAACAAAAAGGATTTAATCCATCTGTAGATAACGCAAGAATAATCTTTCTCAGCTCTTTTCTAAATTCAGGATACTCATGATCAATTTTCTTCCATTGACGAGAGTCATCCAGATGACGTAATTTCCCATCTTTATTTATTTTATCTGCATGCCACGACAATTGTTTTTCTTTTTCTTCACTACCATATAGGCGTCTAAAACTTGGAATGATTGCAAAGTACCATAAAAATTTTGCAGGATTGGATTCATCTTTCTTGTATCAAGAAGCACCGAACTTTGGGGATTGTATAATTGATTTCTTCTCCTTGAGAAACAATATACAGTCTTTCGGGTAGGCATGTATTTTTTCAGAAATCATACCCATCGAGCGTAGCATTTGTTTAGCATCATATGTCCGGCTTGGGAGCTCATCATCTTCAGGGACCATGTCATTCAAGAGAGCAAGTAGTTCTGTAAATCTGACATCACTCCATCCATTTCCTACTTTCAATTTATACAACTTCAGTATAGCTGACAATGTTGTATACTTGGTGCAACCAGCATACAATGGCATCTTTTCACAAATCTTTAACTTCTCAAACAATTTTGGGCAATAACGGAGTTCATATTCAATTGTCTTTGTCATTTCCTCAATACGATCTTCATGATCATTGACATTTGTAATCACATCCTCCATATGGTCTTCTTCATTATCCATATTTGTATTCATATCTGATGATCCAAAAAACGCAGTTTCATCCTAACCAGTAGCTACATTCGCTTTTTTCTCTGTGATTATTCCAGAATTTATAACTCTGATCTATTCCGTGACATATCAAATGTTCTTCCAACTCCTATAGAGTACGTATTCTAGAATAATAACAACGTAAATACGGAAAAATGATTTGAGAAGGATCCATTGCGTGATACTTTTCAAATTTGATGAGCTCTTTCACTCTGTTCTCATACTCTACTATCAAACGATTACCATCCATCCAATCTTTATTCATCTTCATCATAATTGAATCTCAAATATTAATATCTATGGTTCAAGTACACAAGAAAAGACTTCCAAATACAGTATAAGAGAACCACTTATAAAAATAGAGATTAATAGAGAGTAACCATTAGTATTTATTCATCTTCATTAAATATAATTACTTTAGATTCATTATATTTTCCTCAAATCACCCCAGATCAAACACAAGAATAATAAATAATGATGCATCTACCACTCCTAGGTCTCTGCCCTACATTCAATATCATCATGCCTAAATACCCATATATCCACACATACACATGTCACAAACACATAAAAACCATATCCACATCAGAACCAAAGTACCAATATGGATTTCAATTAACTTACTCGATCCAAGTGGTGGTGTGTTAGAAATAATAATAAAATATTATAAGTATATAGTCACACATAAATCTCAAATTGTTGTTAATAATCCAATAAACCCAAGGTATCATTCCATCTATCAGAATACTCTAAAGGATCCCATATGGGACAGCAGTCCCAGGTGGTGAATATAACTAAATATTTAACCCAAAATATATGCCAACAACCACTCTCATCATGAAAGCTTATTGATTTTATAGGAACCTCTCATAGGCTCTCACACACCCCAATGTGAAACATGAGTCACACTAACATAATCCAGGTATAAATGGAAAATTGATTACATTCCTAAAACCACTAACCATGCACCCACATAGGTTAGTTCTAACAAGGTAGAACACCATTGACACACCTCTTCCAAATAGAATCATCTACATCATTCTAGGCTCGACCACATGACTACACTCTACTAAATAGTTGATACAAATCCATGTGAATCCATCCATGATCTCATCATGTTACTAAATGTGAAACTAATAGAAATAGGGCTAAAAAACCATCCAATACTAGACTCTAATACCAACCATCAAACTGGTGTTAACAATCCAATAAACTCCATGATGGCCTTCCTCTGGAATGGGCTTACACCTTTCCTTTCCTTTGGGTTGGAAATGACATTAAAGTCACCCCCAACAAACATTTTATGGTGGCCTGGATCAAAGGTATTTTTTTCACTCCATAGAGATTCCCTTTGATGAAGAGGGTCATAACTTCCAAAAACAAAAGTCATAAGGAAAGAGGTGTCACCGTTTGGAACCTTGGTAGTGATGAATTGATTGCAATCTTGAACAGTCTCAACAAAATATTTATTATTCCAAAATACCCATTTATGTCTGTTGGAGGGGTCAGAGTGTAGAAATCCTTGAAAAATAATCTTTCAGGAGAATTCTATGATTATTATCGGGTTTTTTGTGTTATTTGACAATAACATCAATGAAAATATGCTTTTTTATTTCTATGGTGAGGAAGTCCAATTTAACATGGGCACTAAAACCATGATCATTACATATGAAGATAATAATGATGGGTAGGACAAGGCTTTGGCATTAGATCTAGAGCTAGTTGCCTTATTGAAGTTGGAGGATGATCTCTCAGTGAAGTCCCTTGATTATGAACTTGTTCATAATCCCTTCTGGTTGGTAAGATTCATATGAGTGGGAGATGAGGATCCAAAGGGGCAGGGGAAGGATGGGTAAGGAAACTTTGGGGCTGTTGAGGGATTTATCTCTGTATCAATAAGTATTTAGAGCTAGATGACAGGCTCATAGCCAAGGGAGACATAACAAACACTTCTAGGAAGGGGTCTGGACACTACAGAGAAGTTGTCAGTAACCTCAGTGAGGGAGAAGGACAGAGATGGAGGTATGGGTGGTAAGGCTAGAAATCTTGGTGGTCTGGGCATCAGGCAATACAAGTGCACTACCAGACAAATTCCCTTAGAGTTCCTTTGGGACTGACCAAGATTAAGTATTCCAGGTGGACTATTTAGAGTTTCTTTTGAATGTTCCTAAAGATAGGAACCAGTGGAATCTTGGATAATGGAATTTTTTCCATGTTTCTCAAGGACTAAGTGGTTGAAATTATAGAAAACTAACTTGAGCTTTTAGATTTGATGTTTGAGGATCATGATTGATTAAGCATTTAGAATGGTTTGAAATTTTGGTAAGTTATTTATGGATAGGTTCCATATATTTTATTTTATGATTAGTGTAAAGTACTCATGAGGATTCCCATACAGGATGGTTTTTGATCAAGTGAGTAGTGCATGCCATTTTTAGTTGTTGAGGATTTCTCATATTGAATAGTGTTTCTATATATTCCATTTTGGTAAAGATAATACCTAATTATGGATTGTATATCAGGAAGGATGGATAATTCTTTATTATGAAAAAAATTTTCTTAAGGTTTCACTTGTGCTAAGGATCCCCTTGTACAATTTCCTTATTTTGAGGTGGTCATGAGGACCATTGAGAATTATCTTATAAGAATGATGGTTCTTTTAGATAAAATTTCCAGAATAGTTCTATTCAAAGATTAGAGTGGTTCGTCATGCTCTAACCCAAGGGAATTTGTGCCTTCTATCTTTCAAGGTTCTTATATTGTATGAGGCATGACAAGTTGGTATAACAAGGTGATCTTAGATCTAGGTATATGACACTTATGGTCTTATTCCCGTATTAGAATACTATAATAAGGGAGGGATGAGATACTTATGGTCTTATTCATTGATGATAATACTCCTATAGGGGAGGTCTTAGATACTTATGGGTTTATTCCTGGATGAGAACACTCCCATAAGAGAGGTATGTGATATTACTAGTTGGGGTGACATGGATTAGATTCAAGATTTCTAGATGGACCACCATGTGCTATCCTAGAATGGGCGTTATGGTGGGGGATTGGGGCCTATTATCTAATAAGGGCCTAATTTCTAGCAAGAAGTCGGTGGTCTAGTATACTGGGGTGAACTTTTCTATGGGTTCATGATGACATAAGGCACACACCTACTATTTTTCCCATTCTCAACAACCATAGAGTAAAACTATTCACACCCAAAACCACACAATTCCCTCCAAGGACCTACCTAAAAGCATTACATACTTGAGTACTAAGGTATAAGAACACTTTAGGACAAGAATTAATGTATAAAGGAAACAATAATTGGACGAATACTGATATTGTAGAGTAATATATCAATAAATAATTATCTATGTCCATAATGTGAAGGTGTTGCAATAAAATTTTGATGCAAGACATCACCAACACCCTATATAACAACACAATTCATCTCCAAAAGTCATTTTGTATAGAAAATCCAAAAAACTAAATCCAAATATTAAGAGGATACACTTGAGTCCTATAAGGCAGAACCCTATAGTAATTTTTATGTTATTAACACCATAACTCCCTAGAATGGTTATAGTAGTAATACATCAAATAGAAAGGGAAATTAATTCTCTACCAAGTTGGACGGCGGAGGACCGGCATGTGAAGCTCAATGAGCGGCAGAGGACTGGAAATGGGAAGCTCGAGGGAAGCGGCGGTCCGGCAACATGAAGCTCAGCGGGTGGCGGAGGTCCGGCAAAGTGATGCTCAAGGGCAGCGGCGGTCCGGCAACATGAAGCTCAGCGGGTGGCGGAGGTCCGGCAACGAGAATCTCAAGGGCGGCGGAGGTCCGGCAATGTGAAGCATAGTGGTGGAGGGGAGTCGCAGGGTTCCAGTTCTACGAGTGATTTAGGTCACGATAAAACAAGGGCACTGTTTGACCGACTTTATAAAAAATGGTCTACGGTTTAACCCATGCTAAAATTTTAGCATTGATAAAGGTAGTCATTATCAGTTCTTTTGTTAGCGCTAATAATGGACCTATTTATCAGCACCTTTTTAGCGCTGATTAAGGTTACCCTGTATCAGCGCTAAAATTTTAGTGCTGATACAAGGTAACCATTATTAGAGCTTTTTATTAGCGCTGATATAATGTGCCGCTGCGCTTGCCAATTTTTGTTGTAGTGGTTTATTCATATAACAAATATCAAGAATAAATTATTGGTCATTTCATTTTTCCCCCTTAATAAATTTTTACTTCAAAATTTCAACTCATTCTCAATGTTGAGAAATGGTGATGGTACTTTGGTATCATTTTCTACTTTGGTTCCCACATCACTTCTTCATATTTTTGGTTCCTGCATAACACTTCAAAAAGGTGAGTTGTCTTATTTCATAGAACATTGTATCTATGGTCCAAGATCTACAAAAGCTTCTCCTCATAAGAGATTTTATGTTCTTTTTAGTTTCGGCTTATGTAACAGTTCATGTATCTACATCCTCTTGTGGGATACAAAGAATAGGTTAGGAAATTATGGCATATTTGGTGGATTCACTAGTTGATAGACTGATTCCCATTTAAATAAATATTTCAAAGAGGAAAATATTTATTGGGAAAGGCTTCTTTTTCTTTTAGAATCGGTAAACTCTCTAAATTTGTGATATCTTAAGGAAATCATTGTCTCCAACAACAAAATCCATTTCCCTTCAATGATTTTCTTCACAGATCATCTTCCAACTCAACAATGTATTTGTATGTTTTTGAATTGAATTTACCTTTTCTTTCATATATTATACAACATCAAGTGAAAGAATCTTCCTCCCAACAACATCATCCCAATAAGTTAGAGTTTTTCTTCTCATACAAAATAGAGATTCATTATGGTTCTAATTGAATTATCTTGTGGAATTCGTGGTTGTGGGAGAAATAAACTAATGGAAGGTGTTGAAACAATCTCCATTAAACTCTATTGAGCATGTTATCAGTATGTCCTCAAGTTTCTGAGAAATCCTTTCATATTGGAAATCTCTTGGGGGTGATAGGCCACACAAAAATTAAATTCAGTATTAATAGAAGGCCAGAGAATTCAAATTAATTTAGTTTTAATCATTGGATCATGATCATAAATGATATAATGTGGTTCCCCATGAAACCTCACCATTTCATTTATGTTTATCCTATAATGCTGGTCAAGAGAGAAATCATACCGAATAGAAATTAATGTGTATGTCTTGGTGAGTTGATCCACCATAACCCATTTCACATTATTTGTGAGGGACGATTTTGGGAGACTAGAGACTAAGTCTATAGTGTTATTTACCCACTTCCATGCTAGTATGGGTGGTGGTTTAAATACCCCTTTATAAATTTTTCACTCTTCTTTCACTTGGAAACATACCATGAATTGGGTAGTGTAGTCAGCAATCTCCATTTTCATATTATCCCAACAATCATGATCACAAAGGTCCCTATACATTTTAGTGCTTCTAGTACGTATAATTAATGGAGAGTAATGAGATACATGAATCATATCTGTATTTGTCTCTTTGAGAGGTGGGACTTATAACCTTTTATGAAATTTTTTACATCATCATGATCAATATAGAACATAGGAAAATTCCAATTCTTTACCTCTTATATATTCTTTTTTATCAGAGGAAATTCTCTTTGTGCTCGGTTAATTTTCTTACGTAATTATGGTTTATAAATCAATTGAGGTAGGATTGATGATATTGCTTCCCTCATAATTCCCATGTACATCCTTACTAGATCCCTGATATATATATATATTTATATACTAATATTCATCATTTCTAGCACAATAGTGTATTTCCTATATAATACATTAGTAATGTGTTTTTATCTTTTGGAGTGATTTGAATTGACCATTCATAGTATTTAAGAAGTTGCAACAACCCTATTTGTTTCATGTCAAGTTCCTTTTGAGTTAATTTATAAATCAATCATTGGTGGTCTGTGTATATATCAAATTTCCCCCCATAAAGACAGGGACTCAATATTTTTGGAGAAAAAATAATATTGGACTTCTCTTGGTCATCCATAGGAAAAATCTACTCAAGTGGATTAAATGTTTGAGATTCAAAAGAGATCACCATGATATTTTTCATGAGGACACACCCAATACATTTTAGAGAAACATCGCTATAAAAAACCGTCTCTAATAAAGGGTAGAGTTAATACAAGTGTATTAACCAATATCATCATTATTTCTAGAATAATATATTCACACTTCTCTATATATACAAACATATCACCTTTTTGAGTTAACATAGTTAGTGGATTAGAATGTTTTTAATTTTATAAAAAACCTCCTATAATATATTACAAAACATAGGAAACTAACAATCCTTGTTACTGTTGTAGGATGAGGTCACTCTTCAATATCCTTTGTCTTGGATGGGTAAACTATGATTTATTTGTTGGATACAATGTTCCATAAGAATGTAACCAGTTTTAAGAAAAAATAACATTTGGTGAGTTATCAAAATATCTTCTCCTTATACATATTCTTTAATATATCCTTTATAAAATTCTCAAGTTCCGTTGATAGTTTGGATCATATTAGAATATCATAAAAAACTACAACAAATTTATCAAGGTAGTCCTTAATGAATCAATTCATAAAATCTATAAATATAGAATTAGTGTTAGTCAAGAAGATGGGAATAAAAACAGACTCATAATGGCCATATCTTATTCAGAAAGAATATATTGGAATTTGTTCTTTCTTCACCCTCAATTGAAGACTCCCAGATCTATGGAAAATCTCGGAGAAGTATTATGGCCCATGAAGATACTAAAATATGTCATTAATCATTAGGATATGGTACTTTTTCTTCATTACGAATGTAATCAATTCATTTTTGCATTTATCCATCCTTCTTCTTTAAGAAGAGATTTGTTTCTCCCCAAGGAGACACACATGGAAGAAAAATTCCATACCTATAAGATCTTTATATTCATTCTTTATTTAATTTATCTATACATTTCCCATCATATGTGGGCTCTTATAAATTGGTGTGGAGACAAGTATGAGTTTAATGGAGAACTCTACCTCTTTTTCTGAGGGAGGTCCTGGTAACATATTACAACCCAAAACCTATTCACTGTTTTTAATTTATAAATAACTTATATGTTTATTATGCACCTCGAGATAAAAAATGTTTAGTGTTTTACATATTATAGATACGTTATAGAATTCAAATTTCCAAACCCATAAAAGAATAGACAAAAACTATTCTTATTTTTTATAGGAGTAAAAAACCCAAAAGTGGCCTTGACCACTCACTCGCTTCTACGATTTCTTATCTCAGGTGAAAATCGATTTAAAGACAAAGGGTAAGCGAAAAAATATAAGTAAGGTGGTTTTAAAAACATGTGAAAACGAAAGATAATTTTTCAATTGTTCATATATACAATATAGGAGATACAACATGAGAAATAAGAATATAGATATCCTAGGTACATTTGAAAATAATCATATTGTTATAAATATATTTGAAGCACGTATAACCATTAGGAAATCCACTTCATCCACTCACGAAACCATAAAAATTCATGTTGATAAATTATAAGAATTCATAAATACTTCTTAATTGACCCTTAGATCATAACATTAATTCTTGGATCACTCCTCACATTACATAATATGGTGGACATTGTCCCATGATAGATTAGGTTCACTCCCAAATCCCATAGTGGGCTTAGGATAAACATTCTCTTACACCATACATGGATTCTCATGAGTTCAAAACATTACCCATTGAATTCAAGCACAATATAATTCTGATAACTACAATAACATGATTTGAATAATTTCCACAAGTGTTTGAGTTTGGTCCCCGTCCTCAACCTTCATTCACATAATATCCATGTTATATTATTTTGAACTATAACATGAATTTTACATCATAAGGTCCATGTAGTAATCATCAAAAAAATGTTCTTCGATGTCCATTTCATAAAAGGTAATTTATATAGTGTTATGTGTTTCAAGATAAAAGTAGTTTGTCTTGAAATGACATATGTAAATATACATTCATATACCTATATTATAATTTATAAAATTTACATAATATAAAATACACATATGTATAGATATCAAAAACAATAAAAATATTTCTGCATAAAATGACACATGTATATATATCTAATTATTTAAATTCTAATATATAAATATTAGCAATAAATGTATTTTTCATAAATTAATAAATATATACACACATTTATATGCTTGTATCTAATGATGTCAGTTAAAAATATGTTTATCCTAAAATAATACATATGTAGATATATATATATAGATATGTTTTATGAAAAAAAAATATATGAAATGAATTATTTTTACATATATTTTTTTTGATATAAAAAAATTTTAACTTAAAAATTAATTAAGAAATATCGATTAACTCACATTCACTTATAGAGGCCTAATTCGAATTCTCTAAATAATAAAAATAATTTCATAAAGAAAAATCCATCAGATGAAATATTTTTTAACATGAAATGATATATATTTCCAAATATACATTAACAACATTATTTTAAAAAAATTCTTTTGAAAATAAAATATAAACACTTGTATTTATAGGATCCCAATTAATATTCATTTATTATTCAATGAAATTTGGAATAAAATAAGTCTCATGGACCGAAGAAATTTCATTTATAAATTCATTAAATATAAAAAAATCATGATTTTTTGTTGGAGAGAAGATTTTAATTTCAAAAAATGATCCCCATATAATTAAAATTAAAACACAATTATATAATACTAGAGAATGAAAACAATTTTTCATATAAAACTCTGATATTGAAAAAGTGCTTTAATTATTTAAGAATGGTTATAAAAAAATTACCTTTACTATCAAAAAAATTTAATTCAAAATTATTTAGAATGTCTAAAAACAAATTCTAGTAATTGATTAAAGAAAATTTACATAAAACATTTAAAACATAGAAACCACTTGACGGATTTGATATGATATTTTTCATAATGAAATAACCCTGAATATAAATAGTTATGAAATACATTTCATTTGTATAAAAGGTTCAAAAGGAACATAATTATATGAAAATTAATTATTTCCCATTCCATGAAAATGTTTCACCATGGCCTTGAAATAAGGAAAATAATTCAAGAACAAGGATATTAAAAACAAGGAAAATTCAGCTTGCCTACTAAAAATATACGCTTAAATAAAACCACACTTGTACCTGCTATATTTACCCATGGCACAAGGTTCTATATATTTATTAATATAATCCCAAAAAACAATGGATAACACACATATACAAATAAAGTGTGAAAAAAATATTAATTTGACACAACTCATAAAAGAGCAGCCTAATTAAAGAGAAGGTGGAATACTAAACCAAAAATTGAAATATTATAACCCCTAAAATATATATACAATTCATCCAAATCACTTATATCAAAATTATCTTGATGTTAAGGGAATTTCAGATAGTCATTCAGTGATAAAAGTTACATTTGGATCTATCACAGGTCATAGATATTAGTTACAGGTCAGCTGGCCTTTGGTAGTGTGTGTCGTATTTGTCCACAAGTGACTATCCCTCGGTCAGGGAACACCAAGACAAAAGATTTCACATTCCTTATGCCTTTCAACATCCTTAAATAGAGTTCCTATTTCATGTCATTCTAGTGGTGTTAACGGGTCACAATTCCACCAATTTGAAGAATATGACTCCACAAGGGGGGGGGGGGAGGTGTTAGTTCAACTAAACCCAATAAAAAGCATGATCCACTAATTTTTTATTTTAATTATTATATTATATTATTATTATTATTTAATATAAATATATATCTATTATTGATGATAAAATAATAATAGACACACACATATATATACAAATATGTTAATTCATAAAACTGAAATTTTCCATCTTATTTATTAAAATAAATCATATTAATATTATCAATATTATATTTATCAAAATAATAATATTCACAAAATTATTTATTTTATCTATATTAATATTCAAAAATTTATTAAATTTTAATGTAGAATGTTATTTAGTTTTCAAGAAAAATATATGTTGTATATTATCTTGATTTCAATTAATCAATTTAATGCACATGTATTTTTTAGTGTAACATAAGTACTTTATTATGAATCATAATATAATCTCATTATTAATATAAAATTTATTATTAAATTTTTTTTCTATAAACTCATAGTTATATTGTTTTTATTACTATTAATAATATTATTATTTCATGTAATAAAAAGTTAATATTAAAAAATATTTTATTAAAAACTGTTATATTTTTCAAAAAATAAACTGGTATTATGATTTATACGAGTGAAACCCCATCACTCAGAAAATTTATATAACATTGAACAAAAAAATTTATAATTTAAAAAATAGAAATCCAATATTTTATTAATATATAGATGTTTTAAAATAAACCTCATTTTTTAATGTTAATTAGTTATGACATAAACACACACAAAAATAGACCACACACACAAATAGGTATATATATATATAAGAGTTATTTTTAGTTTTATTAACTTTATTTAATGTTTAAATGAATTATATAATTATTTTCAATGGTAATTTTATGTATAAATACATTACGTCAACAAACATTACATTTTAACAATGTTTATCATATTTTAGATCCTCTACCAATAAATATTTTGCATATATTTTCAATCCTCTATGGTCTTACACTCGTCCACCTCATTGGGTTACTAATCATGGATGATCCCAATTATGTGGGTTATGATATAGTTGTTTTAATGTTTTTTATAAGTTTC
Source organism: Viscum album (assembly GCA_963277665.1). Lineage (NCBI taxonomy): Eukaryota > Viridiplantae > Streptophyta > Magnoliopsida > Santalales > Viscaceae > Viscum > Viscum album. The sequence continues at coordinate 700,857 of CAUJRU010000076.1, forward strand.
CAGTTTTTATTGATGATGAAATTTATAGGGTTGTGGTTACTACCTTATTAGTCGGAGGAGACATTCTTATACAGATTTTAATTTATTACATTAATAAACAAAAAGTTACTTTGCAATAAGAATAATTCATTATATCTTTCAAAGAGGGTGATTTGTAGAAGAATTACTAGAATGATACCTTATACCACCTAAAAAACTCATCCCTTCAATAAGATTACACATTACAAAGAGTGAAAAAAACAAAAAATTAATCTTTGTATCATGGTTTATTACCTCCTAGCATTAAGAATTCTCTGATTCTCATTGTCAAGTTAATCATGAAGAGTGGGGGTCCACTTAGAGAAAAAATGCCTTAGTTTATTTTCAATAAAATCCACTTCCTTAGTCCGACCATAGTTTGTAGAGCATTGATCATACTGATGAAGATTATAATAACCCTTTTGACAATATTTTTTCCTTACATATAGTTTTAAAACATCATTATGGACCAGGTTTTTATAAAATATCCTGATTCAGTGGGCTTTGAAATTATTAAAATTTGGTTCTTATAATAAATTTATTAAGTTTCCAAAATGAATGGAATCAAAGATGATATATAAATATATTATTATTAGATTTCTCCCTCTTTGTAAGATATTCTAAAATAAAATAATGATTCAAATTCTATAGTCAAGGATAACTATATGAAAATTCCCTCATGGTGCATCCACTGGAGAGAATGGTGAAAGAGTTGGAATCTTAAGATTTAATTATGGGTGATTCATAATCACTGATGATTCTATGTTATGGTGAAGGTGATTGATATATCCTAATGTGATTTCTAGGGGAGTTTAAAATTCTAATAATTATTGAAACTATATGGTCTTTACATTATAGTAATTATTGAATGATAGTCAATGGAAAGGGGCAACAGTTTTGTGAGAGTTTATTCCCAATCCATCTCATAACTAGCCTTTATCATGCTGATCAAATATAAAAAATCTTAAATTACCATTATGATATATCATGTATAATAAAAATCTTGTATTAAAATAATTTTATTTAATATTTATTATTCCTTATCAAATAAGACTCTACAGAAATCCTCTAAAGGTTTAATAGAATTATCAATATCCTAAAATCCAATATTGTCTAAACCTTGATTTTGATACCAACTATGACGACCCAAATCCTATTGCATTATATATATATATAATTTATTTTTTTATTAGGCAACCCATGAAGGAAAAGTTTTACTGTTTTAGATAACACATATACATTGAATAATTCTAATTACACAACCTGTAAAAGAAAACACTCAAACTATTCTTATTGTTTAGAAGAGTTAAACATCAAAAAGGGTATTCAACCAATCACATAATTCAATGAGTTTTTTTCCATGTGAAAATAGATTTTCGAAAAAAAACATGGGTGCGTGATAATATCTCAGTGTGGTGGTTTTCAAAACATGTTGAAACCAAATAAGATTTTTCAATTCAATATAGACATAAAATATGAGATATAGGTTGAGAATTATGAACATAGAAATCATGAGTACTTTTGAAAATAATCATATTTTTATAAATAGAGTTTCAACAAATGTAACCTTTATAAATTCCATTTCACCCAATTATGAAATCATAAAAATTTGTCCTGATAACTTATAAACATTAACAAACAGTTCTAAAAAGTACTTTGGATCATAAAATCAACTATCAGTTCACTCCTGACATAATATATCTTGGTAGAAATTGTCCCATGATGAATTATGATCACTCCCAAATACCAATTTGTAGTTAGTATTTACCATCCCATGAACAATAGATGAAATATCAAGAGACTAAAATATTACACAATGCATTAGAGTGCTATATAATTCTTACCACAGCTATCACATGATTTGACTAAATTCCAAAAAGTTTGTGGTTTCAATCCCCATAAAATGTGTAGCGACTTGGGTTTTGGTTCTGTCAGACTTTAGAATAATCATATGAATAATTCTAGAGCTAGGAACGAAGACGGTGTGCGATTCTGATGCCCGATGTGACCGCAATTAATTTTATAAAAATATTATGTATT